>CM056168.1:64582332-65782332 GCA_029691765.1 Entomobrya proxima
CCTGAAGTCTTGTCACTTTCACCTGTCAACTTCAGATATTGCCAGAGCCAGAAAGAAGCTCAGCCTTCATACTAATTTAATTTTCTTTGTACAACTCGACCTGTTGCACTGTAGAAAAAAGCTTCCAATTTTAGCAGAGTGTGTATATGACAGGTTGTAGTAATAAGGTGTCATAAGCAAGTGACTTACAAATATGACAAAATAACGGGTTGGGTTAAGATGGAAAACACTTTCAGATAACAATGAGCAGGGTTTCTAATAAATAGACTGTCTAGAAAACCAGCAAAATCTAATGAAAATGAATTTCGAAGGATTATTGTGATTTGGTTGGTGGCTTGTAATAAACTAGACGCCACGTGCGTATTGTGAAATCGATAAGCTTTTATTTTGATTGAGTGAAATTTGCAACGCAGATTACAAGCCAATAAAACTCCATGTTTGCTACAAATCTATTTTGGATTTACATTCAAGTCAGTATTCTGGAAAAACATATTTTCATAAACTGTAAATTTGTATTCTGGCGTATATATCACTCAAAATGAATTCCAACTCAAAACAAAAAAAATGTTTGATTCGATTCCACACTGCCCATTACTTTCAGCCGGACTTGCTTTCACTTTCACTCCCACACAGCTTTTAACTTTACATACGCTTGAGTGAATGAAAGCTGCGGCAAACCACACTTGTCATTTTATGGTCAAATGACCAGAGACCGCAAGCTCGCAAAGTGTTGGGCATTTTAACATGCTGTTTCCATCAAAGCTGGTAAGCTTAGAGTAAAAATATCCACTGGTTTTTGTTTATGTGAAAGGATTACGAAACTAATTTACCAGTCGAGCGTGAATACTACGCGACAGAATGTTCAGAATTCAGAATGCTGCTGATGACCGTTGGTATTTTTGGTGTTTATATGAAAAGCAGAAAATGTTTGAAAAATTGGTCAAAAGTCCGAATTGCTTTGTGGTAAATGACAGTTGTGGGAAAATGACAGAAAGCATGAAAATAAAAGCCTAGTGTACAGTGGGATTATGTAGTGCATACAAGTGGAAAAGCAGACAGAAAAAAATTTGTCTAGACAAGTTTGCAAAAAATGCTTTTAGTAAAATTGGTATTGAATTATGACAACTCTCATGGACATTTTGGGAACAAATTGAAATAATTTCAAAATTGCATTCGATTTTTCATTAAACGTGAAAGTTCCACAACCTTCAGGTTTGAAAAAATATTATTGGCGTTGAAAACGTACAAATTTTTATGTTTGTAGCAAACAATATTATTTCATGATTCTAAGTCAAACGTAGCATATCAATTAGAAAATATGATAAATCGTTGCAAAATTTGCCATATTTTCTACGCTACTCCAATATCTTGTCAAACCAAAGTAAAAACCTTACTATTTGTTAAACTCCCTTAAATACGTAAATCCTCTTAAAAGCCTCTTCTAAAGTTGTCAATTAACCATAATATAACTTAAGCTGATTATCTTCCAGTCGCAACAAATTTCCAGATGATTTCCAATCCCATCTTCTAATTGGTATTATAAGCTCTATGTAAAATCACGGCTTGTCTCCAATCCCTAATTTATTACTGCTGAAAGCTTGCTCAGATAGAATAGAAGAAGAAAATAACAGGTTAGCAACAAACGAAGGTGATAATAACACGCTTACATTTCCTCTACAATTTACAACAGCATGCAGAGCGCTTTGGTGACACTGACAGATATTTGCATGCCCGTATGTTTACCCAACTGGAAACGGAGATGGCCCCCTATTGTGCGCTAAAGTGAGGAACGCGTAGCATTCTGATAGCAAAACGCTATATTTCACTTCATTTATTTTCCTTTGCGTACAATACCTTTCTGCCTGAGCAATTTCAGTTGCATCCAAAAATGTAAAAAGCGACGTAGATATTTGTATACACGCTAGCAAAATAAACTGATGGGCATGAAAGATAAGAACACAGCTACCTAAATTGCGTAATGCATTATGTGCCAGTCTGCGAGTGCAAAAGGCGAACTTTTTATCTAGAGAAAAAATCTAATTGACTGCGTTTAATGGAACGTGCAAAAGTTCAACGCTACTAGTCAAAACTTGACTTTAGGAAAAAAAACAAAATTTTAATTAAAAATTATTTTCCAAAATGCTCCAGCTGAAACCCTGCTCATTTTAATGTCCATTGTGTAAAAACATAGCTTTGACGCAATTCCGCTCGCTATTCATTTTATTGAACTATACACCATAAAACCCAATATTTTAACTGCTTTGTTGGCCCCTGCTGATAAAACTAGATTTTTTTTTACGCAAGCGGTCATATAACCAGGTATGCTACATTCTAGCCCAGAAGATTATGAATAGTTAAAAAAGCTATAAAATATTAATTTTCGTCAAACATTCTTCTGCCGTCGTCCCAGTACACTACAGCATTCCAACTTGTTTTCTTCACACTTGGACAGTTTTGACGCTCAAGTAGAAAATGTCAAAAACTGTCCATATAACTTGCCAAAACACGTAATTTCTGTTTTAACTCCGTGTTTTTAATATCCTGCTGCTTCAAATGACATTTTTCGTGAAAGTAAACAACAGAAAAAATATATTCCAGGTTTTTCCGTGTACACAGATGATTTGTGTTTATCTTTTCTACGCAATATTTACTCTGTGTATAAAATCCGTAAAGTAACACAAAAGCAAATACCCGGATCCTACGTAAGTTTCACGTGAAATAAAGTTGTATATAATCTTGTGTCTCCGTGCTGCGGTGCGGTTCACCGGAAGAAAATATTCCCCACAGAAAATGCTTTCTAGAGCGAACACTAAAGCCCGCATAAACTCCAAGACTGAAGATTGATGAGTACATCTTAATGAATAAGGGGCGAAGCTTATGTGTGCTTGTACACGAAATAAAGTTGTGCTGTTTTGCACTTGTATGTGCTTTTATTACACTTTATTCTACACTTTGTCATCAGCCATGCAATAACCTTGTGCACTGTGCACTTGCTATGTGGCTATTGCTTTTATTTACGTTTTATATTGCCCGTATTTCTAAATTTTGGGGAGAAAATACAGGAAAATAATAAACAGGCAAAGAGTAAAGTAGTAAAAGAGGGAACGTAGGGAAAAGTATTTTATTTGGAAATTATATTGCACAGGCGTGCTAACATAAGCCGTAAAATGTCCAGTGGAGTTTTATGACAAGAGCGGGAAAGTATTTGGGCAGTTTATTGCGTTATTATTGCATAGTTGGTGGAATGGGGATATTTTTTGTAGATTTGGGTTTTATTATGCGAGATTATGGCAAAATTAAAGAAAAATGCAGATGGAAACTTTTTGGAGTTTTTTGAGTCTTGAAAATCGATATTTGGACTTTTGAGCTAAATTTGTAGTTTAAAGCAATCATACGTCACTTTTAAAATATTTATTTGAACAAAATTCCAATTTGTTTGAAAATTAGTTTTTAACCCATTTTTACTACCGTCCGATTTTTACTACCAAAATTGAATTTGTGATCATTTTTTCTAATACCCAACCTAATTGCAAAACCTCTATTTCCACTTTAAAAATCAATAAACTTTTTTTCTTCTATTCAAATCGCCAATTTATTTTTGCCCGGCGCCTATATCCCACACATTATTAAAATTCACCACCATTCTAAATCCATTCCTATTAATATTTCAAAGCTTTTCTCTATTCTCCGTCTTCAATCTATCATTTATTTTGCAAGTCAAATCACGCATTCAAATCAAAGAGTCCTCCACTTCACTATCAAACCAACCAGAAACCCCATAACACCAGAATCTTTTCATCTATCAACACAAATCAAAACCCAAATCTTCTCAAGAAAATATATTCACTCCGGATATTAGTAGCTTTGGTTGTGAATACTAAATTAGCTCTTGGATTTCATATATTATCTTTTACAAAAAAGCGCCGGAAATCTCAGGGGCATATCACCCACTTATTATTCATCATTTCCCGCTGTTTTTCCAATAACCAACTTGGCTAATTTGCATGCCACACACTAAAACATATTCCGACTCCAAATTCTCATTTCTAAAGCCAGCGTGCTATTATCAGAAAATTCAGTCTAAGAAATCTAATCCCGGCTCTCTCTCTCTCTCTCAGCATGTCTCTCATGTTGCTTCCGGTTGAAAACACATTTTCCCAAAGATTACGTGCCTCTGCCATTTTTGCTCAACTTAAAGCACAAAACATGTTATTTTACGGTCAAGCACACATTGGACAACACTCAGAAGCTAATTCTCCAGCTCTTCAGAAATGTTGCACAAACATCAAGAACACTGAACATAGTTGACGACAACATCAAAAAACCTAAAGCAACAAATTTTTCCTAAAAAACCAAAAAGCACATCTCGCTATATACACCAAACCCGCAATCAACTTTGCTTTCTTTTTTGCCTTTTTCTCTAAAAAAATCTTGAACGACTACAAGACTTGACAATTTGCTTACGTTTGTTAAGTCGTGCATGAAACTGGAAAAGAAAACAAACAAGTTTTTTCTATTATGTACAATCTTGAATGCTTTTTGTCCTTTAAACTTTAAATAGATTTTTATTCTTATTGACAACCTTACGTCTTTTTCCCTAAAAACCCTGGTCTTTCTCTTCAGAAAAGAAAACCAGTTCAATGAACCCAATTTTCAACCTTTTTTCTTTCTTTTTCTTTCCTAAAAAACTTTCCCAGATTAGAATACTGTGCTTTTTTATCCCAAAAGTTACAAAATATATCCATTTTGCAAATTAGGCTTACAACAGAAAACCCTGAAAAAAACTTGGCAATTTGTGCGCGCTCAAAGCTCAAAAACTACAATAAGTGGTGAAAAGGCCACTGAAAAAAAGTTTTACAAAAGAAAAAACGGCATTAAAAGTACACAAAAGGCCAACTTATATTTCTAAAGAGTAAAAAACAGGGCTAAAGGCTAAACCTGATATTTTTTGTAATCGTCACCATCTTTAATTTCCTTTCTAGCTTCTAGAATCAATTCTTAAAGCGTAAAAATTTTACCCTAAGGCCAAATTTTGTTAAAATATTCAGTGAATATTTACGCTGATAAAGGCTATAAATTTATAGCTACTTATATATTTAACCTTTAACAACCGCACAGAGAACACTTTGCGCTATATTAGCTGCGAAGCCTTTTTCTCTTTTGGCAAAAAAGCAGACAATAAAAATAGGTGTAAGTTTTCTGCTAATTGCTTAATTTCTCTCTGCGGAGAAATTTCTACTTTACGGACAATAAACACACAGCTAGTTGGAGTTTTTGTCTGGCATGGCATGAATTGGTAATTAAATGACTGGACCATAAATAAACCATTCCCACTTCAATCTTCTTTTGTTCTCCAGTAGAAGTCCAGTAGTGGTAAAATAGACAAAAAAGAAAAAGGAGATGCCTTAGACATCAAAAGAAAATGCAGAGTGCTTTTCGAGTACTAGGCTGCTCTGCTTCTGTTCGGCTGTTGTTGTAATTTCTACTGAAGAGTGAAGTACAATTTTCCAGGAACTGGCAGACAGGCTGGCAGACAACAAGCACGCATCGCAGAGCAAAGCAAGCAATGTTTACACTTTACGGTGTATAGACCTTACAGAAGAAAGAATTGGGGTGAAAGAAGACCAAACACGGGCATTTCCCTATAGCTAGCTATTCCCCTCGTTTTTGCTTCAGTCTGTGTTTTCACTTCAAACTGAGCAGACCCCGTGCCCATTTCTCTCTGAATATTTTTTTTCTTCAAAGGAAAAAAATAACTTAGAAATATTTTACATTTTAGAGCATTCATGTGGTGTGTGTGGTAGCCAAGTGCAATTTTCAATTTGTTTCTGGGAAAATTTACATATATTTCATTTTCTAAATTTACTTTGAAGCTAATAATAACCCGGGAATATATATTGAAGCTGAAACAGCAGAAAAACATATGTGCTGAATACAGTGAAAAAAGCACAAAGTCGTAAATTTGTTGTGTGGCCAGCTAGAAAGTTGATAAAATATTCACAGACAATACACAGTGTATACGGCGTAAACAGTGCAAAAAACTCAATATTTGCTTCTAGCGACGTATAACAAACAAAAATAGAAGACAAACAACAAATAAAGTGGATTTGAATAAAAGCAGAGAGTGAAAAACCGAAAATTGGAAAATTTAATCAAGCTTCTCGTCGTTTCAGCTCGCTTTTGAGAGAGACAATAGCTCAGGCAGAAATAAACAACAGCAAAAGAAAAAAAATCGATTTTTAGTGAAAAATAAAAGTGGACTGGACAAAATGAAAAGTGACCGTTAGCACACATACGTATATATTTTTTGTGTAAGGCTTCAACGCCGACATACGACGATATTTTCACTTTTGCTAAGTTTCTCTCAAATTTTACAAGTTTTTTCTTCTGTTCTGTGCCAAATGTATTTTCTTTCTCTTTTCGGTCTGAAACTTTTTCAAACTCCGGATATGTAAGGCACACGTTATCTCTTCTCGACATTACTATGCAAGCAGGCCAACCAGCCATCTACGCAAATGTTCTATTATTTCCCATCATTTTCCGTAATACCAGCTATGTAACTAATATCCGGCACATGCCCTGAATCTACACTCCAGTTTCTATAGCAAATGTCATCATCTTCTATTTCTCGATTCTTACATTTACTCTCAAATCTACTTTAACAGAAAATGACAATATTATACGGTGGTTCTAACATTTCTCCAGTTTCCTGTGTGTGCTATGATAGCACAAGTAGGTAATCCGATAACATTATTCACCGGAACATATTTTGCCATTGAATGCCATGTCATTGAATATCAAGTGTGTATATATAGTTGTGTATACTAAACCGATTATATTTTATTTTTTTTGTTACAGAATCGTGAAGTGAATATTTGGACCTAAGAAAGAATAAAACTGACAACAGAGGAAAATATTTGGTGAATGTGACAAAAAAGTGAAAGTTGTACGCCGGAAATATTTTGTAACATTTTATCCCAAAAATTCTAAAAAAAGTGATATGCAATGAAACCACCACTTGATCTTCTAAAAAAGTGAAGTTTTTCTTGAAAAAGAAGAAAGAATTTTTTTCTTGAAGAAAATGGAAGTTGGAGGAAGAATGATGGATGAGTGGATTTTCCGGTATGTGCTGTCCTTCCTGCTCTACTCGGGCACACTTTTACCCTCCCAAACGTTTGGCATAGGAGACACACGTAAGTCAACTGTTTAAAATGTATAATCTATTACGTGTCTGATATACTAAGCAATTTTGCTGGTGAACTCTAAAGATTCTAAGAAAATCGACAATGTCCTTTAGACACATACAAACTGCAATATATACGCTCTCCATCTTTGTCCATCAAACAGAAAAAAAGAGATTTTCAGTAGAAGCTTTGTACACTGAAGAAAAGAAACAGATTCAATATTGCAGATGAATGAACTTTCTTTTTAGACAATCTTATACATTTTTTATCTTGGGTTAACAATAAAAAATTTCAACCAACTTTCAACTTGTATCTCAGATCTTGAATCTCTTTCGGCCCAAATTCCGTATTCTAGGCTAGCACTGTTTTTTTCTAAAAAACCAAGTGCACTTCAATCTTGAAATCCTCTATCATTCCAAATTTAACAGAGAGAAAGATGCACGCCAAAAAGAAAAAAAATAGTAGATTCCAGAGAGTGATTTACGGTACATTCTTTTCTACTTTTTTCGGTAAAATCTTGTGCAAAAAGTTTAAGAACTTGTTATCTGCACCAAACCATACCGAAAAAAATATTTCAAGCGGTGTAAAACTTCAACAATTTTTTTTTCGGTTTTACCTTTTTTTCAAGGAAAAAATTCGGTTTTTGTCCCTAAGGCAATTTTACGTAACGTTCAAACAACTTTTTTTGGGTTCTCTATCTCTCTCTATTTTCAGCACATTTTACACAGTACCGTTTTAGCCTCAGGTGTACACCAGAACCCTAGTAAAGTTTTTGTACCTGCAAATCTACCACGACATTACTTCTCGCATTTTGCTTAACATTCCCTTTTAATTATAATGAGTCACATTAATTTCGCTTAACGACATACTACGTGATTCCCAGTAGGAGCATTTTAGCCGGGTAATTTAGATACTCTGTCTGTGTGCTGAGCTCTCTGAGGTTTTGTGCTTTTGGTCTTCTACTCTTCCAGTTTGCGGTCTGGTCTTTGGTGGGATTTTCACAAGAGTGAATCCCCCTTGGGGCAATATGTCAACAGAATATTGAACCTTTAGAAAAGAGGATTTCACCTTTTATGGAAAATCTCAGCCAGCCAGAATGAGGATTTTCCGCTTCACAACCTTAAACCACAGAAGCCACAGCACACACATAGACACAGAGAAGCGTACATAGTATGTAGCTTGCATATAAAATAGTAGAATGTAGTGGATATTCAATCCTGGCTAATTTTGTGTCTGGTGTCTAGAGAACAGAACACAAGGCAGAGAATATTCTGTTCATACATTCTGTCTTGTGTCTTTTTGTCGGGCTCTTAATGAGATTGGAAAATCTCTGCGGTACATGTAAATTAGCTGCTGTACAGGCATCACTGCATCCTAATGAGCCAAAGAGAACACAGAAGCTGGTAGCAGCACAGAAGCTCAGCATCTTCAGATATATTGTCAATTTTGGTCTATGTCACTAAAAATAAAGGAATATGTTTCTACGTTCTTTGGCAAAATTCCTTACGGACCCGCATCAAACAGCAGAGCACGGTAGGAAAATGATTGGAATTCTTGTGTGCGTGTGTGGGAGAAAATTTGGTATTGACAAGTATGTGTGCATATAATCAAAGCTATGTGATGAATTTACAAGCAGATGCGAGAAAACACTCAATATTCTGTGTGGGTAGAACGTCACTAAAGAAATTTCGAAGATAAAATATTTTTGAAATTTTTTTATTTTATTAATTTAGACGCCGTTGAATATTTACAAAATTTACAATTTTAACTAAAAAAAAGTCTTAAGGCTTAATACTGCGTTATTTAAACAACTATTTACAAATATTAGTGTCTAGAGACCAATTATTTGCCGTGAATTAGCTTATGAATTACATCTTCAATTCCCATGCCTATTACACACATCATTACCATCCCTGCTCCCATTACACTGGTCCAGTCTGGTACTTCTTTAAAAATAACCACTTGCAAAACATAAGCCAAAACAATGTCCATTGAGCGTGTAACGGCTACTCTACCAGCTCCCTCGTGACTTAAAGCTATGGCTACTAGAACTTGACCACTGAGACCAAAAACAGCTACTAAAACTACCAGGAGCCACTCAAAAGGTGATTGATTAGGCATTTGGGGAGCGCCACCGTGAGTATTTATAAATAGTATGGCGGTTGAGATTACCAGGCTCCAAAATGAAAACTGGAAAACTACCACAGAAAAGTGAACATCTTTGCATTTTCGCATGACTACGATGTTCATGGCGGTGAATACGGTGCCAAATAGGGCACAACCGTAACCGATTAGGTTAAATTCAGGAGTTTCGCCTGGTAGTATGTCGGGTCCTACTGAGTGGAATAAAAATGGTGGTTTGGTTATGAAGACTACGCCGGAGACTAGGAAGATGACAATGAGGGTACGGTAGAGACCACAGGGTTCGCGGAGGAAGAGATGCGACATGACCATGACGAAAACGGGGGAAGAGAAAATTATTGTGGCGGCGTCGCCGAGGGGAAGAAGGCGGAAGGAGTAAAAGAGAAGGACGAGAGTGCCTCCGCCGACGAGACCTTGGATGAAGAGCAGAACGCGGGAGCCGGGGGGACCCATGAGATTGTGGCCTTGGTGGAGGGCGATGGGGAGGGTGATGCAGACCTAGAATGAGAGAAAAGAGGCAAAAATTTAGAGAATTAGATTTTTAAGAAATTTTGATGCCGTTTGGGTAGCTTTGACAAATTTTTGGAAAAACAAGTTTTTAGAAAAGTTTAAATCCCGTTTAGAAGTTTTTGCAAAATTTTGAATCATTTGAAATTTCGCAAAATTAAACGCCATTTAAGATAATTCGAAATTTTGGGAAATTCAGGAATATACCAATACCAATTTAAATAATACCAAACAGTTTAGGAAAATTTGGGGCTGTTTGAAATATTCCGAAAATTTTGTGAAATTTCAATTCCGCTTTAAAAATTGGATACATTTCGTACAGTTTTGGAAAATTGAGAAAGTTTTGTTGGTTTTTTTTAGGATTTTGGCAATCTTTATAGAAAATGGTGTATTTTTGGAATTTATGCTCTGTGCTTACCTGAAATAGTGATCTAAAAATCAAAAGCTCCATAGGATCCACCCCCGTCAAAAACTTGACAAGACTACTACATAGCGTAAAAAACACTCCCGAAATAAACGCCAAAAATATTCCAAAGAAATTAGTTTTAGTAGGAATATGACTTAAACTCTGCTTTTTAGCTATTAACGGCGTATTAGGATTAGCCTCTGAACAATTTCTAATTTGAGTAGAAGGAGTATTCGGAGTAGGTTTAATTTGGGGGTAAACTAAGACTTGATTACACTCCGAACTAACTTTCGTATAATCTGAAGGAGGCTGAATATAGCTAATATATTGGGGCAAATAGCTTTTGTCTAAAATGGGTTTTGGCGTCGGAGCCATTTTTGCGGAGCCGGGTATTAAAATCTTTAAATTTCAAAAATAATTCGAAATATTTTTCTGAAATGAGATGTTATCGCTTTCAGATTCCAATTCTGAATGTGCTTAAAATTGTAATACTGCTCGGGTGTAAATATACGACCAGAAAAAAACTTTCCATTCCAAATTCAGATCAGCATCTTTGCTCCAGATGCCGCATGACTTTCCTTTTCTTCAGTTAGTGACCGTCATCACAAGTCTAATCTGCTTTGTAGCATCTGTGTATCCTTACAGTTTTGCGGATCATTTACCAACGCAGTAGTTGACATAATGACATTTATTTTTCTCATTTGCTTCCCATTTCCACTGACCAGATGTTGCACGAGGGGATTAAATCTTTGGATACTTTGCTGTGCATTATCTTCGTTTTCTAAGGAAATTGTTAAGACACACCCACACACGTCTTAGTACATAGTACAAATTAATTCTTCTTTTGAAGTCGGATCACGCGTTAGTTCATTCATTTCTAAGAAATAGGCTGTTGTCCAGGGCTAATTAGTGCTTTTGTGCAGCCGCCTTGTAAAAAAGAGTCCAAAGATGACCTTACGTAATGAAGCGTCACGCACACAACAAAATGTCATTGGACTACAGCTTAAAAAATAAATACGTGACCGGCACCTTGAACACACAGAATAAATAGCTAATTACAAGCACAGAATGTAAGACTAGCACGCAGATTAAAAAATCTGATGACATTTTTTCTTCTAAATGACGTCAATGTTTTACACTGAACCAGATTTTTAAGTGCGCATATTGCATATTTTAACAACGTAATAATTTTCTAAAGCATATTTTACATCTCCTGAGGGCAAAAAATATGCAAAAAGCGAATTTGCCAGAAGGGATTTTTTTGCTAACGTCATTACAAAAATATGTAGATGAATGGTGGGACAATATAGAGCTTGGAGCATAAAGCGTAACGCTTCCGCTTTAAACTTATTTTCCGGCTCTCTGTTAAAAAGTAAAACAGAACACAAGGTAAACTTTTTCCCTGGCTTTAAAAATTTGCAATTTTTTCTAAAAGGAATTTAAATCTTGCAAACTTTTCATTTAAAAATTTTTCCTTGTTTTTTTCCTACAAATTATATTTTTTCAGCCTACTCAAAATATATATGGCTCTTATGGGACTCTCTGCCTTTCTCATTGTCTATTTCCCCTATTTCCCTACTCTACTCTACGGCTTCATTTCGCTACGCTAAGACCTTCAGCTTTTCAACTCATTTCCCATTCCTTGCCACACAGCCCATTTTCTAGTTGAAGTAGAGCATCTCCAACGCCGCAATAAAATTGAATGGACAGTTTCACCACTTCACTGAACCACTCTTCTACATTATAGCATACAAGTATATGTATTTTTTGTGCTGCTGTAATCACAAAAAAGCACAGAAAGAAAATAGGAATACCATTTTGGAATACCAATTCTCAAATTTTCTCTCTAGAAAATAGCAAAATTGCAGGAAAATATCTCCAGCCAGAAAAAAAAATCCTATTAAATTACTCTTTTATTTTCCAGTCTACTCATTAGCAAGTTTGCCTCTACAAGCTTGGTAGTTGATAGGTTCAAGTGCCATAGACACACACAAAGTTCAGGTCATTCACAGTAAAATTTTTTGACAGAGTCCATTACAAAAAGTTTCGCAACCTTTTACACATTCATTCAAACCAAAGTACAACTTATTCACTTGAAACCAGAGAAAAAGTTTTCCCTTTTTTCTATCAAGTGGCGTCAGCCTCTGACTCTTCTGACTTTTTGGCCTTTTTTTGATAAAAATCTATTGCCATGTTTTTCTGGCCTCCTTCCAGTTAGCTTCACACGAGAACAAAAATCACATGTTCCGGAAATAGCCTATTATTTTATCAAGCACACAAGAACCAGTCTAGTGTCCGTTTCTTTATACGTGTCTGTAAATGGTAAATGACGACAGATATTGCGGTTGACTTGAACAAACTTCAATTACATCTATTTCTATTTTTTTCTGGAAGAAACAAGATTTTCTTTTTTGGCGGTAATTGTCTATCTGTTTCTGTCAGACAAACATATTGCCACACTTTGTTTCCCAAAAGAAAAAAAGGCTTTTATTTTAGGTATTGGCCTATATTCTTGTTCTGAAGTAGAGAGCCGGGTTTTCACTGCCCGCTGTCACGTTACTGGCGTTTGTTTTATCTTATATATGAGCACATACACGACATGCTAGACAAGTTGTAAAGTGGAACACACTGAAAGAAAATGGAGAAAAATAGGTATTTTCTTCTACAGGCTGAGTGTGCAAAAAAGTTAACTTTTTTTTATCTTGTTTCTGGGCTTATCTTAAAGGTAGATCAACATCAAGTTTTGCAGGAGAGTAGATCTCTGGGGAAAATAGAGAGTAAAGTAGAAAGGAGTAAAATGTAGGTTGAGAAGGTGGACTTTATAAGTTCAGGTTAAAAAAGTGTGAGTAGGCGGACAAACTAGACAGATCGATGTCCAATTTTGGGCAAAGTGAAGTGTGGTACTCTACATGTAGTTCTGTTCTGTCTGAAGTTCTGTTTGAACCTAAGAGTGAAATTGGATGAATGGAAAGAGAAAGCGCGGAAAATAATGGCTTTGATTACGGTAATGGAACAAGGAGACAAAATGGAAAGTGAAAATTGCTGAATGCGCGAATAAGGTAAACTATTGGCGTAAGAGTTTGTCAAAATTTGACGCCGTTTTGTATTTTATTTTTCTGTAATAAATTTCAAACTTGTTTACAATATATGTTTATTTGGAATTTTGATTATTTTGAAGCCATACAAAATATCTGAAATACGTTCATTTTCCTTTTGCACAAAATTAATTCTTAATAACAAACAAATTAAGTTGCAAAGGCCATTTTCATAATAAACCTGAATGTGTAAGCCATACACGCCTTTTAGTTTAGTAGATTGCCCAAGGTTTACCCATAAAGCACACATCCTGTCACACTCTTACCTTCCAAATGAGTTTTCTCTCTCGCTCTCTCTAGAAAGCATTTGTTTTCTTCCAACTAATTCATCACTTTCTCTGTGAACGAACGTACTCTCTAGCTATAAAAAAGTTTTTGGCTTTCTGAAGCTCATTTCTACCTCTAAACATTATTTCTATTAATATAAGCCATAAAAATGACTTCGAGCTGTGCATTCACCTTAATGGCTAGAGAGAGAGCATGTATGCAAAGCTTCTAGAATAAAAATGATTGCCTTACGTGCCGTTACCTTGGTAAAGCTACTCAGTTATGCATGCCATTACGCCTTGTATACAATATTGTACAAGGCTTCATTTTCCAAATTATTATTTGTGTACATCGATCATCTCTCTTTCACAATGAACTACATTTTGTGTCATTTTCTCTCTCGAATCCACCTTAACCGTAAACAACCATAGCCTGGTAGAAGCTAGCTGGTGGTTACCTTGTGACATGGTAATAATGGGTTGCACAAATTCAGAATGATTGCCTGGGCTACTCCCTTAGAAAAAACAGAATGCACGCTACTAGGTTTGATGGTGAGGTTACAAACCGTGCTATTTTTTCATTAACCGCTGGGCTTGAAAAAATTGTGTGTGTGCAATTTTCTCCAAAATGCTAAGCTTTTGTTCTCTGTTTTTCAGGTGAAATTAGTGGGCTTTGAGTGTTAGAAAACAAATTTTTTACCGAATGTGTAAGAATTGGAGCAATGCACGCTAAAATACCTACTAACAAGAACAATAGGTATTTGCATTAATATTCCGCGTGTAACCATTTATATTTCTTCCTGGAAATTAAACTTGAGAAAAAATGGTGTCTAGAGATTTAAAGTTGAGCATAAAACGATTTGCAGAGCAAACATAAAAACAGTTGGAAAATTTGAATAGTGGCTTATAGCTCACGCATAAAAAATTTTAGTTTTCAGAGAGAGTTTAAGCCCATAAAAGTGTTTTAATGTTAAGGTAAAGGATTAAATTTTTTGGGTATAATCACCAGAGTGCAGCTTACGGAATAATCCTTCAAAGTCATTATAGAACAAACAAGTTGCAAAACTTTAAGTGTATAGTAGTGGGATTAGTAAGTTTGGTAGTTTAGTGCATGCAGGAGTGCACTTTGTGCTTTCACGCACCTGAGACTAGAAAGCTGGAAAATTAAATGGATTTTTGGCTAGAGAGACTCAGTTTTAGAGCCAGGTTCAGGTACGCATACTAATTTAGAAAAAATATTTTAAACTGGGTTTAAATCCCGAGATAGAAAAGGAAAGTTACCCAAGCATAACTCAAATATTTAAATTGTTGCGTAAAAATTTTCAAAAAGTAACTTGAGGCAAAATCCTGTGTTTTCAGTATGCCTTATGGCAATAGCTGGAAAAAAGAATTTGCTACTTTTAGCAATCCAAGAAATAATTTTTGTGTAGGTTGGTCCTTGCAAGAAAAAAATTATGCCGTATAAGCATTCCCGTTTTAATTTTAAGAAATGGGACAACTCACAAAAAATATCGGCTTGAAAATTGTTCATCTTTTTTCTGCGTGGGTTTAATCCCAGAGAAAAAATTATTATGATATATATTTTTCTGTCCTTCTTTCTCAAAAATACTCCCTGCAGCACACTAGCTTTTAAATGGAGCAAAGTAATAACCATAATAAAAAATGGAGAATGTGGCACTCTTTCTCTCTGCCTATTTTAAGTTAAAAGACGAGAATCTGAGAAAAGAGTGGTGCTGATGAGTTTCAAGTGGAACATAGGAGAAAAAGAATATGTGTGTAGCTGGAAGCTGTTGAAAATTACACAGAAAAATATATAAAAAGGAATGTAAGCTTGTAGGCGAAAGAAGACAAAAGGAAAATTGCAGCCTTGTAGAAAATGGAGAAATTTGCCCTGGATTCAGTTGTAAAAATTACTGGACCAGCCATTAGTAGCATTCTAACGCGAGAATGTTTAAGGAACTAAAAAATGTACAAAATTCACAAGTGCAACTTTGTCAAAAAATGTATTCTGGCGTTGCATTGACGCAAAAAATTATTTTTCTTTGATATTTTCATTTTGTCAAATTTTCCTGAAACCCTGCTCTCATCACAAAAAGCAGCTCAGCAGCTTGTTCTGATAATAACTAACTGAAAGGAAATGAAAAGATAGTGTCATTACAGCATTTAAGCCTCTGTCTCAATGTGAGTGTCTGCGTCTGTGCTTGACTAACTTTCCAACATCATTAGCGCCAGTTTTTTGATAGCATCATTGAAAGCTCACAGGAAAGTTCTCTGATCTCTCTGAACAAGTCAACTTGACTCTTTTTTCAACAACACACGACGACGTTAGGGTCGTTCACATTATATTTTGCCAAAAGTCGATTACCCAACTTTCCTAGTTTCCTCATCTTGACATAACCACGTAGAATCAAGAATCAGGAAATAGATAAACTTGTTATATATTTCAGTGTACAATATTCTGGAGTATAATTTTTTGCAAAGGATACTCCAGATGACCTATCACGTCCATTTTTTCGGTAAATAACCTATTATTTTATTAACCTTACAATTCGTGAGCAAACTTGCATCTTCACATATTTTCCGGTAAACCTTCTAGGTTCTTGTGCAATTTTCTCCCTAGGAGAACAGGAACACATATTGCCACATATTTATTTCTGGAATATCGACCTTCTTTATTCTTGTTCGTCCTTTTTAAGGTCCTGTCACGTATCTATCGTAAAAACGGAGTTTTTTATGCTTCAGTTTTTTATCTTCCTGGGAAAAAACTAGGACGCCGTATTGCTCTAGGACCTTCACGAAAAGATGGTATTACCACTCGTGCAATACTGAAGAAGGAGAAAAAACTTTGTTGTTTTTCTTTTCAGAAGCTTCTCTAAGGCATTCTTTTAAAAAAGAAAGTTGCACAACTTCAAACCCGCTTTGTGTAGAAAATTCCCATTTTCCACCTTCCTATCTCCCACGTCCAAAACAAAAAAAGGTGATCAACATTTTGCTCTTGTGAATAATAGCTAGGATCATTGTAAATGGCTGAAAAGATAGAGACAAGCAAACAGAGAAAAGAAATATACAAAGATAAATTTTTAAAGAGGCTGTCTCAGCCATTTTCAGTCTTAAACCTGCTATCTATTACAGAGATAGAGTATACACAGGTACTTTTTTAAAAGAAAATAGAAACAAAAACGGTTACAAACACACTTGACACATTGTCTGTTTCATCTTACAAAAGCATTCTCTCATTCTTTCTCAAGCCATCTTCTAGTGTCACTTTCATTTTCACTCGGAATTCTAGGAAATAATACCAAGTGAAAAGTCATTCGTACTTAATGTGTAAACACCTTATAAAAAATTGAAAACTTGAAAAGCTATTCTTAGAAATCTTCAAAAATGTTCCTAGAAATAATTTTCTGGCAATAAATTTTTAAAATGGGTTTTACGCTTACATAACAGGTGTGAACTTTATAAATGCCAAAAAACAAATTTTTCCTAGAAAAACACTACAAAATAATTTACTAGGGGCGCAACTCTTACAAAAACATTTTTTCTACTTTTCCAAATTAATAATTGATAATGGCAAAATTAAGTTGCCATGTTTAGTTGATATTCATATGTCGCTGTATGTTTTGTTGTTGTTTGTTAAGTTATCTAAATAATAACGGACTATTGTACGCTGCTAAACTTTTACATTGGCAATAAAGCACACATGCTGACTCAATGGAATAAAAAGTAAAGTGCTTTGGCAGAGAAGAAAAAAGTTTCTCTTTTTGCATTTGTTTGTTTGCTAGCCCAACTAATTCATCACTTTCGCTGCTCATAAAAGGAAAAGTTTTGCCATTTTCTGTGCTCTAGGAACAATTTTAGCTTTTATTATAATTCTAATGCTAGTTTTATACAGAGAACTGAACTGAGTTGGATGTGCGACACGTGTAGACAAGCATAAAGAATGAATAGCGCATACAGAGCCCAGTATAATGAGCTAACGGCGTATAAAATGCTGGAGCTGAGCTGAAGAAGAATGGCTTTTCACCAAAATATTATGTGCACCTTAATGCTGCTCAGTTTCACTGAGCCCGGCTGCTACTGATGATATGCAAAATGCCATCTATTTTACTGCTACACTGTGTTCTATGCTTTGAAGCTTATAATAATAATACGCTCAAGTTGAATGATTGCCTTGCTAGTGTTTCGTGCCACTCTAATATTTCAGAGGGAGAGAAGAAGAGAGAGAGAGACGAGGTGCATACTTTACATTTTCTCCCCTTCTTTTTTTACTTTTCATCGATCATCATGTCTACTCAGATATTTTATACAGTGTTGTGTAGTATACAAGGTTTGTGTACAAGTTTATTTATGACATGGTGTATATGATTTTATTAGAGTGTGACGTTCTGTCCTGTTTGTCCCGTGGCCAGGTTTATTACTGTAGAATATAAGTTTCGAATGCTACATAAGAATTCCGTTGTTTCTTTTAAGCTAATTTAAGTTGTGTGGTGACCCTGACCCACAAAGTGACCAGACATAAAATTTTGACCCAAAGTGACCCTGACATTGAAACTTGACCCAAGGTGACCGTGACAATAAAACTTGACCCAAACTGATCCTGACATTAATACTTGACCCAAAGTGACCCTGACATTAATATCTGACCCAGGGTGACCCTGAAATTAAATTCTGACCCAAACTGACCCAGACATTAAAATTTTCACCCAAATTAACCCTGAAATTACAATTTGTCCCTAAGTAACCCTAACCCTCAGATTTGTTCTATTTTATCAAATCATGACCTTTTCGATTAATTCATAACCTTTTTATTACTTTTACAACCTTTTCAGCATCAATGTTTTCTGCGCGTATTTTACAACTTTACCACGCATATATTTTTGTTCCCGTAACATTTTTTTTTCTCTTGTGTGTTTCTCTTGATGTTGTGACACCGTAATAACAGCTTTCTAACAAAATTTCAGCACACACAGATGATTATGGCTACTCCCAAATGCACACCATAACCAACACATGCCACTCTATTATTACTGTTTACCTTTTGTATTTTGCTCCCAACCTAACCCATTTTGTTATTTTGGGGATACGCCGTGTCATTAAACTGGATTAGCAAAAAGACTGAAATATTTCATAAATGGACAGGAAAATGTAGAAAATTATACAGAATATATATTGGTAATGGTAAACGACGTCAAAGTATATCAGAATAAATAAATTTCAAGTAAGATTTTGCAACCCCGCAGTATATTGTACAAAAAGCCATAAAAATCTAGATACCAAGAGAGAAAATTGAGTTAACGTTTTCAACTAAATTTACCAAGCCAGAAGAAAGTAAATGAACTATAATAATAATTTAGTTTCCTGGGGTGGTATTCCATAACGGCGCGACAATGCAGCACTGAAACTAACCGTTTTTCCAGTGTCATGCCCCTGCACTCTTTGTATATACCACGCTGTCATCATCATTTCACATAATCATTAACCAAAATGTGGAAATGTGGAACTCACTTACATTCTCGCTGCTTTAGAGTCAATTATAATTACTGGGAAAACTTTCTTCTTCTTTTTTGGCTCCAGTCACAAAATTCTTCTTGGGCTGGTAGGAAAATTAACGGAAATATTGTTCCCACTGTAGAGGAAATGCTTTCTGGTGCCTTTGTAATAATTCCGGAATATATTGAACGTATAAAACGGAAACAGAGAGTATTTTGCCAAAAAGCATGGTGCACTGCTACAGCGTTGCTTTATAACTGCATGACTAAAATGACGGTTATTACAATAACCGTTACAATAAAACACAGTTTTCTCTTCTAAAAAGTTTATAGTGTCGTGTGCTGCTATGATGCTAAAAGCGCATACGTGGAAACATCTTTTCTTTTTGGGAGAAAGTGAAAGTTCCACGCCATTGAAATAAATGTAGAGTTCTCGCCTAGGTCATCATTAAACCATCAACATGGATTTGAAATAGTAGAGCATAGAGTACAAAGCGGGAGAAGGCTGGTCATACGAAAAGAATGACTTTTTTGTTTACGCGGAAACAAAAATGAACATGAAGAGAGAAGATGCTCATTTGGGAAAAAGTTGGAGAAAACTTGGTGCTTTCTTTCTGGGAAAAATTGTCATTGTTTTCCACTTGCAAGGAAACTTGTACAAAAACAATTTTGTCGTACGGGTTTGCACTCGGAATTATTTTCTCTGTCCCATTGTCATAACTTCTCAGTTTTCCTCACATTATTTTCTCGGCTAGTTTTCCACAGACAAGAAAGAATAATGGGTTTGGGGAGTTCTTGTTCCCGCATTTTGTACTCGGAAGCATAGAACTTGGTCTTTTTTGTTTCTGAAGTAAAACGGGTGCAGAAATTGTTATTTTGTGGTAGACCCGCATTTCAGGAAGAAAAAAAGAACTTGTGTGTGTTGAGTTGAGTTTGAGTGTGTGTGGCTTAAACGTCATAAAGAAATATACTTTTGGGCATCCGTCTGACTTTTATTCCAGCCAAGTACATTTTTTTCCTGGGAGCCGGGTTTCCCAAAACAATAATAAAAAATAGAGAAGAATAATGCGCCGGGTTTTTGTTTCTTCCAGAAGTGAAAATGTAATGTGATGTGACTAGATGCTATCAATTTTTTTCTCTTGTGTTGTTGGGCCACAGCTGCTTATATTCATTCTAGAAGAAAAAAAGAAATTGGAATAAGTTGGACGCCATAAGTAATTTTTCGGGAGAAAAAAGGGCAAATGCCGAAATGTTTTTGATTAGCCCATGTTGCGTAATGAGTTGTGTGCTGGTTAATCATCAAGCCCTTATTAATATTCAAAGCGCGGAATTATTTTTTCGGCTCATTTTTTTCTAGGAAATTATGCGTGCACACTATATATAAGGTTTATGTTTACCGCTTTAAATAACCCAGCACGCACGTAAAGTCGGGTCCAATTAAGCGTGAAAAAGTTTTTCCCCTGCTTCCACTCCTCTGGGAATTTTATGCCCATTATGCATGCTCATCGTAAAAAACATGATGCAATTTTCTTAAAACATATTTTATTTCATTTTGTTGTGCTCCACCCTTCAAGTTAACTATGTTAGTGTATAAGACACCATAAAAAATATAATGCAAGCTGCTACTAGAATGCTGGTTAATCCCCTTAAGTAATTTGGAAATGAGAGTTTGAAGTTTATTGTAAAACTTGAAATATATTGTAAAACGTTAAGGAATTTTTTCAAGGGTATTTGCATATTTCGGAAATTTCTTCAGAGAAAGAAAGTAAAGTGCATTTTACTAGAAGCAAATTTTGGTGATGCATCAAAATAGTAAAAAAGTTTTTATGGAAAAGTTATTAAACCTTGAGCTCCAAACAGGTACGGAATGCTAATGAGGATTAGCGCTGGGGTGTTACTGTTACTGATACGCAGGGTGCCAGTTTATCTCAGAAAATTCATCGAAAGCTTTTGATCTACTACTTTGAAGCCGCTTGTTGTAAAGCAGCAACAAGATGGATATTTACTTTTCTGAGAAAAAGGTGGAATCTGAATACTTTGGTAATGGCTAAAGTTTTTGTGTACTTTTAATGTATTTCCGGAAAAAGGCACACCTGCCATGAGAAAAGAAATACTCGGGTTTTTAATCGAAACAAAAGAAACTTTTGTTTTTCCTACAAATTTGTACGGTATTTTGAAAAAAGCAAGTTATTTCCGGTGGAAAACTTTTTCTTTAGAATATTTTTTTTCTGAACGGCGTGGAAATAAACTCAAGTTCCAAATATCTCAAAAATCTACAAATACGTGTATGAGTAATGTGACTTGGTCGGTGCTCGTAAATATTCTCGAGTCTGGAGTCTACACCTGCACAACGACCGATATGCATCATCTACTTTCCTTTTCATTTCCCGTTTTATTCCTTGCATTATGCTAATGAATAGGCAAAGTGCTGTTGGAATATAAAAGGTTACTCAGTTCTTTTCAAACCATTTCTTTGTCCAGTTTTGGTTCGGGTTCTAGCAGCAGCTGATTCTGATGGAGATGAAAATGCACTTTTGTTAGTGTGCTTTATATACTACATCATCATCTCATTGATATTTTCTAACTGAAATGGAAAAGGGGAAAATACTGAGTACTGAGCTTGGAAAATGAATTGGAATATATAGATATATTTGGACTAAAGTAGATTGTGTGCTGGTGTGTGTTTCTGGCGTGGCCTGGCATTTTCTCTTTTCCCCTCTGCCATTCTTCTCCGTTTTCCCTAAAGAGAACATAATCATTATCCGGGTAATATTGATGGGATATTTATTATCGACGAAGGAGAGAGAGAAAATAGAGTGAGTGAACAAGCTCGTGCCAGCCTCCCTGTCTTTTTTTCTGGTCTCGATAGACTAGACTGATTTCACCTTTACCTTTTACACCCTCCAAGAATGGAAATGGAAGGAGAACTGTGGAAGAAAAATAATACCCATTATATTGCAATGGCCATAATAACAATTGGAAATGATAATATTGCCATTGGACTACAAATAAGAGAGTAAAGTAGATAGAAGAAAGTGGTTGTTTGCTAAGCTATTTGTTTCACTTTCAGGGAAACAAGAAACGAGGTTGGGTTTTGGAAAGTAGTGTTGTAAAGCGCAAAGCTTGGAAATAAGAATAGGAAGAGATAGACAGCGTATTAGTTTCAATTTATGGGGAAATGTCAAGTTTTGAATAAAGTTTTGCTAAACTTTAACGTCTTTTGTTAGGAATATTTCCAAAGGTTTGTAAAAGTTTTGAATATTTTGTCTTAATTTCAGAAAAGGCTAGTAATTGTTTACTCGGCGTGATTAAATGTCAAATTATTGGAAATGTTTCTCATATCTGGTACCCAGTTAAGTTTTGAAATCTGATTGTTTTCGGTACCATTAAAAATTCCGGCTTCCAGTTTCAAAACCCGGCTTTCATTTGAAATATCTTGTTCCGAGTTTCAGAAACCAGGAATTTATTTAAAATAATCCGCTCTTGTTGCCAAAACCAGCCTTTTATTGTCAGAACCCGGCTCCCATTTTCAAAACCCGGCTTCTATTTAATCTTCTACGTTCTGCTACTCATAAACCCCAAATTGTCTTCCAAACTCAAAAAGAGCATCGCTCTCTCTCTTTTCTTCTCCTTCCCTTCCTCTTTTCTTCCTTCATATTTTATTCACCTTGACTTTCCCTCGTCATCATCATCATATTCCGTTCCACACTAACAAGAACCTTCCACCAAACAGAATGCCTGCCACACGTCGCTGCTAATGGAATGGTAAAAAATGTAAAAATGCCTCTCAGACTCTCTCTGACTCACTTTTTCCTCTTCTTCTTATATTTCCATTTCGTTAAGAAAACCAAACGCAGCAGTGCACAACCACCACACTACTCTACTCTCTGCACACTCTACACGCCATAACCAAGTAAAAATGATGAAGACTAAGAGAGGAAGTGGAAAGGCTCATAAATCTTTCAAAATATTACAGGGGGAAAGTTACTCTTGTGAAGTTATTATTTATGGAAAATACATGCGTATATAGCTTCAGACACACACTAAAATGCAGTCATTTTCTTATTCTATTTACCAGCGCCGGGTATTCATTCATTCACTTTTAGAAGGCATTACACTTATGATAACTTTTTATTACCGATGTAGCTCGTTACACAAAATGATTATTACCAACTTTCATAGTATATTTTCAGCTTTAATAATTACTATACTTTCTTCTCAGTCTCCCAGATATAATATTTTAATCAGCAGAGTAATGCGTGTACAAAACCTTACAATAATGGGTGTGTATACAAACCTTTATGTCTAAAAATATTACTGGATCGTGTTCCCCGTCATTATCATTATTTTTTTCTCTGGGGGTAATTGCCACAACAGACAAGTTTAATGGGCAATGTCATTGATTGTCTTGTCTTCGACCTGAAAAAATACTAACTTTTGTGCTGCTGTTGTTCTAATGCTTTATTAATTGACTGTTTTCTTGTTTTCCCAATTTCAGATCTATGTTCCAGTCCGTTGGGCATGGAAAGTGGGGAAATTCCAAACTCGGCGTTAAGCGCCAGCTCGTATTACGTGAAAAATGTTGGACCAGATACAGCCAGGTAAGAACTTATGTTATACGCCGGGTATTTCAGATTGGTGACATAAAACCCGGAATTTATAGAAAAGGATTGATGGTGCGTGTTACACCGAGTTTGTATTGAAAAAATACATTTTTTCCGCTTTGCTGACTCATTCCATTGTATAGTTGGAAATTCTGACTAAGTTTTGTGTTGCACGCTCCAATAATCCACAAATGTAACAAAATATTGTAGTGTAGTGTGCTGTACAGGATTAAAGGGAAAATGAGTCAAGAAAAAAAAATTGGTGGCGTGTAAGAAGCCCATAAAAATAGAAAGGTAGATGGTCAAACAGAAGCACAGAGGCTGTGTGTGAAATTGAGGAGGAAAAATTGTAAAAGGCAAAGTAAAAAGGAGGGAAAACGGCAACTGGGGACATATTTCAGTACATTCATTCCAGCAGAGTGCACACATGCGAGGAATTTGAGTGTAGAAATATTTCTCTCCTTTGGTATAGTATCCAGGGACACATTGACAATTGTCCCGCAGCGTAGAAATAAAAGAAGGAAGTGGACTGGACTGTGCTGGACACTGAGAAAGAAAATGAACACGCAATGGCACTTTGGTTGGTTTGTGAAAATTTGATCATGATCTATACTACTCAGGTTACAACACTAGTAAGGGTAGAAATTGGAGAGAAATTTAGGTGGTGGATATTGTGTTTAGAAGAAGAACAAAGTTTTGCGGTTTGTTTTTCAGTTTAGTGGTTAAAGTCTGGTGTGTGGGTAGACAGGGGATATAATCCGCTAAATGTAATTTGAGAATATTGGGTTAGATGGAAAGTTAAAATGAAATAGGGAAGATTAGAAGCTGGGCTAAGAAAGAAATTAGAGGGAAGATGTTGCCAAAAATTTGGTAAACGGCTTTAAAATCTGGCAAAAATAAGTTCAAATTGTTGAGGTTTTTATATAATGGCGCCAAATTTTTGCACGAGTCATTAGAAATTTCATAAATTTTTCAAATACTGACATTCCAATCTGCCACAAACAATTTGAAAGTTTACATATTTTCAAATATTCACGTTGGAATCCACCAGAAAATAATTTTACAGTTTTTAAAAATCGACGTTAAAATCTATCAAAAAACCTCAAATTTTACAAGCATTTTAAAATATCGGTGCTATAATGTAGCAAAAATAATTCAAAACTTACATTTAATCAAATATCGACTTCAAAATCTCACAAAAAGTATTTTCACGTATTATATATTATGCTAACATTGACGTTAGTATTTCGCAACTTTTCAAATATCCGATATTTACATCAACTAAGATTACAAAATTTGTAAAAAGTCAAGCTTTCACGCTAAAATAACCAAAATCGTTTCTAAATTCTCTCTCCATCTCATTGCTTCTCTGTATACGGTTATTACACGCACTTGCCCCAAAAAATCATTTCTCTTTCTTTCCTTTATACAATTTCCCCATTACATTTCCCTTTCTACACTTTTACACTCACACACAAACAGCACACATTATCCCCACATTTTTCTTGCCTTTGCATCACCCCATTCATCTCCTTTTTTCTTTCTGTTGCTTTTGCTTTGCTCCTCTATCCCCCTTTCATCTCCCTTTTTCTATCAAATGACGTGGAATGGATTATATTTTTTCTCTCTGAGCTTTTCAAACCATTTTCCTTTTAAAGCTTTCTACATTACGCAACTTTGATCATTTCTAAACAACATAATGGCTTTGTGTGTAATAATGCACTCTCTCTTTACATCAGAGCAACTTTTTTTCAACAGGATCATGTGAGTAGGTTCCGGATGATTACATTTTTTCCAAAACCGCAGAAAATATTTCGTTACACCTACACAATAAAACATGTACTTTTTTCAAGAGATCAATATCCTGTCTAAACATTATAACAGAAGCTTTAGGTAGCAACAGATTTTAATGTAGATTTTCTTTTTAAAAAAAGTAAAAAACGGAAATATTCCTGTACTTTTTCATAATAAAGTGGATATCTATACACATCCACACAAAAAGTAAATGCAATAAAGTGCAGCCCAGCAATATTACTTGGGTTTTACCTAGAGGGCTTTTCCCATTTTTATTGTCTGCTAAAAACTCTGTTTCTCGTTTATTTGAACCCCATAACAAAAAATATATCTTTAAGAAAAAAATGCAATAAAAACCCGGTGCACAATAAACGACTCTCTCTTGAAAAGGTAGAAAATACAATAATGCAACAATGCATTGCTATTCACCGTACCCTACACAATATATAATGGTCTGTGAACACCACCGAGAAGAAAACCCTGCTCTCTGAAAAAGAAAACCGTAAATCCGCCACTTTACTTCCGGCTTTCTTTTCTAGGTTCCACGGGTTCTTACCTTTTTTATTCAAAACTAAACAACGTATACAAAATATCTCAACGCCGTTCTTATTTTTTTGTAAAGCTCAGACATTTTTTGTTTGCCTAAATTCCCCGCTTTAATATCGATTTCCTGTAAATCTCGGATTTTTACCTAAAAATACGTCTTAATATATTTTTCAACCTGTCCAGCTCAGACTTGAGACCTTTGAGCTTCTACTATTTTTATACTGACCACTAACTCATTAGCCCATCTTACGTCAACCCAAGCAATATATTTCTCAGCTTCAAATTTCCTCTTGTACTTCACTTCACTCACTTTCATGTAAACTGACAAGCCTTTTTACTTTTCTTTTTCTCTCCAGTTCCCAGATTTTTTTGAAGCCTAGCCTTTGAAGGTGACGTGAATACGTAATGGCCAAATTAGCATAATAATTCACCTCTTGAAAATATCCAGCCTACCTCTAACACTTCACCTTTTTAGCCTTGTACAAAACATCAAAAAAGTATCGATCACCTTTTTAACCCAGCAACCAGCCCATTTTTAATGCCCCTTTCTCTACTCCAAGTAATTACCACCTGAATGGCCCAGATTTTGTCATAAAAATTTCCCATTAAAAGGCGTGGTGGCTATCATCAACTTGTACGCTGGGTAGTTGTAAATTCTAATAAAGCCATAAATTCCACATTACGGGGCTAAATACATTCATCTTTTTCTAGATGCCGGAAGGTATAAAAAAGGTCTATCTACACAGCAGTATTTTTGCATCTAAAGCAAATAAAAATAAAAATGATGGAATGTCTACGTAGCCATTAAACCTTCTAAGATGGATAAGAAGGTCGTTAAACCTACTCGCAAGACCCTAGCCATTTTTAATGGCATTTTTTACGATAAGTAAAGAATCTACAGATACATCTCTGGTTAATATCCTTGGGTTACTTCATTAACGCCTAGTCATTTTCTGGAGAAGAATGCGAGCAAAAATTGTTGTCAAAGTACATTAGATCCCTAAAAATGGGGCTAAGCACTTAACCGTGAGCTGTAGATGATTATATTTTTGGGAGCTGTGGGGTCGTGGAAATTTGGCAAGTGATTGATAGCCCCTTTACACACTCTATCATATATATAAAATAGCACCTATCTTAATAGCTTTTTATTGATCCTTAGTATTTTTTATGCTGGGCTATAAAAATAATATCTAGAGCGCCGGGTATCTTCTTAGGAGCCGGGTTTTAATTTCCGGACTAACCAGTTTTTATAGCTTTGTAGAATTTTTATACCTTTTTTGTTTGTTGGTTTTTAGACTGAACCGGGATTCTCAAGGAGGCGCCTGGTGCCCAAAAGAGCCGATTTCTATCGGTGTTCGAGAATGGCTTCAAGTCAGCCTAAATTCTACCCATCTTCTGAGCGGCGTTCAACTTCAAGGCAGATATAGCAACGGACTAGGACAAGAATATACTGAGGAGTTTACACTGGAGTATTGGCGTGAGGGTTTTTCCTCTTGGAGAAAATATTACCGTTTTGATGGCAAATCAGTGTTTCCCGGAAATACGGACACTAGCTCTGTAGTAACCACAAAGTTGATACCGCCACTGCTAGCGGAGAAAGTCAGATTTGTGCCGTATTCAGCACATAGAAGAGTGGTGTGCTTAAGAGTGGAGCTATTAGGATGTCCCTTAAATCAGGGAGTGGTTCAGTATAGTATGCCGCAAGGGGACCAGTTCTCAGAGGGAATTAGTCTCAAAGATGAAACTTATGATGGTCTGGGGAGCAAATGGGATAGAAATGTGGAACTTGTAAATCAGGATCAACCAGCTAATGACCAAATGCAAATTGTATTTCAGTCGGATTATAACTTGCCATCGGAAGAAAGTGAAAGCGAAGGCTTAAACGCCATTATAATTTCTTCAACGGAACAACCACAAGAAAAACCCAGAGAAATGCTAAAAAATGGTTTGGGTCAGCTTCAGGATTGCATTGAAGGTGCAAACAGCTTTACAATGGATATTGGCTATGGTTTAGGCACGGGTTGGATTGGATGGAGAAAACGGGTAGAGGAGCCAGATTTTGTGGAAATTTTGTTTGAGTTTGAAGCCGTGCGACAATTTAATTTTGTAAATTTATTTTCAAACAATTACCCAAGTAAAGGCGTGCAATATTTTGGGAGAGTTGTGGTGCAATTTAGTAACGGGGGAATAAATTGGCAAGCTAGTGCAATCAATTTTGTACCGGCAACCATAGGTCAGGATTTGAGTAGAGAGCAAACCAGAAATATTAGTGTGCCGTTGGAAAACAGAATTGGGAGATGGGTAAAGCTTCAACTTTATTTTAGAGCGAAGTGGGTGCTTTTAGGTGAGGTTTATTGGGATAGTCAGGTTTTTGAGGGGAACTGGACGATTGAGGAAGATTTGAAAATAGAGTTGGATGCGGGGGATAGCCAACAACCTTTAGAAATTGGGGATTTGAGTGGGAGTATGGTAGAAACTGTGGTAGGGATTATTACTGGGTTAATTGTTTTAAGTGGGGTGGTGGCGGGTGTGGTGATTTGTATGCGAAAAAATGGGAAAACGTTGCCAGGATTGAATTTCAGATTGAATAGTGGAACGGGAGATAGAAGTAGTGGGACGACGTTTCATTTTCCTTGGCGACATAGTTGGAATAGTGTACCGACGCATATTGTGGCGCAAACGAATTTGGAGGGGGATGGGGTTAAGGACATTTTGTTAACTTTGACGCCACAAATGACTAATGGAGGGGGTAATTTGGGGAGAGAGGGAGGAATTAGAGGGGAAGGGAGGGAGAGGGATTTGCAGCAGCGGGAACATGTGTATGTGGAAAATAATCAATGTGGGATGATGGGCAATGGGGGACAAGCGTTGCCAAAAGTGCTGAATAATTTGAGGGGGAGTAAGGGAGTCAGCCCGCCGCCGTATCAGGAGGTGAAGGAGGAGAGGGGGATGACGTTGGGGAAGAACAATCATATTAATGCAGTGAAGATTCAAGGTGAGTTTGAAAATAGGTTTTCAATTTGGGCAAATTTGAGTTTTTAAAATTTGTAAAATGTTGGGTTTGTAAAATTTCATTTTTGGCAATTTTCGGAATTGTAATATTTGGAAATTTGGGTCATCAAATATTTCGGAAGTTTGGGTTTTTACAAACTTGAAAAATTTGAGGCCTGTAAAATGTTGAGAATTTGAGTTTTGTGTAAACTTCTATTTTGGAAGCATTTTTGAAAGTTTGTATGTTTGCTTTTTTATTTTTTCAGGTACTAATTACGGCAAAGGCCTAGACAGCGCCAGCAGCACCTCCGGTTGCTACTCCAACAACGCCTCTAGCGCCAGCTCCAATCTCAACCCCGCGCTTTCCTGCTCCCCCACCAAAATGACCCTCCGCTCCAACCAACTCGCCGATGAATCCGAATGGCTAGAAGAAAACAACTTGAGTGAAATGGGTCCCAACATTGTGCTAAACAGTACACTCCGCGGGGGCAGCATCAGCACCACAAATCGTCCCCGTCGTGCTAAAGTCGCCAGCCAAACTTGGAACATAAGCTATGAGGGTACTGGACGACCTCCACGAAATCAACGGGGTCACAGCTTAACCGACGTTAGCTTAAGACAACTCAGATTAATTGAAAACCTAGGAAGCTGTGTACACGGCCAAGTGCATCTTTATGATTTTGAAGGAGAGCTCGAGTGTCAAGAAGGCATTGTTTTTAGCAATTGCCGCCTCATCGCCAAAACAATCAAATCCATGAGTGAAATCCGGCTCTTGGGCGTACTGGACCACGAACACGTTCTAGAAATGATTTGTTTATGTACCGAACTGAAAAAACCCATACTAGCATTATACCCGGCGCCGGAGTGTGGTGATCTGTGCAGTTTTCTAAGTCGGTTAACAAACACACCAAGTTTAAGCTGGTTATTAACCGTCGCCGTGCAAATCGCGTCAGGAATGAACTATTTAGAAAGTTTAAACTTGGTGCATAAAGATCTCGCCGCGAGAAACTGTTTGGTGGAACGAGAGGGTTCTATAAGAATTAGTGATTTGGCCATGGCCTGTGAGCAATACAGAGATGACTATTGTCACACTCCGCAAGGCTTAAAGCCTTTAAGATGGTGGAGTTGGGAAAGTATTTTAAGTGAACAGTTCAATATACAAAGCAGTGTGTGGAGTTTCGGAGTCACTCTGTGGGAAATACTAACCTTGTGTAGGCAAAAGCCTTTACATTTAATTGGGGATCATCAACTACCCGCATTAGCGGAAAAATATGGTGAAATTACACAAACCCAAAATATTTGGTTACCTAAACCGCTATTGAGTCCTCCGGAAATTTTTGATTTGATGAGAGAATGTTGGAAAAGAGAAGCTGGAGAGAGACCCACTTTTCAAAATATTTATTTGTTTTTGGAGCAAAAGTGTGCAAATTCAGCGCCCATTTATCAAACCATAACCTAAATAAAAACTGGTTGATTTACAATTTTTGAACAATCCTACCTACTATTTTTGTACCTTTTTATGATCACGATGACAAAGATGAATGAATTCAAAACTCTTTACCAAAATATACGTGTTTTTATTATAAAACCGCTAAAACAATTTTTTGTGCTATATAAAATATATATATACGTAAATATATGTAATGTAAATTTATAAAAGTATTACAGTTTAGCAGTAATAAAAAATATGAAGAGAAAAACAATCAATAGTTTCACACAGGTTATCACCTTATTTGCCTTCAAGGCTGTGCAATTCCGCCCACACAACACGCAATAAAATAAAAACGGCGTTTTGGCTTAACAAATTTTTTCGGGGGAAAACACCTTTTCACCTTAAAAACTCATACATTTCGTGTTGCTCGCCACTGCTTATTCATCCATTGTACAATTTCCTTGAACATGCCCAAAACTCTGAAAAAAGTAGGAAAAAATGGTGATCAATCACCTCTCGGGTCTTTTAACTTTTTAATTTTTAGCAATTTATAAGCTTGTCGTGCGCATTTAGGTACAAATAGAAACGTTGCACACCAACAAGCAATTGGAAGGTGGATTTATGCAAATTTAGATATCGTGTGGATTGTGTAGGTATTGATTTCGCTGAACACAGCAGACATTTTGGTGCTGAAATACTTTTGACCCAGTTTACAGCCACTCAATTCAAATTTATTTTCTGGGAAAAAACAAATCTAGTTAAAATTCAGTTTTTTAGAGTTTTAATTAAGTTTGTAAGGTAAAAATGCAAAAACATGGAGTTTTGGTAGATGTTGCCGACAGAGTTTTAAAAAACCAGGCCAACTTACGAAATTTGTTTTAAATTTTGTTACAACACACACAAGTTTAGCCAATTACCAAATATTTAATCAAGTTTTGTTGTAAAGTTAATTAAAAAGTGGAAAATTGAGTTTTCTGTTAAATAAGTTTAAAAATTAGCTGGTATCTAAATTAGAAAATCGTGTAGGTATTCTACGTTCGAGATTTTTTCTTGACGTCAAAGTTGTTGCTCAATGCCTCAATTCCTACCAAACCTGTTTATTTTTTTATCTTGAAGAGAAAATACCCGCAATATTTTTTGATACAACAACTTAGCCGTAAATTGAACCCTAAAAGTGAGTGACACTTTAGCAAAAACCCTTTTCATTTCCGGTATACCTTTTTCTTCTCAGTAGATCCCCTCAAAACAGTTCTAGACTCAGAGCTAGGTAAGTTGTAAGTTTATATCTCGAGACAAAACAGTGGATATTTTTTGCTCGCGGAGAGAGCACCGAGACGGACAGGGATTTTCCTCGAAGGGATTTCCCTCTGACAGATTGATACTGATGAACACCAAGCCGGGGAATACAAATGGCAAAAGAGTGAAAGCGGAAATAAGAGAGAAACTTACTCTGCATTTGTTACTGTCACATTTGGAATCCTTTCAGAGTTTCCTAGAAAATGCACCTGAGTATATAGCATGTGTGTAGAAAGAGAACACTTTGTCCTCTCATAAATTTCCATTACCCAAGGAAATAAATTTTGGATCAAAGTCAGTTGGGAAAATTGACATGAAATAGGAAGGTAGACCTGAAGAATTTATTTGTAGCATTTCTAACAAGTTTGCACAAATCAGAAACCCTTACGTGAAAATACCTGAGGTTTGCCGTATTGCACCAAATATTTAGAAATTTGAAGGAAATATTTTATTAACTTAAATAATACGCAATTTGCCCAAAAAACCGCATTGCCATACATTTAAAATAATTTAAAGCCAAAATAAATTGCACACAAATATATAATTTTAAACCGGAGTATAAATCATACATGAAATATTTACACATATTTTAATAAATGCAGGTCAACCGCCAAAACTTATTTTGGTTAGCATAACTTACAGACTTAAAATGTCGCCATAAATATTTCCCGGCTCTACGCTACACTAGCAAAATGTGCATTTTTTCAGTTTCATCTTCAAAAAATCTTGCTTAGCATAAAATTTTCACCTAATATTGCCAACTTGCTCATATCATATCAAAAATAAAAAACCGCGTTATTTCAGGCGTAAAATGTGCAAGAGTGGAAATATCATCATAAAATATTATTGTGTGCTTGCATGGCTACATCCCAAGGAGAAAAATAAATGTAAAATTTTCTCAAGCGGAATCTAAATCTTTATACGCGGTGGTATCATAAGAACAGATAAGGTGATTTTTATTACGCATTCATTTTTCATAGTCATATGTACTGACTACATTATCGACCCGCAATAAACAAGATGTATTTTTATATTATACTTCTATGCAAAAAAGTTATAGAGCGTGGAAAATTTACAACCTTTTCAAATCAAAACCAGCACAGTGTACATGTAAAAAATTCAACTTTTTAACTAAAATTTACAATTTTTCCTAAATAATAACCCAAAAAACATGACCAACTTTTTTGCAGAAAAAGTTTGTTTATTACATTTACAAATTCTGTTTTTATTTAGTTTTGCGCAATTTATTTTCCCAGTATCAATTTCTCATGTACGTACACATAGGTTATTAAATTACCTTAAAAACTTTTTTCTAGTACAAAAATAAATTTACATGGTTTGGTTTACATAGGTCTGGTGCTTTTACCCAAGCTTATTTATTTTCCTGAAGAATGAAGAGAAAACTAGATCACGTCTAGTAAAGTCGTTGTTGTGTCCCCTATAAGCAAATTTGGAAATTTTTAGGTAATGGAATTCCAAATAATTTTACAACTTTTCTACGTTCTACCTTGCGTAATATTTTTGGCAAGTTACAAAATTCAGTTTTGTTGCCTTCTGCTTTCTGCTAGATTCTAGCTTCTTGTTGTTGAACTTTTTTACAGAAAAAAATGTAGCATTGTGCCATGAATACAAAAAGCCGTTCGGCAAAAGCATCCTTCGAAGAGTAATGTAATCCCATGGTAGAAAACGAGCCTCCACACAAAAAAAATCAAATTCCCTAGAGAATCTCAGCCATATTCTTAAGTCTAGCGTTGAAACTCAATAAGATATTCTGTAGAAGCTTGCTAGCGCGTGTGTTGACAAAAAGCTGGAAGACGACAAGAAGAGTAAATTCCATTTCTACCATTCTACCTTTTTCTTACACAAAAGAATTTTCTCATAGGGAAAAATAGATTTTGGTAGACTTTCAGGGTATTAGGCTATTGACTGTTGACAGTAAACAAGAAGAAAATGTCTTAAGAAAAAAAAAACTAATGGCAGTGTAGTAAAACATATATAGTTTTATAGCAAAAAGTATATATCAATGTCAGTAAAAAACCTTTTTTGGAGAGAAAGGCGCGTATAATCTGGTAAACAGAGCAGAACCAAGAACCACTCGCTCTGCTACAAATGAGCACCTTTCCAAGAAGAAAAGAAAAAGAAGAAAAGATTTTGTATTTCTGTCTTATGGCGTATTCATTATCCAACTGAAAATATTTTGGTGACAATGACATTGAATAGCAGCTTGTTATCTTTTTTCTGCCCGATGTTATTTTTCCCTGAGTTTTTTTAATAAGAGGAAAATTTTTAATGAGAAAAATGGTACGTGAGAAAAATTGGTAAAATTTTGATGTGTAGAGCTCATCATCAGAAAAATATATAGAAGTTTGGTGAAGCAGGGTCTAATTCTAATTACATTGTTAGCATAGACCAACTTGTTAGCAGAAAAAAAAGATGAGTGGCTTGGTGGAACTGACGAGTGGAAATTGGGAAAATGGGGAGAAAGCAGGAAATGAGAAAGGAGATGAGCGCACCAGAGAAATAAATGGAAAGAGAGAGATAATTGGCTGTGAGATATGAATGACTGGTTTGTGTGGCAGGAAAAAGAAAGGTCTCGAAAAATATAAAAAGGTTTTTTCTGCCACTGAATGCATGTAACCCGGTTATTTTGGTGGTATCTCGTAAAATGTGAGAATGGCGTGGGCACTTGACAAAAAATATTTCGGTGAAGAGCACAAGCCAAAGCTCTTTTCATGTTTGTTAATGAAGATAATGAGATGTTGCTTGTACAGAAGTGGAGTGAAAAAAGGGAAAAAGTCAAGTGGGAATTAGAGAGATGAAATGTGAAAAAGCTGGAGAGATATATAATATTTGTGACTTGTGACCATGTACAACAGTCTAGAATATGAAGGATGATAATGAGTAGAAAATTAAATGAGAAGAGACACAAAGTCCGACGTGGATTGCGTGTTAAAGTAGAAAGTAGGAACTTGTAACTTGCAGCGGTAAATTAACGAGGGATTTTTTGAGAGATGGATGCTGTGTTGAAAATTAGTTTTGTTTTTGAAAAGTAAAATGTAAAGTTGTGACAGCAGAATCAAGATTCAAGTGGGTTTTTGAAATTTTGAGAATAAATTGAAATATGTTTTTCAAGTGGCAGTGAATATGGTTAGTATGCTGACGTTTTTGCATTTAAATTTCCGATGCATTTCCTTTTTAAAAAAGACAAGGACGTGCTTCTGGGCATAAAAGCGAGAAAAAGATGAGGAAATGCTTATTTTGGTAAGTTAGCTGAGGAGTTGGAACTTGGAGATGGAGACTGAAGATAAGTGGCTGATTTGAATTATAGCACGCATAAACGCGTTGGGTATTGGAATATTTCGGAGACAATTTTTTGGGAAAAAATCTGGAACTTCATCCTACAACTTTATTTGTTTAAATTGGGCATGTTAACAAGACAAGAATATTGTAGGCGTGTGCCTCTGTACATTTTGTTCTGTTTTGTGTTGTGGGTGTATTTACATTATTTACTACACTGACATTTATCTAGTTAAACTGGCACAAGTTTTTTACATCAGAGCAACTTGTCATTTGCATAATTTATAAGAGAAATTTCGCCTACGCAGCAAAACTACTTCAATCAAAGTGAAAGTACATGAGGGCGAATATGTACATATATTGCATTTTACGTAACAGTTTTGAACAACTTGTCATATGAGTCAAACAACCAGAGAAAAAGTTTTCGCGTGGGTTTAAGCATGTAAGATGGGAATAGTATCAAGTTTCAAAGCAAATTTCATGAACAAAAGGTAAGATAACCTCAAGTACGATACTACGTAAGCAGCATATGTTTTTCAAAGCTTTGACAAAAAGATAGCTAGATAGAAAGTTTACCCAATTTGGATAATGATCTACGCCAAAAATAGAAATTTCACCTTGTCACATTTTAACGAACAAGATACAATTGTTTTCTCAAGTGTCTGTGGATTTGGCAAGAATTTTCCATGGCGTTGAAATTTGACCTAAAAGTCAAGTAGTTGTGTATTCTCGTGTTTTTGTATATTTTTAGCTCAAATATATTTCCCAGAGCGCGTGTAAGGCAAACTGGCTGGTTTTGTGCAAATGACATGCTAGTCATGAATACCATTAGCCAGATTCAGCTTTTGACAGAATGACCACACTCATTAGCCACAAGTGAAATGACACGGGTAATCTGAAATGGCAATGTTTCCGTGTACTCTACTTGCTTCCTGGTTTGTAGCTTTAGTGCCTTTTCAGAGAAAATATGTACGTACTGCCAAAATAGCATAATAATTCACGTCAGTGCTTCCGCCTTTCGTGCACACTCATGAATCGAATCGAACACTTTTTGTGTCAAGCTGAATATCAGAAGCAAAAAACGTAATTACTAGCTTAATGTCTACTTTTATTTCATTTTGTGATTTTTTATGGCTAAGGTAGTAAAATAAGGGCTTATTAAAAGGCGTGGTAAGGCTATCAGCAGCTGGAGGTAATAAAGAAATAAAATTGAACGGGTTTGCAAAAACAGGAAGCGGGAATGGGCTCTAAGAGTGGCACTTGGGTTGATCAAGTGACACGGAGAGAAAAGTTTCTGATTGCTGAACTGAAACTGAAAACTGCTTTCACTTGAAGAGGAAGTCAATGGCATGAATCTGAAGTTTTCAAACTTTTGGCATTGTTGAATTATAGAGAGAATATAGATTGTGCATTTGCCAGGCATAATATCCTAAAGACATGTCAGTTCAAATTCAAGCGTGTATTTGTTTGAAGCAAAAATGCTTTTGTGTGCAGCATGCCTCTATCCCTACAAGCTTTCACCATTCTTTTGCGTACTTTTGCTATTTTGGAAGTTGATTTTTGCACAGTAGATGGAGGTATACTCGTTTTTGCAAAACTATATTGGAGAAAGCAAGGAAATCGTTATATGTTCTTGAGTTTTACGAATTTGTATAGATGTATTGAACTGAAATTAAAGAGACAGTTGTGCTTAATGCTTGAAAATATGAAAAATACTTACCTATGTTTTAAAATTCCAATTAGTCGATCGAACTGCATTCAGGGTATGCTGGCTCCTAAATGTTTTATTTTTTATATGGCCTGGTTTTATTGTAAGGCTAAATTAGACTCCGCCAAGTTTAAGATCAATCCAACAGCACTGGACATTTTTTAGAATGACCAGCATTCATTATTTCAAAAGCAACTTTGTGATATGACACCTTGACACTTCATATTATTACATACATCCAAACACGTATTATATTAACATCTATTAAAAAGCGTTCGTATTACAATATTGTGATACACTTGCTAAACTTCAAATCCAATATTAAATCCAGTTTTTTAAAATGCTAAATCTTTTATACCGCAGCTTACCACATTAAACGAAGAAACTACCTTATCTTTCAATTTATACAGAAATGTATACAAGAATTCATAAATTCCTAAATTTTGCTTTTCAGAAAAGAATTCCCAAACAAATGATATTATTGAAACCAATAGAGAAGCCATCAACACTATAAAAATTATCACAACATTATCCTTCAACGACGCACTTTTAATCTCAACCGGATCCGGAACGTGCTCTACTATTTTGCGACTAACTTCTGTCAACCACTCAGCTATACCAGAAGCCTTGAGCAAATTAATTCGGGTAGTAAGTTTTTCAGAAAGGTAACCCTTAAAGGCAATACTAATATTTAACTGACCAAACGCTTTATCGCCAATAGCTACTAATTTCTGTCCCAGTTTGTTTACTCGTTTGGCATACAAATTGCCCAAGTATTCAGGTAAAATTATTGCAGTTTTGTTACAGCTTACTAAACTCTGAATGTTCCACACTTCCTCTCTTTTTCGAAATATAGTGTAAAAAGCATTATAAAATCTATTCTCTTCCATTCTATTTGTAAGATCAATATTACTTATGTATTTAATTGGTGCCAATGTACTAGTAAAACTTTCCATTTCAAAAGTTACGTTTGGATGTATGACCGACATTTCGTCCAAATTATACAAGGCATGTCCCTGCTTGCTAAACGGAGTTGAAAAACTGTTAAGTTTTTTACGTATTTCACTTGTGGCAAATATGTAGCTTCTTGTTTTTGGAGCGTCACCACCAGCAACATGAGGATAGCTTTTGTACCTTGTAAAATTAAATCTTGAATTAAAGTCGGTTAAAATCAAAGTCAACTTACCAGCTCTACTGTAAATGGAAAAGTTATCGGCGACAAGTTCATCAACAGTTTTGTACAAAATGGGAGCTCTTGGAACAACCATATCATAAATATTATCATTTCTGTAAGCATTGCTTATCACAAGTCCCCCTAAGAATAATCCGGAGAGTAGCATTCGAAATGTGGGATTCCGTTCCATGCAAGTTTGAAATGGGTCACCTTGCTCCAACAAAATCTTCACCAGGCGAAAAAAGTTATCTAAGAATTTAAACGAATGCGTTTGTGCTGTAAAGGTTCCGCGTATGGTAGCAGCTAGTACAAATATACTTGCAAAGACCAATAACCAAACATAGTTATCAAAAACGTTTACAAATGCTTCAAACGGAAAGGCTTTGACACCGTGTTGACCACAAGCTACAATGCGCAGTCGGCTTAACTGATTTTCAATAAATAACGGACTGCCTAGGGCATCACTGGCCTCAGTATCAATAAATTGTATAAATGGCAGCAATCGTAATTTTTCATTTATGTTAAATGTACACAAACGACGATCTACTTGAACGATTTCCCATCCATGTAGCTTGTTTGTGTAGCATAAATAGCATTTTTGGTCTTGGGTAAAATACATACTTTGATTTGCAATGGACAGTAAAATAATTTTTGCAATTCCATATGAAAAATTTTCGTGTAAATTTGTAAACAGAGTTCCTCCTCTATATTTGTTCGTGCATATTTTAGCAATTTGTGTTTTAACCTCTGCAGCAATTACATGAGGGTATACCAGTGTTTTAAAACCTTCAACGGGGTAATCAGAGTGTAGCAAAATACATAAATTTCGGTAACTTATCAAGGAGAACTGCCTAAGGGAATATGTGTAAGTTTGTACACGTGCTAAGCATTTGCATGGTTTGACCAAAACAGTTTGATAAATTTTCTTTTTTCGTGGATTTATTAATAGAAACGCAAAAATAAAGTTTTTTATCGAATCTTCTTTCATTTTCTGTTCTTGCCATGGGTGTATCCAAAATTTGAAAAAGTTTATAAAATAAGATGCATTAAAGTTTTGTTTGTTAACGTTTTCATGCAACACAACTAAATGATAAGCAGGAGTAGACATATGTTTTACACTAGTCCAATAACGTGATACTCCTGCTAAGCGTAATCGAAAGGATGTGACGAAAAATTGGGGAATAAATAAGTGTACAACTATTTCGCCATACCAGGGTATGGACAAGATTGTCTTGGGGTTTAAACCATACGTATTTAAAATTTGGCAAATGGCGTTAAACTCCAGACGATATTGGTAAGCCTTAGCCGTTGATTTGTTTTTGTTAATTACATAGCTCCACCTTTTGTAAAGTACTGTGGCAGGTAGATTTGTCTCAGAAATATCTGCTCCAACGTAATTAATTATGCTGATAATAGGGTTTCCATTTGGTAGAATGGGTTTTAATACCGTATTTAGATACTCAATGCGGTAACTCTCACTGTCAAATGACACCCATTTAGAACAGCCAGGATAAGTGCTTCTAAAGTTATTGCAAATTTTATCTTGAACAAGTTTGGAAAATACAATACGTACAAGTACTCCAATGATTGTTGAGAAATATTCATAAAGTTTCATATTGACGAAGTGAAGTAGATGCTTCTGATTTGGTAACCGTATTTTGCAAACTAATTTAAATTTTCAGCAAAGCAATGTAGCATTCAAAGTACCTGAAACTATGGAATATAACAAACAAGCAAGGAAGCTTCCGTCTTATAAAAAAATTTATTTCCGCGTGTGCTCAATTAGGTATTCCTACTACCTCCGCAATTAACACGCAAAACTGATTAAGCCTTTTTCCGTGTAAGCTAGAAAGTACCCAATTTTTTTTACTAGTATACACGCAACGATTCTTTTAAATACGTCAACGAATTCGCATGATGTTTGCAACTAGATTTTAAGTAGATTGTAAAAACTTGCTTTTATTCTCTACCTAGAATACTCAGCTTAGTGTGCACATTAATTTAACAACAGCGTCTTAGGTACATATACTGAGTTTATGTTGTATTATCATATATATCATATTATGTTTCTATCTAACAATCTAAAAAACTATGGGTTCTTATGTTCATACAAGTAAATTGATTCTTAACATCATAAGTTTGTACATGAATTCTGGGTCTCTTAAATCAAAAAACAAACAATAAAGGCAAAATTTTAGTCGTACCCGGGAAATGCAGACATTATCACCGGTTTTATAATGCTTTTATCCGAGAAATAAATTCCCCTATAATTTTTTATAACCAGGTGTAAATGCCTCTATATTCTGGTGTAAAAGCATTATTTTTTACAACGGTTATTACTTTTACACCATAAAATCATAACATTTCCACCTGGTGATAAAAAATTATAGGGGATTTTTTTTCTCTGATAAAAGCATCATAATACTGGTGATGAAACCTCTAAATTATGGTGATGATAAATTGTATGCCAACAATAAACTTATGTTTAAAAATTGCAAAAAGTATTCTACTTTGGCAAATTGTGTTCCACGTAAAAGCTACTTTGTCTCTAAGTTTATGAAAATAGTTATAAATGGTATCACGCAGGAATTCAGATTTTCTTGCGGGTAAATATTCACAAACAAATGCCATTGCTGCCGCTAAGAGAGAAGCTATTAACATTATGAAAATTACAGTTACGTTGTCTTTCACTTCTAACCTCAACTGCATCCGGAACATATTCTATTGTTTTACTACCAAGCTTTGGTAACCACTTCGCAATTCCTGAAGCTTCCAATAAACCCATTCTTGTGTTAATTTTAGGTGCGAGATATCCTACAATAGCCATACCAATTGAAATTGAAATTGTACTTTTATTCGGTCTAGCCATTAGAGTAACAAATACTGGTTTACAAACGGTGACCCAAACATATATAGAATTTACTAGCTACAATAAAAATTAAATAATTTAACAATTAACATTACTTTTTACCAGTTATCACCTTTCGTAACTTCTCCAAACTTATATTATCAAATACCATTCCCTTTGAGACTTCATTCCACAAGACTATACCACGATAATTCAAAGATTGACGATAACATTCCGATTTAAATTTTGGAAGTACTAATCTAGGTACTTCTGTTACTTGTGAGAGTTGGGAGGTTTTTAAAATTTCTTTTTTTATATCCGCATACACTCCTTTAACTATCACCAAATCTCTTCTCTGTTGAAGAGTTAAAAAATCATAAGACTTGCGTACCTCCTCTAAATCAAATTCAGGCTTTCTTCTTCGCCTAAAATAACTCGGGTAAGTCACTTCTAACAAAAACCTGTCTATCTTTCGTTGAATTACATCTAACTGCATGTTGGATTGAATAGCCCAAATATCAATACCATAATCTATTACAGAATGCAAATGAGCATTAACCATTACTTTGAGTACATTTTTTGTTAAAAATCTCTTAAAACCTCTTAAATAACTAATCTTATTCGTAAGTTTACGTAGGACACTATTATAGTGATGTTTAAAATTAAGAGTAGGATCTAAAAAGATACCTAAGTATTTAAAACTATAAACTCTCTCTATAAAATTGCCTCTAATATACATACCATCAATATTATTCTCGTTCTTTATCGTTCTATCATGTGCCTTATGAAAGTACATACATTTTGTTTTTTCAAAATTAATTTTCATACAGTTTTCTTCACACCAATCAATAATCTTAGCCATTTGATCCTCCAACTTCTTGTTTATTTCTTTCAGGGTGGTACCTTCTACGTATATAACTATATTAGTCTGACCAAATGTTTCCTCGCCAATTGAAACTAATTTTTGACCCAAAGTGCTCACTCTTTTAGCATACGTATTACCAATATATTCTGGTAAAATTAATGCAGTTTTCTTGCAATCCAGTAGAGTCTGAATATTCCATATTTCCTGCCGCTCTTGAAAAACTTTGTAAACCGCAGAATAGAATTTAAGCTTCTGAGTTTTAATCTTAAGATCAATTTTGCTTAGAAAATATAGTTGCGGTAATATACTAGACAGGTGCTTCATTTCAACAGTTACATTAGGATGCATGTCCGATTTTTTATACAGATCATAATATGCATATCCCTGCTTACTAAAGGGAGCACCAAATGATCCTCGCTGATTGTACATTTCAGACAGTGTAAAAAACAAACTTCCAGTTCTTAGGTCTACCCCATATGTTCTGTGACGTTTTCCTCTGAACCTTTGAAAGGAAAACTGTGACCTAAAGTCGGTCAAAATCAGGTTTAGCTGATAAGCTCTGCTGTAGATCGAAAACTTATCAGTGACAAGTTCTTCAAACGTTTTGTACAAAATAGGAGCTCTTGGTATAACCATGTCGTAAATGTTGTCATTTCTGTAAGCATTGCTTATTACCAGTCCACCCAGAATTAATCCAGATAAAAGCATTCTAAATGTGGGATTTCGCTCCATATAAGTTTGAAATGGGTCGCCTTGTTCTAGGAGAATCTTAACCAGTCTGAAAAAGTTATCTAACAATTTAAACGAATATTTTTGTGCAGTGAACGTAACACGAATGTTAGCAGCTGGTATGAATATACTTCCAAAAATAAATAACCAAACATAATTGTCAAACACATTGACAAACGCTTCAAACGGAAAAGCTTTAAACCCACGTTGACCACAAGCTACAATGCGTAGTCCACTTAAATAATTTTCAATAATTATTGGACTATTTGATTCATCATTTCCAAAATCAGTTAGTTCTACAAATGGCAGCAATCGAAAGCTATCAATTACGTCAAAAGTACAAAGAGATCGATTTACCTCTACACTATCCCAAGTTTTCAGATGGGCTTGAAAGCATACGTAACACTTATCATTTTGGGTAAAGTACATAGTTTGGTTTGAAATGGACAATAAAATTAATTTGGCAATTCCATAAGACAAGCTTTGTTGCAAATTTTTAAATACAGGTCTTTCGGAATGCTTTTTAGTGCAAATATTTGCTATATGTTTGTCAACATTACTAGCATAAACGTTGACGGGCTCAGTTGTATCGATACCTTCCACAGGATAATTCACATGCAGCATTTTACTTAAATTCGAATAATTTGTTAAGAAAAATTCCTTAGCTGTTAGTGTGAACGTTTGTAACGGTGCTTTACATTGACGTGGTTTGGCAAGTATTGTTTGATGAATTGTCTTGTTGCGTGGTGACACTACAAGAAAAGCAAACAGAAAGTTTTTAATGTGATCTTCTTGTCTTGTATGTTCTTGCCATGGACGTAACCAGAATATGAAGAAGTTTTTGTATTTTTGTACATCAGACGTTTTTGTAACCGATTTGTGTGGTACAATTAAATGGTATACAGGTGCGGACATTCGTTTTACGGTGGTCCAGTATGTACGCATAAAGCTAGATTTAAAATACTTTACAAAAAACTGTGGAATGAATAAGTGTAAAACTATTTCGCCATGCCATGGTCTAGATAAGAGTAATTTTGAGTCTAAACCAAATGCATTAAGGATTAGGTCACTGGCTTGATTTATTAAAAGACGTTGGGTAGCTTTAACTACTGATTTGTTAGATGCTATTTGAAAGCTCCATTTTTGGTAATATATTGTAATTGGCAACTTTGTCTGGGGAATATCAGCTTCAACGTAGTTAATTATAGTTATAAATGACATTCTGTTTTGGAAAATGGGTTTTAAAAATTGGTTTAAGTTTTCAAACCGGTAACTGTTCCCGTCAAATGACATCCATTTTGAACAATTGCCGGAAGTACTTCTGAAATTGTTGCATGTCGCTCCGTTTTCTACTGGTGGAGAAACTGAAAGGATCATGGTAATTATAATGACAGGTTTACAAAATTCCATATCAACGCAATATAGATGCTTATTTATTTGATTTGATAACTTTGTCTAGCAAACAAGTAATCGTTCAAAAGTTTCCATGAAATAAAGCGAATGTATGAGTCATGACTAAACAGACACAAACTTCCGCCCTGCTAAGTCAGATATACTTCCGGGCAACGCCAACTAGATATTCCGACCATATATCTTTGCAAGTGAAAAGGTTAATAAAGGAAGTACACTGGTGTGTATTAAGTCTGCTTCCGTGTATGTTGAAAAAGTACCCAAAACTTTTTATGGGTATTCCAAATCTGAATTTGCAAATACGAAAAAGGAAATAAACCAATAATCCTGTTATTTTTCACGTAACCTACAGGTTTCTGGGTAACTAGGGATCCAACAAGTAAAAACAACGTACCAATCTGGAACAAATAAAAGTATTTGATTTCTGAAGACAAACTACGACAACCTTTTTTGATAGTTATCTTTGATTTAAATACCCACTCATTTCAATAAAAAATTAAGGTCATGTTTAACAAGTCCGTTTTGTCAATTTACCAATCAGAACGAGTTTGAAGAATAATACACCACTATGTTTTATCCTAAAACTACAGCTACTTATCTGCATTAGTTAGCAGTTACTAGATGCTTTCATGTTCGAAAGAATTTGGACAAACTCTATATTCATAAGACAAACTTGCACAATAAGTTTAGAATTTATGTGTTATGCTATGCTACATTTGTTACTTAATTATACCGTATCCAATAAATATGGATCTTTAAATTGCAATTACAAATAAATGCTGCTGTTGAAATCCGCAAACAGTCAATAAAAACACGTTGCGATTTTTTAATTTTGGTTCAAAAAATTACCGAAGTAAAAATAGTTTATCAAGTAGACAAAGTTTTAATTTACCGTCAAAAAATATTTGAGTTTTTTGTACACACTTCTGAAATAATTCTTTCTCTCCTTTACTTCTTGAAAGTACTTTTTTTAAAAATTAATTAGTATAGGCAACATACTCCAAGCAACAGTTCAATATATTCTAGCAAATGTTATATATTTTGCTTTCTCCATGTACATACTTCTGAAGCCTCGGTAATCCACACACTAGATAACACTAGATTTAAGTATATTGTCAAATTAACAACGAAAAATTAATTAATTGAAGATACCAAGCCATTACTTGAGCAATTCAAATAATTTGAGTATACTTAACCGAAATTGTGAAAACTTAAGTAATTATCGAAATAATAGTTTACTTGTTAGAAAAAAACTGAACAATTGAACTAGTTTAGTGAATTGTGGTAGTCTAACTAAACGCGTAAAATTACGGTTTATCAAGAAATTTTGAATAAACTTATTTACCATGATTAAAAATATTATAGGTTTAATAATAATTTTGCTTTGCAAACTTGTGTCGGGATTAGATCCAATCATGTATAAATACAAATTGGCCCCTGTAAATGGTACATGGATCGGTGAAATAGAAAACTATCATGAGTATATTTCCATAGAAGTGCTTCAAAACTTTGGCACAAACCTGGTTCACATAACGTTTTACGGCCATCAAGGATTTGGCTTTGCACTTTTAAATATTCCAGTAGTTGTTCGAAGTCTTGTGCTTATAAAACAAGAATATCTTAATATTAATGAAAAGGTTAAGTATTTCTGGGTGCGTAGAACAAACTACGAGAACCCGCACAACTTTAAAGACGTAGGAAATCGCTCATCAAAATATTTGTTTGATGAGTATTTTGACTTTGGAAAAATCACAAGGAAAGACTTTGTTCTAAATAGTAGACCATGGAACAGAGAAATTCTAATCGATATGCATATTCCAGAAAATATTAGGGCACATTATATCCCTGTGTGGCATTTCGACCGGAGGTCAAACAAACCATTGAAAATTAATGATTTAAAAGCTGAGATAGTTGCATCGCGTACCCCACTATACTTTATTTTAATTTACAATTTCGACTGTAATTTGAACAGTAGTTTGAAGACCATTCATCGCTGGACAACTGAATTTACTGGTACACCAAATGGAGAATACGCTGTCTTGTATGAACTTCTTGGCATGGTGTACTATCAAAATACAATCATCAATTTCACATTTTTTAAAATCCAGGACGCTTATTACGCCGACGCAGTTTCAGATAAACAGCCAAACTATGTGGAAACTGCTATTTCTACTAACGACGTTAAAAAATTTCTAGATCAGCGTTATAATCAACAGGTATATGAGATCAAGCATTTTAAACATTCTCAACGGCTTCATATGTATATTTCAGCAAATTCCGATAATAACGAGTTCTATTTAAATATGATGAAACGCTTTGACTTATGCGTGACGCTAGCATCCAAAACGGTTTTATTTTATAAACAGCAAGCAAATGATGACCCCAACGAATATACAGCTATGGTGTCTCAATATCTGATTCTAGCTATTGCTAAAAATTACAGTTATTACACAACAAAAAACCTACTTTGTGTTGAGGGTAACATTCATTCGAAACATATAAAGAAAAAGCGTGTTTTAAGTATACTAACCAGACTGTTTGTCAACTGGAGGACGGAATTTGACGTTACTGTATCACCGCTTGTGTTTACGGATTATGTAAACCAGCTTCAAATTATTTCTTGTGGAATTAGAGGAAGTCAAGGTATCCAAGTTATCCCATTTTTAAAAATATTTGATACGTGTAAAGTCATTCTCATTCCAACAGTTAGGTTCCGCTTCCCAGGCGGTCAAATGCCATTTTCCTTTGATCTAATTAGTGCTGTCAATCAAACCGAAGCAGAACAATGGGTTTCCAAGAAAAAATATAGCTCCGAAGGAAGTTTCAAGAAAAGTGGAAGTTTGCATATACCTTCCTATGCTAAACTTTGTTGTTGTTAGATAGTTGATTTCCGGCTACGTATAAATGCATTGTTGAGGTGCGAAACAGGTTGATGGTGAAGGTTGGCTTCCAGTATGCATTTATGCAAAAATGCATTTATACGTAGCCGGAAATCAACTATCTAACAACAACAAAGTTTAGCATAGGAAGGTATATGCAAGCTTCCACTTTTCTTGAAACTTCCTTCGGAGCTATATTTTTTCTTGGAAACCCATTGTTCTGCTTCGGTTTGATTGACAGCACTAATTAGATCAAAGGAAAATGGCATTTGACCGCCTGAGAAGCGGAACCTAACTGTTGGAATGAGAATGACTTTACATGGTTTATCTTGTGTGTCACAGTGTTTATAGTATCCAGTATTTTAAGTCAGGACGTTGTATCAATCGTGGCAAAAGTTAAAGGATATGCTGTGGTTTTCATGGATGCTGTGAAAGTGTTGCTAGAACAAAGTGACGCATTTTCTTGTGCAAGTTCAGAGCGCAAAGCTATGTTCAGCTTCATTGTCATGTCATATATTCTAATGTTTATGATAATCAGCAACGCATATAAAAGCAGCAATATACGGGACATGTGCCAACCTAGAAAAACGTTGTTCTATGAAACATTGAATGAATTGCTTGCTGATAAGTTTGCAGTATACACAAGAACAAGATACGCTTTGCGTGGACTATGGAATAATCGGGAAGAATTGGTATAAGAAAATATTTCAGATAACCATGCAAAATACTTATATGACAATTTTACTCTTAGAGTTATTGTGCTTTCGGAAGTGGATTATTATTATAATTTGGTAAAGGCAAGTATACCTAAAGATAGCGACACCTTATGGGAAAAATTATTTGCAGGTTCATCAATGTTGTTAACAAATATATTGGAAATTACGAAAAGCGTTTACAAAGTGAGAGAAAACGAACTAGATTTAATTCCGAACAATTATACCAGCACTGAACTACAAGAAATGTTTGTTGAAATTGATAAGTGTAAAAAAGCGGCGTTGATTTTACCTCTGTATTTATGCGCCAAACTGACTAAGCACGGTAGTCGGTTTCACGTTGCAAAGGAGTCAGTTTTAAAATTTAACATTTCTTATCACTTTATTAATAGGCTAGATTCCAGTTTTCTTAAAACAGTCCATGGTATGCTAGAGTCTGGAATTTGGCAATGGTGGACAAACCATTTAAAAAGGTATACAATGAGAAAAGCTGTACACAATATCAACCTATTCCCAAACAAATTTGGATTGGATGGAAACATTTTGGCGGTGTTTATGATTTGGGTAGGTGCGTTGTTTGTGAGTATGGTGGGGTTTTTAATGGAATTGTCATTTTCACTACAATATAATATATACCGTTACATATTTTCGATTAAATCGTAAACGTTTTTATTATAAAAAATTTAGATTTATAATATTGGTTTTTGTTACGCCCCGTTACATCTAATTTGAAATTAATTTGTCCTGTGCGTGTTAAGTTATCAATTGTGCGTATAACCCTTTAATTCCTTAACGGTGACATGCCATTTATTGAGCTTCAATTTTCATCTTTTTCTAGTTTTTATTAATTTTCTTTGCAAATAAAGGAACGTAAGTATTTTACCTTACTGAAATATGTAAGTGAGATTGATAAGTCTATGTGTCCTCGGAACAAGACTGGATAATGTCAACTTGAAAATGTCTCCACTTAATAAAAGAACTCTCAAATAAGTATTAAACAGTAAAAATCGAGATGACAAACTAAAAATTTGATGCGGACATTGATAAAGCCATTAGCTCAAATCAAACATTGTTTGTCATGTACTATGACTCATACAATGTTCCACTTAACATTGAATCAATTTCGCAAAACTAATCAGTTCTGCACACATCAATAATCTACGATATTAAACATCTCAGAGTGTCTACTTTAAAAATGAAAAGAACAGAGTACTAGACAACACTACTGTTTGTTTTGCCTTGAGCAGTGCTTTGCTGCTATCACTATTGCTAACTCGAAAATTCGCAGTTACAGACTCTAAGAAAGTTTGGCATAAAAATATTCTATAAAGCAGTTACATTACAATTGATACTGGAATAGTTTCCATAAACGTCAACAATCTGAGCGTATTGCAATTTTTGAGCGTTTTTCCCTAAAATTGACTCTAATAGTGACCTTGACTGATATTTCATATTCTCACTCTTATATATAGTGTGGTGAAATAAACGGTCAAATTAATTTCAAAAGAACGTCACAGAAGGAATAGCATGCCATTTGCATTTGCTTAAATTGGTCAAATCTACATTGTGTGCACAAATGACCAAGAATCAAAAACGCCCAATCCGTTTTAGTAGATCTTTATCTTGTTCCTTTTAATTTGGTAATGGCGTAATTATATATATAGTGCTATTCGTTCACATTTGTCCAAATGTGTGAACGTTAGCACTTATATTCTTCTCTTAAACTGTAGTGAGATAAAGGCGTTTTCAAGTGCTATGCAAAATTCAGGGTTTTTCAAAAACTTACTTTGTTTACTATATCTAGAAGTATATTTTCAACCCACTTATTCCCAACACAAATTGATAATCGATGGCTCTGGAATAACCCAAAATCTAATTGACACCAGCTTGAAAAAGTTTGCGAAAATGCGAGATATGCACAGCGGAGCAGCTCGCCCAAACGCTATCATTGCCTTTTGCAATGACATTTCCAAAGCATTTAGCGCCACACTTGAAGCTCAGTCTGAAAATATATCTCGTCTAGAAAACTTGCAATCTACCATAATTTTGTACGTGTCTAGTGAAGGAAAGGACGACAGATCTCTTTTGAACTTATGGCTTGCGTGGAAACAAAAAAAGTATAAATTGCAAAATATACAACCGCTCAGCTTGCTGCAAATTCCTTCAGTGCCCCTGAATTTTGGGTATTGTGACGTACCATATTGGAAACAGGAGAATATTTGGAAGTTTTCTGTTATCATTGAACCTTTCAAAAAATGGACATGGATAGTTCTTTTCTTGGCCACGTGCGTATCAACTGTTTTAGTTGCTCGTGAGTTCGGGCAATCTTTTGTTTATTCCGCTTTAATTGTAGTTTCAGTTTTAATAACTCCGGGTATTTGTGGAAAAGTTCCAAAGTTTTCAATTCTGTTTATTATTTGGGCGTTTTCATGCCAAATAACAATAAATTTTTACTCTGGTGAAATGTCAAGTCGATTGGTTGCTCCTTCAAAGGAAGATTTGCTAAGCCTAGAAGACCTTGAAATTAAAAATTACTCTCTGGTATTTCCAGCGGCTGGAATGGTGCAATATATGAAGAGTTTGGGTGTGCAACAACTTAGTAAATTATTAGAAAACCCAGAGATTGCAATAGAAACTGAAGTTCCAAATTGCTTGGCTTTAAAACCAAAGAAAGCTTTTGTGCAAGGATGGCCAATGTTACTAGGCTACTGGCAAAAGGCTAGTCCAATTGCCAAAAAACAAGGTAGAAAATGCTACATGGGTGACGAGTTAACGCCAGTGAAAAGTTTGCTGTTTTTTGTTATCCTTCCATGGGAAAACAAAAAGGTTGGAGAAATAGGTACAAAGTTTGTAGAAGCAGGCATTTTGAAATTTTGGTATGAAGAAATTATTTTGCTGTCGGCATTTGATAGAGTGCAGGATAGATCTAAAATGATTACACCTACAAAAATGGATAATCCAAATGTACCAGAGCCACTTATATTAAATGGACGAGTAAAGTCTATTTTTCTTCTAGGTGGCCTTTGTTCAGGATTCTCAGTGTTTGTACTTTTTATGGAGATTGGTTTTAAATGGTTGGTTGGTTATACAAATTCTGTTAAGCCGTTCCAGTGAAAATTGTATATTTTGCTACAAATTTCATAAGTTTATATTGGTTTTGCTAATCGATACACCTGAAACCTGAATGAATGACAGACGTTTAAAACAGATAATTTGACATCTTGAAACAAGTTCAAATAAAAATAATGTACAAGCTTTAAAACCAAAAAATAAATTTCAACATGTCTAACTTTTTGCAATTATTTATGACTTTTACAGTTGCCAACAATTATCGCACAAAAGTCGCAAACAAAACAACGATTCATATCAGAGTTAATATTAGTTAATATACTTGTTTGTTTGTTTGTAAATGTTTATGCGTGAAATGTTTTTAAATAAATTAAAATACAAACTTTATTTTACCAGCATGCGTTTTAGTGGATTTCATTTTGTTTATTAACCAAACTGTGTATTTTTTCCGGTAGTGGTTAGTAAAAGCACAAGACATGCAGGTTAACATACATACAAGATACATTAAGTTCATAATAAAGCTTTTAAAAGATGTTCCCATTGAATGTGCTTGTTCAGTGTTCATTTTTAGATATGTCAAAATTCTGTAAATTGATATGATGAAAACCACAAGAATTTGGAATATGGTCCAATATGTAGCGTACTGTTTGTTGGGAATGATTTTAAATCGATTTCAGTTTTGTTGTAAATTAATGTTAGATTGAGTCTAGTCCTTAAGTCCAGGTCGTTTACAAACCATTTACTGAGCTCCAATTTTCATCTCTGTTCTAGATTTAATTTGTTGCTCATCAGAGAAAAGGAAAACAAGTGTTTAAAGCTATCACTAAACTGTGTAGTAAGCAGGTGAAAATTTCAAAGGCAAACTACAAATTGGCCCCAGACACAAGTGAAGCTTTAATTAAACATAATTTGTCGTGATCAATGTTCCGCTTACTGAACTCTGAATAAGAGTTACAATATTATTTAAATTTTCCATGTGTCATATTATATATCTCAGAGGGCTACTTTAAAAATAAAAATAAAACAACTTGCTAGACTACACTACGGTTTGAAACTGAATTTGTAGCTTTTAAGATGTGCGTACTGCTATCATTCTTGCTTGTGCGAACACATACACGGCTACATGTTCTTAAAATTAGTGCACATAAATACATTAGTCACAAAATCTGTGTATAAAATCGTATTTAGCCACAAGCAGTAACAGATCTGGATAAAAGGCTCACATTGACTTTCAAATAAGTTTTCACTTAGCGTTAAATGTGTTGACAAAACGGTTGAATTAATTTGTTAAAAAGGTAACAAAAAACTAACACAACATTTTCTTAAACCGATTTAGCCTACAATATGTACACAATATAGCAAGAATCAATAATGTTAAATATGTTTTAGTTGATATTTATCTAGTTTCTTCAATTTAACTGCTTATGACGCCACCATATTCATAGTGCTATCAGTTCATGTTTGTCCAGGTGTGTGAGAGTGAGCAGGCATATTCTACTCTTAAACTTTTGTGATGCAGAATTTAAGGTTTTTCAAAAACGTACTCTGTTTACTTTGTCTGGAAATATATTTTCAAGCCATTTATTCCCAACACAAATTGATAATCGACGGATCTGGCATTACCCAAGACCTAATTGACGAAAGTTTAAAAACGTTTCTAAAAATGCGAGACATGCACAGCGGAGCAAATAGAGCAAACGCAATCATAGCCTTTTGCAACGACATTTCCAAAAGGTTTAATGCCACACTAGAAGCTCAGCCTGAGAATATATCTCTTCTAGAAAATTTGGAACCCACTATAATGTCATTTGTATCCAGTGATGGAAAGGACGCCAGATCCTTATTAAGCTTATGGCTGGCTTGGAAACAAAAAATAATCAAATCGCAAAAAATTCATACACTTAGCTTGCTGCAGGTTCCAACAATGCCGTTGAATTTGGCCTATTGTGACGTACAATTTAGGAACCAAGAGAATATTTGGACATTTCCTGTAATCACCGAACCTTTTAAAAAATGGACTTGGGTAGTTCTTGTTTTGGTCACGTGTGTTTTAACAGTTTTCGTTGCACATAAAATTGAACAATCTTTTGATTATGCCGCTTTAATTTTGATTTCAGTTTTACTAACGCCAGGTGTTAGTGGAAAAGTTCCAAAGTTCACAATTTTATTTATTATTTGGGGGTTATCATGCCAAATACTAATAAATTTTTACTCCGGGGAAATGACCGGAAGGTTAGTAGCTCCTCCAAAAGAACATCTGCTAACTTTAGAGGATCTTGAACACAAAAATTACTCCTTGATATTTCCGGCTGCAGGCATGGTGCAATTTATCAAAAGTTTCGGTGTACAACAAATTAGTAAGGCATCATCCATTAATGACATCACTTTTAGGGGTCGGTGGGTCACTCGGGTCAAAAGGTGACGGCTTATGTTAAGTGCCCTATCCTCTAATGTTAAAAAATAGTGACAGGGGTCAGTGGGTCACTCGAAAAATCGGCGTTTTAAAGTGACGTCATTAGTGGACGAAGCCTAAACTACTGAAAAACCCAGAAATTGTAATGGAAACTGAGTTTCCAAAATATTTAGCTCTGGAAAGAAAGAAAGCTTTTGTGCAAGCATGGCCCATGTTTCTAGGTTTTTGGCAAAAGGCTAATCCAATCGCCAAAAAACACGCAAGAAAATGTTACATGGGTGCTGAATTAACACCAGTGAAAAGTTTGCTGTTTTTTGTTATTCTTCCGTGGAAAAACAAAAGGGCTGGAGAAATTGGTGTGAAGTTTATAGAAGCAGGCATTTTGAACTTCTGGTATGAAGAAATTCTGCGGCTGGCGGCGTTTGACAGAGTACAAGACAGGCTTAAAATGATTACACCTACAAAAATAGATAGTCCAAATGTGCCTGAGCCACTTCCATTAAATGGACGAGTTAAGTCCATTTTTCTTCTAAGTGGTGTTTGTAATGCATTATCAGTGTTTGTACTTTTTATGGAAATAGGTTTTTCAAGATGGGTTAATGATACGAATTATGTTAAACCATTTCAATAATAATTTGTTGTTAATAATAATAATAATAATGTTTTGTCAAACTAAATGTTTTGGTACAAGTTTTAAAGGTTTATTATGGTTTTTTTTCTGTACGACGGAACCCTGAGAAAATTACAGCATTTTGAAAGAAAGCATTCGACAGTTTGAAATGTGTCCATATAAAATAATGTCAACTTTCAAACAAAAATTAATTAATAAACTTTCAAGATGTGAAAACTTTTGCGAACTGATTAGTAGTCTGTACAATTATTACACAAAATTAAAGCGTGCAGACAACGATTCAATGGACATTTGATTTTACTGTTTTTACTACTCCATCATATCACTGCCCCGTTAAAAGTACAGTAGTAGTAGCGTCCACAACTTTCATCATATGCTTCAGCGCACTATCTATCTTCACCGCGGAAAAAATAACCCATCCAAATTCTAATCAGTTTTTCACGTCTCTAACTGCCATTTATGCTCCTTTTTGTTTAACCGGTATTTCCAATACTTGAGAAACTTATCAGTCTCCTTTGTAATTACTTCCAAGAAATGATAAAACATCCCGAAAATAATTGCAATGGCAACATCCACAATAAGGAACATAACCACTAAAAACGCAGGAAATACATGGTTTAACTTGATACAAACACACGTGGCAATCACATTTAATAGAAATGTCACAAAAAGCATAATGGTTAAAGGAACTTCTGCAAATTGTTGAAATGCGCAAAAAATTAAAACAGCACTGCGGTGTGTGTTGAACGCCTGAGGAAATCAATTGTGTTTCTAGCCATTTTCACATATTTAGAGTTTTCTTTAAAACTAAAGCCCGGTTTTAAAATGTGTCTATATTCGTACATTACCAGAAATACAGTGGGAAACACTTGAAAGTTGTTAATATTTGCAATATAACCATGAACAAACCAATATGAATGACAGAGCTAGGTTTCAACAATTTTGTTTTCAATGATGAAATTTGGAGCCACAAAACGCAAAATGGTTCTTTCTGGAGTGTTATCCCACACAAATGGAAGCGTGCCCACAGCCAGTATCAAAACCAGTGTAATGCTGGCAGAATAGTATGTAATGAAAGCCTCCACAGTGATTTTTTGGTTGGTTATTTCTGTAAAAAAGTTAATTGTTAAAAATATTTTGAAATTAAATTTAAATATAAAATTTACGTTACCAGCTTGCGTTTTGACATCATTTGGTTTATTAACCAAACTGCATCATTTTTCCGAAACTGGTTGGTAAATGCACATGAAATACAGGTTAGCATACAGCCAAGATACATTAAGTTCATAACAAAGCCTTCAAAGGACATTCCCACAGAATTTGCTTGTTCTGCGTTCATTTTTAGATACACAAAGATTCTGTAAATTGATATAAGAAAAACTAATAGAATCTGAAAGTTGGTCTAGTATGTAGCGTGATTGATTCTAAATCGGTTTTCCGTTTTGCTGAAAATTAATGGTAAATTAAGTCTACGTTGCAGAAACATCTGCAGTTTGAAATATGCAAACCACATTTTTTGGCTTGAAAGAAGAAACCTGTCCTTACAGAGAAAAATAGAAAATTTCAAATTTGAGGTTATTATTTTTTGTCTATAAACTTGTTACCTGCGTACCTAATACAAACTGTTTGCTTAATTTTTGCAAAAAGTTGCCTTTATGTCGATAGAGTATATTAGTTGGTTCCGTATGATAATTCCATAATTGTCGAAAATATTTCTTGATTTCTTACGTACCTAGACTCTAAATAAAACAAACAGATGGTTCTAGAAAGTTATGGGATTCTAAAAAGAGCTTTTTCGTGTCATCAGTGAAAGGATGCATAGAAATAAATAATTTGCTTTACGTTTTGATTGTGCCTCCGGTATGAATAAAAAATAGCGCGTAGGCTTTTATCGTTTTATGTAAAAAGATTCCTAATCAAGAGCAAGAATAATAAACTTGTTTTGTCTATTATTTATTCAAAAAGTTTTATGCGGCAATCATTTTTCATTTATAAAAAATTACATAAGCATTATAGTGACAAAAGGATATTATATCACTTCAAGCGGCTTCATTACGTCATGCCAGCCACAAATATCATTTCTAATATTAAATAATATTCAGTTTGCACCTGAATCCCGCTTTGTCGTGGTATTGTAAAAATAGCAGATATATTGCCAATCAGCCTGGAGACATAATAAACTCCTAGCATATTTTAATAAACAAAGCTGCTTACCTACATTAATATTACTCAGAATATTAATGATGGGTGATATTTTTTGAATATAAAAACTACTGGACAAATACCTACAAAATGCTCTGATGTGTGGAACACTAACAAATACAAAATTCGGATTGTGTTTAAGCTTTACCCAAAAATATTGTAGTTGTATGAACGCACTAAAGCAAAAATCCAAATCATTTCTCACGTTTGGTAGAAGTTTGCTTGTACTCAATTTCGTTACGTGCATTTGTCAAACTTTTTTGAATCTGTAGGCGTTGAAGCAAGGCTTATTAACAATCTATGTCTTAGTTCTCAATACCTATATTCCACGTTTTCTTGGGAAACTGTCGCCACATAGGCTTTTGTTACATCTTAAGAAATGAACCATTAAGTGTTTTGGAGACCAATCTAGAATTGAAACCACAAAGCTATTAATGGTTCTGTCAAAACTTTCCAAAAAACACAAATTTCTTTTGTCGTCTTTTGGCAAGTGTGTATGTCTGTCAGCAAAAATGCATGTTTTTGAAGACCAGATGAATTATGTGTCTAACTTGTCAGAGGAAGTGAAAGTTGAGATTATAGAAACTCTGCTTTTCTACGCAAAAACAGATTTTGCACTTCATCATTTGGTTAAAGCTCGCCTTTCAAGAATACTTAAAAGTTTTCTAGAGACTAATCCTGATCAGTTTTGTTGAATAGGTATTGAACATGATTCTCACAAAATACTAGGAATCTTTCTTCATGCTTCGGGAACTAGAAGGTCACTAACTTAGTGGTTGCATGTTAAAGATAATAAAATATGAGGCTATCTATAGATCAGGTATTGATTCTCTAGAGTGCAGTTACTCACCATAACGTTGTGACTAGAGAACATTTTCCTGAATGAGATGGGAACACGGAAGAAAAATGGCTTTTCTAATTAAATTATATCTCAACCCACCTGATCCTAACAAAATACGTTATTAGTCTGATGCTACTTAGACAGATAAGCAGATTGCTTGTTTGCAAACAGAGATAAAATGGATCGAAAGGTTAATTAACTTTCACGATGTAACTCATTACAAAATATGAAAAAAGCAACAAGATTCTTCCACATAAAAGATTTTCTCGACAAGTTGGTTTTGATAAAACATGACAGCTTGATTATAAAATATGTTAATTATTGTTCAAAATACAAATCGAATCCAGCATGCATGCATTGTCAGGAAATAATATCCCGAGAGATTTTCAAGCTCATTAGCGACAACATACCAACTTGAAGTACGTGCTTGCACCAATCCTATACATGACATTAGCTCTAGCAGTCTCTGTAAGCGGCGTTGTTGCAGCATATTTTGTGGCATGTTTTGTGAGCAAGTATGCAAGTGAAAGCGGGAACACTACACAATAAAATATTCCAGGCCGTTGACATACTGCCCCTTGGGTTTTCATTTAATAAAGCAAAAACTCATGTTGGGCAACCGCATGCATACCAAATTACGCAAAATGGAATTGAAGTGCAGCATATTAATTATTTGGGATAAGCCTGGCATTGTGTGCAACGAAAAGGGCATAATGTATGGAATATTCGTTTTGCCTTGTTGTAGTTGTACGTTTTGTAAAATGGTATAGTGTAAGTGGATGCAGTGAAAAATCATACACATAGCAATGTAGTACGGGACGCTGAAATGAAATTGCTCTTTGCAAATTTTTGTGTAAATAAAAATATGATAAGTGATTTAAATTTGCAACGTTCAAAACTGTATATTGGGCATTCCTGAAATTTTAATTACGAGGATATGGGTCAGGGCGAGTTTGTTCATTCATAATCGATACTGCACACCAGAAAGCGTAAACATTTTCTATTTGCCCCAAAATTACAAAAACTGATCGATATATCATTTGCAAGCTATCATATTATGGAATTCAAATACACTTTTAGAAAAAACATAGTAGTTTAACACATGTAATGTTTTTGTGTGCCCTATCAGAAAAAAATTAATGTACAATATGTTTTGCACTAAACGACTATGCAGTTTTATACCATGAAAATATTTTCTTCAAAACAATGCTTTTTTAGTTGAAAATGTTGAAAAACAAACAAGAAAATGAAAACTAATCCGGCCAGCCAATGTGTCTTGTGACAGAGAGCAATCCTGGCCCGATGAAAGTTCAGTCAAGTTCATAGAATCTGATACTTCCGCATACCAACGGAATAGTAAGATGTTTCAACATCAAACATTTCGGACTCTTTAAATGAATCTGCGTCTAGACGTTTCCATACTATTTAACTTAACAAGCTGTACACTTGATTCTTTCATAATGAATTCTTATGCATTATATTACCAATGAAAATTCTTACATTATTGTGCACTCACACTTCGAAAAGAATTAAAAGAGTTGTAAGGTTCATAAAAATGGGTTTCAAATTTAAATTTCTCTATAACGTGCTAACGGTTTAAAGCCTTCAGATAAATTTGTGTAGACGTGTGCCATTAAAGAAAATCTTATGTTCTAAGAAAAATGCAGACAAGCAAAGGGGAGAAAATAAGTAGCATACTCAAGTAATGGCACGCATTATTCAACAGATTTGCTTTATGCGTTTTATACATTGTCTATGATCGTATCGCTAGTAGCATCGCTTGATATTTTAGGTTCCAACCCTTTTAACTTGCTTTCACCGTAGACGCTGTACAGCATCTTTTACATGGCTTTCAAAAAAACACTTCAGATTTGCATCACATTCCGTATTCACCTTGAATGCTTTCACCTGGTTTAAAAGCAAAAACTTGAAAAGTGTCTGGCCTATGATTACGCACACGTCAAAAATTTTATTATAAATTCTATACAAAAGCGCATAAGTACAATTTTGGAATGAATGTTCATGTAATCATAGAGGATTAAAATAATTTGTTCACTTTGAATTAAAAACTATTCTTTATTAATATAGTAGAAAAATAAAACGCGCGTCTTTGATGTAAATAAAGGATTTATAGGTTTTATTATTTATTTCTAAAAGACTCTGACAAATGGTCATTTGATTTCTATAAGCATAATTTATTTTACGTGGCAGGCATTTTGCATTCTTCATCAACTTAGAGCTTCATGCTGACAAAAACTTTTAAAAATTTATATGAAGGTAAGCTTGAGTTACCTTTACTTACCAGCATCCGTGAAGCCCATTCATTTCTCATGAAATTTATGTTTTGTTAGTTTTCACTTTCAGCCTTAAAATGTACCGACAAGCCATGTTCCGTACATAATACTTTCCATCTTATAACCTGCTGTGTTGGAATTTTTGGATTCATTCATCTGCCATAGTTACCATCTCATTGCCCCATTAAAAGTACAGTTGTAGTAGCGTCCACAACTTTCATCATATGCTCCAGTGAACTAGCTCGTTGGTCGGCGTAAAAATTACCAATCCAAATTCTGACTAGCTTGCAAGTTTTTAACTGCAATTTGTGCTCTCTTTTGATAAGCCGCTGTTTCCAGTATTTTAAGAACAAATTGGTTTCGTTTGTAATAACTCCCAAAAAGCGGTAAAGCATCGCAAAATTAATTACAATTGTAATATCCACAATAAAAAACATTACTACTAAAACCGCAGGAAATACGTGATTAAGCTTAATGCACACAAACGTGGTGATCACGTTCATTAAAAACGCCACAAAAATAAGTACTGGCAATGGAGCTTCTGCAAATCGTTGAAAGGCTCGAAAAATTAGCACGACGCTTTGGTATTTGCGCAGCACCCGCGGAAATTCAGCTTTGTTTGGACCCGTTTTTATCAGTGATTGGTCATTCGAACCGAATATTTTGTTTTGAAAACGACTCCACCGTCCAGTTGAAATAATGATTACCGAGTTTTGTTTCTGTTCATAACCCGACGTAAAAATGTGCTTGCTTTCATACATTACCAAAAATATGGTAGAAAATACCTGAAAATTGACAACATTTGCAATATAGCCATGCAAAAACCAATACAATGAGCAAAGTATGGTTTCAACTGTTTTGTTTTTGGTAATAGAATTTGCAAACACAAAACGCAATATTATTTTTTCCGGTGTGTTATCCAAAATAAATGGAAGCGTTCCCACGGCAAGTATCAGAGTAAGTGTTATTACGCCGGATAAATATGTTATTAAGGCTTCCACTGTTAGTTCCCGGTTGGATATTTCTGTAAAAGAAATTTAATACAAAGCTTAATATGTTTAAAAAATATTAAGTTTCAAACTTTTATTTACCAGTTTGGGATTTAGTAGACATCAATTGATTAACCATCCAGACTGTGTCTTGTGTACGATACTGGCTTGTAAATGCACAAGCTAAGCAGGTAATTGCACACCCAAGATACATGGAGTCCATAATAAAGCTTTCAAAGGACAATTCCATATCAATTGCTTTCTCTGTGTCGGTTTTTATGAATATAAATATTCTGTAAATTGATATGAAGAAAATCAGCAGTATCTGAAAATTAGTCCAATAAGTAGCATACTGTTTTTTGGGATTGATTATAAATCGATTTTCTCTTTTGTTGAAAATCAACGCTAGATTTAGTCTACGTTGCAGAAACATTTGCATTTGCAAATATGCAAACCACATTTTTAACAAAATATTTTTAAACAAATGAAAACTTTGACAAATTTGCTATAAACGTTTGCCGAATACAATTTTTTTTAGGACGTGGTTACTAGCAAACTTAACGCAAGCTGATGGAGTTCACTAAATAACGAAGATAAAAAGAAAGGAGATTATTTGTTTAATTAATCAGTTTTTATATAAACATTGTTGTTTGGCCGCCAAAATTTGGCGATAGAGCCGAAACATCAGATTGCGCAACAACACACGTGCATAAGATATAATTGGTAGGCCTGTGAAGTGGCGACCTAATATCTGTCTTAATAAAAAAATATTATGCTGCGGTAGGAATATTTCATCCATAATATACTTGGGCCACTTTTTTGACAGAACACATAAGCTTTCCAAATTACTAAAAAAACCCATATTATGTTCATATCTGCTGTTTATTAAAAATTCACCGTTATGCGATGCTACCATTATATAAAACTCGAGGATAATCGGTTTGGTAACCTGTTTGTCGCGTTTTGACGTATTATGTAATATTTTCTGCAAACCAGGCTGATGACGGTGACATGATAAACTTTTTGTAAATTATGACAAGCTGAGCTGCTTACGTACATGATTAGTGGTTTAAAAGTTAATGTCAGTCAGAATATATAAAAGTCTGACAAGCACTTTTAAAAAACTTGGATTAGTGTTAATATTTTATCTGAATATATCATAGTCGTAATTGAGGAAAGTCAGTGTCCTGTCATAGCAATTCGGAGAAGCAATGTATGCCTCCCAACACAAATTGTATTTGCGGTTTATGTTTGCTGAAATTTTGCAGTATAAATATTCGGTTTGTAATTTGCGGCAGAATTCTTACTGTCGTTTCTAAATCCAATGCTTGGACGGAAACGTTTTTTGAAACATTTCAACATACAACACATACAAAAAGTGCTTAATTGCAAATTATGTATATATTCAACAGATTCCCCGCACAAGAGATTATATAAATGAGACATGTTAATCTATTCACAAAATATGAGCTCATATCCATAAGATTATATAAAACAATATCCAGATTCTCAAGCTCATAAGCCACAACAACTGAAGTTTAAAATCAACTTGAAGTACGTGCTTGCACCAATTACATAACATCCTTTGTTGCATTTTAAATGAACGATACAGCTATTGGATATTTGTGGCATGTTTTTTTGTGCATGAGTGCAAGTGAAACCTGGCATATAGCATAGTAAAATGTTCTAGTCCAATATTTTTGAATCAGTATCGGATCTGAAATTTTTTATTTGGTTCAATAATACATAATTGCAAATGATACTCATTGGAGCTTCTTTTTACGGAAATGTCTCTTTGTATTTTACTCTTTATCCATCCTCATCTTTTTAATGTCCGCTGCATTTCATCTGCTTTTAAAATTCATACCTGATGGTGCGCTTACAATAACTTCAAAAGAAATTCTAAATGTTTAAGTTTATAAAAATGCGTTTAAAATCTAAATTTCTCCGTTCCGTGCTGACGTTTTAAAGCTTCAAATAAATTTGTGTAGGCGTGTGCTATTAGAGATAATCTTATGTTCTAAGAAAGATGCAGACACGCAAAGGGGTGGAATTAAGTGGCATCCTCAAGTAATGGCACGCATTATTCAACAGATTTGCTTTATGCGTTTTATACATAGTCCATGATCTCAATGTTAGTAGGATCGTTTGATATTTTAAATTCCAACCCTTTTTCCTTACAAGCTTTCACCGTACAAGCTGTATAGCATATTTTACATGACTTTCAAGAAAACACTTCAGATTTGCATCTCATTCTGTATTCACCTTGACGTGTTTTCATCATCATAAAAATTTACATTGACACCAGGCAAAAACGTGAGCACAGGGCTAATGCACGTTACCAGTGCAGCGGAATGTTGTAGAATATAGAAACTTACTGAACCAAGCATTTTTCGTCTTGGCAGCAGAAATGGGATTTCGTTTAATAAAAAACTTTGTAAAAAAGAGAAAATAGACTCTAAAGCGTATACAGTTGAAAGATTTTGAGTGAGAATTTGAAAAAAGAGAAAGCATAAACGTGTTTTGTGAAATTCCAATATACCAAAATAGATGGACTTATTGACAGATACGCAATTTGAAATAGTAAGATGGACAGTTGGAATTCAAAATATTTTCATTGTGTGAAAAGAAAAGTAAGAATGAATCTAAACTTGAGGTATGCGACTTATGCGAGATTGCACGCGCCACGGAAACATCTTAGATATTGCTACTTGGGCTTTTACAATTCTTCTTACAAATTTATCATATTTTTTCCTGATTCTATAAGCCGTATAACGCACAGTCTAAAAATAGCAGGTAACTTACTAAAACAGGCAGTTGATTGACAAGACTAATTTAGTAAGCTACTGTTTGTCGCTAAAACACTTAAGCTGTCACACAAACCTGATAAATGAAAACTGATAAAATGCGGTTAGATTGATGCATAATAAATTGTTAGGTATTGCTGGATTTTTGCTATTGATGCACATTTCTGTAGAGCTACCGTATTTATTCCTGCAGCGTATAAAATAGTGCGTAACAACAAAACCGTTTCCCCCTTTTTTGTATTTGAAAGCACTGAGTAATGACATTTCCTGCTGCGATGACACCAGTGCTGGTCATTTTATCAAGTTGAGCCATCGTCTCCCCTACTGCTTGGGTTTGAGCTTTATTGATGGAGATCCCTAAGCTTTATTTCTAATGCTGGAATTATAGAGCGCAAGTTTTTCATTTTGAAATATATCACCTTTCTAAAATTGGAATCTAAGCGTATAAACACTCACTTTATTTTTTGCTGGTATGTATTGTGCGTGACATGCTTGACCAAACTCATTTTTTCTGCTTAGAGGAATGAAATGGTGACCTTGTGCTTTATTTTACCTAACAAAATGAAAAGTTCTGGACCCGATTGAAAAATGTATTTCATTCAACAGTAGAAATGGAGAATGCAATAGAAAAGCGGCGTTTTTTGTTGCTATGCTGCTTTTGAAATGTTTCCACTTAAATGCAGTTCGTGTAAGGTTGCTATTCATAAAGTGCATGTGTGCTACTCCCACAGTCATTCGTGTCACTATAATTTATTTAATGTATTGTTGGTGGACGATGCTTGGGCTTTTTGTGTGAACTGCATTTGACCTGTTTTGAAAAAAGATTGCTAGAATGAATTCAACGTTTAGAAACTGAAATTCAATTTTAAAATGCGTTGCAATTCCAACAATTTATTTTTTATTTTAATTTATTCTAGTTGAAACATAATATATGGTAAAGGTAGAATGGAATATGATATTACAAAATTACACAGGGAATTCACAAACACAAACCTCCAACAACATTTAAAATTATTATTTTTAATCAGCCTAGAAATTAAATTTATTTGCAATCTTAACGTACTCCTTATAAGACAAATTGGCTACTTACTGACTAAGCTGTTGCTACAGCATGTCTCTCAAAACCAACTGAAGAGTAACTACATAGTTTAACACTGCAGTTAAATAGTTCATTTTTATTTCTCTGTCAAATCGCAAGGAAATGTTTCTACCCACATTAATACTGATTACTTTACAGCCTCGCAAAACCCTTATATTATATCGCAAGCCTGTGTTTATTCTAACTATATCCCTTTTCCACTTTTGATTCACTAGGTTTTCACAGCTTTCACGGAACTGACAACCAATCATAAATGTAATATGCATAAATGTGAACACTCCAATTGCGACAAAACTCATTACAAAAACTTGAAAATAATTGCGCAATTTAACAGAAATCAGACAAGCGTTGATTGCAATTATTAGAATAAAATACACATATGTTAGATACACTTGAATTAGCAAACTAGTAAAATGACTAACTGAGCTCATTGCAATATCCAGTTTTTTGTACTCCTGAACGTCTAACGTAATCGATTTGGTGGTTAAAGGTAGATTAGTTACAATACGTTTAAGAGTTTTACTAAATGTCCAACCAAAATAAAAAACTAGCAAGCCAACAATCCTTGTACTGGTATAAACCAATAACGAAGTGAACATGAATACGTGAACACGAATAATTGTAAATGGTAAACTATTGCAAATGTGACTGTTCCAAGAATTCGCAAGTACCAGACTTTGGCAACTTATATATACTGGGTCCCAATGTAGAATAAGATACACAACCGGAAACAAAACGGACGGAATGGCGTGAGAAAAAACCAGAGAAACTAAAAAGCATCCTAGTAAATCTGCTGGTAATCCTTTTGCATGTTTTTGCAATTCAGCATTTTGCAGTTGAAAAGTATTTAAAAACTTGTATTTAAACTTGGGGCACTTTGAGCCTCTGCTTAAAATGTGGTTGCTTAAATTTACCAGCTCTGGTCCATAATCGGTAATAGATTTGTCAAACAAAAGTGAAAGTATTTGAGTAAGAATTACAACCATGTAGGATAGCAAATGATGTAGTTTCATTGGTGCAAGGTTTTTGTAACCTAGGTAATTATGCAAACACACACTAACACTTATCAGGTTTACTGTTATTGCCAAAAAGGACAAGTTATAGTAGCTGAGCCATTTTTGTTTGTTCCTAGTAGCAGGAACGTAATTCCACGTTTGGTTTTTTCTGTTAAAAGAAATTGGATGAGCAAAGGGTGTAATACTGTCCCAATGAGCGCTTAGGTAAAACGCAGACAAAACTAAAGGTGAAGACATTTTGTAAACTGTAAATTCTGTAAACAGTTTAAACACTTTTTTGGATATTGTAATAAAGAAATTGTTTGCTCACAACTTAAAACAGTTCAGCAGAAAACACTATGCAAGTTAGAACAATATTTTAAATTAAGCAAAGCAGTTCTCAGTATGATACACAAACTGGTATTTTTCTGAGTTTTAATATAAGTTTTAGGTTAGTAATTGTGTAAATGTCTATGTCTGTACTTCAAGATATGCTTATTTGAGCGTTTAGCACAAACAGGCAACTAAGAAGTAAATTCGTATTTTTTCAACCTTATAATAACGCAATTTATTTTTTAATTGTGAATTCCAAACGACTAGCAACGATAACAAAACAAGTTTTCATTTTTTGATGGAAATTGAATTTGAAAGAAAACTATTTGGACTGGTTTCGGTATTGAATTAAGTGAACAATTCAAGTTTTAAATTTGGCTTGTTGTTTATATTGTTATTTCTTGGATATTGTTTTGTCTTTTGTAAATGTAATGTTGAGTATTGTCAGTTCACAAAATACAATGTTTAATGGAAAACTAGAAACTAGAAACCTTTTTCAGAAACGAACTGCCTGGCAGAAGCACTGTCCCAAGAAATACAGCTTTATTATGTGACTCCAAAATTTGTGAAGATTCGAAAAATCTTAGGTACGTTTTTGCTCAACCGCCTTAAAATCAATAGACCAATAAAACACAATCAATACGGCACGGGGCAAAATTTCAACCAATTTTTATTTATTCTTTAAAATGGATGTCATAGGTATGTAACTAAATTTCGTAAATTTTTATTTTTTTGCTTTGAAAAAAAAATTGGTTGATTGTACTAAGCATTAAAACAGTGGTCAGGGAATTCAAGTGAAAATAGCGAAACAGGTCAAACATTTCAAATTTAAATTAGAGGCGTAGTTTAGAAAGCCGAAACTAAAATCATTACGGCACGAGGCAAAATGGAATAAAAAAACTGTTCCATGAATAAAATTTTTCAGATAGTTTTATTTTCCATGTTCTACTTAATACACCTACTCATCAGTGACATATCTTTATCCATCAATTTAATTAAAGAAAATGTCCATCAGAAAGCAAATTATACGTAATAAAATATGTAGCTCAATTTTTTTGTAAGAGTTAGTTATTTTTTAAAATTAAAAGCCTGGCACTACTTTTAATAGTATCCATAAATGATAATATTGTTTTTGAATAACCGAAAATGAACCATAAAACTCTATATTTAAAACACCTTCAGAAAACCAGCATGGATTCGTTTGGTTAAAAGTGCAAAGAATTCGGCAACTTATTTATCGATACAACTGAAATTTTCAGTATGGCGCAAAACATGTTTGTACCCTTTCATTGAATTAGTGTAGCAATTAAAACTTATCAATGTATGTATGCTCACGTACCTTATCCTTAATATCAAATACAGATAATTTTACAAATGAAGCCATCTAAAATTACCATTTCAACATATTATGTATTTTACAATCTCATGTTTTTGTGTCTGGGAGAAAGTGTATGCGTTTTAATCAAAACTACGCAAATGTGTACTCCACCAACCCTGTTGTTTTGTGGTTAGTTGTCTGCATGAAAATCTTCATGATATGTTGAACTTTTATTATAAGTCTTTTAAAGTCTACAACTTCTCTCGTATAAATAAATTCCAGCGCCTAGATTCAAAGGATCATTCTTTTTTACAGAAAATATGTGCACAACCCAAGCTGCTTCCCCTTTCACTTGGAAGGATTGGGTAATGACACTTCGTGCTGCGATGACAACAGTGCTGGTCAGTATATAAATTTCCGTCACCTTCACCCCTACAACCTATATATGAGCTTTATTGATTAGGGACAAAATACAAAGAAAGTACTTAAGCTTTCCCCAAAACCCGAAAACTCGTAGGGAGTAATCGCACATTTTTCACTATAAAAAGTATCACCTCAGTAGAAAAACACCGGAATTATGTATATCTGCACTTGTTTCACTTGGATAATTTGTATTGAAAGTGTACAGTGCATTTTACTGAATGAAATGTTTTGAATTATACACTACACAGTAATAAATTGTGCACCTTGCAAACGAGATTTCATTTTGTATGAAGATTAAAATAAAAATGAGCTGGTCATTCTGTATAAGCCCATCAGTGGACATAAACAACCCCCGTTGCTTTCCTTAGAAACTTTGAATGGTATCAACCCACACATGATAAACGGTGCAAAATTCCTATTTGTTAGCTTCTCTGCGGGAGCCTTTCCTGGGAAGGACAATGTGCAAGTGACAGATCACCAAATATGTCAAACGTCACGAAACTTTCTCCTCGCTGGTCAACCAATTGAACTTACAAACGACATTTGTGGTAGCAGAGATCAAAGTGAGAAAGAAAAGGTCAACTAAAAGCTAACCAAATCTAAAACATTCGTTGAGTCATTAGATCGATGAAAATTTTGGCAATGTTTAGGCAACGAAAAAGCGCGCATTGAATTTTAGAAATAATTTTGAAGCTGAGGAAAAGGAATATTATACCAACTACTTTTTTCAAATCTTTATTTCCAGGTATAGATAAAAACTACGAATATGATGTAAAATTCAAGACGTCATTTTTCCTGGAAATAGTTTCATAAAGTATCTAAATTGACTCCTTTATATTAGAGTAATTTTCTTCTTGAATCCACTCTGACGTAAAGTTACAGGGAAATCAGCTCAAGCCAATTTTGGAGTTCTCACTAAAAATATTGGGAAATCATTTTCATCTTTCACTCAATTTGGTACCTCTTGCTGATTTAATAAAGGAGCCGATTTGATTTATTTTCAGTCTAGAGAAAGTGCGCTGCTCAATTTTCTTCAGCATGATAAAGTACAGAATACAGATTACAGATTAGATATCATTTCTAAAAGTAACAACAAGATGTTTTTCTGGAAATAATATATGATAGTATTTAGTGTATTTTCAAAGCACACATGATGCATGAAAGCACGTGAGAATTTTTCAATGCTGGTATTCCTAACTTGCCCCATGATGTGTTTAAGAAAAATCAGGACAACAAAAACCACCACAAAATTCTCACGATTCTGTTTGCTGCGATGAGCTGACTTGAAACAGGCGTGTCTTTATAAATATATTTCAAAGAGAAACAGAGAGAAGAAATTCAACTTAAGTAGCATTTTTATGCAAAAATCACGCACAAAAACACAACCATACAGATGATCAAACGTAAGAAAGTTTTAACAGACCAATTTACAGCGTTACTTTTTCTATAAAAATGTTACCAAATACGCATGTTATTGCACCTACTTACTTGAAATTATTTCAAACACTTCAACCAAACGCAAGACTGGCAATAGGTAGCATATTTCTAGAAAAAAAAAGAAATAAAATGTTAAAAGGCTCGTGTACAGGAATAGTCTCCAGAGAAGCCTCCATTTCTAATAAATATACAAAACCAAATCTGCATAAAAGCTCTGTGCACATATTGCGTAGTTCTGTGTGTACATCCCTGGCTACTCAATTTTGCAAGTTTAATCATTTTTTCTTGTTGTTTGCTGTACAGCTTACCATTTCAAGTGGACCACACGTGGCTACCAAAATCAAGGCTTTATTATTGCTGGCCAGTCTAGAGTCTGGAAACTGTTTGAGTTTCAGATTTGGTACTTACTCTAGCTTTCTGGTTTACTGGCTGTGTTAGCTCCTCTGCCTGAGCCCACATGTGCGTGCTACAACGCACTATTCTTTTTTCTACGTCTTCTAGCATTCTAGGAGTCTAATAAATCAACAATTACATCAACCAACTCCCTTCATTATTTTCTTCCCTAGCTTATCCACTTAACTAACAATAAGTAAAACATGCACGAATTTACTACCAATTTGCAATTCTCATAATATTTAGTTATTTATGAGCCTCTGTATTCTGAAATATTTATAGCCCAAATAGCTATTTTATTTCTGGCTTAATGAGTAGTTTAAACGACATGGAGTAGTGAATTGTTTACATAAACAAATAGTTTCCTTAACATCTCAGGTATGGGCTCTAGCTTTATATTTTATTCAGTCTGACTTTTTCTCATCACCATTAAATTTCTATTTATGTTCCCCCAGAAGCAGATGGTCCAACCTACGCAATTTTGCTGATTACGAAATGGAAAGAAATGGAAATCTGTGCGCCAGATTGTTACGTAAGCGTGTTTTCTTCTTCTTAGAAGTTGGATCTATGGTTTGGAAAGTAAGAAAAAAGATGAGTGGTGGGAAGTAAAGGTGCTCATAAATCTTTCATCTGAGAAGAAGACTAAATGAAACTTATAACACGTGAGTTGGAAGTACGCTAGGGAAATTATTATTTATGTGATGCGGCAGAGTAACGCAAGTTGGAGAAAATGAATAAGAAAATAATAGACTACGGAATTTCTGGCTATTTGTAACAACAACAGAATTAGGATTTCAAGTGATTATATTAAAAAGCAGTTGAAATGGCCATTGTATCAATTTAGACAAAATTCTCAAGATGCTCCTCTTCATTGAAAAATGATAACTGGAAGTGCGTAAAATGTGAATGTATTACAAAACTTGAAGAAAGTGAATTCTTGAGAAATCTGTGTTCCGACTTTTGCTATTCCAGAAATCCAATAATATACATCTGATTCAGAAATGTTTCTAGAAAGATGGGAGAAATTCCAAAATGTCTGAAATGCATTTTTCGGACTTCAAACTGAAATACAATACTGAAATTCCATTCGACAGTTAGAGTTCGCATATTGAAACGCATTGACAAGTGGATATAGATTGACTTAGCCAAGGTTCTTGGCCCAAGAATGGTGGATATTCGACCCATCAACCATTTCACAAAAACTTAGACTTGATTCAGTTTTCTGACAAGAAATGGCAAGACGTAATGGCAACACATAAGAGCATTGCTGTTTTTCAGTACATTTTCTCTTTGCCTGTGATCGCATTACAGCTTATTTTTTTTATTGTGTTCGTTTTTGAAAATTTTGCTTTCACTGCCACGCAGGTATATTCATGTTTTTTTATAAATGCAAGTAATTTCAAACTTTTGAACGGTTTCCTTTTTTAGCTTAGAAAATTAATATTTATGGCTTTACTATCAGTTTGAATACGTGCAAATACTACTAATCACACAAAGGAGACAAAAAGCAAACTGCGTTTTGTGGAGAATGCTTTGTTCATGCAAACAAAAAGGTTCTATGAATCAATATGCATAAGTATAGTCCATGTTGCACAGTTCATGTTTATCTTACGGCTTATCATTTCTTACCAAATTCAAAAGCAATAGTATTTATTGCAAAAACTAATAAATGGTTTATTGAACTTTTCCAACTTTATGGTGTCTAGACACTAGACACTACACTATGCACAAGCAATATCAATGTTGTAATAAAAAGTCGTAAATAAGTTTTAGGACAATGGAAAAGCTTCTCTGCAAATTATTAGCACGTGCGTCAACTCCAATAAATTATGAAAATTCAAGGTTGCACAAACCCACGTTACAAGTTTTGCCATGAAAAAGTAGCCAAAAGTCTTCTCTGTTTATCAAAATCGATTATTTCTATCTTTCTAAATATGCCCCTTGTGCATTTTATTAACTTGGCCGTGTCTTCTTTATAGATTGCAGTTATGCTTTATTGTTATTGTTTCTCTTTGGCTATTACATCTACAAGTCTTGCCACTTTGCTTCTCGGATTCAAGGAGAAAGATGAGAGAACGGAAAAACAGAAGAAAAGTGAAGGTAGCTTAGGTAAACTGTGTGGAAAAGCGCGGCAGACGACAAGTGTTCCTAATGGCCTTTTGATGTCCAAACTATTATCTTGGAATATGCTTAACGGTTATTGACACCGGGAAAGCAATGACCGTATGGTCTTGACCGGAAAACTGAGCAGCTTGAGATTTTACCTTTGTTTATCCTCTTGTAAGATGTCAGTGAACCAAAGCGTAAAGTAAGCAAAGAAAATGTGCTTTAAATACTGTAAGTATTAGGCTAACCGCAATTAGCAATTAGGCGGCTCTTTGTTCTTGTACATTTAATGGATAAAGAGCTACTCCAATGCCAGCGGGTGCTCTAACAGACAATGGTTAACATGATTAGATGTAAATGTGCTTCTACTCTGGTAGAATTAGGAAAGCAACATTTGACCAACCACTTAGATTCATTTCGTAAGGTATATATACGCTTAGGACCGAAAATCTAATAAGAAGCTTCATAGAGTGATTTCGAAATGCTCCATCATGTTTTCATCCATACAATTACACATCTGCTTTCACTCATTTTACTAGAATATATTATCCATTCAGTAAAGTGCGTTGTGGTTGCATGAGCCAGGATTCTTCAAAGTAACAATTTGATTTAGAAACTGAATTGAATGACTTTACACCAAGTTTGTAAATGAGTTTGTTAGGGTTTACCAAACTTTCTCTTTTTGTGTAGGTGTTTGGTGTTCTTACTTATTCATAAAATCTGTTTTTGACTCTCGTACAGCAAAACGTATTTAAAGTTTCAAGAATAGTTCAAACCTAATAGAAAACTAATTTGTATTTAAAACACTAAATTTGTTTAGTGGTTCGGTCAACTTGTCCTGGAATTGTAAGTTCATTAGTTTCTGAACATATTATGTATTATATCAAAACAAGTTTCCAGTAAAGGAAATGCGGAGTTGAGCAGCAGCAGGTTTCTTGTACTTATCTGAAGAAAGTCACACGTGAATAGGGTGATGGAAACATGTGACTTGGACCCAACTTATTTTTCATGTTCATGTCAGCATAAGTTTCTAACTTCATGTATTAAAGAGGCCATTGGTTAAAATCAGTCTCCACAATTTTGGATTTCCAACTTTACTAAATGTATTTTAGTGGATAATATGCAATTTGAACTTTTCCAACCTATACATGAGATTTAGAGACATTTGAAAATATTTTCATGTTACCCCAATAATGCACCAATATTAATCTCTTTGACGGATTCTTTCATGCTACCAGAGAATAAAAGATTGGGTGTGTACCCGTTTTCCTTTTAATTTGGTAAGAACTAAGAATCCTGCATGCAATTTTTGTTAGGGTTATTAAGTATTCTCAGGAGAGCTTTTGTACTTGCTTGGGCTATCTAAGAGAAAAAGGATGACTTTGGTAATACCATTAGACACACCTGCTTGTTTATACATAAAATATTGGCCAAAAACATTGCTAGACAATTCCGTTCTGTTTTTACTCATCTTGAGTAAACACAAACAACCCAGTTGAGTACTACGAGCTAGTTATATGAATTAAAGCGTACATTAATGAAATTACAAAGAATGCAAGAGAACGCAACTGCCTACATTTACGTAAACTTTTTTTTGTTGAGAACTATCGTATTTTTATAATAAAAAAGAAGCACAACAAAGTCATAATTTGATGGAAATATGATTTATCAACATCTAATCAACTTTTCGATATCGTACATACAAAAACTGTCGCGTTGCACGATTGTGAAGAAGATTTGATTACAAACATGTGTCTTGCTATCATAACAAGGAAATAAATATTTATCAATGCTGACAAATAGTTACTGCATCTTTTCTTCTGGCATTTTTAAGGAAACGCAAATGTATTTTTGATGGATATACGAACCTTTTGAAATATTATTCAAACTCAATGAAATTCTCTATTGTAGCATCAAATGGTAAATATGATTTTACTAAAATATTTATTCTCACTTTTTCATGCTTTCAACATTCTTCCATTTCTCCCTTCAAATTTTTTAAATCTTGATGAGAAGCCTTCTTTTCCATTTTTTACGTTTTGACAAAAATGACAAAATTTGTACTATAAATTGTAAGTTTTTTACTTTAGGTTTTACTATGACACTTAAATAAATACTAGGTACTTATGCCCTGTTTAAAATTGTATTCATTTTGTTTTTTTACCGTTCTTTCAAAGGACGTTCTTTATTGCGCTTTCATAAAAAGAACCTTGATCTATTTTCCTCATCTTCCTTTATGTCCTTCCCGACCATTATGCTAAGCTCCGTGTCATTATACCTAACGAGTTGCTCAAGCACGTGTGCCATTAAGTTAAATACGAGATTAGAGAGGGAAAGGAAGCGTAAGTGGCATTCTTAGAAACTGCCACGTATTCGTCTACTATGCAAAAGTATTCTAATAAAGACACGTTTTCTTGCATGAACTTTAAGATGAGAAATGAGGTGCACGCATTTATAATATTTTACGACTGCAGATTTTAAAAACGAAATTCAAATATAATTTTCCGTGCACTTCTTAGAAAGCTAGAAATATTTGCTAGAACTGAAAACGAAACAATACTGGATAAAACGCAGTATCGTATTGAACTACACACGTGGCTTTCTTATTTATGCTTTCTCCAAAAAAAATTTAATCAAGGATACACACGCACTAGCTTTCTCCAGGGAAGTCTCGGTTTCTAATAAACGTGAAGAGAAAATCTGCATACTACCCCTTACCTACTGCACAGATTGCTGCGTACCTGTGTTGTTTTCTCAGTTTTGCAAATTTAATCATTTTCCAGATCTGTTTGCTGTACAGATTACCATCTCAAGTGGAACACACGTGGCCAGCAAAAACCTTTCTTTGGTTCTATCCAATATTGCTCATAGTAGTGACCAGTCTGCTGGATTGTTTGCAATTCAGATTTTGTTCAGACTGTAATACACTTTTATTGAAAAGTAAAACGAGAATGTTGGAAATGAGTGTGCATTATCAAGTCGGCTTGTTCATCTTTCAAATTCCGTTGGTATAATATCAGTACAAATGCTTGCTCTACACATTTCAAAAAAAATTTTCTACGTCTACTAGTGCACCTACCGAATTTGCTGTAATATTTTGCAATACGTGACATGTTACTTTGTATATGCTTATGACAGAAAGACAACTTTGCAGAATTATTTTTAGCCCGGACATAGTTCCCAAAAGTTTTCACTTAATTACATCAATTCCCATTTCTGACTTCCCAATGCATATAAAAGTACTTCATTTGGTATTTAGTTGTATGGTTATTTGCTTATTCTGAATGATGTGTTTTTTACGAAAATATGGCAGAGTGTAGGTGTGTTGTGTGTGTGTGTGTTAGTAGGTAGGTATTATTAGCGTGGGTGTTTTGATGTTTATCTGTTGTGCAGTTTTGTTTTGATGTGAATGTTAGTGTGTATAACTGACAGCGACGGACTTTATGTAATTAGCATTCTCCTGCAAAACAAACCACATTTTGACATGAAACAGCACTTTTGATCGTCCAACTGTAATGTTGGTCAGAAACGGAAAGACAGAATCATTTCAGAAATAAAATTAATATTTTATGCATACATTTCTCTGGAGAAGTTTGTACAAGTGCAACAGACAAACATGTAAGTCAAGTGTGTCCTCCCACGCTGTGTAGGTTTTCTCCTACTTCAGCTTTGGTGGGGAAAGTACGTACATATTTCAGTTATTTGCTTGCTGAATATTGTGTTGCCATCTGTGAAATGTAGACAAAAGCATATTTGCTTTTCGTACTTTGTTCGTGCTTCATGTTTGCTTTGCTTTCTCCGGTCTCTTTAGCTGTTCAAGTAAAGCGTAGGGCTTTCAGAAATTTTTCATAGCTTCTCACTACGACGGTGCATATGAAGTCATTGAAATACTTACCACTTATGAAGTAAAAGAATATTCCAACCCATTTTAACACTAAAAGTGATTCTTTATGCGGGAATTGTTTTTTACATTTTAAAATTGTTACTAAAATTGCAATAACATCATAATTTTTTATTAAAACAGGTATCATGGTTAAATAGTGTTTCCCGTTTATTCTGATATGATTTTATTTTATACCAATACTAATAATTTCCTCTTTAGCATCTGAGCAACATTGGTAATTTTTACGGCGAAAGAGTAAGTTACCCATATAAATGATAATTATGTAGCAAAATTTCATTTTCAGACAGGACATGGTTTTAACATTTGAAACAATTTTCTTCAAAATTGACTTGTTTTTACGCGGTATGTTAAAAACCTATTAAGTACTCTTGCTTTTGTTTTATAATGCGTTATATATTTTTATCTACGATCCGCTAAACATCAATATAGCGTCACAACTCCTTAGCCAAATTTGCCAACCATACGATACCAAAAATCCCGTACCAAGTTCTTTGAAAGGTCCATACTTCAGCACCACAGGCTTAATGGCTTTCATTTGGAGACAGAAAATTCGGTTTCTATCTTTTTTCCATTTTACAAAATAGAATTTACTGTTAACCTGATACAGTTGAACAACTTCTATTGTCATATCCACCATTTTGCACAATTCCGAGAGTATCCAAAGTACAAACCCACCCACAGAAATAAATAAAAATGTACCTGTTGCGTATAAAATTAACGTAAGTTGCTTCACCGAGCATCGAATAACAACCCAAGCAGTGATTACCAATAGCAAAAATACAAATGTAAACGAAACAAATGTAGCGTTGTTCAGAACATTTTGTGCGTTACCAAAAATTAGTCGAAAGTTATTAAACTTAACAATAAATTTACTTGCAGAACGTAATTCATAAGAAAACACTTTGGTGCATTTGTTCCATCTGGAAATTAGTAAAACAAGACAAAAAGTTGCAAGCGTTCCACCGCGAATAAGTTCCCAAACGATGAAAAAAATTAGAAACATTCTTAAAGTTGTCAAACAGATTAATATTATGGCAGATATGCGGGTCACAGATTGTTTTATGAAGAAGTAAAATATATCAATGTCGGCAAAATAGCAACACAGGGGCATTATCCAAACTGCTAGAGCCATTACAGGAATGAAGCCAAATTTGAGAATTTCAATTCGCATCCGAGTTTGCCTGGAGAAAAGTTTAAAAAAACATTTGAAACTTCTGTATGAAACTGTATTTTTAAATATTTATTCGTTAAAACGAATTGTAAAAATTCACTAATTTGTACAAACCAGTTCTTAGTCCGACCGAGAATTTAAGCAGCGCATTAATGCTTTCAATAAAACGTATATCAAACATAACAAATACTATAACCGGTACAATACAGGAAACTAAGCTGATAAAGAGAAAAATCACTCCGTTTGAAAATTGCTTTCAACGCTTGGAAACATGTCGCTGCACTCAAAAGTATCAACGAAGTTGAATATGCCGTAGAGAAATATAAGTATCCAGGTGAAAAGATTTGGCAAGGCTTTGAGAATTGGTTGAGTTCTAATGATTTTTGTATTTGTAAAGTTAAAGGCTACCCAAACTGGAAACAATTAAATGAAAGAGAGTCTTTGCAGTTTAACTGCACGTTCTTCCGTTTCGGGTAAAATCATGTTATTAGGTATTTTTGTTCTGTAGTAAAACATTGCATGTAGTGAAAGGAGAAAATTAAGTATGTTGTATGCAGTATTCACAGATTAGGCTGACATTTACTGGCCGCGAAAGTTCATAAAGTAATTTTTTCAATTATTTTCAAATCAGCAAAACAAGAAGACTCTTGGTTTTAAATGTTTCTTTGAATATGTTCAAGTATCAATTACTAGCCGTGCATGTTTTTTTGCAATTTAAAAGCAGGCAGTGGAAAAAGGTCAAACCAATAAGAACAGTTTCCAAATATTTAACAATTCTTCAGAAAAACGCAAAAGTACTATCATGTGTAAAAATAAACCTAATACAATTTTGCAACTGTTTTAAGGTAGAAAAAGTAATATTAATATGCTAAATTGCAAATAATTTTGAAAATGTCTAGTTTTTTTGAAAGTAGTTTTAATTAATTTCAATTCAATATGTATGGAGTAACAATTTGGGGTGGTTGACACCCCACAATTTTTTTCTTTTGATTTCGATTGTTTGGCTATTATTAAGTAGTAATAGGCCTACTAAAGTGCTCAAATGAGTTTTGGACTCCAGAGCCTCTTTACTTAGAAATGGCGGCCTGTTGAATATTGGAAAATTGGGTTCAAGAACTTCATTTTTCTTTCAACCAGGATCAGTTCTGGAGCTGAAAATTTTTACACTAATTGTGAAAAGCAGTACCTAGATGGGCATCACATTGACCACTCTGTAAACTATTACTGTGATTTTATAAAAAATCCAAAAAATTGCAAAATTTTGGTTCAAGAAAAAATGTATTAACTTTTGCAATTTAAATTAAAATAATATTCTAATCGCCCAAAATTGTGGCAAATTCACCGACAAAATTATATGAAACGCCAAAAACTGAAAATAGGAACTTTAAGTGGTAACTGTAACTTTTAACTTGCGGCTCCGCACTTCCTCATGAGATTTCTCCAAACGGTAGCACAGTCCATGTATGGGCATCTCCTTACGTTTGTCAGTAAATTTGCAACAATTTTGAGCGATTAGAATATTATTTTAATTTAAATTGCAAAAATTAATACATTTTTTCTTGAACCAAAATTTTGCAATTTTTTGGATTTTTTATAAAATCACAGTAATAGTTTACAGAGTGGTCAATGTGATGCCCATCTAGGTACTGCTTTTCGCAATTAGTGTAAAAATTTTCAGCTCCAGAACTGATCCTGGTTGAAAGAAAAATGAAGTTCTTGAACCCAATTTTTCAATATTCAACAGGCCGCCATTTCTAAGTAATGAGGCTCTGGAGTCCAAAACTCATTTGACCACTTTAGTAAGCCTATTACTACTAAATAACAGCCAAACAATCGAAATCAGAAGAAAAATGTTTTGGGGTGTCAACCACCCCAAATTGTTACTCATGATCCATATATAAACTTTTAAGTGAGCTATAACAATTTTATTCTTAAAATGAAATTTAAAGTACATATGAAATACTCAGAGCATTAAAGCACGCAAATTGTTAATAATGTTTGCTTTTGCGTAGATTAAGTTTGTTGCGCGTGTGGAGATACTTAAGATGCTTGGTTCGTAACAAAAAGCGTTTAATGACGTCAGACCCTGTGCGTCATGCTATTCGATTCAACCCAACTAGTAGTTAGTATGGTAACAAAAAAGGGAAAATCTACTTAGAGATAAAATGTACTAAGATGGCTTTGTTAAGTTTCTCGTTGCAGTAAATAACAGGTTATAAAATGTACATAGCTAAAGAATTGCAAAAATACGTTTGACGAACGAATGATTACTTTGCATTGTTCATGTTTTACATGCCATTTGACGAGTTTTATTTATAAACTTAAGCACTTATATATTTTATGTTTTTTTATCAGCATTACGATAAAAAATGCTTTGTGTCATCAATTCTATTGTCTATAGACAGAGAAGAACCAACACAGTTGTACAACGCTAAGCCTGTAGTCTATTTCCCGTCATGGAGCAAGGTGCCGTCCGTTGTATGTTGTTTTGCGTGGCATTAGCTGCATGTAAGCAGAAAGTAAATTGGTAATTTCAAACATCCTAACAAATATCATAAACAGTTTATATGTTCTTCTATTTAGCAAGCCACACACTCATGGAAACGAAAGAATCTTACTTGACAACGACAACAGAGGTTTCTTTTACATTAGAGGCTTCCGCCACAACGGAAGCTTCCACCACAACGGAAAGGTCCCCCTCAACCAAGCCAGCCCCATTAACGGAACGTTTATACACAACAGAGCCATCCCCTTCAACACAACCTTCCCCCTTAACAGAGGATTCCACTACAACGGAAGCTTCCACCACAACGGAAAGTTCCCTCTCAACGGAAGCTTCCACCACAACGGAAAGTTCCCTCTCAACGGAAGCTTCCACCACAACGGAAAGTTCCCTCTCAACGGAAGCTTCCACCACAACGGAAAGTTCCCTCTCAACGGAAGCTTCCACCACAACGGAAAGTTCCCTCTCAACGGAAGCTTCCACCACAACGGAAAGTTCCCTCTCAACGGAAGCTTCCACCACAACGGAAAGTTCCCCCTCAACGGATAGTCCCCCCTCAACGGATAGTTCCCCCTCAACGGATAGTTTTTCCTCAACGGATAGTTCCCTCTCAACGGATAGTTCCGCCTCAACAGATAGTCCCCCCTCAACGGATAGTTCCCCCTCAACGGATAGTTTTTCCTCAACGGATAGTTTTTCCTCAACGGATAGTTCCCTCTCAACGGATAGTTCCCCCTCAACGGATAGTTCCCCCTCAACGGATAGTTCCGCCTCAACGGATAGTTCCCCCTCAACGGATAGTTTTTCCTCAACGGATAGTTCCCTCTCAACGGATAGTTCGCCCTCAACGGATAGTTCCCTCTCAACGGATAGTTCCAACACAACGGAGCCATCCTCCTCAACACAACCTTCCCCCTTAACAGAGGCTTCCACCACAAAAGAAACATATACTAGTACAAAGGCTGGGGCAACTACAAGTTCGGCAAATAATCTGTTAAATACTGGCATTGTAATTTCTTTGACCATCCTGCTGGAACTTTTGCTTTAATACACATTATGTAACAGTTGCATTGCAACTCCTCCCTGGCAAACAAAATGTGATTATGTAATTTTACACTAATTTTATTGAAAATCAGAGTTTACACTGAACATCAATGTTGAAAATGAAGAGGATTTCCTTATAACTATGTATGGAAAGCGGGGAATGTTTCCAAGACTAAAACAGTAAAATATTTACTTACACATAGCTGCTTTCACAAAAAATCGCGTGTTGTTTTAAATTTTTGCAATTTGTAGGTAGCTATTAAGCTATTTTGTAGTTTATTAATTTACTAACGTATAAAACTATGCCAAACACAAACCACGTAGCCTTATATCGCTGAAAAAATAGATGCTAAATATACATTGTACAAGCCCAGATATTATTGATTTTGACTGGGTTTTAGGTTTTATGGATTTCAACGCCTGTTGTATGTAATTTTTTAATGATTAATCATATGGTTTTAATCAAATACAAGAATCATTCGTTTGTTATGCACTTAGGCAATAAAGTACAAAATGTGCAAATACATGTTTGTAACTTTTTATTAAAAACTTGCTGTCTTTTATAAAAACATTTGCTTAACGAGCTTTACACTACGAACTGTTAAACATTAGTATTGCATCAAAAATTCTTAGCCAAACTTGCCAACTATAAGACACTAACAATCCCATGCCAACCTGCGTGTATGGTCCATAACCCAAAACTATTGGTTTGATTGCTTTCATTTGAAGATGCATAATTTTAAACTTTTCGTTTCTCCATTTTGCAAAAAAGAGTTGACTTGTAATCTGATAAACTTTAACAACATGTAAGCCCATATCTACTATTTTGCAAAGATCCGACAGAATCCAGATTACAAACCCAAACAAACAAATAAACAGAAATAGAGCAGTTGAATACAAAATATACATAAGTTGCTCAATAGAGCAGCGAACAAGCAGCCAGGCTGTAACTACCAATACCCAAAATGCAAACGTAAACGCAATAAATATAACGTTGCTCAAAATTTGCTCTGTAATTTTGAAAACTATTCTAAATTGATTAAAATACTATAAATTGTGGAGATTTTGGAGCTTGGAAAAATGTATGCGACTTTTTCGGAGCATTAGATCCTTTGGAATTTTGTGAATGTGGTATTAAATTGTTACTAATGCAAATACCACAGTGGGTTATTTTCCAATTTTTAAAAATTCTGTTAGTGTGGAAAGTTATGCGGTGCTCATTAACGCTTGTCCCGTTTTTGGTATCAATGCATTTTTTGGTTTTTATTAAATTAACTCAATAAAAGCTAGCCGTAGTTTATATGTTTTTAAACTACTACAGTGACTAAAAGTCGGGCTTTCAAACAAGCATAATGATGAGGAAATCTGACTGTTCAGTAAGAAGTTATTTGTATTCAAGTGTCCCGAAAATTCCAGAAAATCTCTTGTTGGTGTACATTTTTCATTATAACTTCTCTAAATTGCAATATTTTTGCAAGCGGTTTTTTGTGTTGAATAGAACAAACAAATATTAAGATGGGCATTTATCAAAACACCCCATAAAACAAAGGAGCAGAATAAATTTTCTCAAAAGACTTCAGGAAACCCCCAAAAAGTTGAAAAAATTAATTATTTCCAAAAATTCAAGAATTGCTCAGCGCATATAGTTGTATCAGAATAACAGGTTCTACGATGCCTAACCATCGCTAAAAACATTGACCAATTTTGTTTCTAATCTGAGATATTAAGAAATTTTCATTTCTCGAACGCTTCAAACCTACACCTCTGCCTAGCCGCCTTGGAACAACATGTGGAGCTGAAACTTGGTAAACCGTATTGTAGGCACTCATACTATATAACAACATAAAAGTTTTGAAAATTGAAACAAAAAAAAAATTTGGGGTGTCAACACGTCCGTGGTGTTACTCATTAGTTATTGCATTGCGTCCATCTGGAAATTAAGAGAATTATAAGGAAAATTCCAAAACTTGCTCCACGAGCTAGTTCCGCAATTATGACAAAGATTAGAAAAATTCTGACTGTTGTAAGGAAAATGAATATCGTGAGAGATTTGCGACTCAAAAATTGTTTAATAATGAAATAAAAAATATCCAGGTTTGCAAAGTAGCAGCAGATTGGAATCATCCAAACTGCTAAGGCCATTACGGGAATAAATCCAAATTTCACAATTTGTTTGATAATTTCAATTGGGGTTAATAGCTGCTTCCTGGATAAAAATTCTAAAGAAATTATGTATGTTTAGTATCTTTTATTTCATAAACCATTAATAAATTAATGATTGTTCAATAACCCTTGGTAAACCTGCTTGAAAATTGAAGCAAGGCATCGATGCTTTCAACTAAACGTTTTTCAAACATAACACACATTAAAACCGGTGCAGTAGTGCCAACTATACCAACCAAAAGGAAAATAACTCTGTTTGCAAAATTGGTTTCGACATGAGAAAAAATAATGTCGCAGTGAAAACAGGCAACCAAATTGGCTACACCGTAGAGGAATGCACATAGTCGTACAAAAAACAGTACGGTAGGTAGTATTTTTAAAACTGCTTCAATTTTAATTATTTTTGCGTGAAAATAATTAAATCGTACATCTAATGGAAATAAATATATAAAAGCAAGGTTTTGTAATATTACCGCAAGTTTTTCAATTTCTGTTAAAATCATGTTTCTGAACGTTTTTGCTTGATTGTTATGAAATTCAAAAACAAATATATCTATACCATTTGTCGTGCACAAACCAAGCTAGACTGGCTTGTGATCGGCAAAAAATTATAGTTTAAAATAATTGTTAAATTATTTTCCAAGACAAAAACATTTCAAAATAAAACCTGGTAACCACGTGTGTAGGAAGTAAGCTTGCCCAAGAACCAAGAACCAATAAGTCTATTGAATAATTTGTAAATAGAAACATAGCTCTAGCGACTAAATGATTTCGAATTTTGGTAAACAATATTCAGATTCGTTAATTTGGTCAAAAACTAACCTATAATCATGTGTCACATGCCATAGGTCACTCAAAGAACTTTAAAATTCGTCGTGACCGTTGACCTTAGAGGTCAAATTTCAAAATTCGGGCTCCGTCCTGCACCGGTTCCAGTGACCAGAAACCTTTGTGCGAAAACGGAAATTGGAAATTCAATTTGGTGTTAGAGATATGGCGTTTACAAAAATCAGGCGACTCAGGCAAAATTAGTAGTAAGCAAGCTTACTAATAATTAAAAACTGATTGCGAGACAAAACAAAAAATATCCACTTTCTACTTGTTCGTGTTGAAAATGATAACTTATTTTTAAATTAAAGACTAAAACTACATTACGGGATATTCATTATGTCTTTATATTACTGTGTTTTGACTTTATTTTTATGTATATATTAAACAAAGTTTTTACAATTTAAGCGTGGATTTTGTAATAAAACAAAAAATGTTTACAGTTAAAAAATTGAAATCGTCATAGAAACCCGTTTTTTAACCATCACATAAATTACTTACCAGCGGATTTGCCGATTTGATTTCAGTCTAAATGTTTTATTTTAAAAGTCAGAGGTCACCACCGGTCATTATTCTCAGTTGAAAGTAGAAGTAATACTTTCTGAATATTGTTGCTGCCATCTTGACGTGTTTTTCATCTGGTCAAAAAGTAAATTACTTTTGGTAATATTTAAAGCAAGTTTTTTTCAAGATTCCACATTAATTTAGTTTAATTTTAGAATTTTACCAATCTAGTTACTTTTAATTAAATTTCAATTACTACGGTACATAATTTTGTAAGGAGAGCTAATCTACTAAATTGGCAATCTAAATAAAAAATTCCTATTTTAGCAGTTTTTGGTAAATATTTTTATAAAGGTATAGGCTACAAACTGCGTTCTACGTTTTGAGTTTCAAATGCATCAAAGCTTTTAAGTTCAAAAACATTTTGTTAGAAAAACAACATAACACAACATTGCAACAGAACTAATTCCACCCGCATTTAACATGAACGGTCAATTGGAACACATAGTACCATGCAATTATCCCGTACGGTTTGGTAGAAAAAGTGATGCTTGGATTTACACAACACAGGTATTCCAAAACAAAAGGGGATTTACTTCAACAAACAATCAATCCGAGTTACGTCAGATGTTTTATTGTCCGAGCTAATGTGGCATTACGCTTCCGTGACTTATCTATTTGTACTGTTTGCCCAAGTTCTTGTCTTAAATATTGACAATCCCAATTAACTTAGAATTTAAAAAGTTTTCAGCATATATTCATTTTCAAATTTTGTCAAATGTTTCTAGTTACCTCGGTGACGAATTACAAAGGTTCGAATTTTGAGCATCAAAAAAGCACCTGTTGAACCGTTACTCCATGAGGATAAGAAGTTAATTAGGCTGAAACTTTTTTGGGGAATTACTCGTAGTATTAGGTAATATTGGTGACAATTTTACGTCGTGACTATATATCTGTAATTGTTTGGAAATTTTTTTCGGAAAAAATCTGAAAACGTTACAATTTTTGTGGATTCAAACCGCTGTAACTTGAGAAGTTTTAAATTTTGTGATTTACCAAAATAGTGACCACAGACAATATTTATTGTTCAATCTATCACCGAAAACCGTTGTCAAAAATATTTAGAAATGAGGAAGTTGGTTTGGTTGGTTGGAATTTTTGGTTAAAGATTTTAATATTCATTTGTTTGTGATTTGAACAAAATTCAATATTTCATTAGATTAAAAAATCGTTTCTTTTAGAAGAAGTCAACACAAACCCACATTTTACATGTTTTTTTAAACGCATACTATTATACATTTAAAAATTAAATACTGAAATACCATTACTCCGGCTTTATACTTATTTTGCTTTCCGACTGCCAAATGTTTTCGTCTATTTTCTTTTTGACACCTATATACTCGAATGGACCTTATAAAACAATCAATAGCAACAACCCATAGCTATGAAAGATTTTGCTTTTCTTTAGAAATATCCAGGAAGCAGCAATAATGAGTTTTCAAGTACAGGATAATAATGCTGGCCAAAATTGTATATAATTGATGGAAAAACTTGTAAAACTGCAATAGCTACAGTATTATAATTTCTGCATACACACTACCAAAAATAAGTTATGCTAAATACGAAATTGTGTTTGGTGATACTACTATATTACAACCAAACCTGCAATAAACGTAATTTTCACAAAACGTATAAATTTGTATTAGGATCTGTAAGCTGTACATATTCATATACACACATGATAATGCAAAGTGAACATGGCAATTTTTACGCATCACATATCTACGAATAACTATGATCTAAAAATACTTATTCATCATTCAACAGAGAGGTGTCCGGTATTACCACTTGGTTTGGACATTTTGTAATAAACTGAAATCCTTTGTTATCAGTTCCAGTTTGCATATTCGAAAATATAATCAAAAGCCCGTCTTTGCTTGACAACGCCATAGCTTTTGTGCTGGAACGAATTCTAAAACAGAAAGATGTAACAAAAATTTCTCAAACCAGTATATATTCAATTCACAACATGATTCAAATTTTACTTACACAGTTTCTTGTATCCAAAGTTCTGTTGAGCCTCTGTGTAGGCTGTAAACGGTTAAGTTATTTGTTGTATAAGATTGCAATTCATCTCGAACGTAAATAACATTAACGCCGCTATCCTCTCCAGACGGAAGAAATAAAAATGATGAAAGTTCATATCGGCTTGGCACTCCAACACTGGGATGACGCAGATAACCCTGCCCATTATCCCTTGCCAAATCCGCCGATGCTTCTGCTGAACTTCGAATGCCACCTAAGCTCAAGCCAACATATTGAAGAGAAAATCCAGTGGCTGAAGAATTCGAAACATTTCCAGTGATAAGAGTTAGAAACACAACGGTGCAGTTGTTAGCATTGTATAATCCTGGTTCTGATCTATTTTCAAAAAGGTAAAAAATATTTAATTTATAAATACTAAAACAAAAAAAGTATAATATGGTACATACACTACAGTATTCGTTAAATTGCCAAAAGCCGAATAAGAAAAAGTCAGCTTTGCTTCGTTGCTTGGGTTCGCAAATCCCAAGCTGAATATGCCAATTGAATAGTCCGTTGAGTTTACAGAGCGTAATGCCCATACGCAGGTTTCATTAGAAGTCAGCTGCTCGTCAACTTTATAGGAAATTTCACCATTTGGTCCCTTAACAACTCCGCCACATTCAGTGTTCCTAACAGATGGAATAGGCCAGTTTAAGGTGTCGAAGAGAAGGTTATCAAAGTCAGAATATGTTAAATCAACGCTTTCCTTAGAACTGACAATAAGTATACTCATCCAAAAAAGAGTTAATCTAGTAAATTCAAGTCGAAGAATGAAAACCATTTTGTTGATTTTAATGCCGGCCGGGTATTGTATCGTTAATTTTATTGAGAGTTGTCTATCGATGCTTTATTTCAATAATGATGTGTTCGCGTGAATAACTTCTCCATTTATACGAAATAATAAAACACTGTTCAAAAGTATAAAGGATCTGCTGCATGCATATTTTTCGGTAAGCATACACAGCTTCTTTTTAGCTTACCATAACCCTTATCACAAGTGGACTAAGCCGTTTGTCAATTCAACGTTAATTAAACTGGAATCAATTTTTGACAGTTTTCAACGTCAAGCAAAATGATTTCCTGATTCAATGAAAATGTCATCCAGACAATATAATCCGTTAAAGTCAATTTATTTTGCAACGCTTGGTTTTCCTGTATGCATGCTTCTGTAAACATGTTTTCAACAAGGCTGTCATTCAATGGATTACATTATATTCACAAGATATCAAGCTTTTCAGTGTAAAATTTTAAGCCGTACATTTCACTTTAAATTTGTCCATCGAACAAATCCGATGTTTGCAGTAGATAAACATGTTCGACAAAATTCATATGAAAACATATTTAATTTATTGTTTCTCTTATCAGGATATCTGCTTGTTTTGTTCGTGACATAAGCTTTAAACTTATTATTGACTCCTGTGGAATTTCCTAGAAAAAACGTTGACGTGATAACCCGTTTTGCGTCACGTAACATAACATGATTAAAAAAATAATTAACAAACTTAATCCCTAGTCTGGCCAGGGATTAAGCTGAATTTAGTTTGTAATTTGTTATCAAAAGAATTACCTCGAATGGCATTTGTCACCAACGTTTCTTGACATTTGTTACCAATGTCATTGTCAATTTTGGTGCGATAGAAATCATATAATGCTTTAATATGCATTGCCTATCAAAACTGGCCTTTTTACTTTACTTATAAAATAGGAAATTGTAACTGAATAAATCACTAACAAAAGGAATTTCAACCGATCTACTTGAAATAACTAAGTTGTTAAAGTACCACCTTTAAATGAAAAAATCACCAATATTGGTAATCTTTTGGGTTTGCTGGTTTTCCAGTCAATCCGAAGGAAAATTTATTAAGGCTCTTTCAACCAACTTAAACAACGTACACAGCAAAACCACAGCTGAATATGGGGACTTTATTCAAACAACGGAATGCAGTGGGGCAATTGAAGCGGCAAATGGTCAAGTATTGTACAAAGTAGGTGAAGACCTAGTTTCATACGAAACATGTATTTGGGTACTTCGAACACACAACACAACGGATTATTCCGTGGGAATATTCAGTATGGGATTTTCTAACCCAAGTGAGGAAAGTCGACTTACATTATCCTGTGTGGCTTTTGGATCTCCATTAACACATCTGGTACCGTAAGTTTCCAAAAGATATTAAAGCTTTAAATTTTAAGGTGGTCATATACGGCCCTGCAAAACGTGCATAAATTTGAACTGTAGAATCAAATGAAAACATGCCAGGTTAGTAATAATGATAAAGGTCACGTTGGGAAACATTTGAGGGTCAAGGTAGAGTTGGGTACAATGTTAGTCAGTTTTGTTTGGTCGAAGTTCAAAGTCACGTTGGGTCAACATTGAGAGTTAGGATCGCTTTAGGCCAAACCTGGGAGTCAGGGTCGTCTTGGTTCAAACCTGAAGGTCAACGTGAATTAGGATGAAACCTGAGAGTCAAACTTGAGGGATAGGGTCACGTTGGGTCAAACCTGAGAGTCAGAGTCATCTTGGGTCAAACTTAAGGGTCAAAGTTAGGTTAAGTCAAACTTGATGGTCAAGGTCAGTTTGTTTCAAACTTGAGGTACTGGGTTACTTTGCGCCAAACTTAAGGGGTTGGTTTACGTAAAGGTCACCCTGAGAGTCAGGGTCTCGTGAGGTTACATGTGAGGCCCAGGTCACGTAAAGGGTCAGAGCTATGTCAGCTATGTATGCTATATACGACCATAGTAGCAAGCATCTGTTACTGTTTGTCATGGCTATTGGCTATTTGTATTACATTTTATAATTGTGTTTCTTTTGTACAGTTCCAATGTTGGACTTCACTTTATGACCAACTGTACCTACATCATTGTCACTTTTACCACTGGAAATATTTTGTCGCCTGACCTAACCGGATTTTCGCTACAATTTGCTGGCTATCACAACGGGGTTATCAGAACACCCTCACTGTCCTCAAGAGATTTTGTTGTTGATAGTAATGTTGGATACCTTCGGTATCCCTCAGTAGGATACATTGGTCCTTGGGAACTATCAACATTTGTATTTCTTCCATCCATACCTGAAGATGAAGTGAACATTATTTACGTTCGGAATGAATTGGAAGCACACAGAGATAATTTTCTGACGGTATACGCACTAAACAAAAGTTCATCAGAACCGTGGATACCTGAAGACAAGTAAGCTAAAATTTAATAATATGTTACTTACATACATCAAGGTTTTAATTTGCAATTTTTTCTACATTTAAGAATTTACTACGACACAGAAACGGCCATTATATCAAGTCAGGAAGCGGTTTTGATAATATTTGAAAATGCATATGAAGATTATTACAACAGAGGTTTTCATTTTATTACCAAATGTCCAAAAGATGTGGAAATTCCTACTTCTACTGGAACCAACTATCCAACCCTGGAAACAAGAGCAACTACGGATCCACCCACCACCACAGATTCATACACCACTTGGTGGATGAATGGTAACTTATGGTAACAATGTGCAATACAGATTTGTTCATGTATAGCAATTAAAAGTTTATTTCAATTACAAGCAATTGTATATCGCTATAAAATTTTGGAACAGGCGGTGTCTGAAATAAATTTTGTAACCTACTTAAAACTACAAGTTTGTTATTGTACTGACTTAAATCTAGTTCCAAAAAATATATTTTGAAATCATTAAATAATTTGTGTTGATTTTTGAAGAAGAAATTAAATCTGATATTTCTCTAATGTAGTAGTAATACTGCCCCCGCAATGCGCATATTACTACGATTTATGCCACCTGTTGCCATGTAGGGCAGAAGTAGATAAGATAAGTGGAAAACGATTACACAAGTGTTGTTGTTGCAAAGATCACAAACGTGAGTGCCTTTTTTCAAATTTCTTTTTATTAGCAAAACAGCAAACTGTTTTGCTCCAGCCAACACTGACATTTTCCAGTTTTGCTAGTGTGCGCGAGAAATGTGAGCGTATTAAAAATTTTGATCACAAACTAGGTTTAGACAAATTTTAATACCTGAAAAATAAAACAGGTAACTTTCTGGTACATACAGGGTCTATTCCACAAATTGCATGTGCTCTGATGTTTCAAAAGTAGCAAAGAAGTAAGTAGGGAAAGCAATAATTAAGCATTGTCAGTCAAGGTGTGAAATTTCATCCCCTGGTACTTGACTGCTTGTTTTTGTTGATTTGTTGCTACTGCGGACGAGGAAAATGATGATTTTGGGTGTGTATTTCTGCTCGAGGTGCACAGCACATGTCTCCCAAAAGTTTAAAAATTGAATCCCTCCACAAGTTTCGAGGCGAAAGGTGACACCACCGTTTCAACAAAGAATTATAGCCAATTTTGCAATATGCATGTATGCGTCAATTTCTAATTTAAATTTAACATCGCTTGAGGGAATTACGGTGAGAGTAGGTATATACAGGAAATTGTCGAAGCCGCCAAAGAGATATGCCAACGAGTAGGTGAAACAGTGGAAACAAGTTAAGATATTCCATGTTAACATTGTAGTTTTACGTAACAGTGATACAAATTATTGCTTTTACACCGTAAAATCAAAGCATTTCCACCAGGTAATAAAAAATTATAGGGGAATTTTTTTCTCGGATAATAGTGGTGATGAAACCTCTAAATTATGGTGACGATAAATTGTATGCCTTTGTTATAACAACGGTTCTTTCAATCACTCGCCACAGAAATCAAACGCATTATCCAATCGACGCAAAAATAGATTTGCGCACGCAAAGCAACACAGTATAATAAAGTGTGTATGACTTAATGGAATTAGTATCTTTGAATAGATTTCCAATATTCTGAAAAAAGTATTTTTAAACAAGCTTTATTTTGGGAAAAAACACTAAAAATTCTTTGATCATCTTTTGCTTCTGTATTTTACAAATGTACACAAAGTTTTTGTCAGTTTGAAAAAATGTTGTTGAACTAATTTTTTAAATACTTATTCTCAATACTATATAAATACAAAGTGAGTGAACAATATATGCAATGTATACAATAATATAATTTAAAGTTTGAAGCAAAGTCGTTTTTGAAGCAATTTAATTATTGTTACAAGACAGACAGTGCTTTGTAACTGCACTTGCACTTCAGAATTCCAAGACAGAGAATATATTATGCAAGTTAATTTTATGTACATAATACGTTTATTATTTCCAAAGCATTGAGTTCCACATATTTTAAATACTTGTAAAGGAATATAAAAATAAATTACATGACCTTATACTGCTGATCAAAATAAATGTAAAGTTTTGTTTTGAAAGCCCAGATATTATTGATTTTATGTCCATTCTATAATATTGTTAAATTTGTTAAAATACTAAAAACATTTTATTTATGATGCGTTGAACATTAGTATAGCGTCAAAAATCCTAAGCCACACTTGCCAACTATACGATACCAACAACCCCATCCCAACTTGCTTGTACGGTCCATATTGCAGTACCACAGGCTTTATAGCTTTAATTTGAAGGTAGATTAAGCGATTCTGTCTATTTTTCCATTTAGCAAAAAACAGATGACTAGTAATTTGGTATACTCTAACAACATGTATCCCCTTATCCACTATTTTGCACAGATCTGATAGAATCCAAATCACAAAACCGCCCACACAAATAAACAAAATTACACCAGTTCCATACAAAATCCAAGTCAATTGCTCAACCGAACATCGAACAAGTAACCAAGCTGTAATTACCAATATCCAAAACACAAAAGTAAACGCGATAAAAATAACACAGCTCAAAACATCTTGTGCATTACCAAAAATAATTCTAAAGCGATTAAAATGAATTATAAATTTACTTGTGGAACGCAACTCATGTAAAAACACTTTAGTGCATTGCGCCCATCTAGATATTAGTAAAAGAACGCAAATAATTGCAAAAGTTCCACCGCGTATTAGCTCGGCAATAATAAGAAAAAGAAGAAACATTCTAACTGCTGTGAAAATTAGGAAAAGTTGGGAAGATTTGCAACTTATCACTTGTTTTAAAATGAAATAAAATAGATCCAGATTTGCAAAGTAGCAACAGATGGGAATTATCCAAACTGAAATAGCCATCACGGGAATGAATCCAAATTTGAGAATGTCGATTAGCGTGGTTTGCCGTTTTTTCCTAAAAAATTCTATAGAAAAATATTTAAAATTCCAGTAAAATTACAAAATGATTTTTTGTGTACTAACCTTGTGTAAAACAGGCTGAAAATTGAAGCAGGGCGTTGACACTTTCAATCAAACGCAGATCAAACATAACCCACACCATAACTGGTACAGTGCAGGAAACTAAGCTAATAAACAGAAAAACAACCCTGTTTGCCAAATTGCTTGAAACGCGAGGGAACATTTTGTCGCACTCAAAGCAAGCTACAAAGTTTACTATGCCATAGAAAAATATTACCACCCAGATGAAAAGACTTGGCAATGCTTTCAGATTGGGTTGCGTATTAACTATTTTTGTGTATGTGGCGTTAAACCTGACATAAAATGGAAACAAATAAATGAAAGACAGTTTTTGCAATTTAACTGCCTTTGTTTCAATTTCCGTCAAAATCATGTTTCTGGATTTTAGAATTTAAAAATGTGTGGAAATGCAAAGCTAATGCTTTGTTGTGCAAAGTGTTTTCATAACTGACTTGAAATTGACAAAAGTTTTGAAAATAATATTTACTACTTTAAACAAAAATGAATACGTATTTTAAAATATATAAATATAAATTGTAGAGCCGGGCGAAAAAAACATGTTATTTTTAAATAACTACTGCATAATGCATAATTTTAATTCAATATTAGTGAAATAACATTACCCTGTCTCCAATAATATTTCACAAGCTCTTCCCGAACTTTAATTTTAATTACTTTTTGAAATTTAGTCTTTCCGTTACACATTTATACTTCAAGCTATCCAGCTCAGATTCTCTAAATTTTCTCAGATGAATACTAAATTCATCACAGCACATGTCAGTAAAATTACCAATTTAAAAGACAACGAGCTTATACAATTTCCAATAAAAATTAATTCCGATTTAGTTTTCAAAATTTACATAAAATTTTTACAACATCAATACAACGCAATCACCAAGACAGAATATACCACAAAGCTCCAACCGATGAGTTAATATTGACAAAGAAACTGTCAGACAAATACAAAAAATGCATTATTCTTCAAGACCACTATATATTCTTTATGGTTGTCTAATGCATACCATAGTAACCTGCTCCATGTAAATTATTTATGGAAGAGCTCTAAACTTATTAAAAAGTACGCACATTTTGCTTGATTAAACATGGTTCAGTACTATGGTATATGACTCAACGGAACACGTAAATGAAAATAATTTTTTATAATTGCTGTAATTAACTACCGGAAGCGTAAGCTGAGGTAGTTAATGCGATCACCATGTTTGTCTGTCTGTCTGTCTGTATGTGGACACGAAATCTCAGCAACTACAGGGCGGATTGGACTCAAATTTGGCAGATCGATAGCATTTTTCAATAGCGCCTTATATACATAATATGAGGCTTCTAGCTCAACTTTTTAAAATTTTGCAAAATTGGGAAAAATTAAGGCATTATATGTTGAGGTATATATAGCGATCACCATGTTTGTCTGTCTGTCTGTCTGTATGTGGACACGAAATCTCAGCAACTACAGGACAGATTAGGCTCAAATTTTGCAGATCAATAGCATTTCTCAATAGCGCCTTATATACATAATTTGAGGCTTCTAACTCAATATTTCAAAAAGTTGGAAAAATGGGGGAAAATTAATGCATTATATGCTGAGGTATATATTGCGATCAGTTTGTTTGTCTGCCTGTCTGTCTGTGCGCACGAAATCTCAGCAACTACAAGGCAGATTAGGCTCAAATTTGGCAGATCGATAGCATTTCTCAATAGCACCTTATATACATATTTTCAGGTTTCTAGCTCAGCATTTCAAAAAGTTGCAAAAATTTGGAAAAGTAAGGCATTTTATGTTAAGGTATGTATTGCGATCACTATGTCTGTCTGTATATATATTTTTGAAACGTTTATTGGCATTTTTGAAGCATTTAATGGCATTTTTGAAACGTATATTGGCATTTTTGAAGCGTTTATTGGCATTTTTGAAGCGTTTATTGGTATTTTTTAAACGTTTTCTGGGCATTTTTGAAACGTTAGCTGGACATTTTTGAAACGTTATCTAGGCATTTTTGAAACGTTTTCTGGGCATTTGTGAAACGTTATCTGGGCATTTTTGAAACGTTTTCTGGGCATTTGTGAAACGTTTTCTGGGCATTTTTGAAACGTTTTCTGGGCATTTTTGAAACGTTAGCTGGTTATTTTTGAAACGTTATCTAGGCATTTTTGAAACGTTTTCTGGGCATTTTTGAAACGTTTTCTGGGCATTTTTGAAACGTTTTCTGGGCATTTGTGAAACGTTTTCTGGGCATTTTTGAAACGTTTTCTGGGCATTTTTAAAACGTTTTCTGGGCATTTTTGAAACGTTTTCTGGGCATCATTTTTCATATAACTCAGCACGTTGCTTCCGGTAGTTACTCATTTACGAAGGTTCTTGTTAATATTTTAAGTAGTTTCTGAGAAATACTCCTGTTTTTGCAAAAGCACTGTTCTGGCTACTTAATCAGTAATAAATTAAACCATGCTACATTAAATAAATAAGTACAATCCTAAAATCCGAGATATGACGTGACATTCCATGTTTGTTCAGCAAACATTGTATTCAAGTGTTAATTGTGTTAGTGACTTTGTTTGACAACGTATGTTATTTGTGTAACGTGCATATTACCAATCAAGTAAACCCACAATCAATCAATGACAGATATGCATTAACTAGCTGATTACCATCCTTATCTGCTTCTCCGTAAATACGAACACACTAAGGCGAAGCCAATGTTTTACAAATGCACATTTGGTTATGTCGGCGTGTAGTTAACTCAAAAGTAAAAATATTATTTGCGCAATTGCTTCTTACTTTAGTTTCTCGTTTATCGCAATCAGCACAATTTTTATTTTGTGGTAACGTGTATGTAGTTACCAGTTACATTTTACAATGCACAATTCCATGTCTTGTATGATAAATGAAATTGTAAGAAGTAATATCTATCGATATGTCGCACAATCGATAAAGTCTTACTGACTTTGAAACTTATTGAGCTCTTTATTAACCATAATTCTTAAGGTATGTCAGCAAGCAAGCTATATAGTTTTAAGGAAAGACAGACAGTTCCAAACTTTGAATCAAACTGTGCAAACAATTTCAATTGTGCTTCTCGCAGTACAATTTTCATACATAACAGGAATAAACCCACGAAAGTAGGGCGGTATAGGACTATATTGAAAATCTACACTCATGCACAGGTTAGTAGCACTGTGTTTTAGGTGATACTCCTCAGCAGACACTTTCTCCAGCTTCCACACGAATTCGTCAAAGTTTCTCTGGTCTTCTGGAGTAGTAGTGCAATAATTTTGCTTCCAAAGTGTCAAATACTGATCCCTGTATTGAATATTTTCAAGTCGAAACAACTTTTTAGAGTTTTCCAGAGGATGCAAGTTCCACGTTGTGCCGTTTACGTAAGGTACATCTGAAAACAGAATTTGTCCACTGGGAGGATTGGTCTCATAAAGGTTAGCTAGTTGAAGTACGCGGCCATGCGGTTGGCTTCTGATCATGCAAGAAGCGTTTGCTGCGGGTAAAAAAAATAATTTTTAATATTCTATAAATTTTAAAACCTTTCTTTGAGTCTTTATTTAAATTATATTACCTTTGGCGTTTTGAAATTCTAAAACTGCCGCTGCTAGCAGCAAACTACCCAAAATGGAAAATGCACGGTTCATTTTTTAAGATTGTGTATATTTTTGATTTACTGCTGTTGTAAAACCTTGATAGTGCAATGGCTAAATGAGCTGAAATGTTACTCTATTTATATCAAGTATTGTATCTATTCCTGACCCGGGTGAATAGGACTGGCTGTTTCCATATTTTTAGCACAATACGCTCTTTGCATTTGTACAAATTAAAACATTCGATTTGACAGAAATTATTGATTGATTGGTTGATAATGTCACTGACGTTAATATTCAATGCTAAAGTGCAACATTATCTCATGCATACTTACCTGTGCCTGAATGAAGCCTGTGTTAAATATTCCTATCACATTTTGCAACAGTCGATTGAAGTTGCGTCAATCACGCCGAATTACGTTATTAGAGTTTACGTTAACAGTACTTGATATTCATGTTAGACATCAATCAAATCAGTTTCAACATTGGTGAATTTGTTGAATTGGTGAACAAATTGGTTACCGCTACCCCAACTCAAGATCGACATATTTCGGAATCGCCAAAAACAATAATTTGCATACGTGTGTTGATAGCTAATGTCAAGCTGATACAAACGCAAAAAATTTGGTGCGAAAAAAGTCTAACGTAAGGAAGTTATGGCCGTTTAAGTTTAACTGCTTTTTGAACATTTAGTGCTGTAAAAGTGCAATTTGGATGAAATAAAAATTTCGGCTTTCTTCAAATGACATAATAGAGGTAGCCGAACAATTTCTGACCAAAAAATTTTCGAAAAGTTAATTATAATTTTAATTGCCCTGTTAACTTTAACCGCAATTAGCTTCTTTCCGCTTCCAGTACTAAACCTAATAGGCACGTCATTAGAATCAGCACCTTTAAATGTACCAAACGCAGTTGTAATTGGGTTTAGTACTGGAGGCGGAAAGAAGATAATTGCGGTTAAAGTTAACAGGGCAATTAAAATTATAATCAACTTTTTGAAAAAATTTTGGTCAGAAATTGTTCGGCAACCTCTGTTATGTCTTTTGAAGATAGCCGAAATTTTTATTTTCTCGAAATTGCACCTTTACAGCACTAAATGTTCAAAATCATTAAAATTGTAAATGCCCATAACTTCCTTATGTTACTTCATTTAATACAATTTTTTTACAAATACTATGAGCCTGACACTAGTTATCTTTATACGCATACAAATTCTTGTTTTCGGAAATTTCGAAAAATTATGACTTCGAAAAAAATCCTGTTTTGGGGTAGCGGTAGCCATTCAAATTCAAAATTCAGGTGAAAAAATTGCACCGTTTAGTAGTTTATTCTTCAGCAAGTATCTTGGTAATACTACGTACAAATTTTCTAAAGGTCCATAAGTTTCTATACCAGCGTATATATTGATGCCAAAAATTCAATTAGCATTACAGAACATGTAGAGGATTACAAATTATTATATGACGTTCTATTAATATTTTCTATTAAAAATGTATATACTTCAATATAAAATTGATCGTATTATTCCTGTTAAATGCAATTAACCTTTTACTGAAGAACTCTTCATTTTATCGCCGCAACAATCAGCATAACCAAATCTTGCGTATTTTCTATTAGTTTTGTGTACACACGTATCTTAAACTTTCTATCAAATAACCCCACAAAAACCATTAGAAATCCAATTCGTCCGGTAGACCTACAAACCCGTTCATAGATTCGTTTCTGCCTCCCGCAGCACTCTCTACGTATTTTATGTTTCCAGCTACTTATCAATCTTTTACTCATTTCTGCCGGATATTCCGCCATAGGCAATAAAATCATTAAAAGAGGAATTTCAAGACAAACAATTAGTAGGGCAACCAGAAAACTCATTTTACCCACAATCATCCACCCAATTATCACCACAGTTAAACAAAATTCCAAAACGGCTATGCCAAACTGAAGTGCAAAGCTTACACAAACTTTGGTAAACTCAAGTATTTCAATATGTTGTACAAACAGATGATTATAAGCTTTAAGGGCATTCACAACATTTTCAATTATACTTATGCGCTGCAAAACCAAAATAGTACCATGTGCCGCCCAAACAAAGCAAATAATCATCCAGGAAAAGTTTCTGAAGAAGTCAGCTAAGCAGTTGGTTAGTAAAAACAACCGCAAAATAAACCCAAGAAGCAAATAATTAGAAGGTACAATGCTATTAACTAGCCTATTGGTATTTCCTTCATTGGTTGCGGCTAAACCAGCAACTGCAATAATTACTGCGGCAAAGGTGCCATTTAAAATTATCGCGGACATAGTGCCAGCAATTTCATCCTGACCAGTTTTGATGATATTGAAAATTTCTAGAAAGTAAAATCAACATTTGTTATTTTGGCAATGCTTTTGTGTATTAATTTGTTTTAATTATAAAGTAATTTTGAACATACCTTGACGTATTTTGGCTTGAATGCCCCAGTAAGTAATTTGAGTTTTCGAGCTTTCACCGAACTGCGTTTTCATGTAATTTAAGTGTGAAGCAAGCTCAAACCTGTACTTGTACATGCAAAAGGCGATAAACGCTCCGAATACTGGTGCAGCATCAATGGCAACGATTTCAAAGTAAAAGGAAATTGGCAACTTTCCAAAGTTTTTGAAACCTACGTAGCCAAAGTAGTAGAAGAATGCAAAGGGTAGGACAACTCCGGAATATAACCAGGGTAAAATGCTGTATCGAGTAAGTAATAATTTTACGTTTGGAATGTATTCAATATTTTGAGTTATGGGATCGTAGTAGAGTGGATACGGAAAATATTTCTGTGGTCGTACAATTTCCAGATAGAAATATAATAGTCTAGGAGTCAACGTTAAAATTGAATAGCTCATTTTGGCTTTTTAAGCAAGCAAACTGAAGTACAGCGAATGTTACAATGAGTAGTCTTTCTATTTATAATTAACCTGTGTTACTGACATTCGTTTCTTTCTTATGTTATAGGGTTTTCTCCAATTTTCTTATGTTAATACACTTTTTGATTGAAAACACACGTTTACGTAAAGACCTCAAAATATTCTATTAACGTTGATTACATTTTTAGTGGATTTTATAATTTAAAATGTAATTTAGAAAATGAGATCGGCTAATTTTAAACATAATATAGTAGTAGGTATATACGTTTAAATTATCCAAATGTTAATTGGAAAGAATATTAAATTTGGCTAATAATTATTATTCCAGAAAGTCGTTATATTACTATTACCGATAAATAAGCACTGTTATACAGTAAGCTTGTAATTGTGGTGTTAGTTACATATTCAATAAAACAACTTTATCTACTATAACTAAGACCTTAAAACATATTACGTACATTTTAGTTGATTTCATATTGCTCTACGTCGTTATTTTATTGAATTGTTTAGGAAGAGTAGAAATAGAAATTGAAGTAAATAAGCACTGATTAAAAACTTTTATACTACATTCGTGCTTAAGAAAAAAGTTATTTTAGCTTAATAATTTCCAGAGATCTTGTCGGCTGTTAGTCTGTAAGCAATTGTCATGATTAATTATTAGAGAAAATGATGATCGTTATAACAAGTGTTGCGTTATATTTACAATTTTTGTCATTAGCGTTACAATTACTTCCAATAAAAACATTAGTAAATGTTATTGATGTATAGGATAATAAATCGACATTTGGTTCATACATGCCAAGCCATTTCTAAGAAGTATTACGCACAGGCATACTAGAACAGGAATTATGATAGCAACCTCAGCCTGTATAGTTTTTGATAGTTATTAAGTACAGATTTCCTAATCTTTTTTGCTACTTTCCGCTAAACTTTTGCACATAACGAAGTTGATCTAAGACAAGTTCCAGTTTAGATTAATCATTACTTGAATTAATATGTAATCGTGTGTGTTTAAGTGTGCGTTTTATAAGTACGTTTTTTTCAACGGTGACACGCGGTCTATAAGACAAAAGTATAATAAGTTCCGCTAAACTAGCCCAACAGGGACAAAATGGCAGAAACAAAAATGTTTTATTCCATGGATCATTAATCACCTATGCCAATGCATGCAAGTACCTGTTGAAAATGTTACAGTATATTAAGACTACTCTCGAAGTTTTAAAGTTGCCTAGTCAGAAAATAATAAAACGCTTAAAATATATTAAACTTTTTTTATTCTGTCATGTTATTTGACAATAAGTTATATATACACCAATGCCAATTGGTTATACTAGTTTGGTTTTACAGCAATTAATCGCTATCTTTTCCTTCATAAAGCGGAGATTCTCGACGTGTAGCAATAAGTTTTAATCCGTTTTTTCCTTCTTTGGTAATGTTAATGAATTTTTTATACTAACTATCCTTCTTAACTTGTATATAGCGTTTCATTAGATTTCATTGTTTTGCAGTCTTGTCTTTATTCATGTGCAGCTGGAATATACATTTAAAACGTCATGTAATAAATTTCGGTACAAAACTTCGGTACAACAATGGAAACTTTTATTTTTGTGTTTGGAAATATCCGTACCTTTATTCTGTTGGCAGTTTTGGCAGCAAAATATGTAGCACAAGGTGGCCAATTGGCTTACTTAAGTTGCACGAAACCAAGCAAGCAAAATCAGCTTTGGATGGAAATGGATTTTTCTTTTTAAGAAAATGAGATCGGCTAATTTTTAACATAATTTAGTAATAGGAATACATACTGGAATTTTAAAAGGTAATTGAAACAGTATATTAATTCTGGTTATCAGGTATTATTCAGCTAAGAAGTAACATTAACAATACCGCAGGATAAGTACTGTACAATTGTAGACTTGTTACTATAATTACATACTGCACAAATCTAGTTCATATTTTATATATTATAATCATAACCTTAAAACAAATTACAACATAATGTACATCATACTTGAGTACACGCCATTCTAAGGTTTTGTCCTATGACTAAGGCTGCTTCAAGTTACCTAATTTAAAGTTATGGTGGTTACTTGTGTATTCATACTTGTTTTCTTAAACACAAAATGGAATCTTTAAATAGACATGTAAGATAGTCGTAATGAGTTTTAAAACTTATTAAGTTTTATAAAAGTTAATTGAACGTTAATAATAATTTGCATACTAAATTTCATTTTATGCATTTTAAGGTGTATTTATTTTATAGCAGCAACAATCAACATAACCAGATCTTGTGTATTTTCTAAAAGTTTTGTGTACACACGTATTTTTACATGTTTATCAAATAACCCCACAAAAGCCACGGGATATCCAATTTTTCTAGTTGACCTGCAAACCCGTTCATAAATTTGTTTCTGCCTCCCAAAGAATTCTTCACGTATTTTATGCTTCCAACCAATTATCAATCTGTTACTTATTTCCGCTGGATATTCCGCCATGGGCAAAAGTATCAATAAAAGAGGGATTTCGTGACAAACTATCAATAGGGCAATCACAAAACTCAATTCACCTACAATCATCCACCCAATTATAGCAACAGTGAGTGAAAACTCCAGCAGAGCTGTACCAACTTGAAGTGCAAAGCTTAGACAAACTTCATTATATTCTAACATTTCAATATGTCGTAGAAACTGCCAACTGTACGCTTTAAGAGCAACAACAACATTTTGTATTTTGCTGATGCGCTTCAACGTGACAATACTACTTTGTCCGGTCCAAACAAAACATATGAGCATCCAGCTAAAGTTTCTACAAAAGTCTACAAGACAATTGCATAATAGTACTAAACGTAATAGTAGCACCAAAATTGAATCACTAGTAAAAATACTAGCGACTAGCCGATTGGTGATTCCTTCGTTTACTGAAGCCAAACCGACTAATGCAGTAAATCCGGCCAAACAACTACCATTTAGAATTGTGGCAGACAGGAGGCCAACAATATCCCCATTACCAGATTTTCTGAGACGTAAGAGCTCTGCAAACGTGCAAAATATTTTGTCATTTAGCTTATAATATTATTACTGTAAAATGCTAACGTCAACATACCTTGACGTAAAATGGTTTGAATATTCCAGTAAGTACTTTGTGTTTTTGAACTTCCACCAAACTGTGCTTTTATGTAGTTTAAATGTGAGGCAAGCTCAACTCTATACTGGTACATGCAATAAGCAATAAACACTCCCAATAATTGAGCAAAATCAATGGTAACAATTTCAAAGTAGTAAGAAACTGGTAGCTTTCCAAAGTTTTTAAAACCCAGGTATCCAAAGTAATAGACAAATGCAAAGGGAAGCACAACCCCGGAATATAAGTATGGGAAAAAGCTGTACCGGGTAAGTAAATATTTTGCGTTGGGTACATACTCAATCTTTTGAGTTATTGGGTTGTAGTAAAGAGGATACGGGAAATACTTGTGAGGTCGCAGAACTTGTAGATAAAAATATAAAAGCCTGGGGGTCAATGTTAAAATGGGATTGCTCATTTTCGTTTCTGAAAGAACAAACTTTACATAAAACCAAATTTGTACCAGTGGTTACTCTCCTCTAAACACAACTTTGATATTAGCATGTTTTGGACTTTTTTAATCTAAAAATAATTTTCGATTAGGGTACACGAAAAAGTTTTCAATTACTGTGGATTAATTTTATCCTTTTGGTAAATAATTATTCTACGAAAATGAGATCTGGTAAACGTAAACATACTGAACTTTACAAAATAATTACGAAGACAATTATTTTAAACTTTTTTTGGTTGCACATATCAATCCTGTAATTTGAAAGCACCATTGACTTCCGGGTTCGCAAAAATATTTATGATTAAAAAACAATTAGCAAGCGGTTGCTTCATGGTTCAAATTTTATTGTCCGTCACCTTTATCCGTTCATTGACTTTCCGTAGATCTCTCATCGGAAATTAATATTATTTTTACAAAATTTAATGACTCAGATTTTCAGATCGCTGTTTGGCTTTGTCGTTCTTTGCTGCCTAGTATTATCTAGCTTAATTTACTTTCTCCTGCGTTTGTACAAGAGTTTGTTCTCTTGGAAATAAAATGGAACAATTACTTCGCTGCTTCAGCAGTGGGCAAATTATAATGCAGCGTATCCGTCCGTCTACGTTTTTTTTAAATTGGGTAATTATATTGAAATCAAAGACTTTTATATCAGGTGAATTTGCACTATACTTGGCAGACATCAAGTGCGAAACAATTTATGTGCTACTTAACAGCCAGCATTTTTGTTTTAATTATTTAATGGCTTACTACGAAAGTTACGTAAGTATGCGAAATACTGTATATCTGCAATTGTGTTTATTTTATAGCTGCAACAATTAACATAACCAGATCTTGAGTATTTTCTAAAAGCCTTGTATATACACGTATTTTTATTTTTCTATCAAATAACCCAACAAAAGCTACGGGAAATCCGATTTTTCTGATTGACTTGCAAACCCTTTCATAAATTCGTTTTTCCAACCGAAAACACCTTTTGCCTATTGTATGCTTCCAATCAATTATCATTCTTTTACTCGCCTCTGCTGGATATTCCGCCATAGGCAAAAGAATCATCAACAGAGGAACATCAATGCATACTATTAGGAGGGCAATCACAAAACACATTTTATCTACTACCATCCATCCAATTATTACTACAGTTAAGGAAATCTCCAGCATGCCAATACCAGCTTGAAGTACAAAACTTAGACAAACCTCGGAATATCTTAACAGTTTAATATGTCGCACAAACAGAAGTTTATAAGCTTTAATAGCATTCACAGCATTTTTGATATTACCAATTTGCTGCAAAGTGACAATACTACCCTGTCCCACCCAAACAAAGCATATAAGCATCCAACAAAAGTTTCTGCAAAAGTCGGCTGAACAGTTTGCTAGTAAAACTAAACGTGTAATAAACACAAGAATTGGATAATTTGAGGGCACAAAACGATCAACCAACTTATAGGTGTTTCCTTCGTTTGAGGCAGTTAAACCGGCAAGTGCAATAAATCCAGCGAAAAAAGTACCACTTAATAATGTGGCAGACAATAAGCCAACAACGTCACCTTTTCCAGTTTTTAAGAGATTTAGAATTTCTGAAAAAAAATTAAGTATTTAGTAATTTTTAACGCCTTTAAAATAAAAAGAATACAGAATACCGACATACCTAGACGTAATATATTTTGAATATTCCAGAAGGTAGTTTCAGATTTCGAAATTACACCAAACTGTGTTTTCAAATAGTTTAAGTGCAAAGCGAGCTCAACTCTAAACTGGTACATGCACCAAGCAATAAAAACTCCAAATACCTGAGCGAAATCATTTGTAACGATTTCAAAGTAATAAGAAACGGGTAGCTTTCCAAAGTTTTTTAAACCGACGTAGCCAAAGTAGTAGAAAAATGTTAGTGGTAAGACAACTCCTGAATATAAACAGGGTAGAATGCTATACCGGGTAAATAAATATTTTATGTTAGGTACATATTCAATATTTTGAGTTGTTGGGTTGTAGTAGAGTGGATACGGGAAATACGCCTGCGGTCGCAAAACTTGTAGATAGAAATTTAAAAGTCTGGGGGTCAGTGTTAAGACGGGGTTGCTCATTTTAATTTCCGACGAAACAAAATAAATTTCAAATACTCTATTCGGAGTGCTGACTCTCTTCTGACCTAAAATCCTATACTAAAATGTTTATGACTTTTTTAGACTAAAAATAATTTTTGATTACGATATACAATTTCGTCTTAGCAGAAAATATTCAATTACTGTTGAATAGATTTTAATTTGGTTTTTCTGTAAACATTATTAGATCGAAATGAGATCAGGTAAATTTAAGCAAACTAAAATCGAAAAACTAATACCAAAATAGAAAAGCAATTAATTTAAACAATTGCTGGTTGCATATAACAAACAATTCTTGTAATCTAAAGGCGCCATCAACTTCCGGGATTCCAAAATAAATTTTGGCTGAAAACAATTTAGCAAATACTTGCGTCATTTTGTAAGGTTTATTGAGTTATGTTCAACATATGTGAATAATTTAATATATTACACATTGATTTGTGATTGAGCGCTGCTATAAGCACGACCCTCTGTTTTCTGAATAATGAGGATGGAAATTATGCGTATTAAAATTGGGCGGACACTGTCAAATATATATCCAGCTGTCATAAAAGAGCGTAAAAATTTGCTTATGATGTTTCTTGGTTCGTATGTAATGCGTTCGACATTTCAAAACAAAACTTTGTCAAAAACTACTGGAATCACACTGCATTTAACGCGACTGAATTATATCTGTAAATATACTTTGAAAAGTGTGTTAGCATTAACTTTTCCTGAATATCATTTTCCAGAACAATGTTTCTATCGGTAGCATTATAAATGAAGTAAAAATACATGATCGTGCTTCAGAATAAGTTACTATAAACACCTAACGCATTAAAAAACAAATTATATATTTATAAATCACTTGTCCGACGTAACTGACACAAATACTGCATTCGGAATGCATAATTGTATTTGTAATAGAGTAGTTGTAAAAGTGTATGGCATACATTGTATTGTTATTGGAAAATATTTTTGGATAAAGTAAAGAGTTTAAACAACTTTCAAAAATTGACGGTGTAGCATAGCACAAGTCGGAAGAAGAAATTTAGGTCTTTGAGCCCAATCAATAAATAAACAAAATGAGTGTTTGTTTGCAAGAATATGTTCCAGCATACATTAGTCTTATTGTTTCTCATTTGTAGTCCAGATACATGTTCTGAATACATTAACCTGGTTTATAAAAATTTTCCATGAGATATAAGATGCATTCTGGTGTTATAAGCTCATATTCAGTGTTTATCTACCAACATGAAGTTCATTTTACTTACTGCGGTTTTAGTTGCGTTTGCGTATGACAACATTGTCAATTCTCAAATTGGTTGTGACAACTATATTACGTATGGCACTAGTCCCAACGTAACTAATTATACTAGAGGAGGACACAGCTGTGAACGTTATGGTAAAACGGTAATTATTTTAAAGCGCGAACTTGTCTTTTTAAAAGTGGATCTAAAATTCTCTATTTTCAGAGGAGGATCTCCAACCAGAGGGAGAATTCCTTGCTTTACGAGTGAGAGGCTGCCCCAACTACGGACCTTATGCATGTCGCTTAGCAGGATCAAGGCGCCATCGAGCCAATTTAACATTTCGTACCGGAAGACGTCACAGGGCACTTAATATCTCCATTTATTCACAATGGGAAAAAGTACTTTATACTGTAAGCGTTTTAAATCCCAGAAGACCAATTTGGGCAGGATATGTATACACAACTTATTTTTGGATTGATCTGCCAAGACAAATTACGTGGAGCGATAAAGAAATGATCTACCGCATTTATGATGTTGATAACCCAAATATTACGGAGATTTGTGCTATTAACAGGGTAATGACTCTATACGAATAGTAAACTCCGGCAAAAATATATACAATAATAATTATTCTAAATAGCAATATCGTACGATATCTTATTGTTTTCATTTTGTTTAAAAACTATATTGTGTTTTCCAACAAATATAGGCAAATTCGACTGCCTGAACAGAAGGTTCTGATTAACCGCTTTAGAATGATAGATATCAAGAACAAATATATTCAACTATTGAGATTTTATGTTGATGGTTCTTATGCCACAACAATTTTCAACAAGATTCACACTTTGCTCGAACAACTGAAATAACTAGATATGCTGATTTTTATCCTTAAATTCAAAATGCATGTATCAAAATAAATGCTGGACTTTTATATGTATACGAGCTAAATAATCTATCATCTAAGTTAATTCTTGGCTACTGCATTCTGTAATACCAGAAATAAATGGTGTTTGCAAAAACATTCAATCACATTTATAAATTTTCCTTTAACAAAACGATAAACTTTAGTGAGTTTTACTAATTTTACGTGATCAGTTTTTTTACCTGACATCCTGATTGCATTGTGTATTTTCCATTCACAATTACGTGTTTGTTTGATTTAAAACAGATTTATAAAAATACGCATCTTAAACCGTTTTCAAACCCTGGAATGTTCTGGAAAACTGATTTGACTTTCATGTGTAGTTTTTATTTGTTTTAAAGATTGCGTTTCCGTATTTTCTAGAACAGATTCCAAATTATCGATTTATATAACACTTATCGTTAGAAAGATTTCCTCTTGCTTTTTATTACTGCATTACCATATACGTTCAATGGAGCTACGTGTGGAATTTTTATATATTCTAGACATTTCCATATATAAACAAACAACGATATAGATTCAATAAAGAAATAAATATTTCTCTTCTCACTAAAAAACTGCCAATTATCACCTTCATGCACATTCGTGGCAGTGTTGGCACATACCATTAATTTTAACGATGTACATGCCAAAAGCAATTAAACTTTGTATAAAACCAGTAGCCAGGAACTTTCTGCATTTTACATCTTGTTCTTGGCTAGGTGATAAATAAACAGACATTAAATCCGGTTTGAATCATTTTGATTACTAGAACAATTTATATTCCAGCCGTAGAAATTCTAAGGTATAAAATAGTAAAGAACACAAACCTTCCAGATTCCAGATGTTTTCTAGATCTGGAAGATCGATAAACAATAAAAATTATCTATGATTTTGGCCACTGTGCAAATTGATACAGGAAAATATCTTCTTTGTTTCACACATACAAAGCAATAAAAATCAAGCAACAGCAGAAGCTTCTGTTCACAACCGGTAATAATCGTGAGAACATTCTTTCAGCTTTGCTCCAGAAGAATATTTTTGCAATATCCTGTGGCAAGTTTCTCTGCACGTGAATTTTACGACTTTAATGTACGAGTAAAGTCTCGTGCTTAGTTGGTGTTTGACTTCAGTTTAAAAGTGGACACCGGGGAACCCCAGAAGCACACAAAAATCTTCTAGTGCAGATAAAACATTCAAACCTCTCAACAGATTTTTCTTGTAAATCACTTTCAATCAAAAGGCCAAAAATGGAATCTCAAAATCAAAACGATAGCTCTTACATGGACGTTTGGCGACAACGTCCCTTTGGCTGGACATTTGACGATCCCCCAACTTTTGAAAGTTTGTCCTTTGAGCGCATTGACCCATTCTACTGGCACAAATTTATCTCGGAAAACTGGAAGCTGTCTTATTATGCCGGCGCACTCTACATTCTTACCATCTTTGGATTACGAGAATACATGAGAAAACGGCCAGCCATGAACCTAACAGGGTTTCTATTTTTCTGGAATCTTGCCCTTGGAATATTTTCTATTTTTGGGTTTGTTCGTATAGCCCCAGAATTTGCGTACGTTTTAACTCAGCCAAATGGACTATACAACAGTATTTGTGTCAAGTAAGCAAAATTAATAGACTTGAAATTTTATTTTAAAACATATTTTGTTCATTTTGATTGACGTTGATTTTTTTTCATTTTTAGAACCGGAATGAACGTGGCGACAGTTTACTGGGCGTAAGCATAATAACAATTTATTTTGAGTGTTGCTTAATCATGCCAATGTTTTTAATTATTTATTTTGTTTGTATTTTAAAAACTAGAATACTCTTTGCACTGTCAAAATTTTTGGAATTGGGCGATACTGTTTTCATTGTGTTGAGAAAGCGACCATTAATATTTTTGCAATGGTATCATCATTTGGTTACTATGTGGACTGTGTGGACAGTAGGTAATTTATCAATCGTAAAAAATGCATAAGGGTTTTTTTTGTAAAAATCTGCAAAATAATAATGCAATATTTTTTATGAATTCGAATAGCTCCGTTGGTGGAGCCGATCGTTCGCTGGGTAAGTTACATGATTGTACTTTATTCTAAATGTGTCATAATTTGATTAAGGAAAATAGAATCTTAAAAATAACTCATTTCTGTTCTAGTACGGCGTTTTTAACTACGGAGTGCACTCTCTCATGTATCCCTACTTTGCGCTGAAGGTGGGAATTTTTACAAATTCTTCAACACTCATAAATAATTTATTCCTGAGAAACATTTCTGATGCGCTTATTTGTGTTGATTTTGCAGACGATTGGTGTGAGAGTTCCTTCCGGCATTGCAAACCTAATTACCACACTTCAGTTTTTCCAGATGCTAATTGGATTCACCGTAAATATGACTTCATTATATTTGCTGCGTGAGTTCATAAGAAAATTAGCATGAGAACCCATTTTGCACAATTTTGACAATCTGTATTTTCTTTGAATTTCAGGAAGCGGTTATGATTGTGTCCGATACCCGATTTCCATTAAGGCATTTAACTTAATATACGGCTCTTTTGTAGTCTTGTTTGGTAGACTTTTCTATGAGTCAGTGATCAAGGCCAATCGGAATAAGCAGAAGGCGATGAAATGTGACTAGTACCATTGTTATATAATAGAAATGTTGTTATTTGCTTGTGCATTTGCACTTTTAGTTGTTTTAAATATAGTACTCACTTCTTATTGTTTATGTATAATCATACCATATTATGATCTAGTGGTATGACGCAGCTGTCAGTTTTGTTAGCCGTTTGTAAATAAATTATAAGCACTGACGTTGCACATTGAATGATTTGTATTCTATTCATTTAGTCAAAGTCATTTTAGGCGTTAAAGGTTGATGCATCTATTTACTTTTTGAAAATGGGTAAAGCTATTTACTTTTTCAAAGGTAACTCATATCACTCAAAATCTCTTTCTATTTTTCACTTCAATTTTGGCAGTAGAAAGCGGTTTCTCTAAACTTCTAAGCCGAAGGAAAAAAGTCTTTCATTCCTTTCATTACCATATCATTCACCGATGAATGGAAAGGAATGACATTTTTTCAAAACCAATAATGAAAGGAAAGAAATGAAATGAAAGCCTGACAGGAATTGAATGGAATGGAAAGGACAGGAAGGACTTGAAAGGAACCCGTTCCTTTAAGTTTAAGCCGCAAACAAACATTGCTCTGGTTATAAGCACATCTTTATAAAGGGAATTTTACAACAGACTATATGGTTTTAGATGAGCTAATACCAAGTTATTGTTTGATAACGGATGGTGGCTACAGAATTATATACTTTTTACTGTCTGTAAACCTCTATAGAAATTGTTTAGCTTAATTCTGAACTTTAAAACGAAGATTGCATCTATTTTAGAACGGGAAAATCATCCAAAGACTGAACTAAGACCTGTTGCTTTGCATTGCTCTTATATTGGTTTGACATGCAATTAACTTGGTATTTGGAAGTGAGCCAAAACTTGTAGAAATAGAACAATAGCAATTGTTTCAACATTATAGCTTAAAACATATCAAAACTGATTTTGTTAATTTAATGTGGTAAAAGTTCTAGTGAAAATGGAATTCCAGGAAAATTGTAATTCGTAAATTTATTAAAAAATGAACAGAAGATATTTGGACATTCCACATAATTGGAATTGGTTTTTGGAATTGAATTGCAATAGTCTGGTATCTAAATATTTCTGGAATATAATTCAGGATTACATATGTATTTCCTACTAGATGTTTCAACTAAAGCACTGGTTTTTAAATTTGAAATCTTCTCGAGGTAATAAACTTACGCTAATACGTTTAAAAAACCATACTAATTAATTTTTTGTGCTGTAAGATGGAGAGTAGGTATTGTCGCTCTCTGTGCTTAACATATATGATTATACACGACAAAGTATTGTTCCGGAACCAAAAAAGCAAAAAATGATAAATATATACACTGAGTAAAAACATAATATGTCGCTAAATTATAGCGATTATTGATACACTCTATTTTCTAAGGTATAATCAGAAAGTTGAATTTTTTGTAGGCTGTGCTGTTAAATATTTATAGCATGCAAAGCTGTGTGCATTTGTTCGTCGTTATGCTATGATCAGCTCACAAAACGATTAAAAACGTTTTTTGTTTAAATAACGAAACACTCGGAATGGAGATCTTTTCGTTGCATATCCAGGTTACATAAACATTCCATATTCCCAGTGTTGAATCAATACAAATGGCAGGATGCAAATGCATGCAAAAGAAGCAATGGGGATATTATACAAGTAACTGCGCAGAAACTTGCTGTTATCTGATGTTGGTCAACGTTGTTTACATTGACATAAAGCCTTATCTGTGTCACAAGTTTTGCGCAAGTATGATAACAAAATGCTTGTTTTTTCCTGCAACGGCAGATTTTATTGCACATTACTATTCATCAATCGGTGCCAAAGTGTAAGCTTGACAAGTTTTAACTTCATGCAGACTAATAAATAACTGACTAAATCGTGCGTAGAATGGTCTAAGGACAAATGTGGTAAGATGAATATATATTTTTGAAACTATTGTATTGTGTAGGTGATAATAAACTGTCCGATCAATTTGAACGCACGGGATTTTTAAGCTCAAGTACTTGCTATTTCTGCTCAAGTGTTTTAGGAGGCTTCCCAGCCTTATGGTTAAGGCGCTGACTTTTTGCATCGGAGAGCACGAGTTCAAATTCATGCCAATTAACACAAACCACAATGTCTCGTGACAGTAGCGCACAAACTTCTCCAAAACGACGTCGTTGCTCACCCGGTTCACCAGAAGGAACACCAGTTTACAGTAGCAACTTGAATATAATACCAAATCAGCAAGCACTTGTTTTGCATAAATCTACCCAAAAGGATCATTCCATTCAGCCACCATCCACCAACTATGCTGGTCAATTAGCTTTAGCGGCCGTCTCAGGATACATTCAAGGCTTTAATAAGGCAGCCTTTCTACTTTCAAATGAAGAATATGTTGGTATCAGTGGAGGTTTTCAATTGAGAAAACCTCCACCTCTTATACCGAGGCCAGGTACAAGTGTGAAGCCGGAAAACATAAAACAACAAAGCAGCATTGATATGAAGCGTCAATCATTTACTGATAAAACTACGGTTGCAAAACAAATATACAAGAAACTTATCACATGTCCAAATTGTAAAGGTTCATTTGGCAGTCGTCGAGCGGCAACACTTCACATGAAGAACAAGCATGATAAAAAATTGTGTCCTGTCTGCTTTTTACCATTTCCATTAAAAGGACATGATTTGAAGGAGCACTTTATAATGGAGCATGCAAAATGTGACGCTGAAGAAAAGGCACCCTGTCCAATTTGCAAAAGGAAGTTTTCCTTTGAACATATGCTTGGTCATGTATCCAGCCAACATTTAAAGTATCTGGATGCAAAACAACAGGCAACAGCTCAAGAAATTTCTTCATCTGGTAAGCGTACGTTTTAAATTTTCTAGGAAATAAGCAATGACTAAATATATTATTTAATTTTGCAGAACAAAAACACTGCAAATGTTATTGTGAGAAGAAAAGCAACTTGAACAAGCAAGACAAGACAGACTTGAGTCGCCCTCTGGAAAGTTCCCAACGTCGTCCAGCACAAGCTGTTGTAGTTAGCAACGATGACTCAAACCTGCAGAGGACTCCGCATTGCTTGGATGAACTAGACTAGACTGATGATGTAACAACTTCATTTAGTCTGACATCATTAGATCAGGCAACGTGTGTACTTCACAAATATTATACTTTGGAATTACTAAACTACAATGCTTTGTGGCTTATCTAAACACCTGTCAAATTTTATCAATAAATAAATAGAGTTTAACGTTCCCACTATAGCCACTGGAGTCAAGTATAGGAAGAATAACAAACTAACTATTGCTTTTGTTGCTTTACTGCAATTAGTAAAATAACGTTTTAACCAGATTTGGTACAAGTGAAATAGATAATTGTTCTCTCTTCCTCCCTTCCCTTCATAAAATTTGTTCATAATAAATAAACCGTAGTTTTAAAACTGATATTGCCGCAAAACTTACTATATTACTGCATATCTAATAAAACACTTAACCAGTCTTTCATTTTTGCATCAAATTTGTATTGCAGTTCAAAAGCTGCCAGGATTCAAACTTTGTTAATTTCCTTTATTTTTTACAAGTCAGTCTTCAGCTTCACCTTTATCCTTGATGTACAATAGCAGAATACTCATTACACGTTTACCGTCCTAAAGCGCATTTGACAGTCATGTACGAAATTTTAGTAAAAACAGTTTCAATTTACGGTAAAGTTTCCTGCATGCACAAAGTAGTATTGTACAAATTCGTTTTTGAACAAAATAAACCGATTTAATGATCATTTGAAATACGTAGCTGAGCCAAGTGGATGTCTGTCTGTCTGATTCTCTGACTCCACCATACTAACCCAGGGGGATCAAAAATCAGGCTCAAAATCACTAGGGCTATTTCTCATAACCCAATGAATCACTGCACCAAATTTGATGTGATTCTAATAAAGCATATGGTCAGGGGGTTACCTCCCCCTACTACCCCAGAGGGGTGACCGATTCGGCTCAAAATAAATAGGGTTCGTCCTTGTGACCCCATGAATCACTACATCAAATTTGGTCTGATTCTGACAAAAAAGTATGGTCAAGGGGGTTACCTCCCCCTATTACCCCATGGGGATGACCGATCTGGCTCAAAATCAATAGGGTTCCTTACTATGGCCCAATGAACCAATGTACCAAATTTGATGCGATTCTGACAAAGCATATGGTCAGGAGGGTTACCTCCTCCTATTACCCCACGGGGATGACCGATCAGGTTCAAAATCAATAGGGTTCCTTCTGATGACCCAATAAATCACTGTACCAAGTTTGGTGTGATTCTGATAAAGCGTCTGACCTGTATCGTGTTCACACACACACACACACACACACAGACAGACAAACATGACAATCTCAATACTAGCTTCACTATGCTCAGCTACGTAATAATTGATTGGTAGACTTCTTGTTTATCTATTCAGTATCTTGCAAAACAGGCTTTCACATTGTTTTCACAAAAAAAAATTTTGACTTATCGGATGGCTGAAAAACGGAAAATGAAAATGAATGAATGATTGGTTTGGTAAAGGATAAGGGCTACAGAAATACATACTTTCTACTGTGTCTGTAAATCTCAATAGAGATCTATTGCTTTAATTCTGAACTTTAACACGAACAGTGTATCCATTTTAGAATGGGAAAATCATCCAAAGACTGAACTAAAACCAGTCTTTCTGCACTGATTTTTTATAGGTTTGACATGAAATTAATTTAGTTTTTGGATGTGAATCAAAAATTGTAGGATTGAAACACTAGCAATTGTTTCAACATAACAGCTTGAAATACATTACAACTGCTTTGTTAATATATTAAGGAGGTAATAAAGGTAGGGAAAACGAAATTCTACGAAAATAATATTTCGTAAAATTATGAAAAAAAGAAAAATATATTATTGTGCATTTAACACAATTGGACATGGTTTTAGAAAGTACGTCGCAGCTACTGTCGATTTCATAACATCTTCCACTTTCAATTTCCCCCTAATAACCTCAATTTTTGTAAACCTCATCTAGCTACTAATGTCATATCAATATCAAACTTTTAAAGTTTTTCTGAATTTCAGTTTTTTAGAAAAATAAGTAAAAAGGTTTTTGTGTTGTTAAAAATATTCATGGCCCTAGGTAAAAAAATAATATTCACGCACCTCTAGTGTAGTTTTTTCATTCATTGCCCCTAACGTTTAGTCGTGAAATGCAGACATTTTAGTCAATGAAGAAAATTTTAGTCAATGAGATGTAATATTTCGTTATGGGATGGGATCAAAAAATCAGTATAATTTTTAAAATCAAATATTCATTCAAACTTTTTTCAGTCATTGATGGAACCTATTCAAGAGAGCATCTGAATTGAAAAAGCATTCTTTGCGTTTTCCGTATTTATTTTGCGTCTTATTAGCGTTATGGTGGTTTTGGTTAAATTCAAGATTTTGTGTGCACGGACCCCGGTAAACAGGGGGAACAAAAAACAAGTTTCCAGAGTTGCAGCTATTATTTCAGAATAAAACACAAAGGAGTTGCCGAAAATGAAACCAGCCACCAAAGATTGTGATTGTAAATTACGTTTGGTTTCGGGTTTCTACTATTTGGCGATAGAGTGGCACGTGCCGTGGCTATTGTCAAGATTTCATTGAAGGTTTGTGGAGTTTGTGCTTCATTGGTTTGCCGCTTCATTTTAATCAGTTATAAAGCTTATTATGTACCAGATTCCGTTTTTAGTATTTGAGTCAGTTGAAAATAGAAAATTTTCATGTATTGAATAATATACAATACGGTTAACATACAATTTAACTTGCATGATGAAGTCACCGTTACAAAATTCTTTAAAAATTTTAAACTTTTATAGTGGCCTATTTTTATAAGGCTGAGAAATCGATCAATGAAAACATAAAATGCACCAACAACAAAAAGGTGTGTGCCATGATACAACTTTTTCCGACCTCTTATGGCTATATTGCTGCTACAGGAAAATGTGGTGTGTTGAGTGCACAAGAAGTGCACACGTACACGCATTTACCCTTTTGTTTTTAAGTGATTTCGCCTCGGTCTGGAAAGTGTACTCAATTCTCCTTGATCACTAGTGCAGCACCGAAATCAATATACCTAGGAAAACTTCAGATGGACGTATCATCCGTTGTGAGAAAATCTGCTTATGGTCTTTGTGAATAAAAAACCTGGAGTCGTTTCTGCTGATGATACTTCCTTTCTATTGCTCAGCTATTTTTAGTTTTGTTCTGCATCTCTACCAGTCAATTCCTGGTGCATGCTAATTGCTATCATTTTCACAGAAAGGAAGCATCACAAATAAATTATATATATAAATTTATATATTTGTATTTTAAATGCTGTCTCCTGAAAATGGAACCTTGATTTGGAAATATTATTGAAACGCAGCATTTAATAAGCGTCATTAGATTCTTCTCTACAAGTTAGCTGACATGCTAAAAATAAGTTTGATACGCCAAACATGAAACTCGACCTACATTTTATGTTCAAGATTGTCATTTTGCGCTACTGAAACCGGAAATCATTTGCAGCTATCAGTCAATTTATCAGATTTTATTTCCTATCTAGTAACTGCTTTACGAAGTTTTTCACTATCTTTGGGCAAATACTTGAAAACGTTTCTGTTTAACATTTTGACTTGTCTCTGGAAGGAAAGCTTAATAAAAATGTATTTTTGTTTTTGACTATCAACTTATGATCTTTCTTTCAAAATTTTTTCAACTGAAGGAAGCAAATTTATTTTCAGTTTGCGGAATGACAGGTAGCTAGATTTTATCATTTTAGTTCATTATGTGCTAGACTTAGGAGAAGCGTACAATTTCGAGTTTCCTGAAAGATATATTATGTGCAAAATCCTAAAAAAGGAAAGTTGGATGGCATCCAGATAAAATATAAGCTAGATATGTGATTTTGAGTTTGCACTTTAACTTTTATGATGCGTTTACAAAATTACAAAGATATCATTTAATTCAGTTACATTGCTGAAAAAGTTTACTGTCGGTTGCCACATTTTCGCTCAAAAATTTAATCAAGTTGGACAATGCAAATTTATGCATAAGTTGTAAAAACAACTGCGTAAAGACAAACTGGCATTTTAGTACACAATTGGGTATAATTTATTCAGCAGACTGATAATATAAATACCTTGAATCATTGCAGCATTACAAGCAAACATTACAGCTTATGAAAAACGAAAGTAGCTTTGCCAGTGCTCATTGAGAACAATAATAAAAAAAACATTGTAACAGATGCCGGGTAGCCAGCATATCCGATACAAAACATGCATATCCAAGAAGCTTATAAAATCAGTGCAAATACTTATTTTGCAAACTACTTTTGGCAACTGTTTTTGTTGTACTCTACTTCTAATAAGATTTTATGGGAATTGCTAACCCACAAAGAAAATAGTTTGCGAACTTTTGACATTTTCATTTTCTTCCTAGAACTACAACAAGGAACATGTCTGGAAGTTGAATCTTGTATCGGTTCAGCAGAAAAACAAAAGAAATCAATGAAAACGCAAACACAGCAGAACAACCAATACAGCTATTGTCATTCAAATTTTAACGTTAGTTTGGAAAATACTGAAATTGTACACCATTTTCTTTGACCATTCACCCAACAGCAAAATCAATACGTAAAGAAGTACAACAGGGGAAACCAGAGATGAAAGAAGCAAAGCAGCTTATGGTCTTTGTTGTGATGAAACCTATAATATAATCATTTGAATTTGAGTTGATAGTACGTTGCATCCAGTTTCCACTTTGATCTGGTTGTCAAAATTTCAAGCATGCTAATCCGTAATACTCTCAAAGAGCACTTGATCCCCAAGAAGCAAAAACTTTAAACATGTAGCCATTATGGAAGGTAAAACGTTTGCTTATAAATGGGTACAAAATGAATGGCCTACAAAAGTAGGGATGTGTTTTTACCTTAAAGTTTAAAGTGCACTTGCCTTTTGCAGATAATAAATAATGCAGTATGTTTCAAAATAATTTATTAGTGACATTTTGTAAGCAAAATGGTTTGGGAATTATAAAGCACTTTTATACTTTTTGGTGGCATGCAGTTAGTTTATATATACATAAATGTTGCAGGATATAGGAAAAACCAGACATATTTACAAAAGTATTGGCATCTGCTAATATAATCCTGCGTACCCCCACTGACACAATTATAGATGAATCTGGTTACAAGATTGAAAGAAGGGAGGTTTGATATAATGGAAAGCAGATTCAGTGTGGGAAAAGTTTGTCTTTTTCATGTTTACCAAGGCAATTTGTACACGATTTGGCTGCTTAGCAATAACCTTGTAAGTAAAATCGTTCAAGCAATTTCATAGAACCACAAGGTTAAAAAACCGTTGCACTTCAAATGCTGTAAAACTTTATGAAACAAAATGAATACGACAATTTGTATTCTGGCAACTTACAAACGACAAAGCAAATACGTTTTCTAGACAAGGAATTTATTTGTATTAGTTTGGCTCAGTTTTCCCAAACTTTTCATTTTTAACAATTTTAAATTTCCCAATACAATATAGGAATATGGAATTGATACATGTTGTCTTGTATACCTGCGTATGTTTTCATGATATTTTTTATTTGATTACTTTTGCACGAATTCTACACATTGAACAATATTCAAATTTATGGATTCGTCATGCTTTATTCAACATATTATTTATTCAGATGCTACGTTGCATGTTTTCAGATAATAAAAGAGTTGGGTGGATAAGCCCAACCAGGTTAATGTGAAAAGAGAAAACTTCTTTGGCTTTTCCAAGATTCTCTTGAGTATACCATTTGCATGCCATACGCTCTGCTCAAAGTTCATGAACTTTGGGGCAAGTGGATGACGTTTTTAATTAAATTATCTACCTACCTATTTCGAGATACTAATTTATTAGTCTGAAATTATTGGGTTAGGTAAACAACTTGCTTGTTTAGGAGACTGAAGAGGGGCTGGTGGGTTATTCGGGTTCTTCAATTGATTATTCTAATAAACAAAATTGAATAACATTATATCACAAAACCTTATGAAAAGTTGTAATTCCTCTAGAACAATATGTCGATCTGAAAACTTTTCCAAGAATTCTGGCACATTATGCCAAAACTTGTACTACTATACTAGATTCTTTCAAGATCAAATTACCGGGAAGTAAAATATATTGCAAAACCCAATATTAGTAGTAATTTTTCTCTTCTTGCATTATCTAAATGGAAATTTCTTAAAATTTTACTTCTTCATACATTCTTTCATGAACATGCTGGTGTTCCATGAACCTCCCACTAGCCACCAAGTGCACTCGGCCATCGACCCTGTTTTCAAAGAGAAAAGTTCTAAAGTTCTTGTTCATGGTAAACTGGTACTTTACAGTAGTAAAATAAAGCTCTAAGAAAGAATATTTAAGTATCATCCAGGCCGTAAAATCCGAATGTTAATAACCTGGTTTAATGCTGGTCAAAATCTGACCTAAAATTATGTGTCGCATGCTATAGGTTCTATTATAATAAGTCGTGATATCGCTGTGACCTCTGACTTAGAGTTGACCTATTGGCCTGAAATTCAATAGGGTTGTGGCTTAGGTGCTTGTATATCTGTATAGCAAGTTTGGCTGTAAAAGTACGTGTTGCACAGCATGTACGCTGTAACATTGCTTTATCTGGTAAACATCCATGGTAAACCATTAAAAATGCTCGCTGCTGAAGACGATACTATGAATATAAACATATAATAATAATAATAACCTGGTCTAGAGCCGATTTAACCTGGTCTAGAGCCGATTTAACCTGGTCTAGAGCCGATTTAGCCTGGTCTAGAGCCGATTAGCTTGGTCTAGAGCCGATTTAACCTGGTCTAGAGCCAATTTAGCCTGGTTTAACCTGGTCTAGAGCCGATTTAGCCTGGTTTAACCTGGTCTAGAGCCGATTTAACCTGGTCTAGAGCCGATTTAACCTGGTCTAGAGCCGATTTAGCCTGGTCTAGAGCCGATTAGTCTGGTTTAAAAATAAAGTCTACGGACAGACGGACGGACAGACACACGGACACCGACATCTGCAATAGCTCTTCTGCTGAAGCAGCGAGCTAATAAAGGTTCTGAATCAGGGTCTTAAGGGACAAATTGTATCAAACTGGTTGTAAATTCGTAATGCTGGTTAAACACTGACCTAAAATCATGTGTCGCTTGTTATAGGCTCTATTATGAAAAATTGTAAAATCGCTGTGACCTCTGACCTATAGGGTTGTGGCTGAGGTCATATACTATCTGTATAGTATACAGTGTATACTACGTTTGGTAGTTTGGTTGTAATCGGTCAAGCCGTAACTGAGTAAATTGCATACGGGCGGACGGACGGCCGGAGTACAATATTATTAAGTATCTTGGCCGATACTTAATAATTTGATACTAACTGGAAAATATACGAATATATAAATATATAATATAAATATCTGTCATCTGTGGATACTCCATTGCATGTTGTCGAGTAATAAAGAAACTGAGTGTGCACAACTATCTTTTGTAGTTTGGAAAAAAATCTTTTGATGACTTTTCCAAGATTCCCTGGAAAATATTATTTGCATGGCATAACTCATGCTTGATGTGCACAAACGTTTAGAGGGAAGGTGAATGACTTTTCTAATTCAATTATGTCTACCTGATTGAAATTGATTAATTCATTAGCATGAAATCATTAAGTTATGTAAATAACTTTCTTTAAATGCTTATGCGTTGTTCCGGTTTTAAATTAAACTATCTAATGGAAAATAGCAAATAAGCAACACTACCGCGCAATAATAAAAAATGCGTATGAATATGAAGTTTCGAGTCTTAAACTGTGTCTAACCAAAAACTAGTTTCGTCTTCAAAATAGTCAAACTAAGCTATATAAACTACAGATACGCTTCGCGCTTACCGTCTTAAAACATTTTAGTTTTCATTTACTGCATCGTGATAACGTAGTACCTGTTATATTTTCATTGCAAATTACATGCTTCATAAAGCATACCTGGCAACGCATCAACAAACACAGAAAAGAAAATAATGAAAGTGCACGATTCAAGGAAAGTTGAAAATTGCACACAGATAAAACCCGTTTGTCATACATAAGACCAACCAGATAACCTAATTTAATCCCACATTTATAAAAACACGCTTGTAATTTATTTACAAAATTCTATTTGCTTGAAAACACTATTTGTCTAAACACGGCGCTAAATATTTAATTTGGCACTACTTTCATGCAATACGTATTTTATTCAAACCGCCATAAAATTATATTAGCGAACGTACGGAGGCCTACAAGATTTATCATTTCAAGTAGAACTAAACACCAGATGCATGCTTCATTGGTCATGCATTATACAGTATATTCATCTACCTCAAATACTAGTTGACCTTTATGTATTTTAATAAATTTTGGCACAAAAAGCACTACAAAAATAAACATTGCAAAACTAATCTTAGCGTTTCTGATTATTTCAATTGCCCTGTTGTTGTCCATAATGACCCACATAGAAATATTGTGTGACAGAGACAATTTTTGTGCTTTAAGGGAAATCTAAACGTTAAACAATTTTGTTCCTTAATTTTTAACTCTCCTGGGCTGCTTTTGTTTGTATTGAATTTACTGGTAACAATTATAGTTATACCGTTTGTAATACATCTACATTATTTAGAACTAGACTTTTGGTTCTTTATATTAAACATGCTAGAATATAACGTGGCAAACGATTCAACTATATGTGCACTATATTTTGCTTTGTCAACGTTATCGTGCTTGGGTTTTTGTAAAGACATTTTAGTAGCCTTTATTTTAGACATTTCAACAGTTTTGGCTTTTTCTGGTTACATGAATGCACTAATATTCTTTAGTAGAGGAAAAACCACAACTCGAAGTTTGTTTGTGGTAAAAAAATAATATTACGAGTGCAGTTCAAACAGATATCAGAGATTTATTCCGAGATATGCAAATACATGTGTCTTCTAGTTCAAATTGTGCCCACAATTGTAATTTGGTTTATGGTAATTGACGCAAAAGTCCTTACGCTTTTGTTAACTCTATCTGTAAAATGCTGTATTGTTGGTGAAGATATAGATGCCACTAAAGGCTAATGTTGTGATCCATACCATTGCATGAATGTTGCGTTTATGTTTTTAGATAGGAAAAATTTGAACGACTGGGTTGAACTCTGTCATGAAACTCAAATTTTTACTCTGATCACTGAAATATTGTTATATTGGTTTGTTGTTTATGTAGTGCTTGAATTGTATTGCTATTTTACTTATTCTAATAATAGACATGGTTTCAGCACTAGTTTATGAAGTATTGGTAACGTTTTATAATCAGTAATTGAACACTGATAATAATGAACGAATAAATATACTACATTATATTTGTTTTTGTGAATACAATTACTCTCTACTTATGACATGAAATTTAAATCGTAATTTTCAAACTTATGAATCCAAATTACTATTGCTTTCATTTCCTAAGCTTCTGCCGTAGCATTCAATACATACTTCCTTTCATAAAGTTATGTTTGTTAATGAACCGTAATTTGCATTGTCAAAATTAAGTATTCATCAGTCAATTGTTTATTCCGTGATAGCCAATCGTCTAAAATATATTCTGAGTTACAGCACACGTGGATTGATTTAATTCTAAAGTTCAATTTATTTTACAATTTTATAAGACAACAGCAACAATTCTTTTACAAGTTTGATTGTGTAAAAAATCTATTTAGTATATATATTTTAAATTTATTATTTAAAATATTTTAGATAACTTTTTTAATTAAAATTGAAATTAATAAATATAGGTCCCCAAATCGTGGTTCATGATAACGTAATATTTGCGTAGCCCCATACAATCCATGACAAGGTGTTTATCGGAGCTTACACTTTTATTTTATATTTTGCTCTAATAGTCAATTTAAATCAGGACATGATTTAGCTGAAAAATCGTTTTAAAAATAAAATTTAATCAAATAAAACATATTTTTTGGGGAACGAAATAATTTAAAAAACATATGCTCCATATCCCATTTACGCTCACGTGCAGAAACATTAATTTTTTACATTGCGGAAATAAATTAAGTTGTTGGAATAAATAAACTACAAGAAAAAGGTGGAGTAATTGAATTTAGCTGTTAATATTAAATAATTTGACATTAGTAAGCTTGTCTTATTAAACAATTTTGTTATTAGAATTCTGCGATTAAAACTTTACGACGAGTAAAAATCTTCCGGGGTTTTACAATATATCATATTATGCAGTCCTAAATTAGCTTTGCCTGAACCAGGTTACCGAAAACCAAAGTGCGTTAAAATATATATCTTAGCATCCATATTGACTAAATGAGGCAGTCGTTGCTGCAAAATGTTGAAAACAATAGTGCTAGCCATAGAATCAAAATTAAGAATGTAGTGTACGTAATAAAAAATAAGGAAGTTGGACAATGCAAAAGGTCAAAAGGAATAGTTCTGTTCTCAGTTATATAATTAAAGTGTAAATTGTAGTGCCCATATTGACCAAATGGGAAAATTGGTAATTGCAGGAAATTCGGAAGCAATGGTTTGGTGCCAGTCATAGATACAAATTGTCAATTGTGGTATGTATAATTACACAACTAAGATACTTAGGAACGCAAAAAAGTAAAAAACAAACGTTTTGTTCCGGTCATGTAACAAAAATAAAAATTGGAGTGTCCATATTCAAAAAAAGAAGGAAGTCGGCAGCTGCAAAAGGTCAAAAATAATTTTGAGTTAGTCATAGAATTAAAGTTCTATTCGTATTGACAGACTGCGGAACTTGGTATCTGGAAAAATATCGAAAGCAAAAGTTTTTGTCAGTTACAGAAATCAAATGTATACTAACTTTATCGTGGTAGTAAGATATCTATTGTAACTTATGACCTTAAAGAAGTTTTGACTAAACTTTCAAAAATCCAAAATCGTGTTGTCTGTCTGATCACAAGCTTACTTTTTACTATATGCCTAACAGGTTTAATTTCTATTTTGCGTATATTCCTTTGTCAACTTGTACTACAAAGTTATTTTTTGCTTCTGCCTTAATTCAATTTCAAATCTAATTAACTGAATACACGAGCAGATTATTCTGCTTCGTGTTCCAAAAAAGAACATAGCCATTAAATAAGCTGAATTTTGTTTGTCTCAATTTTTACTTTGGTTTCTAGGGAAATATACGGGTCTTGTTTTTGTGTGGAATTAAGGAGCAAAACATTTCTGAAGGCTGTCTCAAAAAAAAGGTGTTTTAAAAATGTGTTTACCATTGCTGGTCCCACTGCCATGGAACACGTACTTCATCCAAGCCACAATAAAACTGTATCTACATACCTATGGACGCTTACCGGACCAACCATTTCAAATTAAAATAAACGAAAAAGGAAGACTTCAGGTGAAACAATCCAAAATATCCATTTGGACGTGCGTCATACAAGGTATTAATCTAGCTATAGTAGCATTTGGCCTTTACATTCTCTTCAAGATTTTACTAACCAGCAACAAAAAATCAGCACTGGAAAAGACATTGCAAAAATATTAGTGCTCATTTTCGTAGTTTTAATGTCCTTCCTGTTGTGCATATTAACAAGGGTAGAAGTATTTCGGGGCAGGGATACTTTGTGTTACGGAATTTCTAAAAACCTTAACGGAAACTTACACGTGAAACAATTTGGTTTTTTGCTTTTGGACCTACCAGGATTGCTTCTGTTTTTATTTAATGCAATAATAGTGGTTGCAGGTATACCTCTTATAATTGTGTTCCGCTATTTGGAACTAGATCATTGGTTCTATATTTTTGAAATGTTGGGTTATACTGTAACACTAAACTACAAACTATACGCAATTTCTTTCACTTTGTCTGTTATATCGTTTCTGTGTTTATGTCGGGATGTTTTGCAAGCGTTTATTTTAGATGTTTCCACAGTACTTGCACTAGTTGGGTATATGCGTGCAATTTTGTTTTTTAATAGGGGTAACAACAAAACAAGAGGTTTGACGGTGGTAAGAAGTTTTGTAACTTTACGAGTACAGGTCAAACAAATGTCAGAAATTTATTCCAATATATTAATGCACATGTTATTTCTAAGCCAAGTGGTGTATACAATTGTGATTTGGTTTATTGTGTATGGTACAAAGGTTCTCACAACCTATCTTACAATTGTTGTAGCAACAGTTTTTGTAATTGCAGTCAAGGATCATGGGGCCTATATTGGCCCCTAGGGGCCTATATAGGCCCCTAGCGAAAGGGCCTATATTGGCCCCTATGGGGGCCTATATAGGCCCCTAGAAAAAAAAATTGAAATTTTGTGAATTTTTTCGACTATAAAAATTTCTGACACGTTTCGTCAGTGTAAAAAGTGTTTAAAATCGTCATTTTGACATTTTTGACGCAACTCAAAGGAGTTTTTGTGAAAAATAATTTTTTAATGTAGGGGCCTATATAGGCCCTTATAGGGGCCAATATAGGCCCCCAGAAAATTCCGAAAACAGTAAATTTCAGATTACTCATCAACTTTATAATATAAAAACAAACAAAAATACACGCTTTAATCAGAAAAAAATCCCCGATTTTCTGAAAAAGAAATCACTCAAAAACTGTGAAACCTTAGAGAGATATGATAGAATAAAAATTTAATACTTTATATTTTAGTTTTCTCGAAAAGTAAGGGGGAAAGTTGACCTCAAATTTTGACAGTTTGTAGCAAATTTTTTGTAGAATCAGAATTTGGAACCAAATATATCGGCTCTTGTAACGCAGAGGCTCTGGAAATTTTTAGAAGATCATTTTCTCGTTAAAAAAGTGTAAACCAATTTCCAGAGCCTCTGCGTTACAAGAGCCGAAACATTTGGTTCCAAATTCGGATTCTACAAAAAATTTGCTACAAACTGTCAAAATTTGAGGTCAACTTTCCCCCTTACTTTTTGAGAAAAATAAAATATACGGTATTAAATTTTTATTTTATCATATCTCTCTAAGATATCACAGTTTCTGAGTGATTTCTTTTTCAGAAAATCAGGGATTTTTTTCTGATTAAGGCGTGTATTTTTGTTTATTTCTAGTTTATAAAGTTGGTGAGTAATTTGAAATTTACTGTTTTCGGAATTTTCTGGGGGCCTACATTGGCCCCTATAAGGGCCTATATAGGCCCCTGTTTATAAAGGGGCCTATATTGGCCCCTATAAGGGCCTATGTAGGCCCCCAGAAAGTTTAATGTTTGTTCATCGTGTGTTTTGTAGAAAATATAAATATAAGCACTGGCGTAATATAGAAATCATTGTCAATGTTTTATTATGTCACATTTCAGCTTGATGTGTTATTATCAATGAAGAATAGTTCTAATAGTCTCAAACTAACGCATTTGCATGGTGGTTTATGGTATTTATAGCCAAAGTTTTTAAGACAATATAATGGTATGGCTTAAAGTAAAGAATTTACACCAAGATACTCTCCTTATCTCTCTTGTAATTTAAGTAATTTCGAAAACTAGTTTAACGCAAGAATGGTATGCTGACTTGTGGTGCTAAAAAATGTAGATAAGAAATTAATTTCAAAAATTTATTTAATCCAACATTTTCGAGACTAACAAAGGAATTCCCGAGCCATTAATAAAACTACATCATTATAGATTTGCTTAAGTATCTAAAACTTTGTAGATTAGCGTCAAAATTCGAAACATTAAATCTCATCAAACTCTTAACATCTAAAACGATTTTAAACCACTAGTTCAAACATTTTATTTAGTAAAGGTATATAAGTATTGCATGTATTATAAAACGATTTCTTAGCTTTAGTAAAAGTAAAATCGCAACCTGTACCTTTCTTGATATTGACAAACACCTCAGCTATTTTATTACATTATCAAAAGCGTATTAGAGGATTATTCTGTAACTTAAACCTATAAAAGACAGTTAAATATTACCATTATATTATCGTCATTCAAAAAAGTATCATCTAAAGTTAGTGTTAGGCTTATGGCAAACTTGTGATGGGTCAAAAATTGGCGTGAATTGATAATGCCAAAGATATAAGATATAGAAAATAAATGTAAGACAAGTAAAATGAACAAACTTGTGCTAGTGCCGTACTACCGACACTTCTATCTGCTAACGTCGATTAATATTAGACGGATGAATTTCAGAATCGGTTTGACGACTCTGAACTTTTAAGCACTGCAAGAAACACAGACAACACTTTAAAATGTAAGCAATTGCGGCAATTAAGATGGTAACTATGCCATAGATTAACCATGTAACCCCTTTCATGAAAGTTGTCCCAGTGACAGATGCTCCAACCTCCAAACCCCGAGACAAAGACCCGCCAGTACCATACAAATTGCCCATCCTCCCACTTTTATCACCCTTTCCACTACTAGCTTCCCTGCCAGAGCGACCTAGAGGTTTGGCATAATTAAATGGGATTTTGTCAACGCTTGAAGAACCTGTCATGCTGGATTTCCACCAGTCGTTCACTAAAGATGCTCCTCCTTGCGAACGCTGTCCACTCTGTCCTGGTAGTTGTTGCTTGTTTTGTATCCGGTTGGTTTTGTCTGGAACATCGTTGGTGGGGATGATCACCTGACGCTTATCGTTGTCACTTTCTAGTTTGTTACGTGTTCCACTGGAAAAACTTGAGTGACCCTCTCGCCTTCCTGCAAAACCTCCTTTCCAACCTCCAAGCCATCCTCCTGATTGTGATCCCTATTTGAAATAGATCTTTTTAACTGGTGCGTAAACGTTTTTGATGCATTTATAAATGAATTTTGTTTAAAATTGAAATTTTACCTTTACTCTTCGCTTTGAACGGGTCAGTGTAGAAGCCAAATTTTGAGGTTGGAGGTCAACTAACGGAGTAGCAGCAGTTTCCGGTCTCCTTGTCAATTTCTCATTATTCAGGGTTCCAGCAGCAGAGTTTATCTCGTTTCCAATAGTATGCTCCTCAAGGTTACGTACATCCCCGTGACCGTTGGGAAAAGTACTGGTTCCACACCTTGGAACTTCCATCAAACGGTGTTGTAGTCTAAGCATTCCGAAACACACAAGATTTGTATTACGTTAATTACAATTATGTTAATTAATTAATTATTACGTTTGTCTCAATTAGGCTTTGATTTTTTGTATTATTGCGATGAACTTACATTTTGTTTCGGGTCCAGCAGCTATGGAAGAACATAGAAAAACCAACAACAAAAACAACTCCAGCAATAACTTTTTCGCCCCAGCTTCTTTGGTGTCCTTTGACACGGCCTTTGCCTTCACCTTTTCCCTGCATCATAAATATTTTTTTATTCCTTAGTTTAAAAAAACATCCAATTTAATTTTTGCTCTTCAGTGCTCTATGTAAATGCCTATTTGCAACTGAAGCGATTACATATACTATTCTGTGGAAGATGTGCCGGAACACAGTCCAGAAGGAGTCGTTAAGCTAATGTTCCGTTCTGGACTCTGCACAGGGTAATTACCTTAACGACGTCAAATAGATATCAGCGGAGATTTTGAATGCTGCGTTCATAATGACAACAATGAACATCTGATTTGATGCTCCAGCGGAGTATACAGATGACGGTGTTGAGCTGCTGGTGATGGTGGTTATGATGATGGCGAAGAATAAATTAAGGCTATTGATTGACAAGTGATTTCAAGTAATTGTTTAATCGCGTAAAGTTTTGAATTTATGGATGTATGGGTGATAAACGAAGAAGGAAAATTATATCAATAATGCAATTTTAAACGATGACACAGTAAAACACTACAGAGTAATTTTATTAACTTCACACCGACGATTATTTCCATTTCTACATTGTCAACACCGAAAAAACCTAAACGTCCTACTGGAAAATAAACGTACTATGAACAAATTGCATAAATATGATACATAGTTTATGAAAATAATAATAAAATATTCATTATAATACGTTTTTAATTTTATGAGTATTAATGATAATAGGTTTTAAAAAATTGCAATTAAAAGTTTATATAAAATTTGTGTAAAAAAGTAAATTTATACATGCATTTACGAATAAAAAATTTCTTACAACTAAGTCACTGTTTGATCAGACATGGATAGATTAGAGCAGAACAGCTGGTAAAATATATGATGTATTAAATGAAGTAATAAGGAAAACGTATACACAGAAGTCACCAACACAGAACATCGTGCCAATGTAAAAACCGCTGTTGAAAATTGATTTGAGGGTAGACAGCAGCTGGGGTTTCTTTGTATGCTATATTGCTTCATGTACGGCGAGAAATTACATTGTAGGGTTGCAGAAATGTGTGTAGTGCTGATTATTCAATGGTCATCATCGTCTTTTTGTTTTCTTTTTTCCCCATCTGATTTTAAAAAGTAAAATAAACATTTTAATTATTATCAGTTTTGAAAGTTTTGAAATTATCGTGAATGTATTAATAGGATAGTTGTACCGCGTACATCTTATGCAGAGTTCTGAGTGTGCAACTCGGAAACGTCCACAGTGTTTTCAGTAAAAATATTTATCCGATCTCCATTAAGATCAGTGACAAAATTTGGTGTGAGCTCATGGGTCTGATGAGTGTGGGGGTGGTTTACAACCGATGCAGGTAAAGTGTAGGTTTGGTGCAAAGCAGGTGCTTGCAACGTCCCAAGAATAACATAACTGGAACTGGTTGGAAACTCATCTGGTTTTCGTTTTTGTTTCTTTGGCTTGACAGAGGCGAGTTCGGACGCCTTTTCAATGCTCTTAAGGTAGTCATCACTCAAAGTAATTTCCGTCAGTTGTGAAATCGTCTGCCTAACTTTATTCATTTTTTCATCATCAAGATCCAGCGACAGTAGGGATGTCAATAAAGTTACTGAATCCAACTGCACTTTCTGTAACTGTTTTGATTTTGAAACCAAGAAGGCTTGCGCGTCAATGATTTTCTGAATGCTCTTAGCAGTTTTTTGTTTCGTTGTTTCCGCCAATTTTGCTCTGGGCGTCTAATATTTCACGGTCCCTCAAAATATCCATAACAAGTGGTGTAAGCGATGATGTGTAGAAACTTTGAAGTGTTTTAAACGTTTGAAGTAAATTGTTGCATCAATTTGAGAAAACAAGGTACACTTGAAAATAAACTCAGAAGCAAGTTCATGAAATAAACAAGCCCAGATGATCCAACATCTCCCAATGCTCCTAATGTATCGTGAAAGAAATACTCATTACCAAAATTGCTTTTTGCATGTGCTTGGTGTTCTAACCAACGAAGATGTAGAATCAAAGTTTTTGCAATATTGCAGCTATTCATATGAGCTGTCATCTGATCACGTACGTTTTAGAAGAAGTACTGCCAACAGTTACTGCAACTTAATTAAATTTAACATCAGTTTTTAGAAAACAGAAATAGATTTTAGAAATCGTAAACCAGTTATTGTTAGCCTATAGTACTTAAAACTGTGTGAGTCAACTGCCATTCAGGTTTTGCTACATCAATATTTTTTGGTTAAAGAGAGCATCAAAGAATGGGTGACGGAGGATCGTAAGTTTATAACAAACAAATGTAAAACAATTTAATGTTACTGCGTTATGGTTTAATGAAGTCTTTGTAAAAATTAATTGAAACACGGATTAAACGTTTCTCTTTCAGTTTCTGTATTCGCTGGAGCACTATGTTTTACCTACTTCTCTTAATGGTGGGCTTCTTGGGATCCTGTCTTGGGTTTTGCTACCTGCTTAAATCACTCCATTTGGAGGAAATGTTTGGAGGACGTCCAGCTGCAAGACACACCACTCAGCGGCGGCAGCAGCCGATGACACGACCTTATGACCAAGAAAACCCTGACGACGAGCAAGATGGATATGACCATGACGTCGAACCCCAACGACAAAGCCGCTTTAAGTAGATATGGACCACATTATGCTGTGTGAATACCAAAAATAATCATATTACAACAAGTTACAATTGAAGTCGATTTACATTTCATTTTTATTCAATAAAATATTGCAGTTATAATCACAAATGCTTATTCTTCTGGTGCATCCGTATGAGAAATACTTGTTTTATTGTCATAAGTCTTACTAAATATGTATTATATTACAAAATATTGCCTTTCGAGTGCTTAATTTTTGCATTGTTGACTTCATTCAGATGAAGACTAAGAAAATTACGCTCATACATTTTAGCACTACTTCAAAAACTCATTTCTAAGACTAGGTGGGAGTATACAAACATTGAAAATATTTTAGTTCTCTCAATACTAAAGCTTAAAGTAGAAATATTATAGTTCTCTCATTAAACAGTGGAGATTCTTCCATTATTCGTATCATTTGCAACCGTTGCCTTATTCCCACCGGCTGGTGCGATTTCATTCATGGGAATTTCGTTTCTGGAATTTATGGGTTTTGCAATTGTGGACTTAGTCTGCTCCATAGCTTTATTCCAGCGTACACGTGCTGCGTTATCTTGAAGAGACTGGGATCTGTCAGACTGTTTGTTATACTCCTGACGTCGGAGCGTTATACGTCGTTTTATTAATAAGCAAATAAGCATCAATACGAGCACCACCGTAATGCCAATTCCGCAGTACAGCAAAATGGCATCCAGATCCTCGGTTTCACCTGTGAAGGAAATGCATTTTTTACAATATATAAACTTTTTCAAACTGACATAATATATTACCTTCTTTATTTCGTTCCGCTTCAAGGTCTGTGTCTTCTAGAGTAGCGAACCTCATTCCTACACGCAAAATTAAGCCAAAAATACGAACTAAATTAGTGTTAAACTTTACAAAGTTTTTATGCTGAATTATTTTCGTTACTCAGATAAATGTCGTCATAGCCAGGATCATGAATTCCCAGAATTTGAAGTGGTTGCGTACCTAAATACACCAAACATTAATGGGTAAGCTCGTTTTAGGGATATTGCAATGTTTAAATTGAAACGATACACACCGCCGGCATAAATCACAAATTCTTGAAAGAAGCTACATTTCGTTAGCACGTTTTTTGTTCCGTTACATAACCGCTTTCTCTCGGTACCTAAGATTTAAAGATCTAAGATTTAAAAGTGGTCACTTAACATTGAATATATATGATCCGAAAACATGAACAACCATTTGTGTTGTTACTGCATCATAATATTTCTTACGCTTACTTTCTAAAAAGAGCTTGTATTGGGCGGTGTCTGATGGATAGAGGACATCCAGTAACCCATAACCAGTTCCAGTTGGAGTAGCTTAAAGCAGGATATTAGATAATGTTTTGTTTAAGTCGAGCTTCACTCTGTGAAGGAAGATTGTGGGTAATGTTTTCATACCTTCAATAATCTTGAAAACTGGTGCTGGATCGCATAAATTACTTGGGCATGCTCTGGTCACCCATGGATACGTGTCAACTGAGCTCATGTACAAATTAAAGAAATCATAGATTAAATTATCAGTTTACAGTATAAAATTTAAATTCAACCACCTACAAAAAAGTTGTACCTGGTTTGGTCTGAATAATTTCTCCTCGCTGCCAAGGTTTTGGCGTAGTTGTTGGGTCCACCAGCCAAGGCTGCGATTTGAATACAAGATAACACTGAAGCAAATGTAGAAACTGCTTGTATTTATTTAATAATAAATGCAAGTAATTCAACTTACCATATGCGGAAATATAAACTCACAGTTCACAAGTCCAAAAAACAGGGCACGCCATAAAAGGCAAAAAAGCTTTGTTGAAGCTGTCATTTTTGTTTTGTTTTGTAATATTGGTTACGGGAATTACGACTACTTAAAATTGTACTAAAATGTTTACTGGTAGTTTCAAATTATATTATCCAACTCAAGCTTTTCAATTTTCAAAAATCAATTTTTATTTACCTTGCGCATACCATACAAAATAAAGGGATACAGAATACGAAACAAACTACTTTCATCTCACATTGGAAATTCAACCAGCTGATGGACAGACCCCTCTAATGCATTCCTTGCACGGTTCGTGGTAGCCTAAAACAACAACATCATTTGCCTGAGTTGCTGCTGCTTTTTATAATGGTGTGTTTTCTTCTAGCAATTATTGTTTGATTGAGGACTACTGAATTTTAATTTGAGTGGTAGATCAGCGCAATTATGTTTTAATGATGTCATCGTCAACATTTGTAGCACGTTGTGCAGCAAACCGTCACAATCAATGCTTCCAAAACAGAGGCGCAGATGTACTTGTCCAAATACACCCAAAAAAGCCAAAGTCTTTGCCTGTCAAAATAGTTAACTGGTTCTTCACACAAAACGAAATTGAGGAAAAACGGCGTCAGTACCAATCAGTTAAAGTGCATGTTTGCGAGGCCTGCATTAAGCGAGCTGAGGATTCATACCAAAATGAAGCCTCCACTTCTCAATCCGTTCAGCCAATGGAAGTTGACAACGAAATAGGTAAAAGAGTTAGGAATCGATATTGAATTACAGTACGTTATTATTTTACTGTGGCTTTTTTTAAATTGAGCAATTTCTACAAATTTCAGATATTGGCGTGGTTATGACTTTCATCGAAACCATGACAGATTCTGGAGCTATCATGCAAATTAGAAACTTGATTGACAGCAGGCTAAACGTAATCAAAGGTGCTCGTTTGCCAACTAACCAATCTGCTTGTTCGTCGTCTACCACTGATGTTGACCCGGTTAAAATCATAGCCGGAAAAATCCGTACAGAGTTTCTGTCCAGAAAACGAGTGACCCTGGAAGAAAGAGAGGTACTCCTAAAGACTGGGACGTACGAAAAGGCGTGGGAAGCTGAGTCACCAACTTGGAAAACCCTACTTAAAGAAATTGTGCAAGGGTAGGTTGTCACATGTATTTTGAATCACATCATTCTTACATCCCGCATTCTAATAGAAATTGTCGTATTTCAGGACAGCACCAAGTGACAGGCGAATATTGGTTAAAGCCGGAGATTGCATTAGACTCTTATTGGACCCACAATTTATCTCCCCGCTTGCACACGCAGAGGGGATGCTCATTTTGCATTTTTCACACTCCAGGTATGCCACCGATGTTTATTCCCACGTACAAGCCGCAGGATCATACTCGACTGTTAAACGCACTATTAAAAGCCTTGCAGCCTCCAAAAAGACAATTCCGTCTGGGGATCTGATTGTTGGTAAGACACTGTGTAATCTTATTGTTGAATTTACAGCAAATGAGTTGTATGAGAATTATAATGTGAAAATCCTCCCACCTAGGTTTTGATAATAATCAGATTTATCAAAAAACCTGGTCAATTCAACTACAAGGGAAACAAAAGAGCACTATCATTACATCCGTTGTCCTCTTTCAGGATACCAATAAGACAAACTTCCAGCAAACAGTGCCACTTCCAACTGTGATTGACACTGTCAACAATGTTGAAAAGCTCCTTCGTCAATACCATTTATTTCGCAAGAAATTCGACGAATGCGTTGATCAGCTTAAAATTACCATCATTGAGAAGAGAATGAAACATCTTAAAGGAACCATGATCGGAACACAAAACACTAAAGCCAACGAACCCATTCCAACGGATTCAGTTCAAGCTGGTCTGGAATATTCAATAGTCAGGCAATGCAAAACGCGATATGACGTACAGGATATCACTTGCCTTCCTCTTAATCCAGCGTCAACTACTGCAGTCAAGAACATATTGGATGAACTGCTTACTATCAAGAATAGCGATCCAAGGCGAAAATGGATGCTTTGTTACATGGACGGAAGCCCACATGGCATTGCACAAAAACTTATAGCAACAACAATGATTTGTAGTGCATGCAAGGTTGAAATTTCTGATGTCCAAGCTCATCTAGCAGATACGCATCAATCGAATTCCAATGAGAAGATTTCATTTCAAAGAAAATACAACGGTTTGATAATTCGGCCAGGTATGCTGTATTTTAAAATAGCATGACACTTGTGTACGCTAAAAATATAGTACAAATTGTAAGTGATGTTTGTGGATTTTTTCTGGTTAAGGGGACGGTCACACAGAGGCTCAGATTTGTAAATGCGCCTTGGATCTTTTCTTTGAGCCCTTTATTTTGCCCATAGTCATCCTAATGGGAAACAAAACACCAGCCGCAATCGAGTATAGTAGAAAAGGAGGTGACCATCATAAGGCATGGGAACTTCTGATGTAATGGAATTATATATATATATCTTATATTTTATCTTATATTTTTGGGAATTCAAATAATTGATTTTTTAACAAAAAGGACCGTTTATTCTTCTCTTCTGGACGAAATGCTATGCGGATATTTGGAGGATGCTTGTGACATACAAAAAACGCATGGCGGGTTTCTGAAATACGCAGAAAAGTTGGCAAATGAAAATGCTGTTTTTCGTTTGGCTTTTTCATTTGTGTTTGACGTTCTAACTCCACTATACATCTATCGATGTGCAATTCGACAGGGCAACGATGAAGTTGCTTTGCTTGCTAGGGAGCAAGCCACAAGAATACTATTTGGCACATCGCACCCAAAATATCATAAGATTTTGGCTTTCGATACACTTTTCCTGCTCTCGATTCCAGAAAAATACCGACCACTGGTGGCAAAGCAAAGCTGCAGAACTACAAAAAGTGAAGTTGGTCAAGGATTTGACTTTATTGTGGAAGAGCGTAATAAGGAACAAAAGTCCAGGTTACCATCAGACGGGGCACCAACGTTTAGGTATAAGAAGCTAAACAAGGGATACTGCTGACATAGACGATATGAGATACACGGGTGCTGTAATAATTTTTTTTATTAAACATAACTTTCAGCCAATGGAAGAATGTTGTTGATTCAATGGATGAACTGATTGCGGTATGTGAAAACAAAAGACATTGGGTTACTCCGTTGAAAAAATCCTAAATTTCAGAAAGAATAAAGCAAATCTCATTTTTTAACTCATACAGATCAAAGAAAAAACTGCACAACGGCTCGGGTTGAGCATTCAGCAGTCAGCCCAACGGGAGCGCGATTTATTGGATGAGAAAAAAGAAGCACAAAAATACTACAAGGAGCACCTTTTTTTGAAACAAAAGGTGCAACCTACAATTTACTCATCAAAGCACATGGAATTGCATTCACAGTTTAAGGATTTCTACCAAGTTTGCAAATCAAATCAACTTGCATATTTTTCGGCCTATTTGGAAGGACAATATGTGCATCTTCCGGTAGTAAATAATCTTACGTACCCAGCAAACATTGAAAATCTGTCTTGTAAGCAGCTAACGGATGAAATCAAAAGTGCACTGAAATATTTGAACGAGCCATTCTTCAGTTTTTATAAACGATCATTCAGCCCAAAACTCTCCGAAAAAGAAATGAGGGATTTTTTTTCTGCAATTCTTCGTCACCTAACAGTCCAGGATAATCTGGAAGGAGCATTTGTGTAATTTTGCATTGCAGTTAATCTGGCCAATTATAAAAAGAATATGTCGATTGTCCTTTATATTTTTTTGTTTAAGGTTTAATAAATTTTATTGCTAATTGCACTCTAATTAAAAACACTTATACACACACAATATTTATCAGTTATAATATAATGCTTATATTAGCACTGCATTAGACTGCATACTGCTAAATGTTCATTTTTAAATTGAACGTTTATAATTTTTAAACAATGGAAGTTCCCAATCAAAATTACTTTAATTTAAGTGTTGCAAGCGGGGGGTCAAGTGACATCTATGGTGCTCTGGTTACATGATTTCTGTTTATTGTGTTACAAAACAGACAAAGGAGCACTCGCGAAAAATCATGGAAAGCAGCACATCGTTTACTTAATGGGCAAGACGAAAAAAGCCATTAGCTTAATGTCCTTGTTTTGCATGATGTGAGAAGATGAGTTTGCCAAAGCAGAGAGATGAGCCAAATCAGGCAATAAGCCACAACACAAGTCTCAGTCGTTTCCTCTTCTCTACAGGCAAAACCTGTGTTCTGAAAGTACGAGATTCTGGTTTCTAAGACAATCAGCTTTTCATTAGGTAGAATTTAATTCAGTTAATTTATTTTAACCAAATATTTGTGCATTTACATTTTAATATACTTTGCAAATTCAGAATTTTGCGAATCATTTTTTGGTTTTGATTTTGTGTTGTGTTGTTCCAATTAATTTTTTAAAGCAACTTGGATTTTTTTTGTTAGAAATGAGTGCCACTCCAGGGGGTTCTCCAGCCCCGGGTTTCGTTATTGCTAGCGACTCCCAAAGAGTTGATGCAATGGATACTACATCGCAGGGGTCCCAAGAGCAAATCAGGGAGGCCGGTACATCTGGGGACGTTGTGCGATATCAAGGAAAGAGCAAGCTAATGTAATAATAGCACAAGTGTAAATTCATAGCTTAAAATACAATCAACAAATAGTTATGTATCTTCTGAGTCTAATTCAATGACTGAATATTTGTAACAGGAAGGAGCTCACATTCATTAAAAATGCTCATGACCGTACCAAACGCTTCAGGACACGGGCAAACGTCATTCTTGAAACGGTATTTTTAACAGCAAAAGTTATTCTTAATCACATGAAATGTTGCACAAATTCGTAAAATGCCTTTTTATTAATCTTTACAGGCAAGAGAACTCGTGATTCAAACTGCAGCAAAAATTGTAGTTCGAATGGAGTACAAGGGGAAACGGGGAGTCAAGATTTACAACTTTCCAAGTGACGACAGAAACGTGTCCGATTCGGAGGAATCTCAAGAAGCAGAGCACAGCGGAACCACTGGAAAACCTTCAATGAAAGATGTTGTCAAAGAAGGTGTTAAAGAGGCAATGGAGGAAATGAAGATGGGCGGAGAGACGTCTGCCGGTGCCACTGGAGACGAAGGCTCAGAATCGGTAATTATTTGTTATTGTAACCATGACAAAATATTATACTTTAGTTTATCAGTTAAAGGGTTGTAAGCAACAAACTGTGTAGAAATTTCAGGATGAATCAATGGGGTCGCAAGAGTCGGCTTCGTCAGGCTTTGGATTAAGAAGCAGTCGGGGTACTGTAGACCCCAGCGCCTGCTTCATTTGCAAACGTACTACCCATCTCATCCCAGAGCGGTACACTGATGTTGAGTCGGAGTTTGTTAGATGTGCAACTGCAATCTGCGTTGGCAGGGCACATTACGACTGCCTTGGAGTGCCACACCTGGGACCCCGAGATCAGCTTGACGGGCAGTGGTATTGCCACCTTCACATTGGCGTTGGACGTAGTCGGGTGGAGGGAAGGAATATTGTGGCATCCGCGGTAGAGCAGCGGCAAGCTTCTGCGGCAGCATTTTTTGCTTTCCCAGGTGGACCAGCACCAACAAAGAAACGCGGCCGTCCTCCTGGTCAAAGTGCTAAACGCACACCAGTGAGTGAACCAAGCCAGATCCAACCTGGAACAAGCCAGGTCCAACCTGCAACAAGCCAGACTACTAGAACCACCCGTGGACAAAGTGGAGGCAGAGGAAGTTCTACTAGAGGAAGTCGACGTTAAATCACAGACAAAACATCCCGACAAAACTTATGAACATCAATTTCGATTTTTACTATGGCATTTTTAGATGTGGTTCTTTTTGTGTCATAGAATGATTTCTTATATCTTAATAAAAGAGCCCCAAAAAATATAGTGATTGAAATTGTACTGCTAATTACATGCACACAAATGCAGCATAAAGTCAGCAATTTTCATTTTTGCATACCGTATAGGTAACTTCTATTCTAGTTTGAGAAGAGATGGCTTATATGATTGCTAAACAGTTATTACAAAAATCTAAAGTTCAAAACTACATATTTTGCATTTTACACGAATAAATTATGCATACGTTTTTCTACTACAATTGCTGGTGGATTGGAAATATTATAGGTTATACTTTAAACGTTGAGTACCATATAGATACTTACCTTTCAGACATAAAACTCCCAATAATTAAGTTGTATTTAGGCTTAAAACTGAAGGGGCCTATATTGGCCCCTAGGGGCCTATATAGGCCCCTAAAAATGAAGGGGCCAATATAGGCCCCTATAAGGGCCTATATTGGCCCCTTCATTAAGGGGCCTATATAGGCCCCTAGGGGCCAATATAGGCCCCATGATCCTTGACTGAATTGGTTTAATTCTAACACTTTATAGCATTCATATGCACATTTGCATACAAAGTTTGAGTAAAACAGTGATTAGGCAAAGTTTGTCAAAATTTAAGCTAATTGAACGTGGTGCGAATAAACATTTAAAAAGGGTTTGGATGGCACAAAAACCACTGGATTTAAGTTGTGGAACAAATTATCAATTTGATGAAAGTTTTATTATAAATTACTTGGAAGTTTTAAGTACAAATGTTACTAACGCTGTATTGCTAGTGAGGATATGAACGACAACAACGTTTTTATTTTACTTCTATTATTTCTAAACTAATTCAATAGCGATAAAAATTAACACAGCGTTAAATGCCATGTTTGAATAAAGTGAGATGTTCTTCATTAAAAATCTACTTTTAAAACATATCTGGATTTTAAGCTGCGATTTTTAAAAATTGTATGGCATGGGATAAGATTTTTAAACAGGATACCAATGATAGCTGGTAAGCAACTATTCGTTTTACAGAAAATGGATTAACTATAAAATGGGTAATTATTCTAGAAAAAACAATGTTACTTGAAAAATACCACTATGATTAATATATCGACGAATGGGAACCAACCGGACGTAACTTCACTCTGATCGGCCAGGGGAAAAGGACGTATCTCAACTTTGCATGAATGAACGAAAGGACGTATGTGCACTTAACTTACTTTTGTACAGCGGACAAAAAAGCCACGGTTGCTTTCTACCCATCAAATTAGTTAACTTTTTAATCTTCAAAAAAAAGTGATCTAGTAGCTTTAAATAGCTACATAATTACACATACGTAAAAGCGCACCTTTCATTTATAGTTTCACTGAAAAATTTGCAAAAATAAGCAGATTATCATATTATGCGATTAAAAACGCTCAGCTTGTCTCTGTGGCACATGCCAAGTAGCCAACTTTGCCATGCCGCCCAAATGTTTTTTTACCCAGTTCAATAGTGTGTTGGTGGTATCAAAATGACCGTCAAACACTGAGGAATTCATTGGAAAAACAATCTCATTTTACCCCAAATATGCAGTTACGTCCTTTCGTTCATTCATGCAAAGTTGAGATACGTCCGTTTCCCCTGGCCGATCAGAGTGAAGTTACGTCCGGTTGGCTCCCATTCGTCGATATATAACTTTTGCTACTGTTTGAGTCTATGACATTTCTCTCTTTACATGTTTGTAAAATCCCAATTAACTTGTTTTTCAAGCTTGCTTTTGTTTACGCAAAGTTTTTCCGATTTATCATTGATATCATCCGTTTTTAAATTTAGTTTTTATCAATATTTAAGTCACATAACCAAAATGAAATATCATTTAGTTAGTTGGTTATGTTGCCAAATATTATAATAATATTTTTTAACTTCCTTTCCACGTGGATTTATTTTACATAAAAATTCTTTGAAAACAAAGTTAAAACTGTTGTACAAATTTAATTTTGAATGGAATTAATTAACCTTTTATTACCTTAAATTGGCAGGTTAACTCCAATTTAAATCTTATCAAAACCTTTTATGTATATCTGGGTGTTCTAGCTTCTACACGGGTACTAAAACTTGTTGATAGTGCTGGTTCTCAATATTTTAAATAACAATTTTGAAATACCTGGTTACGCGGAAAGAAAAACAAGGCACACCCAAATAGCAATCTATAAATTCAATACTGGTTTTTATTATGGGTCAACCATGGGTAATTTGTTAAAGCACGCTTTCAGTGTTTGCCAACACACGTGCCAGGTATTTAGCAGAACGTTTTGCTACTTCAAAAACTAACAAATTGATTGAGTTTGCTTGTAAATACCTTCCTATGTGGTCCTTATGCTCAACATAAAAATATTTTTACCAAAAGTCTACGATGCAGTTTTTGTCAGAAAGTATATTAGTTAAGTGCTAACAAAACTAACAATTTTACAAAGATATTTGGAATTTTTATACGTGTTAAATAATCAACTGAGTGCAAGTTTTGGTCTGAAACTCATTCCAAACGCTTACACCACTCATTTTGTCTGCGTTTTACCTTAGCACTCAATTTGAAGCTTTAAATTGCTTCACATATCCTATGTCTTTTGATAGAAAATCCGAAAAGTGGATTTATCGTTTGGGCACCAACGACAAGAAAACGTGCATTTGGTACCTTGTTCAATTTTACAGAACAAATACCGGACCCGGTTGTACTAGGATTTGTTTCCTTAGACCCTACCAATATTGATGGCGTTGGAATTTTGTCCGGTATTTGTTTCGGAAAGTTAGTAATTGCAGTTAAAGTTAACAGGGCAATTAAAATTATAATTAACTTTTTGATGTTTTTTATGTCACAAACTGTTCATCTACTCGTATATGTTTATTTGAAAATAGCCAAATTTTTTAATTCGTCGTTGTTGCCTTTTTACGCCGCTAAATAAAAACACAAGTTCATGAAACAGGAGTATGATGACTTTGCTTTTTGTCGGGAGTTCAGCTGGCGGTAGCCATAACCCCAAAACCCAGAACAATAAACAACTAATTCCAGGTATTGAGGCAACATGTTGTAAATATAATGCCTCAAAATAAATCAATAATCTTGTTAAGGTATTGTTTGCTGCGCCGAGACCAATGATATTTTGATATTATAAAGACACTATCACGCATTTCAGGTAATCTTATCATAAAATGATATCCTGATTGCTTTCCAACGGCGCCCGTATGTGCTGAATTGATCGACTTTATGCACGATAGAACAGATAAGATTGTTGACTGCAGAAATGTAAAGAGATTACTGCGTAGTTATAAACCGACCTGCATAGGTTAACCAACCATTTTGTATGAGCACTTAATCGGTAAACGATAATATTTTCTGTTCCAAAATTTAGCAGTTTAAGTCTATGGATTTCTGTATATGCAGCATAATATTCTTAAAATTACTCTTTCACTTTTATGTAGACGTTTTCAATTCAAAGTCAAAAACTGTTCGCAAACAGTAAAACAGAAAAGTTATTAAAAACAAACGCAGTAATAAGCAGAGTTATAAAAATTAAACGAAACTGTCTATTCTAAAAGTAAGTAATTTTCCGTAAGTATATTTAACGAAATAAAGGTTTTTTTTATTTAGGAGGATGACAGGAGCTTAAGTTTATCGTTTTAACAAAGTGCGTGCTAGAGTTGGAAGTAGCACTGACTTCTAAGCCTGTGTAAGATTCAGGGCATGTTTTGAAGCTAAAATTGGAAAATTGAATGACATCGTTGACATCCAGTTAAAATAGTGGCTATTGTCGGTTACTCCATTAGCTTAGCCGCCGTTTTACATCGAGAGTTATTAAATTTAAGTGACAAATGTTGACTGATGACCTGTGGAAAAGTTGAAAAGAAAATTAAAATGAAAGAAAAATAATATCAAAATCTATAATGTTAAAGAAAATATTTCATTCCAACGAATTAAGTAATAATCTAATAAACGATTCTTTTGTGTGCATGCACTATTTGTTAAAGTGTCGGTTGCATGAAAGTCTGGCTAAAAATATGGTATTTAATCATAAAAACTGATACAATTGAAAGAATTGATAATAACTGATAAACTGACATCAACATGTCAATTGATTTCTGATGTGTTGAATTAATCTATGTTTTGCACATTAAAGCTGCCGCACGTTTACTGCTAATGTTGTTGATTGCAAAAATGATAAGTGGTTTCATCATTGAAAATTACCTACTGTGCAGGTCTTCAGCGAGCAGCGCAGCGTAGGTGCGCCATACGCCGACATTTTTAACTTGGCGAAAGTCAACATATGCCCTACGGCCGTGTTTAAGGTTTCATATTTGTAAAAATATATAATGCTTTATCTTTTACAACTTTAAAACTATTTAAAGGAACCCTAACTGGATTCAAGTCACTTGAAGTCAAAATGGAAAATTGGCAGAAAGAGCACATTACGCGGAATTCACCGTCGCTTTTGAAGAGAACACTCTGTAGTACAGAGCTGCTGGAACACTTGAGATCAGACGGCGTGCTTAGCGATTGGGATGTCGAAATCATAGTAAGTTTTGTAAAACTTTCAAAACATTAAGACAGAAGTTCTAACTGCTGAAATTTTCTATTTTGGTACAGATTTCCGAGAAAACAAACCACGATAAAGCATATCGTCTCTACAAAATTCTGCCAACCAGAATAGATGCCTTTTCCAAACTGGTAAAAGCCCTAACTGTTTCAAAGCAAACTGGAGCCAGAGATATTTTGTTACAAATTCCACTTTCGATGATAGAAAGCCTTCGAGTGAGTATTAACGGTGCGGTTCATAAATTAGATGCTTTGCTGAATTCTGGTGAGATTGAGGCTATTCACGCAAAGCTTCAGGAAAGCCTGGCGACGAATAATTTCAGAAACTTTGATATCTTTCCTACGCAAAACACGATAGAATTGGTGCGTGAAACAATTCCAAAACCGGACCCGTTGTACATCCCAAGATTTCTTTCACGCCGAATAATGATCAATCCTGATATATTTCAGCAGAAATGCGAAGATGTTTTTGTGTTTAAAGATGCTCAGCAATATAACATTCGGAAATATGTCACAAATTACAATATTGAGTCATCAACAAACCAACTGTTGCAAAAGAAAGTCAACGCAAGGTTTATTCTTTTAGACGCTGAAAATGACTGGACGAGAATCTGTGAAAATACTAAAACTCCCGCACATTTGATAAGATATATAGAATCAACACAAACTTTATTGCTGGAAGCGTCAAAAGGTGGAATGGATTCCCTGCATAAATTTTTGGAAACCAAGAACATATCCAAGTGTAAATATATTTCTGAGGACGAGTTTGTGCAAACTACTTTGGCAGAAATTGTCAACGGAGTTTGCATTTGTGACTCGCCCGGAATGGGAAAGTCTTTGCTAGTAGCAAATATTGCAAGAAAAATTTCTTCGCAAACCCTGAATTCTATTGTAGCAATAATTCAACTAAGTCATTTGTGTTTGACGCAAGAGAAACTGGTGGATATCAGACAAACAGTTTTAGAACATATATCCACTTCAAAATTGGCAAGCCGAATTTTGGTTGAACTGGCAAAAAGCAGAAAACTTGGCTTTTACCTTATCTTTGATGGTCTCGATGAGGTACAGGAGAGCAGTCTGGAGCTGACAATTGAATTTCTTCAAAATATTTGTGACACCATACCCAATTGCAAAATATATGTGTCATCTCGACTATCTTTGCGCTCAAGGATTGAAGAAGCGCTAGGTGTGATTTCTTATGATCTAAAACCTTTTGACGAGGAAACGCAGTGCAGTTTTCTGACAACATTTTGGTGTCAGAAGGATGATGCATGTGATGCTGACAAGCTGAACGATTTCGCTCAATTATGTTTGCACAAAATTAAAGAGCAGTTAAAGGAAGCCGAAAACAGGATAACCGGCGTACCACTTTTGTGTAGATTGATAGCTGAAGTGTACTCTAAGAAAGCATGCTTATTCGCAGATAAACATCGCAAAGCCAGTGTCAATCTTTCAGAAAACTTTGCAAACTCTTTAACAGAAATTTACACGAGTTTTGTAACACGGCAGCTTGGGCATACGCAATGCAACTTTGCTTGTATGTTTGGTGTAGTTTCAAGACCAGTTCAGTGTGACACGGCATGTCAGATCAAAAGTTTTCACGTGTGGTTTGCCATTCTAACAATCTTCCCTAAGCTAGCATCGAACATCGGCATGATAGTATGTGATTTTAAGAATCTATCAAATGAGGAAATTTTGAAACCCGGCTTGGTTTTATTTCAAAAGGGGACAGACAGTGGTGTGCCTTATGCTTTTTTGCATCGAACATTTGCCGAATTCATCGTGGCTGAATTTTTTGCGACAGCAGTTTTTAGCAAAAACTGTCCTAAATGGAATTCCTTTTGCGACATGGAATGGTATTTGCAGCAGTTGGTTTTTAATGAAATTATTGACAATAACTTTTCGGATCCAGCACAATCAGGTATTATTACCTTCCATGAAAATGTTGTTGCATATTTTTTCAATGATCTATTAAATATGGATCCCAATTATAAGGATTTTGCATGCAAAGTTAAATTTGACATTCCAAACTTGCCCACTGCGCCATCGGACCCTCTTGCTTCTGAACCAGCTACTAAACCTTCTTCAAGACTTTACTACTTTTGTATAATGGAAGCATGTCTTATATACAACTATGAGGCAATCCTTGAAATACTTATGCAAGGAACAAAAAACTCTTCGTCAGGTTTTTTGAAACTTTTATTAAATAATCTGCGGGGTGTTGATTCAACTGTAAAAATTTTATATCTTGCAGTTAGATACTGTAGCGTGCATGTTGCTCAGCGTTTGTGTGACTTTCACCTTGAAGTATTTAACTTTGATTTAATCAAGGCTTGTTCAAACTTGTTTTCCTACCTACAACCCATTCGTGGTGCAATTGAACGAGCGGATTATGAAATGGTAGTTTGGTGTTTAGATAAAATTCGAATTATTCCTTCAGACATTTTATATTATTGCTTTGGTTTCAATGACTACTTTGATGATGAAAACCGTATTCAGAAAAGGATTGAGGTTGCCAAGCTGCTGATTAGAAGACAGAAAAATTTACTAAATGAGTTTCTGCGCGGTGGTAATCCACTCCATCAAAATTTCCTTCATCTTAAATCTATTAAATTTCTGATTACCTACAAGATCGATTTTCGAGATAGTGATAATAATTTTCAACCAACAATTATCCACAGGGCCACAAGTTACATGTCTGAAAATGACTTTCTTGAATTGGTTCGATTTATTTTGGTAGAAAACAGTGCTTTGGATCTATTCGAAAAGTATGCGGTTTGGAACGATAGATTTCTGAGGTTAGATTACGTCACAGATAAGTGCAATGTAAAGATATATATTGTGTAGGTGATAATAAGCTGTCCGATCAATTTGAACGCACGGGATTTTTAAGCTCAAGTACCTGTTGTATGTATGTATGTAAATTGGGAAGGAATCCCCTACTAGAGAGGATCCAGCCGCCTAATCCATATTAGGATTTTTGCAGACTCTCCCAGGTTTTTACACGGTGTTGCTTTTTACGAGAAATATTATGGAAATTGCAAGCATACAAATCAACCTCAATGCTCAATCTCATTAGGAAAACCAGTATCAGGTATCAAACAAACGAGAGAACGAAGTCACATTCACAACTGCAGGAATAAATCTCTGAACGGAGAAGCAACACAAACTTACTGTGCCAGCGGGGATCGAACCCGAGCACGGTAGCGGCAGAATGCATGATTAGCTTCCTGCGCCACCGCGGCGCTGTCTTCAAGTACCTGTTATTTCTGCCTACGTTTTTTAGGAGGCTTCCCAGCCTTATGGTTAAGGCGCTGACTTTTTGCATCGGAGGGCACGAGTTCAAATTCATGCCAATTAGGTTACTTTTTGCTAATTTTTTTATTAATTATATTTTATTATTAAAATACACGTAGTGTCCATATTTTGCACACCCACGTGTCTGTAAGCAAAAAAAATTAGCAAAAAGTAACCTAATTGGCATGAATTTGAACTCGTGCCCTCCGATGCAAAAAGTCAGCACCTTAACCATAAGGCTGGGAAGCCTCCTAAAAAACTTAGGCAGAAATAACAGGTACTTGAGCTTAAAAATCCCGTGCGTTCAAATTGATCGGACAGCTTATTATCACCTACACAATATAAGTGTCTTGCTAATAATAAGCAATATGAACTCTGTTATTTTTGTGAATGATGATAACATGATTGAAGTTTTGAAAGTTATTGTCATCCCAACCTTCTATTCAAAATACCAGAAAGCATTTGCTGCTCTATTTTATCTCGCGCTTATAGCAGGTGTTGTAGACGTTGTTGACTTTTTGATTTCTTTTGACAAGTCTTTTCTTGAGTTTGATTATAACAAGTCGCCTTTATTAGTCGCGGTTGCGAATAAGCAGCTCGACGTTGTAAAGTTTCTGATGGCAAAAGGAGCAAACGTCTTTGCACTTGGCGCAGAAAACGAAACAATATTGCACGTCGCGTTGCAAACAAGAGACTGTGAGTGGTTCTATCAGATAGTAAAGCTACTGAATATTCACTGGAATTATAGTGATACTGATAATAGTAGACAGGCATTGCACATAACTTCAACTAATGATATGTCCACAGTGAAAAAGATTCCACAAAAAGTACATGATATGTTCAATTTGGAGATGAATGATTATAGAAGTACGCCTTTGAGTTGTGCTATATATGAGTTAAAATTAACTCCGGACTTTTTAGACTTCTTTTTAACGTGTGGAAATGCATTCCCAATGGAACAGGACGTGTCAATCTTGGTCGACCTAAATTTTGCTAGCCCAACAAATGCCAGAATTATACAACTTGCAATAGAAAGAAACCAAAGCTTAGACTTTGTAAAAGCTTTGGTCAACCGCGGAGCAGACTGGGCAGTTAAGGATAAGAATGGCTGCAATTTAGTTCATTTGTGTACGAAATACTATCTTTCGGAATATATACAGTATTTTCTAGGTAAAGGTTTAGATGTCAATGAACTTGATTCGCGAGGAAATAACGCATTACAAAGCTTTGTGTTTAATTACTGTCACGTTATTAGTGAACGTGTGCAAACATTTCCTGAAATTTTTAATATTCTTGTGAACGCTGGGCCAAACGTAGAAAACAAAAATGTTTGGGGGAAAACGGTGTATCATATTGCAGCTATGCGGGCACGTTCCATTCCTGCAGAAATAATTGATTTTCTCAGGCATCACACAAACAGCAACTGTGGCCACGAAGTCGACGGTTTCAACTCTGTTTAATATTTATCTATATTCATTCTGATTGTTTTTGTTATCCCGTTTTATATAAATCATAAACTGAACTTATGTAAAACCATTAAAGTGGTAACATAAGTACTGATTGTTGTACTTGTTAACTTTAAGGTGTCAAAAGTTGTACTCTAAAGCCAATGAGTTACGTAAGTACTTTTTGGAATGTCAAAACATAAGGTATGTTACAAAATAATCAATTCTGGTTACCAATGTCTGAATTTGTAATTGGAAAACATTGTTTTATGTGTAGAACATCAAGAAATACATTGTTATACCCTAATTACTTGCTAGCATTTAAGACTATGACAGTTTTTATTTTACAATGTTTAATTGATGTGGTTTTTTCAACGTAGGCTTTAAAATGGTTTCTGTAATGTATACTACTGATAGTTTGCCAAGAACAGCTTTGCTCTCTACAGGATGTGTAATTATAGTGGGTCTAGCATCAAACTGTCAATAGAAAAATTATGGTAGAAATAAAACTACCTGTGAACACGGCTGTATGCATATAAATATTGCATAATAGTGCTGACTTGAAATTGGCGTAAAAATTAATAGCATCAAGACTTAGAATGACAAAGAATATGACACATATAATGAAACTGTTGCATAAATTTTCACAAGGTATAAAAGTTAAGCTATAGATAATTGCTTCTTTTCTCAAATAATATATACGGGTAGATAATATTATTTCCTAATTATAGACTTTTTTAATATGCATATAATAATAATATGTATTGTATTGTAGACTAGTATTTACTCATGTGTAGCGGTTAGAAATGATTTACATCTTTAATATTTGGTATTAGATTTATTAAAACAGAACGAAAACAAATATCAATTTTCATATATTTATAATTTTGCTTCTGCTATTTTGTCAAAATTTTTACATGCACTAAACATGCATTTTGCAAGTTTGACAATTTAGCTTGCTTTGCTTTGATCGTGTCCCGAAAGAATCCCCAACGAATAAATCCCCAACGAAAGAAACCCCAATTTTTTTTACCCAAACGAAAAAATCCACAATGCGAAAAAATCCCCAACGAAAAAATCCCCAATACGAAAAAATCCCCAACGAAAAAATCCCCAATACGAAAAAATCCCCAACGAAAAAATCCCCAATACGAAAAAATCCCCAACGAAAAAATCCCCAATACGAAAAAATCCCCAACGAAAAAATCCCCAATACGAAAAAATCCCCAACGAAAGCTTATTTTGTACTAAAACGACTCAGGCAGCAGTAACTACTTGAAAATTCCGTAAGGGTTAGGTAAATGGTTATGATCTCCTGCAGACATTTTAGACTTACTGTATGTGCACTGTGCACTTATTACCGCTGTATTTGTTTAAAATGGTGGCAGCGGAGCAATCTTGTGAGTTTCTCAGACTACACTTGAAATATTACAATGATTTAGACTTATGATTCAATTGGCACAATAAGCTTATAGTTTGTAGAAGTATTTTACTTTTGAAATCGAAATGAATCGCAAATCTGCCCCGGATGAATTATTGTGGCTTTGCTTAACTTAGCTAAAGCTGGAATAAAGCTTTTTTGTGATGCTTAGTGTTCCACAGCAAACCTTAAAATGAATGTAGTGTTCGTTTGCTGAGTTCTTATAAAGCTCTCAGGAGTATACTGACCTGAAAAACCCTGATCTTTACCATACATTTTTCAGGGCACTATATTGGGATAGTTTGCATGATTTGCTATAATATATTACTGTGATGTTGAATTTTGATAAATATTGGGTAAAAGTTCGTTGTGTATTTTTACGCATTGGGGATTTCTTCATTTGGGGCAAAAAAATTGTGGATTCCATCGTTGTGAATTTTTTCGTTGGGGATTCTTTCATAAGACCGATGTTTGACTTCAAACTTCCGTTTATCAGAATTATTCGTAATTTTGCAAAATTCTTGAGAAATATCTTTTTGGAATGAAATTCTTTGCACAATCTAAGTATTGTAGCATATGTCGTGTGGTCATTTAAATCTTTACTGCATGTTAACGTATCGATGCGTACAACAGTGATAGGAATATGCAAATTCATATTTCATTTTTTTCATTTTGCATGATATTTATATGCAGAACAGAAATGTTTATTTATCTTTAAAGTACAAACATTTAAATTTTCATCTACCTAAAAAGCTGCATCATGACAGCTTAATACCTAGTATATTCTTATTGCAGTTTATTGCCTTCATCAAGCATACACCGCCAAAGAGCAACAAACGCTTAAACGAGAATGATGAAAGTGCAAAATGCAAACAACGAGAGGGCAATGTTGAAAATTGCATACAGAATAAAAACCCGTGTGTCATACTGCTTTAGGATTTCATTAGTTTGGTACACAAAAATTGCTGCATCCTAGAAAGTATACATAAAGGAGTGGGCATGAAATTTTATTGCACGACAATATACTGTTGCGGTTATATTGAAAGAAAAACAAACTTTCTCGGATTTTTGTTGGAGGGTGGTGGGTGGATTTTTTGTTGGAGGGGGGTGGTGGATTTTTTGTTGGAGGGTGGGGGGTGGATTTTTTGTTGGGGGTGGGGGGTGCTTTGGGAGTTGGGGGTGCTAAGGGGGTGGGGGTGCTATGGGGGTGGGGGGTGGTTTTTTGTTGGGGGGGTTGGCGGGAGGAGGTGCGTAGGGGTGCACTTTACTAACTCCCTTCTTGACCAACGAAAGACGTTGGTAACTTTAGTAAAAAAAAGTTAAAACAATAGTTCTGTGCTCGTTTTATATTTAAAGCGTAATATGTACTATCCTAACTTTGTTATAGTAGTGGGATAGCTAATGTGACTTATGACCTCATAACGTTTGACCTCTTTGACCTATTGACCTGAAATATTTCGGCCACAGCTGCGTTAACATGGCACATGTTTATGCCAAGTTTCGTTATAATCGGTTGAACCGTTACGGAAATATCGCACGGACAGACGGACAGCTTGCGCCAAATTAATAAGTAGCTTTCTCTACTTAATAAATATTGCTATTGCTGGGATTTGTTATTGTCATTAGATCCGAAAAAATTTGAGATTGGAATGGTGATTATATGAGTAACTTAATTGCCAAGCTTTAATCTGGAATTTGAAAGTCAGCTCCATTGTGCATTTTAAAACCCATATTGCAAGCCAGTTTAAAGAAATGATAGCAGATAACATTAAAATACTTATGCCAGATACTGAGAAAATATTTGACAATGCTGGCACATATTATGTATCTAACCACCACAACGAAGCTTCACAGAACCCGCTTTTATTCTGTCTTCTGGTCTTCTGATTAATATTGCGAATACACAAATTTTCATGTCGGGTATAAAAGACTGAAAGGCCTACTTCCGTCATTCAAAAGAGAACTAGAAGATTCTTGATGCTTTCAAGACGACCTATTGAAAGAAGTTACTTCAACTTGGAAGTTTTCGTGTCAAAGCAAACAATGAAGTACGTACATTGTATATTATGTTGTGCTGCTGATATTTGTAGTCATCATCATTTTACAAATTGGTAAAGATTCAAAATATTGTTACTATACTCCGAGTCATTCTTAGCAATAGAATTTTAAATATGTATCCGGCTGACAATTGTTTCTTGAATTGTTGTTTCTTAATACCATCAGGATAAATAACTTTCCCTGGTTACTAAGGAACCACAATTAGTTTCGTTCTAATTCATTCGTGTCTCATTTTGTCGTATATATAGAAAAAGAAATGAACGGATATATGAGCTTTGTCCATTGAGTCACATGCTCTGGCTAATACAACTTTGCCTGCGGTTTTGTACATATAAATTTGCTAATAAAACATTTAAATTGCTGGCAAAGAGTATCTTTCCAATTGCTCTGAAAAAAGTAGAAAACAGTATATAATTGACATAAAAACGTTAGTGTAACATATTGAAAACCTTTCGAGTAAAGCTAATATGTTAAATGTTAAGCTAATAAATTAAATGTATATTTTAAGATTTTGACGGCGTTGTTAGTGTTCCTTGCATCTTGCCAGACTGATGTTATATCTGAACTATATAAATGAATTCTGCTTTAATTTTAGAAATGGCTTATGATTATACTGTTTCGAATAAATTAATTAGCGGATATTTGACCATGTTCAGAAACTTGAGTCTGCTTAACCCCGTTATGTGTTGAAAATGTATACTTAAGTGTATTTTAGAATACATATTTTACTTTTCTAGTTACATTACATATAAATCTCATTGTTTATACGTGCATACCCGGAAAAGTATTAAACAAACTTAATGGTACAACTTTGCATCAAACCCCTGCTGAGGAATATATTAAGGTGGTCAATATTGCGCATAAGTGTAGATACACCTGTATTGTTTGCGTACAAAGAAGTAATTTAAAAAACGTGCTTATAAATATTTGAATCAACTGATGAGATTGCTAAATACCAAATAGACACCAATGAAAAAACATTGAAGTGCTTGATCTGGAATAATAAACCTGACAAACAGGATATAAGAAACTTGCGACCATTAAAATCAAAATGTGTGGCCAGAGTGAAAACGCTGAAATTCTGCTCACAGTTTTATTTGTCTTATTTTTTTGTTTTTATATCCCATTAGACATATTATGTGGCTTTTAAAGTTTGATGTGTTCAGTTTTTTGGCTTTCACACCCTAAGAGTTATGCATTTATAAAAGACTGACTTCAGAATCGTTGAGTAAAAACTGACCTAAAATCATGTGCCGCATGCTATAGGTTACTTATTAAAATTTTGAAATCCTCATGACCTTTAACCCTAAATTTGCCTTTGAAGCAGATTTTCAAACTCGTTCGAGCCACAATTTCTCAAAGCAATATGCAAAAAAACATTTTTCAAAAAGTTAAAAGATGCCGCTTCCAGAGCATCTACAGACAGACGGAAGGACCAGACAAAACCAATAACTTGCTTTAAAGGTAATAAGTCTAATCGTCAATTCTGGCATCTTGTCTATAACTTTCGGCACAACACCATTAAAAACCAGTTTGTATTATAGTTCAATGAACGGCTCAGATATGCGTCATTCATGGGATATATAAATCTTGTTTTTAAAAGATGTTTTAGAGATTACTTTCATTACATGACTGCACCCGTCAGAGGAAACAAGCAATGGCGCGCATCTGGAGTTCCACAGTCTTAGTTGCCTTGTTGGCAATGACGATTAATCTGTCTTTGGAAGAATTCAGCAACTTTAGAATATGGGAGTATCCAAGCGACTTCGACGACACCGATTGTGCGATTTGTAAAACATGTATTAAGTTCTTAAACAAGATTTTCTTTTATATCATTCCGTCTTAAATTTTTGTGTTTTATTCTAGAAGTTTGTAATTTTTATTAAACAGAACGACCAAATTTAAATGGTACTTATGAACGTCACCGCCAAATTACATTCCACATCTCACGTTTGTCTGGACAATATCAAGGAGTAATATGCTATGATCTCAGACCTTGTCCTGTGTTTCAGAATGAAAGTCTACACGCTCGAATTTCGTTGTTTGCTGATAATTTTCGCGCAGCGGAGTATTTTTTGGAAATTTATGAGCCGGACAGTACACTTATCACGAGATTAAATAGTAATAAAATTAAAGATCGCGTCCCCGAGGCATTGGTTATTGACTTTAAGTTTAAAATACATACACCTACGTCAATTGGAAATAGCACAGAAATTACGTTTGTTGTTCGTGCTCTTCGTGGACAGTATAAGCGACGTTTAAATCTTCCAGCATCCGAGGAAACTCCTGAAGCCATTTTACTCTGTGCCTATAAAAAATTTGAGGTTGCAGAAATCTAGTTCCAGTATACCTTTTTTGTTTTTATTAAGACATTAAATAAAACATCCTCTTTTTGTCCAAAATTCAAGTTTGCATCAATGGTTCTAGGTCAACCGTACTTGATTTTTTTACATTTGATATTAACAGTACACCTAATTTTTGCATTTCTCAGTTAAATGATGTTCATATTTATTAAATCCAAAGTCAAAAAAGTATTGAGTGAAAAAGACTAGGCAGATAAAAAAAATTAAGAAAAATATTAGCTACTGAAATCCACAGTGTATACTTAATAGACCATTGCCCTGCCCACACCATAGATCATGGTGCATTACCATATTTTGGTCATACTAGTTAGCCTGACAAAGAGTAATTAATTTTTTGAGTTAAATGCATACATCAGATTTAGATAAATTCGCAGTCTGTTTCTAATAGTTGACGGCCTGTTCCTAAAAATGGCGGCCTGCCCATAAAAATTTCCGACCTTTCCCCTGATTACTCGGAAACGCAGCTCTTCCGCTAAGTAAGAAAATTTGTGTACGTCCAAAAATCCGTCTCCTTCGTTCTTTGTAGGTTTCAATAACTTGTTTCGGAAATGGTTTATGTAATTTTTCGGTGAAACGTTTATTTTGCAGCATGCTCCACTTATGGGATAATAAAATTGTTTAGAGAACCCATAGAAAAATGAATAATACAATTTATTGTCTTGAATGGATTTTGCAAATAAAAAAATCAACATGCATAAATTTAACCAGAATGTGCAAGTTTTAACGCACATAACATTTGACTTTTTGCTTCATTGTCTCGTGCTAGATTAATCACTAGTTTCATTACTTCTACGAAGTGAAAAAGTGAAACTAAAAGGTTTCATCAAGCTTTGTAGTAAGCTGTACGCTGAAAACTTCATGTAGCTAATACTATGTTGAGGGAATATTTTCCAGCAACCAGTACATTTCAACTGAAAGTTGGATGGAGTCGAATATATTATATGTTATACATACATATGTATTAGAAGTTTTTTGACGTTTTTATCTTTCTTTAAAGATACCCAAATTGGATTATATGAGTTATGTTTTTTTTAAATTGACTTACCGTATTTATTTGTAGGCCCTGCTAAAAAGTTTAAAGGTCTGCAGCGGAAGGGCAAAAAATTTTACCTCCGAGTTTATTGCTGATGCAGATAGAGCTTTAAAGTTCAACAATATTCCTATTTAAAGTATGTCCTTATCTCTTACATGTATGATATTTCTTCCGAGATATGAAGAAATTTGTAACTTTTGTCCCCATAAAGCCGAGTACTTTACACGATTTTTAAAGGATTGGTTACCCATTATCGATTGACTGTTGATTTTCATTTTTGATAGCATTTTTGAAAAAGCAGTTAATAGAAATGCTTTTTAATAAATACTGGAGAGGTCTTCTTCTAAACCTGATTCCCGCGCCACCTTTAAGTTTTGATGATAATAGCAATTCTGAAAACGCTAATTCTAAACCAAAACTTCTCAGGTATAAAGTGTAATGGTATGAACCATCGACCGATATACTTAGGTACTCTTATGAGGAGACGTCAAAGTTTGTAATTTTGGAAATATGTCACTCTAGTTTTTTTCGTTTTTTTCCCAGAATAACAAGCGTTTCACATCAACAGAACATGCCAAAGTGTTCCTTCAAACCAGCAGAACCACAGGATCAATATTTTTAACTTTTAACACGTACGCGATGTTGCACAAGGTATACGATAGTACAGAGTCGTTTTGGGGCCAATCGGTTAATACTGAATCGTACATGTTTATTTACGCTATCAAAACAGCAATGATAAACAATTAAAACATGCTCACTGCTAAAGACAATAATTGCATGGGCTACTGTATAGTAGCAAGACGTGATTGACGATTAAAGCTAATTTGTTGGGTGAGAGCCCATTTGCTGGATGGATAGCATGTACTTGATACTCAATCGTACCCTGAAGCAATACCGCTAAACATACTACATTTTTGCCTGAAACTAGCTTCTAATTGACAGCATACTTGTGGTTCAGCTTTTGCAACACAATTTCTGTTTCATACATACCATGGGTCCTTCAAGTGTGACAAAACTGTGTAAGCTACATTTTGCTTTAGAATAATTTGATGAAAAAATGCTGTATTTTATACAGCGAGCATTTGCTATTTGCTTAGCAAATATTTATTATAATTCATATATGCTGTATTGTATCTGTATTTAAATCAAGTGTGTTTGACGGTTCTGACTGTCACTCGCTATTATTCTTTTTGCAATATAAAAACCAAAAAGTATCAAATAAAAGTATCATTTAGCATTCAGCGTTCCTTGCACTCACTGTCACTTATTTGGAAGGCACAAAGATAATTGAAAATGAAAACAATTTCGTTTTTCCTTTTCGTGGTTACGCTTGTAGTAATCATGTTTGATTTTTCTTCTGAAGTCGTAACGGTCCAGCAGGCATCTTTGACGACGCTTTGGCAGCCAAAAAGCGATCTTGAAGTACGGTCATGCAGTAAGTAAACTACATATTATAATGTGTTTCAATATCAGCCTCTGTAGTAAAAAAATCACAATGAATAATTGCGTTTGTGTAACTGAGAGCTTTATTTTGATTTTTGATTGGGTCAGCCGGCGATTTCAACGGTGTCAATGAATTGGGTCTCTCATTTTTGTTCCTCGTGATAGGATGTCCATTTAATGGATTTAATGGAACCTGTGTTATCCGGTGGCCACAGGAGCAGCGGAACATAAACATTTTATTCTATTATCCTTTTCTTTTTTCACATGCTAATGTCGTTTCGCTACACATTTTCCACCAGCTTGAATTAATTTTTATTCGAGCGTTTAATAACAGCTTTCCGCTTGTTCGAGGGACGCCATTAGTTGCAAGTTTCAACTTTGATTTGCCCAATCCACTTTCAGAAGCGACTTTTTTCACTTTTATTATATATGAGCATCGAGAAGGACTTGATTTCCCGTACTGTAACTCAACCGACTTCAAAACCTGTAGTTTGCCCATTACTGCTTGCGGTACTAAAATGTTTAAAACCACTCACTGTTTGTTTGACTAGCTACATTGTTTGTTTTCTAGATGGCCTAGTTATTAATTTTTCAAGTTTGCGAAAACTTAGTTTGTAAACAGAAATATGTTTTCTAAAATTAATTTTGTTAAGCTCACACAAAACATTCGATTCCTTCAGTACAGCAACCTTAAAAGTCTTACAACAAATAAGGTTGCAAAGTATCTAAACATTTTCTGACATTTGTAATATTGCAAGACTGTGGTTAGTTCAGTAACTGTGAAATTTATATATTTAAGTGTGATGTGTTGCAGAAAAAATGAAATAAAATTGCAATAGGATTCAAATACAAAACTTTTTTTTTGATTCGTTGCAAAATATGGCAAGGGACATTTTAAAGGCAATATTCATTGAACCTTTATTTAACGTTTCATTTAAATTCATACAACATTCTACATACCTACATATAATATTGACTAAGCACAACATTATGTCAAGTTTTTTCAGTGAAGCACATCTTGTTCATAAAAAGTCAATGAAATAAATTAGTAATTATAATTTTGTTGTTTTTCTCATATTCGAATTAAATTGTTTTAGTATACGGGGTCAGTAGCATTGATGAACCCAACGTTTTTTGATTTATTGCGCAGTATATTTTAATAAGTCTGAATTATAAATTTTTGAATAGCGTATAACTATTGCATGTATGTGTAGGTTTACTTTATCGTGTCATTACCACCTGTGCAGCATAATTTGATTATGAAAGAACTCAATGAACTCAGAAAGAAGAATGCGGACACAAACTGCTAAGAATACGTTAGGTTGATTCACCTTACATATTTTCCTGTCAGCTTGAAAAAAAAGAATGACATGCAATTGCAAATGAATCTGGAGTAAAGTTGAGCAACATATATATAATTGATTATTTCATTGTTTTAGTTATTTAACTGGATTACTTAAAAAATTCATAAGCACGCGCATTTGCACTGTTCTTATTTTATATGCGGAAATAGCTTTAGTTATAACAATGTTGATTTTGTTCTAAATTCAGTTGTCAATCAAAGAAGGATTGTCGATCTTATGCTGATATAATGATACTACGTGTGACAAGTGTTAAAAATTCATTTGCCCTACTTGTATTAATTCAGAAGATATGCCTCAGAACCCAATGAACTTACCAGAAGGTGTGTAATTTCATGTCTTTTATCCTTAATTTCTTGACGTGGCCGCATATACAAAACGCCTCAAAATCTTAGTATATTTAAAGTTGGAAAATATGTTGAAGTAACATGTATTTTAGCTCACAATTTATTTTGTACGAAGACCTAAAGGTTGCATAATTATAATATTGTTTAGCTACTTTCAATTTCTTTTCTATTTTTTTTAGAATTTCTGCTGGTTGCTAGGAAGACAAAATGAATTACAAACGTTATGGCACCCTTATTATTTCTATGGCAATACTTGTCGACGTAATAGTGCCTGAAATAGCGGTTCTTCCGGCAAATACAGCTATTACCACAATTCAAGTCAAACCAGGAGAAGACCTTGATAATGTCATTGGATCATGCGGAGGAGCCAAGTGGTGCCCAGTGTGCAAACCCAATTGTAATAACCTAATATTAATGCAAATAATTTTATATTCAAAAAATCCTTGCGCTAACGTAATTTTTATTTTTATTTAACAGTGAAAAGTCTGGACTTTAGATATACGCCGCCAATGTTTTACCAGTTTCGTGTAGACGAATGTCCAGCACGAGGACTATGTAATATAAACTTCACACGGTCCCATGTTGGTTATATAATATATAGGCATTTTGACAACGAGTTTTCGTCAAACAAAGTACACACATTTTCGGTTTTTGACTCAGAAGGTGTGCCTAAACACAGCCAAGCAGTGAATGTAACTTATCAAAACTCTACATTTGACTTTTTTAAACTACAGTTTAGGTTCTTTTTTTCTTGGTTTGTTTTTACACCAACTAGATATCTATTTGCTGTGCACCCAGGCAATGTAAACGTTTCAAGACCTGTAAGTGTTAGTGGAATTTGTGTATCAAAAAGAATTACGTCAACTTGAACATAACGCTAAAGTATCTTTACTCTTATTTTTTGAGCAAACGAAATAAATACTTCTGTTTAGAAATTTTAATTGCAACAAATTCTTTAAAGGTTTTATTGCATATTTACATGTTTTTACCATAAACACGCATCAACAAAAATCAATAATTGGTGTTATACCTTTGGTAATTTCTGGTTTATGTTTTTATTGAAAAGCACGTAACGAAAACGACAAAAAAATTTTCTTTATATTTCAGTCTCACAAAATTTTTAGCACACTAAAATTTAAAAACCGCTTGCTCTATTGTTCTGAGGCGATTCAAGATCAATCGTTTTATGCAGAAAAAGATGATCTTAATAAAACTTCGGGTTTAAGTATTCCTCTTTTTTGTTCTCACTATTCACTGTGTTCCATCAGAAAAGTGCCCTGCCCAATTTGCAGTGTGATTGAAAAATATAAGAACCGACCTGCAATAAAATTGAAGTTTAAATTTTGACAATTTGTTTGCTTCGATTTTGTTTAAGTTTAGGGTAAACATATAGACTAAATGCTAAACTACTTTTTTAATGCCCTAGATTGCTTAAACGTAAAATATATACCAAACTTCAAGCTGCAATTTTCCATTGTCCTGAAGCATTTTTACTAATAATGTTTGTATCCTTGTAATTGCCTTTTGTAACCGCCTTAGTGGTGTTCGACTTAGAAACAAAAATTTATATATCAAAGGGACACACTACCCAAAAACAAATGCTTCAGACTTCATACTTAAACTTATTCACCTTCAAATGTTATAACACTAATCCGATGTATTGCAACCTAATATAAGATCTTTTGCGGCTCTTGTTATTCAATTTGGTTATTAAATTTCTGTATTGGTGTTCATTTGCCAAAATATTACACTCGTAGTAATCAACAAGCCCTTGTAAAAATAGATTACGATTTTAAAAAAATGATATAGCTTTTAGTACATTCACTTTTTCTATTTGAAAACACAAGTTATCGAAAACAAAGTGCATGAACCAACGCACCAAATAATTGTCTTCCTTTCCAACTTGATGATGTAAAAATCAACATGCTTGCACTTGCTTGGTCGGCGCCAATATTATTTAAACACAAAATTTCACTAGGCTTGTGTGATCGCTGCATGTATGCACTGGACCAAAGCGGAAAGAAATTCTGTATGCAGAAGGGAAATTAACCTATTTATATTTCATCAGTGGATCACGATTTTTGAACCCAGAAAACCCCAAAACAAAAATATTTGTCAAACGCTATCTCATCAGCTTACAAAGTACTCGTTTCTGATATAACAACTAAGAACAAGATGTTTTGGTTTTAAGTTCTCAGAAATGAAATACTGCAAAACAGATTCAAAAATTTATAAATCTACATAAAAATTGGACGGCGCTTAGAATATCATTTGTTCATTCATCAGTACAACCAAACTCTATTGTCCACTTCAAGACATATTCAAGTTGGTAGTCATTAGTCTTCACAACTCACAAATGCTTTCAGCATGCAAATATGTATAAGATCGTCTTATCAAAACACACATCAAAACAACGCAAAAAATACCAGCTCTCTGTTCCATTCTTTCCAGTTTGAGCATACATACACGAATTTCCAGACGACAATAAGTGACAAGCTTGCATCCGTCATTCAAAACCAAAAAAGTTACTGTAATGCTTTCATAGAGGTTGTCGGAAAGGAAAGTATTTCCCTTATAAATGGTGTACCATGCCACGACAAACAAATCCTTTGCAGCAACATTAACACAATAAATTACGATTGCAAATTTTTAGAATGCTGGAGAAGTTTAAATGCATGGAGAAAAATAAATCTTATAAACATTTGACTTATACCAAACTTAAGAGGTTTTAAAATACGTTTGACGTGCTAGCTGCCAACAATATTTGGAAAACTAAATCAAGTTTACGTTTTTTTAAATAAAATCCACAATTTCAAATCAAAATAAAGCCACAGCATTTCAGCGCATGTAGAATGGAATGGCCAGGAAACGAAGAAAAAACAAGCATAGCTAGTGTAATTTTCAGCCAGATAGAATAAAATTATTGATGCAAAATCTGAAAACCGCATCAAATACCATACTGAAGTTGCAATGAGCGATTTTGACTCAATCAAATTTCATCATTGCTGCTCTCCAAGTCCCAAACGACTTTTCCATTCTTTTACTATGTACATTTTTTGTTTTTTATAGCAAATAAAATTTAATACGAGAGAATCTTTAATCTTCACAAAAGAAAGTTTTGTAACCTTCCGCTATTGTATCAATATTTTAATGCTTTAAATGTGTGCATCACATTATGTCTTACGGCTGTCGTTGCTCCCTGCTGGCAAGTTTGCGCGTGTGTGCAAGTTCTAAAGCAAAGCTTCAGTAAAGTGGTTTTGCTTGGAACAATGCTGCAGTTGTACTCCATTCCCATTGATCATTCATTCCAGAGTAAATCAATACAAAACATTGTACTTTTATTGTGAGCACTATAATTTGGAATCAAAATAAAAGCCCAGCATTTGAGAACAAGTCTAATGGGATGTCCAGAAAACGAAAAAATGACATTTATAGCTCGTGTTATTGCCTGCATAATGCAATAACCATCAATAATCATGTAAAATCTGAAAAAAATAACTGAAGTTCTTAAGTGTTATAGTAAATTCGAAATGCAATGTAATATATGTTTCACGCATATGTTCCCAAACTACTTTTCCTTTTTTTGTTCAGTGCATCTTTAAAGCAATTAATTTTAATGCAAAGTGATACACAAAAGAAAGTTTTGCAAGCCTTTAGAACTTTCACCCGATTTACATTCATTTCTTTTTTTTTTGTTTTCTAGCAAGAATTTTAGACTATTGCATACAAACCTATATTTCAGTATGTAAAATCGATGAAAATGCAAAATTGACACCAACTCTTTGTCATTTAAATATTATGGTGTGACCTCAGCACGTCATCTAATGCAGTTATATTTCAAATGCTTTAAATACGTGCATCATGCCAAATGTTACTACTGTTGTTGCTTCGCTTGTCTATGGAGTTCAATAAGTACACAGCTTGCACACATATGTACACTCTTCAGTAAAGTGGTTTTGTTTGGGAAAATGTTGAATATGTGCTTCATCCTCTTTGATCATTCATCTGAGAGAAAAATCAATACGGAGCATTGTAAGGGTTTTGCTGCTCGAGAGAAAATCAGCGTATGGTTGTGGTTGCTCTTGAGAAGACGAAACCTAAGTTCATTCCGTTGATGGTATGCACTATTCCTTCTTTCAGTTTGCTTTGATCTGCTTGTCAATACTTTCACTAACTTGTAAGTAAGCTGTTCCCTAATACCCTAAAAGAGTACTTGATCCCAAATAACAATTATTTTGATAAAAGCCAAGCACCGAAATACATTTACAATTTCTAAGCCACATATTTTAAAACAAATATTTTATCTTTGTAAACACAACAGCATATCATTTAACTTAATGCAGAAATTGATATATCAAGCAATAGCCCATTTATATTTGAGGACATTTCATCAATCTGTTTCAGGATTGCATTTTTCTGGAAACAGCACAACTCAATTGCGTAGGTTCACACGTGACAAGTTGGCTGAAACAAAAACCATGTTTTAATTTGAACTGTGACTTGGAAATGCTGGGACATGCCTATAACATATATGCAATGGTAAAAAGCATGACAAGAATGATGGCTAGAGTGTTGTTGTACTTTATATTTTAAGCATAATATTATATGTGTCCATTCACACACTTTCCGAATAAACTTCCTTTTAAAATTACATTCAGAAAAATTTCTGGATCCGAAAACTTAATACGGCCTTTTTCATGTTTGCCATCGCAGTTTGCAAAATGTTTGATGAATACAAATGCTCCAAAATGTCAAATACTTACCGGTGATTACATTCAAAACAGTATATATTTTTTTTGTGTGTCTGGTCCAAAAACCTTTTCATACTCGCTCGCCGTTAAGCAAATAAGTGAAGAAACTAATGTACGTGGGACAAATTACTGTACATGTATTATGATGCACATTTTTGTATAGTGTGGACTAGAACATGACTACTATATTATCTTAGAAAATTTTCTGGGTGAAAATCTTTCAGAAAGTGCGCCCCATCCAAATAGGTATTATGTTCTTATTGTTATTGTAACTGTCCAGTTATTACACAATTATGGTTTTTTGTCTCCTTGGAGCAGAAAACGGTCGTGTTAAATGATAATATTAGCTTTGGTGAAATAAATAGACAAGAGTAATATCACAAGAGTTTCTAATGGTGTTTTGATGTTGAAACTATTAACCTGTAATGGTTTTAACGGTTATTGGTAGAAAGAAAGCATTGACCATATGATGTGTGCACTTAACCGGAAAAAAACCCCGATTTTTAGATCACCCAATTTAGCCTGTAGAGTACAAAATAAATTGTCCGGCGCGGTTTGAACAAATAGTTTCAAGTTATTTCTGAAAACCCACAGATTTAAAACAGAACATGCTATTTGGAAAGCAACCGCTAATACAGTGTTGAACTTGGCTTCGCTTGACATAAGTGAAAGTTGGCAGTAAGGTTGTAAGTACCATTTCGACAACGTATTTCTCTGCCTGTTTTGCTGAGAAATGGACAAACACGAATCTGCCGTTGAAATACACCCGCCATCTAGCCATATTGGTTTCAAATGTTCTGATTCCAACACTAGTGCTTGTAAAATTTTGCTATGAAAATAAAATGACAAAGATACTAAATTTCATACCATTTTATTTTCACTTTCACTTCCAACTGCTTATGATATCCCTTCAAGCAACGGCTTTATTAAATATTATCTGCCTACGTTTTTATGAAATATAATAACTTTGAATACGTTGGACAAATTAATGGCACAAAGCTCAGCAATGGTTCTGATTCATCCGTTGTCCCGACTTTATTAATTTTGGATGACTCACAGCACGTGGCATAACTGCGGTTATACCATAAGGTATTATGTAATACACCAACTTACAGATTATTTTGATCGAATATTTCAGAGGCTTTGTTACATAACATACTATAATGAGAATTTGAAAATGCACAAAAAAGCTCCCACACTCGTGTGTGTTACACCCACTCGTAATCTGATCGCCTACGCTTGTTACATTATTTGCAAAGCAGAGTTACATAAATCATACACTTATGAAAGGAAAAAAATCAAATCAGCTTACAACTCAATGAATGAAACTTGGTTGCAGTATTAGTTTTGTGAATGGATTTTAATCTGTGCATTCACATAACAGCATTGACCTTAAAAAAGTTGCCACATGTTGCAAAATAGGCGTCCGTGTAACCCAATTTCCGTTTGTCAAAAATATTATTATATAAAATATACTACCTATATTTTGTTGTTTTATGTGCATCATCGGTTTTCAAGAGAAAATATTTTAACAACATCAACAATATCACCTACTAATATTTATTGGTCGAATAGGATGGCAATTTGCTTAGCTAAACTTTCTCATTCAAAGATTTGTACGCAAATAGCCGCAGCACATGAGCTTATGCTACTGGTATTGTTATTACCTGGGAAGACTCTCGCCGCATTTTTGTCAGTCGTTCCATATAACATCATGCCTTATTATCTGAGTTCTCATAACTTGCAAGAGATATAATCCACCGTTCCAACTGAAAAACACTTTACAAACCAATATGAAGAAGTTTTATAAATTGCTCTCACAATTTGTAGATATTTTGAAATTTACATGAATATTCCAGATTCTACAGATTTGGAGTAAATTTCACCGTGAATTGAAAAGAAGCCAGAAAAATGGAATTAAAAAATTGTTGCAACATACGACATGAAATATTCTACAATCCCATGAATGAACGTTTAATACCACCAACGCAGGAAAACAAATATGCGTAGTTACCAAAATCTTTCCACATCCTTCTGCTTGAATAATGTCATGTCTAGCTCGTGCAGTAACTGCAGTGTGGATTGGTCATTTTATTTGGTTTGGGCAATTCCCTCTACAGACGCATCCCATCAGCTGTCCTCAGACCGCGTACCCATTATGAACGTGTTGACAGCCAATCCTGGCCGTCACGTGATTCACAACCAAACAACAGTTGAATCACGTGACGGTCAGGATTGGCTGTCAACATGTTCATAATGGGTACGCGGTCTGAGGACAGCTGATGGGATGCGTCTGTACCAAACAAGGCAATTTTGATGGAATTTTGAACTGCATACCTGGCAAATTCTTGTTTGATGTTCAATGTGCATTTTACAGCTTGAAGTGCAATCGCAGTAAAATATTTGGTTTGTATGTACATGAACAACGTTGAAGTGTTCACTCGATATTGGAATTCCAACAAAAATGCTTGATACCAACTTTTAACATTATTGGCATACGTGAAAATGCACTGAAAGTGTTGAGTTCAACAAGGTGAGTACAATCAGATATTATAAGCTTTGCATTAGTGGAAAAATGAAATGCATTCAAGGTGAAATGGAATTTATGTTTTGGTTCATATTTTCTGGCTATAAACTGAAGGTCACTGCCTCCAAGCACAAGAAAACTGATTTTTTTATAAATCATAGCACAACGCGGGTAAATGTGTTTGGAATAAACAGACCGGGCAAAATTTAGCTGAATGCATCCTATTAATGCTTTATTATATTACAAATCTGATTTTATATCATAGCTGTTATTTCGCCTGTCCAGCTTTCTCCCATAAAAAAGCGCAATAACTTAACATGACTAAGCTTACCGGATTAAGTTGGAGTGTTCACCAAAACTGACCTTCAATGGTCAGCCGATACCTTTTAAAAATAAGGTACGATACTTAGGTGTCCATCTGGACAGTAAGTTAATGTGGCGACCTCACCTCTTAAATCGGGCCACTCGTATGCAAGTGGCCTTAGCACAATGTAGGAGAGCAGTCGCAAGGACCTGGGGTTTGAAACCATGGGTAATGAAATGGATCTATACGGCTATCATTCGACCTGCCACATTCTACGGGATTGTGGTATGGCTCCCTGCAATGAAAGCCAAACAAAACGTGATGATAATTGCTAGGCTTCAACGCCAGGCAATGACACTCATCACGGGATGCATGCGAACAACTCCAACCGCTGCGTTGGAATGTTTGCTCGATCTAAAACCAATTGATGTACATGCCAATGAAATGGCTGCACGGACGATGCACAGGTTGCATCACAATAAAACCTGGAAAGGTATTGAACCGCGGGGCGTTCTGAAACGGGAGACCTATTCTGTGGCTTGTAATAAAGTCTGGAAGGGGATTCCTATCTTGGAGTGGCCATGCGACTTGCGGAACAGTAGACCACTGATAGAAGGTGGGTTTAAAATAACTGTTCCGTCCCGTGACTCGTGGAAGAAGAGAGGTGAACCTAAACACCCGTCGGAGTCTGTGGAGTGCTACACAGACGGCTCTAGATTCCATGAAAAGACTGGTGCTGCATTTACAGCATCATATGATGGGGAGACTGTACAGAGGCTTATACCGTTGGGTGCAAGCACTACAGTCTTTCAAGCTGAAGTTCTTGCCATCTTAATTTTGGCAAGGGATCTATGCTCCCGTCTTAAGGACAGAAGGAGCATTCATATCTACTCCGATAGTCGTAGTGCCATCGAAGCTTTGAAGAGTTGGTGGCACATGACTTCAATAGTGGGGGAATGCTTTGAATGTCTCCGTCAATTGGCACGGAGGCATGAAGTGTCCCTCACATGGATACCGGCCCACAGCGGGTTTGTTGGGAACGAGGCGGTTGATGCATTGGCTAAAGATGCAACTGAAATTCCTTTTATCGGTCCCGAGCCGATCGTTCCTGTAGCGCTTAATGTAGTTAAGAGTGCAGTCAGAGAATGGGGTGATGGACAGCACTCACTACAATGGCTAAGCAGGAACGACTGCAAAGAAACAAAAATGTTATTGACTTGCCGTCGCGTGCTGTGGGTCGCTTTTTAAGTGACCTTCCACGTGATGCATTGAGATTGTTTGTTCAGATCATTACTGGACATTCGGTGCTGAGGAGTCACCTCCACAAAATGGGGATGGCGGAGACTAAAGTCTGTCCCAGTTGAGGGATGGATGATGAGACTAGCCTACACTTCCTTGGAAGTTGTGATAGGTTTGTTGAGTTACGTTGCGACGTGCTGGAGGGTCAAACCCTCACTGCTGACGCCATACGACGTGCTACTCCAGCCAGTCTTTTGCAATTTATCAAAAGCACTGGTCGGCTCAAAAGGTCAATAGACCCGGCCAGAGCCGTGCGGAGGGCAGGTAGGCCATAAAGTAAACCTTCCAATGTAAGGCATGGGAGAGTCTGCAAAAATATAATTAAAGGTTAAACGGCTGCGGCAGTGACTAAAAATGTCTTGTTGCTTCCCAAATCACATACATACATACAACATGACTAAGCTTTAGTCAAGCCAAAATGAAAATTGGATTAGACCAATTATCAGCCACAAATTTAGCCCGTATTTACGTGTGGCTGCTATATTACGTTTGTAATCACTTTGAACTCAGCTAGAATCAAACATAAAAATCAGCTGCTAAATTGCCAAAAGTTCTAGAAGTGGCCAACCACAAATCATCGCATATTTAATCACAAGCATTTTGTGCATGCACTAAAGTAAGCACCTAACTTTCCCCGCACTTAACTGCACATTTTGCACTAATAATTTATATTTTTTAAGGTTTGTTTTACAAAAATTATACCAAGAATTTATCACAAATACTTTTTTGCTAATTTCTGCTGAGCTAAATTATTCATGTTTTTTCACATTGTCGACTATAATAACAAAAGGCTCTATACGTGGTCCCTATTCCCACTTAAGCAATTGTAAACGTCTTAGCCAGTATTTGCTTTATATTTACCAGAACGATTTTTGTGTATAGAAAATGAAATAATTCCAAAACACAATGCAGCTCTCTGACTTGTCTCTCGCCAGAACATAATTTACACGCTTTACAGGATCATGAAGCTGGAGTTACTCTCTTGGTTGCCTGTCTGCACTAGGTGAAAGCGGTAATCAGACTGAACCGGCAGACGAAAACGACAAGCCAGTTGTGATTCAACAGTAGCAATATATTGATTCAAGCGACTCCAAACGATTTTGCTGGCAAGCAAAGTCAAACTTTAAAATTATAGGCCGTATTGAAGTGAGTTTTTTGCATAACCCAATTTCATCTTTGCTGTTATCTCTTTCCTTCCTTTTTATATCAAGCCCATATTCCCAAACTACTTTTCCATTTTTTTGTTGTGTACGTTTTTATAGCAAATAAAATCTAATGCGAGAGGCAACACTAAAGAAAGTTTTGCAAGCTTTCAAAACTTTCACTCGATCTACTTTTCTTTTTGTTTGCTTGCAACAACTTGGGTTCACTACCATATATCGATGTAAGCAGCAACATGAATCGATGAAAATGCAAAATTGACACAAGCTCTTTATCATTTAAGTTTTATCGTTTGACCTCAGCATTTCACCTATTGCACCTATGCTTTAAACGAGGACATCATGCTGTTTATTTAGAGTGTTGTTGCTTTTGTTGGCATTCAAATCTGGTATGTGCATAGCTGGCGCATACGTCTACGCTCCTCAGGAAAGTGGTTTTGTTTAGGAAAATGCTGACGTTGTACTCCATTCTCTTTGATCATTCATCCTTGAGGAAAATCAATACGGAGTATTGTAAGGGTTTTGTTAGCGGAGAGAAAATCAGCTTATGGTTGCTTTTGCTGTTGAGAAGATGAAACCTGGAATCATTCCGTTAATGGCATGTTCTGTTCTTATTTTCTGGTTTGCTTTGATCTGCTTGGCTTGTGAATACATTCAGTAAGCAAGCTGATCCGTAAGACCGTAATAATATGGTATGTGAGTACTACATCTCAATAGCTATTATTTTTATGGAAGTAAGTATCAAAATATTGCGGAGGACCTCCAACTGAAGCGTGAAATTGCTGATGTAGTTGTTTGAGCTTGGTACTTCCACGCAATTTTTTATGCCACAGACTTTTAAGGAAATATTGAGTCTTTACAAACACAGCAATATACTGCAGTATATCATTTATCCTTTTACATAAATTCATATGCTAAACAGTAGCCAATCTTTTCTCACGGCGTTTAATGAATCTGCGTAATGTTGTGAATTTTTGGAAACAAAACTCAATTGTGTGGATTGACATGGGACATGGTAGCTGAAACAAAAGCCATGTTTCAATATTCAATCCTCAACGTGAATCGAATGCCGCACGACCTCTTTGCCGTTTTTCACTGGCAAAATGGTGGCTTGAGTTCTTCCAAAATGTCACCAATGACACATTTGTTATAAAACTGTGTAATTTTTAGAAGTGGAAATCGGCAAAAATTGATTTTATTTCGGACCATGAAATTTGATGTGCAGTCTTCAGAAATACAAACGTTCCAAAAGTCAAACAGCTTCCATTGATTGTATTTAAAATAGAGCGTGTAGATATTTCTCTAACAAATATTTGATCCATTGTTACATGCTTACTGTTAGAACTAACAATGGCAAACTTTTTTCATACCTACTGATACTTTAACTAAATATGTGCAAAAGACTTCTAATGTACAAAACATGGCACAAATATTACCGATATTAGTTCACACAAAAAGATTTTGTAAACTTTTTTCAGGAACAAGTACGTATAGTAAAAACTAAGAATATTGCAAATTTAATGTTAAAATAATAAAAATACATTTTTAATGCCAACTTTGAAGTACCTAAAAATTTTACTCATCATCTATAGGAGGACATTTTTCGGTTTCTTCAGCCAAAAAGCCCTCAAGTTTAAAAGAGACACTATCAAACCTAGAGGGATGGCAAGCACATGTCCAGTCGGAGCGATTACAGCCTTTGTCGTCGTTATCGCAACACATATGTAGTTCCTCGTTGATATTGAGTGATGGCACACGCACTGAGCATTTGCACGCAGCTTCTTCGTCTTCGTCATTACAGATATTTTTATCATCAGCGCTGCCACAATCGAAGATAGCCTGCGTTAAAAGTAAATTAGTTTTTAGATATTTTTTAAAGAACAAATACATGAATTTAACATCTTCAGTCTCCATAAATACTTACCTTAATTCCGTTTGCAAGAGTTTTTGAATTCCGTTGTTTGGATGATGATGCGTAACAACTTATAAATATAAGAAGTAGGATGGAATAGGCCGATTTAAAATTTTCCATTTTGCAAGTTGTGTAACAAACCAACTGGCAAATTCACCGAAGTGGCTTTAAAATTAACGTGTTAAGAACTTTTTTTTACAAATTATTGGTATGACTGTTTAAAATATTTTGTAAATGTATGATAGTTAAATTTGGGGTACTTAAACGTTAAAAATATAAATATAGACTGACAAGTCAATCACTCGGGAATTGAATCAGGATCCAAGTGTCAGTAGTAACTGTAACTGACAACGTTTCCATTTTTCAAGTATTATACTTTCAGTACACTTTCTAAAATCTACCTATTCAAGCTACGCAAAAACTATACATTCTTGAAGAGTATATGCAAAAAAAATTGTTTTTCTGGTCGTGCTTGATTCTGAAAAAAATCCTGAAGGAATTAATGTTTTACAGTGTGAGGTGCCTTTCTACAATCACTTCATATGGATATTGATTAATATAGAAAGACAAAATTAGCACATAATTGGATACCTTGCAACTTCCAAAAGGAAAAGTGTTTCAAACCTTACCCATTCATTTTTATTGACTGGTATAAAGCGCGGCAATGGATTTTGTTAAAGCTGCATAGTAATCTGACCCACGGAATATATTGATAACAGAAATGTTTTATAGGTAAAATTATATTTACCGTAACAACAGAATTTGTCATAACTGCAATATTTAAAACATAAAAGCAGGTTAACTATGCTGACTTACTAAATTTGTTGGAAATGCTTCTCGCTCGTGTGCAGTTTGAAGTAAGGCGTAAGTTATTTGACACATTGGTTAGTTTATTGTATGTGTACTTTAATATGTAAAGGTTTTACTTGTTATACGTTTTCACAATTTATTTTATTCTCACAATCTATCAAATTTGAAAAGCATATAAAATCTAAAATTGGATAGAATGTTAGGATTATTTCCAACAGAAGTCATGCTGATAAGCGTGTTAGCTATATAATCGTACAACAGACTTTTTTCAGGAATACGCACTGGCATTTCAGAAACTGATAATGATAAATGCATGCTTTAAAACAATTATCTAAAGCAAATGTTTAAATTTTGGATTTTCAGAGTTGTGTATTTAAGAAAACACAATTTTAAGTTTTGTCGGAGTTTTAACCGGTAGTTTCTAATGATTGTGGTTTTCAAGTAAATCTTTGCTAATTTATAGTAGAAGTAGGTAAATATAAACTGGCGAGCTGGCCACAGTAGAGTTTAATCTGGCTCCAAGTGTCAATACTAAATGACAGCTTCAAACAAGCTACCTAAGCAATCTACGCGCTGCCAGTTTATCGTGGAAAATACATGCAGGTTATACATTATTTTGCATCTTTGTCTTTGGGCTCCACAAATACCCGAGTGAAGTAAACATTGAACACTTTGGAATGTTTACCTTACAGTAGCTTCATATACATGTGTAGGTATGTAAATCATAAAATATGTCTACCTATAAATTTTCTCTGTCACTTTGGGTACATTTGCATTTGCTGGCAAGATGTAACAGATGGTATTTCAACGATAGCTTTCTCTAGAGATTAAACATAATGATAACAGACATGCGTAAAGCTGCATTGGTCAGGCAAAACATTAAATGCAATATTATATTTGTATGAATGCAACCTGTTCTGATAATGCCTAAGTATATGAAATATTTCATGAATAGTCTTTTTATCATTTATTTGATTTTCTGAGAAAAGGTCTGGAACTTGGGATTAGCACTTCCTTTTTTTGACAAAATTACATTCATTGCAACGTTAGATGTACATTGCACCGTATTACGCACGGAAAACAGAGAGTACCTAAAAACTGGTACTCTTTTGTTCTGCATCAAAAATCAACAAGCCACAAATACAGGCATTTCTATTTGATGGCGTATTGCATGAATATGAACAAAGATCACTTACTATTGAAGATGTATAGTACAAATGCCACATGGAATGTGAGCAAGCAAATTGTATTGCATGTTTGTTAAACATGATAATATGTGTGTGTACGTTTGATTGGCTAATATTTCCAAATTCTAACTTTAATTTATTGGCTCCGCAAACTCATTCAGTGAAACTACTGAACGCATTAAGAGTCTCATCCATCACCACATTTGCACATTTGTATTTATTTACACATCACGATTTTTATGGAAAGTTTTCAAAACGAAATTTTCTGACAATTTGCTGCTTGATAAACCTGAATGTTTTTGTACTGTATTCATTTTTCTTAAACAAATGAAATTATTCAATAAACAGACTACGGAGGTTGATTTGTATAACTATCAACTATTAGTATTACTGCGTGAAAAGTTTATTTCGTACAGTAAGCAAAATGAACAGCTTAGAATACAGGTACACATAGCGCGTTGAGCAATAACTTGGTTCCGTCAAATATTTGTTACGCGCACAAATGCCATCAACGCACTAACAGTAATCAGGCGTTAATTCATCAAACATGCTTTGCGTCGGTATCCCTAAATTTCAACAAAATCTAAACCTTTTTAAGCCTTGAATTCTTCACCCAAAAAGTGAAGGGCACCAACGCCACAAAGTCTGACATGCAGCATGCAATTATCATTTAAAACTGCATGTTACTATGCATAATAAAGTAATTTATAATACAAATTAAAGTGGTAGATTACTACCAAAGTAAAAATCCTAAAGACATTTCTTTATCCATTATAAATATGCATAAATGCCGGTGAGCCAGTAAGTGCAAAAGCTTATTGGTAAAAGTATATGAACATGTACTTTTTACACTTTATCAGCTGGATAAACTCATATTTTTCGCAACGATTTAACGTAGAAGGATAAGCAACAAAACTTTTGTAAGGTTGTATAATACGCCCTGTGGAAATTTTAGGCGCCACTTTTTGGCGAAAAATAAATCCCCACCCTTTAGTTAATATAAAGGATGTATAATAAGTAAAGCGACAAAAATTGTTTGATTTTTAAAAAGTCACACTTATCATTTAAAACAAAAACATGATATATCAATGATGCATTAGACCTTGAAGAATTATAGGAAAAATTATCTCGATCAGATCTCTTTATTTAAAGCTCACATGATCATTCGACGTTAGGTGGCGCCACCTATCAAATTTCCGGTTACCAAACCTTTGACACCTAATCGTTAGGCAAATTTTCCAGAGAACTTGTATGATTAAATGGGTTTACATGTTATACTCAGAATTCATTTCTCTTCAAAACGTGATAAAAAGTTTACCTCTACTGCTTCTTAGTAGGTATGGATAACCTCTTGCAAAATTTTAGCTTCAAAAACCGAAGCACTAGAAACCCTGGTTATTATTAAACCACTAATCATCTACAAGAAGATTTGGTACCCTGTTTCTGAAAGCTAAGTACATGAGCTATTAGTATTGCTAGGACACATGGAACTGTAGTGCATTTACATTAAATAAGAGCAGCAAAAACATTTGGCTACAATGGTGACACCAAAATTTGACTCGAGACGAGATTCCAGAAAAACGTAAAAAACTCGGTACGAATGTAATTTTTACACATTAGTAAACTCAATGGCAAATGACAGCTCATCTGAAAGCCCATTTATTAGTGAATATTACTGGAACTATTGCTTTCAGAAAAAGCGACATGGTAAGAATTGAGGAACACTTTAAAAAATTCATACTTTAAAAACCCCGGAAAACTGAAAATCAATTTGACTGTACATAACTGTAAATTTATACAAACTGATAGATCAGAAAAGCCTGGCGTATTTTTTCCAATAAACTAGGAAGCTTAGTGCATCTAACGACAGTAAAATAAAAACATAAAAGTTTCATGGTGGGTTTTAACAAGAACTTCAATTTTGTCGCTTTACTTATTATACATCCTTTATATACCAAATGTGAGCTCACTGTGGTTACTGATTCGAATCTGTTTTTGAGACTCTGGAAAGCCGCATTTAAAAAAATAGAGTAGTATGTCATACCACCATCTATCAACAAGTACAGGGTAGCCTTGACGGTTACGTAGGTGTGGCATGTCGCTAGTATAGTATCCAATATTATCTAATTGTGATCTGTATGTGGTTATATGGTTAACTTCAGAATTTAAAATTCATGTAAAAATGCAATAATTTGTGGGGGGCTAAAATATATGAATTTTGTGATGCGGATGTCGCTGAAGTTGTTTTGCTGCAATTATACTATGGTATTTACTAAACATACTTTTCAAACTCAGGATATGGTTTACAATAAGTATTTGCAAATTACAGGGAAAGGTATAAACGAACTTTTGTAAATTCTAATTCTGATTTAACCTGAAACCATAAACTAGACTGGTTAGTCTTACAATCTGTTACTTGAAATAATAAACACTAAAACACTTCTGCCTCTTGATGCTTGCAATAACTATTCTTAGTGTAAAAAATGCATTAGTACTTGATACATAACTATTTTGCGTATTCTGGTTTCATACAATAAAGAATTTCTCGATTTTTAATTAATAATTGAAAATAGCAAAAATACTCTAAACCTTGTTTTGAATTTGGTACTCATGTTTTAAAATATTTGCTGCAAAAAATTGTTTTGAGCAAAAAGAACAAACAAAGTGCTATAGGTCACGAGTGATTAATTAATTAAAATGCATTTTAATGTCACTCTTAAAGTAATATGAACTTTTTTTATCGGCGGCATACAGTCGTGTAATTTTGGAAGCAACCAGATATCTTGAGCCATTGCCATAGCCGCTTAACCTTTAATTAGGCATTTGCTGTTTGTCCCTGTGGCTGACAGTTACCTTTAAGGTTATTAAACATTTGTACAATGTTAACAGGAACATCTTGAGTAACCACGAGGTTGCAGTAGCACGCCCAGTTGAGAGTACCGTAAAACATGAATTGCCATCGCTGTCTTCCTTACAACACAAATCAATTGGTATACCATCCAATTGGCACGAGCACGGATCATCGAACCCCTCCGTACTTTCGCAGGTGCGTACTTTATCGTCTGTACAATAGCCAAAATCCTGCAGTGGAAAGTCAGTTCGTTTTTGTAGTTTTGTAAATACAAAATGTAGTAGCAAGATGATTTAGTCACGGACAAATAAATGAATTTTAAAGCAAATTAACGTTTTCAGTTTGAATTTTGTTATACTTACGTCTGCACGTGTGCCTGAAGCAATGGTCCAATTCCGGTGTTGGGATGATGACACGTAACAATTCATAAATACAAAAAGTAAAATGACACTGATCTTGTTTACGTTTGGCATTTTGTATATTGTGCAAACAAAAATCAAATAGTTTTCGACAGTTGATTTTTAAAAATTCAAATTTCCCTAGAATTTCTAGGAGCAAATTGTTTCACTGTTTAAACAAATAATTATAAAAGTAAATCAAATTTGGCTAAAGTATGATTGCAAAATATAAACTGGAGTGTAAGCAAGAGTTCAGTCAGGATTCAAGCGTCAATCGAAAGTGACAACGTACCCCTTTTCAAAGACAAAAATGTGATATTTTCAGAAAGGGTTGGGAAAAGTACGTAAGCAAACCACACAAATCCTTTCATCGGTGAAACAACCCTGTAGGGAACATGCAAATGTTGCATTCTTCTGTTTTATTTGGTCAAAGGAAAATTTCAAAATGGGATTGTTATTTCACTCAAGTTGTAATTTTCCGTTCAGTTAATTGAGGTACATATGTGGGTATGTATTTTGTATAAAATACTGCTACTTATAAACCCGGACTCGGCTCAAAGGTCACGTACCTGCCTACTGCTTCGCTTCAGGTACATATATGCTGACTACTACCCTTGATAGCTGGTAAACGTAAAGGATTAATACCGCCGCAAATATACTTTTGAGCCACCAGCCGCTAAAATTTTGTTGAAAATTTTCCCCAACCACTGACAGCATTGACCTCGGTCATTTATCAAACCACCAGAACGCAATTTTGTTCAAAATCAGAACAATTGAAAGCAAGGCAAGTAACTCTTTTACATTTACGTTACGTTTTACAAGACTTTTACGTGCAATATGCAGGTATCCGTGTAATGATACAAAATAACTCATTCATATGCATAAAAATAAAACATTATACTCTTCATTTTTCAAACGGGAAAGAAAAATGAATGCTAGATTTGCATGCATTTGCCTACAGCAATTTGGCAAGGTGACGAGGGAAATATTTAACGACAACAATTGGGTAGTAAATTGTGTAGCAAATGACAACGTATCCATTTCCAAGGGAAAATAGGTAAATGTTTATTTCAGGAAGCTTAGAAGAAGGTATCAATGCAAGGTTCATACATAAAAACTGTTCGCAGCTATTCTACATGTACACACAGGTGTTAAATTCTTCAGAAGAATTTCTTCGGCTTTTGTTTGTTCATCCGGTTTTTTAAATGGGATTAGCATATTCCTTGAAATTCGAATTTTTCATGCAATCAAATTAAATACAGTGTGGATATGTAATTCGTATGAAATACTTTTATAATCAACGACTTTTAGATTTTGTACTTGTCTACCTATTCAGGTACACTGGTACTGACAACGCTTGATAGCTGGTAGTCCGAGAGGATTAAAACCCACCACAATATGCTTATAACTGCGTAGGCGCGCAGCAAACGACAAAAATTTTATTCATGTATAAAGTAGGCTAAAGTTGAAAGTATGCTAATTTATAGTAGATAAATTTTAACCAGCAAACTGGTCACTGTTGAGTTCAATCGGGCTCTAATTGCAAACATTGAATGACAACTTTTTCCTTTTTGTTAGAAAAAGAAGTGTTTTATTTTTAGTAGGCTTGCAACAAGAAAGCTAGGCAAGCTACGCCAAACCATTTCATTTGTATGCCGTAAAATGTATATGCAGGTGTATATCCTGCTTATGTTCGGTGGCCATAAGTATCCAAATTAGGATTAGTTTTGAACACAAGTGAGATTTTTTCATGCAGCAAAATTTTTAACTTACGATACATGTGTAGGTTTGTAGATCATAAAGTATTTACTATAAACCCGTTCTGCCACTTTATGTAAAGTTTGCTTCTTGAATTCAACGTGCTGTGCGTATCCCTAAAATTCTAAGAAGACAAAAACCTTTTTTGAAAAATTTAATTCTTCACCCAAAATGTGACAGGTGCCAAACTCCACCTTGCAGCATAGAATTGGTATTTAAACTAGCATATTACTGTGCATGATACAGCTGTCGAGACAACAGATCAAGGCAAAATATTTTACAGACATTTCCCCGTCCATACATTACTATAAAAAAGTATAAAATCCGGTGCAGTAAGTGCAAAGATGTATTGGAAAAAGTATATAATCTTCTTTTCTAAAAACATCAATTTGTAAACTCAGACTGGTCTCTCTGTATGCACAAATACCTTCCTTTGGGATGATTATAGGTACTAGTCTGCAGTTTTGGCAACTAAACAACACAATAGGACTGCATAGATCCTTTGGAGCACAAATATGTTTGATACTGCATTGGTGAGATACAAACGAACATATTTGTATGTCCAAATTTTCTAACCACTGGTGGCATTGTTTTTTCCGGTTTATCAAACCAGCCAATATTACATTTTCTTAGAAATTCAGAGCGATGAAAGACTAAAAAGGTACCATTTTGGTAATAAATTTTTAATGCGCTTTTGTAATATTTCAGTAATGGCACAAAAAGTCATTCCCATGTATGCATGCATTTAACACAGCTAGTCACTAGATAATTCAATTTTTATGATTAACAAGGCTGACCTTATTTTTCAACTCGTCGAGCTTTCGCTAGTCATGTACACTAGTAACTGAAGCTGAAAGAGAATGAATGTTGGAATTACATATGCATAAACAAAAAGAATTCATGCGTGAATACTTTAGTGGGGTTAAATTCATGGTTCATTCAGGATGTGAAACATATTGAGTTGAATAATATATGACGCGTAAAAGCAGTAAAGTTAGCACGATTATTGAATCTGCCAGGATTTGAAAAACTCATGCACGCAATATGTACGCACGACAATGTACAAGAAAAAGTACATTGTGATCGGATTTTGAAGTTTGAATATTTAAATGCAGTTAATTTTACATTGAAATTAAATTGATATCAATGTGTTCAGCAAATAATTCATAAATTGTAATTAAGTGTTTCCAAACGTTCATCAGATTAATTTCATGACAATTTGTTTTGTAAATTTTCTCATTTGAAATTTGAAACGCAAATAACCGTAACTGTTGTGTTGACGCTATTGTTACTAGAGAAAAATGTTCCATAGAAAATAACCGTTAAGTACATATAAAAGTGTAAACAAAAACCAATTTATTATTTTGATTAACATTGTGGTTTTTAAAAACCTGACGCAATGTACAGTGCTGAATAAGTTTCAAATATTCATAGAAAATTTGCATTATTTTTGGTTACTGCAGAAACTGGTACTGGTTTACTGGTATAGGAGAGATTTCAATAATTTCAATAATTGTAAACAACTTTCATTCATATAGCTGCAATGTTGAGTATTTTGGGGGACTTTATTTTGGATTTGGTTTTCCCTTTTGTTGTTTGTCTTCGGATTAGCAACAAATAATGCCATAACATGCTCATATTTCCAAGGTTGGGGTTACTCCAATATGCACAATAAAAACCCAATCAAAAACTTAATGGTGTGAAGATGCCCGTACCCCTAGCCAATATTCAACTAAGCTGGAAAAAGATTGAGAGAATATGTCTTGAACTTTGAAGCTGTTTTAAATATTTAGAAAAGTTGTTTGGCTGCTTTTAAACCAAGCAATTTATTAAAGTCACTTCTAAAAACGTTTAAATAGTTAGCAGTTGGTATTTATTAAATTTCAAGAGAACTGTAATTGAATTTGTATAAATTCTAATTTTTATATAGCATAAAAACTCAAAATAAACTTAGGCATACAAACCAAGTACTAGAAAAAAATTAGTGAAATTTTTCAACCTACTACTAACTTAATAAAGAATTTCTGGGTTATTAATTGGTTAATTTAATTAAGTTAATAAACTAAATATAGTAAAAACACATTGAAAACTTTGTTGTGAACCAGATAGCCATGCAAAAAAACTGATGTCAGAGTTTTGATGTGAAAAACTTAAATTTTTGTCAACAAAAATGCAAGTAAAAGAGTGACAAATTTCAAATAATGATTAGTTAATTGAGATTGCTTTTTCAGTGTCAACGTTTTAATAGTACAATCGTGATCCCTTATTCAGGGCAGATAGCTTTTAGTTCATTAAACCTATCTATTACGTTCTGAGCGAGATTACCACCTTGGAGAGTACAAGCGCATGCCGCGTTCCCACTGCCAAAGTCACAGGAAGAGCTACCATCCTCGGCGTCGTCGTCACAACACAATTTTATCGATACGCCCAGGAATGTACACTTACACGCAGCGTCAATCTCGTGATTATGATTTGGGCAATTGCGTGAACGATCATCTCCACAGTTAACAAATCCCTGCAATAAAAATTCAATTCGTTTTTAGGGTTTCTTCAATTCAAAAAATTGCGGCAAAATGGTTAAGTTACTAGAAAACACATGAATAGTCATTCATGGTAATGATTTTTTGTTTGCGTATAGCTATCATACTTACATAGTCTTTAGCTGTGTGCGTACCAGCAGTCCAATTTTGGTGTTGGGATGATAATGTGCAGCAACTTATAAATACAACAAGTACTACAAAACAGCATTTCTGTAAGGTATGCATTTTGCGGAGTGTAGAAAAAACAAAATCAAAAGTGCGTCACACACAACTTAAAAGCAAAAAAATTCCAATCTTCTAAAAAACTGTATCACTTTACGGGTTTGAAAATATATTCTACTAGCTTAGGCTAGAGTATGGTTACAAAATATAAACTGCCAAGTGAGCAGGAGTTCTCTCAAGATTTAAGTGAGAATGGCAAGTGACATCGTACCCCCTTTTAAAGAAAAAAATGGGATATTTTCAGAAAACTTTGAGGAATATACCTAAGCAAGCTACAACAAACCTTACATGCGTGAAGCAACCCTATTGGAATTCCCAATAATGCAACATCTGCATGTTCCCAATGGGAACATGCAGATGTTGCATTATTCTGGTTTTGTTCAGTCAACGGAAAATTTTTAAATGGGATTATTATTTCACTCAAGTTGGAATTTATCATGCAGTCATTTCACATACATGTGTGGGTATGTAGTTGAGATAATACATTTCTATGCACCCTGCCCTGACTCTCGTGTTCCGTGCTTGAGTACTATTTCAGGTACATTTTTGCTGACTACCCATAATAGCAGGTAATCCTAAAGGATTAAAATCATCACAAATTTGCTTAATGCTGCACTGGTAAACTCCAGACGGTCAAAATTTTATTTATACATTTGGAAATTTTCCAACCACTGGCAGCATCCCCCTCAGCCGTTTATAAAATAATCCATCCAAAACAATGAAAGCTTAGAAGGGAAGGCACAGCAAGATAAAAAGGTTATGCTCAATGCTGGTATCCAAACTATGCATGTAAACACAAAAAAGTTTTCTATTATTTTGATGGGAGGCAGGCAACATAGTATTGCAGAGGTTTTGCACTGAACTGGCATTTTTACAGTTTGGTATACCGCAGATGTTTAGACAAAAGTTGAGTGTTTGTAAGCACAACTGTATATTGTTTATTTTAATACTCAGATTTATATGTCCAGCAATAGCCCATTATTCTTGAGGTCATTTCAACTATCTGGTTTACGCTGTGACTTTTTAGAAACACAACTCAATTAAATGGGCTGACATGTAGACTGGAACAAAACCATGTTTTAATCTGAAATGTCGCCATGAATTTGAAAGAAACCTGAAGTATAGAAATGATAAATGCTTCAAAAAATTTACTAAACATTATCCGAGATCACAACATTTTATATCAACAGCGCATTAAAATAAATGCGCGTAGCAAGAAAAAAATATATCCATCCTCGTGGTCAAGAATACAATAATAATTTTACCAACTTTTGAAAAGAATTACAATCCACATTTGTCAATTATCGATTTGATGAGATAATAACAGAAATTCAGTTCGGTTGGTTGATTCTGCGTATCTAAGTATAAGATTTTGGCAATAAAACATGACATAAATATTTACCATAATACTTTACACTAAAATATTTTATAGATTATTACTAGCAACTTATAAATAAAGTAGATATGTTAATATGGTAATTTTAAAGATAAACAATGAAAATGCATTTTGCAATACTAACGCTGAAATAATTTAACGTGCTTCACCGTGTCAAGGACATTCTGCACTTTCTGCAGCCAAAAAGTTGTCAACGTCCAGCAAGAAACTACCAGTGGGATGGCAATCATATGCCCAGTCGTTGCGATTACAGTATTTTTTGTCATTGTTGTCGCAACACATATCGACCAGTTCCTCGTCGATATTGAATAATGGCGCACTTACTGTGCACTTGCACGCAACTTCGTCATCGTCTGTGTTGCAAGCTTGCAAGCATGTGTAGCACGGCCACAGTTGAAGACAGCCTGCAATCAAAATTAAGTTGGTTTTAAGATATTTTTAAACAGAAAATACTTTAGCCCATAGCAAATACATGAATCTATGGTCTACAATATGCATAAATACTTACGTTTACGTCAAGTGGGTTTAAAAGTGTTGTTAAATTCCATTTTTGAAATGAAGATGCGCAACAACTTAATAATATAAGAAGCTGTATAGAATAGGCCAACTTAAAATTTTCCATTTTGCAGGTTGTGTAGCAAACAGACTAGCAAATTAATAGAAGTCGCTTTGAAATAATCAAGTTTGGAAATTTTCTACGAATTTGTTGTGTGGTTGTATTAAATATATTCTTTGCAATAAAATATATGATGGTGAAAGTCAAGTATTAAAACTCGAAAATTTATGGTGACACGTAAACCACTCAGGAGTTGAATCAGGAACCAAGTTGAGGAATAACTGACAACATATCCACTTCTAAAGAAAAAACAGGGTTTAGTTTTAGTAAGCTTTCGAGAAGCTATCTATTCAAGCCGCCCAAAACTATTTAATCTGTGAAGACTACTGGCAGATATTTTGTTCCTCTGGTGGTTATTAGTGCTCAAAAAATACCTAAGGAGATTAATATTTTACACAAGCTTCACCAGTACCTTGTTTGAAAATCCTTCATATACAAAGTCACTTTTTCTACCGGTACAGGTATTTATGTATATTAACCAACTGCCATCAATGTACCATTCACAATTGATATGCAGTTTATATAAAATACTGCAACAATTAAATCTCGGCTTTTAGGCGATGCACCTGTTTGCTGCTTCAGGTACATATTTGCTGACTATTAACCATGATCGTTCGTATTCCTAAAGAAACAAAACCACATGTATGCCTATTGCTGCACTGGTGAGCCAAAAACGACCAAAATTTTATTATATTATTTTTAACCACTGGAAATACATTAATCGCTCATTGATCAAACGCGATTTTGTTAAGTCAGAACAATGGAAGTAAGAACAGATACTCTTTCAGGGCGGACTAGCTTACTCAAAATTAGTATGAAAAGATGTACGACTTAATATAGCCAGTATAAAACTGTTTCTTGTTCTGCAATATGTAACACAGAAATTAGTCAGAATATTCCTTAGCAGCTAAAAAATACTCGCGTAATGTAAAAATGAGTGCACAGCAAATGGGTTAGGTACATTTGACGATGGAATTTGGTTACGGGGCTTTTTAAGCAGGCATAGGCATAATATTGCTATGAAAAGTGAAATATATGCGCTTTTTAAAACACGGTAATTTGATAATTTATGTTAACATTTTACTATATTTGAATGCGTCAAAACTTACAACACTACAAACAGAAAAATAGCAAATGGATTATTCCACTCTTTTGTTGTTAAAACATTTGGAAAAAATTGTTAAATCTGCAGTATTTTGTTTCTAGAAAATGGGGAAGTCTTTTTCAGTGGTACGAAAAAAAGATTTGGATTCCATAAAATAATTAATTTAGAAAAATTTTAATGCTTTGTCAAAAAAAACTTTTATGAATTTAATAGTAATGAGTTCAAGTCACTACCAAATTTTCAAAATAAGATAAGACCAAAACAAGAGTCAATGATCGGTGATCTTATGGATATTCCTGGTTTATTCAGCGATGAAAGGTTACGTGCAGAGAGCTGAAAGCAAGGTTTCAAAGACAAAAATTGTAAATCGAATAAAAAATAAGCTTAAAATACTTTTTTCATAAATTGTATACCAAGTCATTCTTGCACAGCTTAAACTATTCTAACCATGAAAACAAAATTTGTGTTTTTTTCTTACGTTGGTTTTATCTGAGTCAGTTAACAGAAAGCGTTTCACCTAGAAGTTCTTGATGGCAGAGGAAGGGCTTCACAATCGCAGTAGTTAAGATCGTCACCGTTTTCATCGGTCCCAATAAAAGGCAGGCACGTTATCCCTATTAATTCCAAGAGCCCGCAGTCCTGTTGACACGAAAAATTAAAACATTGAAAACTATATTTTTATAGTCATTTATTATTTTGAATATTATAATCGTTGACGAGCAAATATAAATTGAAATTACGTACCCCATCGCACGCCTGTAGTTTATCATTCCATTCGCAATCGTCAGCCAGCTGTTTCGCTGTGTTGTTTATTACGGACTTTACATCAGTTGCATTCGCAAAGTTGTTGCTGTTACTGCCCGAAACAAATTGTTGTATTAGAGCAAGCAGGATAACCTGCAAAATATATTTAAAACACTTCATGTTTCAGGATATCAATTTTTAGAAACTTGTGATGGCAGAATTCAAATCAGAAATGATATCAAACTTATTCGTTTACGCTGCTTATATACTACATTTATTCACTGAGCCACATTGGTTTACTGCAAGTTTCTTGGAAGTAGGCATATTTATAAACCCAACCCATGCATAAAAGAACTTTTCAGACTAAAACGAACCCATTTTTCTTCATTATGGCTTAGCAATTGAAAGTCTGCTACTTTATCGGAGCATTTTGTTTTAAGCCACCTGCATTTTGTACATTTTTGTTGTCTGAACTAACACAATGAATGCACACAATGCAAGCTTAAAACGTACGACCGCATTGCTTTTTTTGTTCTCAAGATTTCTGTATGCTTAGGTAAATATTTTGTTCCTTTAGACTAATGTTGTACTTTGGGTACTTTTCCTAAAAACTTTTGGGTAGTTCTCAGTAGGTAGAGCTGTACACAAAGCTTGAGCTGAGATGGGCTTTTTTAATATCCTATTTATACCCTTGCTTATTGAGAGCTTCTATTGCCCTGACGACAGTAAAAGCTCTCATGAGCTTGAAGATTGCAAGCACCCTAGCCGTGGAATATTTTATGGAAAGTTTTATTCATGCTAATCTATTTAAGAAAACCTATTTAATTTATTTCTGGGGACCTTTAATGCTACATCTGTTCTCGTCTAATACCGGTGTTTGTTGAGAGTCCCTATTTCTTGGATTTATAAATATGGGAAATGATATAGTTAATATATTTCTGGAGAATTTAGATTACTTTTATTAAGCCAATTTATTTGCCATTCAGTGTAACTCTTATGACGGCCAGATCAAACAGTGACTTTATTAACCATAATTTTACATTCAATCTTGTTGCATTGGAATTCGCAGCATGACTAATTACGACTAATTACGACTAATTGTATGCCGGCAGAGGAAAAACCACATGCTAGTCATTAGAGCCGTAAACGTGTACACGATTTGTCCCTTCATATTTTCGTGTCGTGTACAAGCAAACACGATATTATTTTTCCGTGTTCGTTTTGTGTACGATTCAACCGTGTTGTGTTCGTTTCGTGTTTCACAAAACACGAAAATAAACGTGTACAAATCGTATACAGTGTGCAGGTCAAATAAGACCAAAACGGTATTCATTGCGACTAGGTGTTGGAAAAGTTGAGTAGTTTTAGAGTTTTAATCAAGATTTTAACAACTTTCACACAAAAAACGGCTTTATATCCACTAAACAATTAAAAAGATGACCGTTTCTAAAACATGATGAGGCTTTGTTTGAATGTGGCATAAGAATTCAGTATGAATAAATACTTGTCAAACACACACGTTTTTCAACCGTGTTCGTTTCGTGTACTGGAATGCCGTGTGCAAAACGTTTCGTGTACAGCCAAATTCGTGTCGTGTTTTGCTCTACACGATGTGCACACGACACGGTTTTCATCCGTGTACACGCGTGTCCGTGTACACGTTTACAGCTCTACTAGTCATGTTTCAGCAGCATCAAGCTTTTCAGTCAAAACACCCCAAAATGCATTTCAGGTTTAAAGCAAGAGAAACTGTCTGGTTTAAGTTGGGTAAACATGTGTGGAAAATTTGGATTTTTGCGTATTAAGCTGCAGCACTTGATTGGAATAAGAAATTCTTATTAAGAATGAAAAACTTGATTAGTCGGACACATACACCTTATTTACTGCAACATAATTTATACAAAATATTTTGTGCATTAGCATTTATTTTTATCCAATATAGAATAACCTTTTTCTGTATGGGAATAAAACACACTCCGAAATTGATATTTCATGCTTCAAAATGCAACAATTTTTTATTGTTTTATAAATTCAATTCAAAAGGACAATTTTATCAATCTTGATGTATATAAGGATTTCAAAGAATAGAAACCAAGCAAATACACAAATTCTATTCTAAGTGTAATTATTTTAGTACTAATCAAAAAGGCAGTTTCTGAAAAACATTTCTGGAGTAAAACCAAGCAAGCCTTCTGCCTCAATTGGAAAAGTCAACGTTTTCTGCGGGTGGTAATTTCTTATGACGTAAGATATTGTTCAACTTATCCATATCCATAATCTCTGCTAGGTCTTCAGCCCTTATGTTTTGCAAAAGTTTTGCGGCTAAACCATTCTTTTTGAATACTCCCCCATGACCAAGCTCTAGAACACCATCAAATACTCCCCAAACAGGCATTTGAACTCGCTGATTGGCTTCTCTTTTGACGTTTGTTAGACACAGTTGGTTGGAAAACTTTATAGTTATTGTTCCATCTTGCAAAACATTCTGTAAAAGCAACAAGTCAATTTTGATTATGAACATCTTCTAAATTACACTATACATTCCACTAGTAATATTACTGGATACAACTTACCACTTCAGTTTCCGTAGTTGATGTACAGGTTTTGCTGGATCCAAACGCAATCTGAATGCTACTTTTACGTGGGTGCCCCAATCTATCGCATCCAGTAGTATTAACCTGGAGTACGTTTGGGTCCTCGCAAACACGTTCCTCGCCAAAAGATTTCCAGCAACCACAACCTTTTTTGTTTCTGCCAGATGACAAGCAGCAAGTAGCGTTTGGGCAAGACGCTAATGGGTAAATGCAAGCACCAGAGTTGCTACAAGTTCCATATTCCAGCTTCCCAGCGGCGTTAACAGCAACTGTAATAAATCCTGGAGTCTGTAAATAATAAAAAATAACCATTACCAGTTTAAATTGTTAATATACAAACTATGTAGAAACATGCTCACAAAAAAATCAATCACGCTATGCACTAACCATTGCCAAGTCGAAGTTTGAAGACACAGGACACTTATTGTCTGCGCTGTAAGCGTACACGCAAAGTAAAAGCAGTGGCTTGGTATATTTAAGCGTAGACAGCACAATTTTGTTTCCGACCATTTCTGTATACCTTTTTTGTAGATAAACTAGTATAAAAAAGTTGCTTCAACGTGAACACCCAATTTGTAACTGAATCCTAAGCTACAGAACCAAATGTTAATGCTGCCAACATAAGAACCACGCACCGGCTTAGAAAGGAACACCTGAACTGTTTTACTCTCAAAATTTTTGCATTCGCGTATACATTTCGGTAACCTTTCGACGGATATGTTCTGTTTGTGCAGTATTTTGCTAAATAGGAATCCCAACAAGTGTTTTGGGTACATTTCAGCACTTTAAGCTGTATATAGATTAATCTCAGAAACGGAAAAGTACCAAAAGGCAGTAATGAAACTAATGAACCACAAAAGCGGCTTTGATGGCTAGGGTATCCACTGAACTTTGCGCAGTATGGGTTGCTACATTTGTACTACGTATAAATCAAGTTTATGTTTTCTCTATTTTAAAGTATGTACCTAACCCCTATTTTCCCATACATGCACTGGCTGTTTCTTTTTACAAAAAAACCCTTTCAAGATTATGAAAGAATAATAAGCAGCAGTTGTTTTATTTTTAGTTGGTAGCATGCAAACATTTCTACTGAACTACAATAAAAATGTTATGGCATTTCTTTGTATTAAAAAGCTTTTTTCAGTTAAGTAAATACCAGATATTTGTACGTACCATTTAAGTTAAATGATTTAACCCCATTTATTTACACATACACAATTCATCAAAGAAATGAAAACGTTGAAGGCTGACAAAAAACGTTGAGGGTTTTCTGGCTTGTGTAATTTATATTTGAACTGACTGCTTATACGTTCTAAAACCTGCTAGAAACGCAAAACTTTTTTAAAGCCTTCCATGCAAAAACCACTATTTTTACACAACGTATTTTACATTTTTTTATTAATACAAATTTGAACTTAATTTTGTATTGCTGTGGATCTACATTACGGTTGTATTACTAAAGGTTTTCAAACTCTAGGAAATGTTAACGTAGATTTGTAACTGACAAATTTCTTCCATGCCAAAAAATTACTATTCTAGTTTTCTATTCACAGTAAGTTCACACAATTTTGCTCGTGCTTGATTGCCACTTTTGTATTCCGTTTTATTCAACATAACTCTAAAAAATTCTCACAAGCTGACTAGATTTTTGTCTAGAGCAACAACTTGCTTGGGTTTTTACAGTAACAAGCGATCTGTTAGTTTTTACTTAAATTAGAGAAGTTACAAATTCACGGTAAAGATTATAAGGCCCAGGACTTTGTGGGGTCCATTTTATTCGGCGCTAGTCACCTACAATTCTACAATGACTAGAAATTACTAGATTTGGAGACTCATTGAAATTTTCAAGTGTTTTGTACTACGGATGCTTCTATTCGTAATATGGAAATCACTAGTGTAGCATGCTGAAAATAGGGTTCTTTTTTCAAACATGATATTATTCTTGTTTAATTTACAATTTTTGTTATGTTTAACAAAACACAAATTCAAAATTTTGAAAATTGATTCCAGAATAAATACGTGGCTTGTATGCACAATCATTTTAAATTAACATCAGCTTGTTCTTTCGACGTCCCTCTTGCATATTATGACGAGGCAATACCATGATAAGTTGTGTCAGAACAATAATTTGTTTAAACAATAATAACAGCTTATCATTTTTGATATTCATTTTGGTAACTTTTCTACACGCAAATTAGCTGAAGGTATTTTCTTGCTACAATTTCAAATCTGTAAATTTTTGTGCATAAATATTCATTATTTAAAATTATTTATTTCACAAGCAGTTTAATGTTTAGACATTAGTCTCATTAGTGAAGCTTTTACTGATACAAAGTAGTTTACCCATGTTAGGCAGTTGCAAAAACGATACAAACGTTCTTACCTACCAATTTTCTAAACTCTAAGTCTACTAGTTCCCAGAATATTCTTTTACTACTGACCAACAGCTATACCATGTTTGTTTTCTATGCCTTTTGCAAAGCATTACTGCAATTCTGATTTGTTTCAAAACACTAAACACACGTTTGCGAATAAGTTTTAAAGAGAATGTTTTTGTCCTGCGAATAAATAATTCTAACAAAAACACAGCCATGCCGCAGGTTAAAATAGTTCCAAAAACTTTAAATATTGGCAACAAAAAAACCAAGTTTAAGTAAGTTGCATCCTCAAGCGTTGGAACATTGGCTTTGGCGTCTTCAATGATTTTGGAAAGCGCGGTTTTTGTGAGTGTTTGTAATCTTTTTGTATTGATGTTTGTTCTCTTTTTCGAGTTAATGGCTAATTTCTTTACTCCTTCAAGGATCTTATTTACGTCACGTATGTATACCACTTCAGCGGCCTGGGTATCCCAGTAATCGCTCAACCCAGATTCAAACCAGTTTGATAAAACGGGAATAAGGAGATCTTTTCAATTATCCAAAGGGTCTTCTCCTGATAATCATGAATATGGTGTCTTCGACTTAAATATCTATTTGTGAGTACTTTTAATAAAGTCCAAAGTATTTCAGATACATCTTCCACATCCACAATTGTAAAAGCACCTGCAAAAGTGTGATCACCTGTTATGCTTCCTTCTTCACATGTAAAGGTGTTGAAAAAATTTAGCCAGTCTTGATAACGTTTCTTCTTAAAACTACCAGATTTTATAATTTTAATCTTGTTTTTATTCCTCTTTGAAGCAGATGCGCTGACTGAAGGGTTCTTTTGGGGAACGCTAACCTGGATCCTGATGAAGCTTCAACGCAAGTGACTTAACAATGTCACCAGTTTCCTAAGGATCATAATATTTTAACATTTCCTCATCCTGCTCCACCGTCATTTTCCAACCTCTCTGGATCCGAATCTACTTCCAAATGGTCTCCTTTCACTGCCATACAAACGGATGTAGAAGCCGTCTTTACTGAAAAATCAATTATAATTCGCCAGCATGGTTAAGTACCTTGGGGTACGAGGCAATAATGCCAACATTACTAAAATTACAAAAAAGAAAGCAAATGGAGATATCAAATAAAATCTTATATTATTTTCCCCTCATGCTCCGTTTCTCCCTCTTCCCGATCTTGCTCCAGTGTGTGTCTGCATAAAATCTTTGGATTTATACCTGTCAACAGGGATTCTTTGGGGACTACTACGTCGTAATGTTCCAGACTGGTTGGAGTCACTAGATGGAGTCGCTTTGCTCACAAACCGCATTGGTTTCAGAATGAGCAGTGGTGCAAAATTTTAATTCTATGCCATTATACTTTTATTTTTATTTCTTTGCAAAAGGTCATGCGAGGTAAATTGGAAATATGGCACTAAAGATTGCTGTGTTCAGGGTGAATCATTGGATGTGGTCATTTGATGCTGGGGCTCTGGGTCTTTGTGGAATTTTGATAATGTGCACCGTGACAATGCAAGAATGCCTGCATTCGTAAGAAACCCAAAAATAATTTTAATTTAAACAGATAATATTTAGAACACATTTTTTAAATTTTCAGGATTTTGGAAAACTGTTTGCGCAAAAATATCTCCCTATTTGAAATGTCGACTCAATATCGTTCTTTGCAATTTTCTGGCTACTTTGATGAACGAATTTCAAATGAACATGCTTAGTCCTACAATTATGCTAATTGCTGTGCTGTGTCAATGAGTATGATGGTGAGGGCGGGAAGTTTACTAGAGTCGCTTACAATATTTTTTGGGTTGTTTGAATAGGTGTTTATACTGCTAGTAATTTTTGGTGGAATGGCGCATGTTTTGAAACAGTCAGAACAAACGTTTGACGAATTAAGAAAACACTTGGCGAGTTTGAATAAGCATCCTTAATGGGAGATAAGATGCATACAACGGTTTTATGGCAGCTCCCCAAACATAAAGGTTAAATTAGGAGCAATTAACTATATTGACCTGTCAACGCCGCTGAACTGTATTGATATGGCAAATGACCTGACGGTTCAGTTTCTTCTATTTCAAAATTAAGTTTCCTGAAAAACGAAGATTAGCATTTTAGTAAATTGTTAGATTTAAGTTAGGTTTCGTTGTATGTTAGAGCACCTATGTATAAGTAATGCTAAGAGTCAACTTTAGTATTGGTAATAACGTGGCTAAAGTTGGGTAACTAGTTCTTACATGATATTCAATACTTATAGCAATGTTAAATTTAATAAGTTTTTTGAAATTGAGTTGACGTGCTTTCGTTGCGGCATTATTTTCGTCATCATTTCGAAATTTACAATAAATATTTTAAGCAATTTAAAGTTTAATGAAGTTTTACAAAGTTGTAATAAAAAATTAACATTGGCGTTGAATGTGTGAATGCGGTTGAGAAATTGAAATAAAATTTTTGGCAATTGTTGATTCAGTTGATTCACACTCCTTTAAATAAACAATCAACGGTTGTTTAGGAACTTGAACAAAACGTTTCGTTGAAACGTCTACACCCACATCTAAGTTTTTGAAAATATAATAACACGTAACACGTTTTATATAAACAGCAACTGTTGTACACTATGCTTTTTGTCGGAAGCAAAACTTTAAAGCAATTGAAACTACTGGTACTGTATGTATTCCTAAAATGTGTAATTGGTAAACATGGTAAAACCATACGAATTTAAGCTAAAAGTAAAAAACATCGGATCAAAAGTTTTACTGTTGCGGCAGAGCAGTCAGTTAATCATTTTGAAGATATACGCAAAACCTAATACACGTAAAATCTTCGTCGTTTTTTAGTTTTATTAGTTTTTATGCATTTTCTCTAGAATTGAATATTAGTTAATTGAACAATAGAATCAAGTAAAAACAAGGAAAGTAAATTTGTTTGCAAGTTGTTTACGTGAACTGGATATCTCAAATAAAGCACGTTTTTAACTCTGCGGTCTGTTTGACCCAGCTTCAATTTTTTTAAAGTTCCACTATTAAATGCAATCGACAGGAGTCCAAGCGGCATCGTTTGAAATTCAGTCGAGTGCCCTACTAAAATACGCCGTATACTCGTGTTCACAAATCTAGCCATTTCAGATTTATTTGACGCTCAGCGCGATAAAAATTTCACAATACAGGAAGTATAAAATCAAATAACCAATTTGCGCCAAACTACACTTCATCAATATGCTCATTAACACTTCGTAATATTTGGCTTCTGTGTTTACGAAATTGCGTGCTTTATCTGAAAACCGCAGATGAAACACAACCAAGCATCTCAATTGGCAATTAAAAAATAATAAACTAGAAAACAGTTTTTAGCAGTATTATTAAGAATAAATCAACGTAGATAAGGGGTGCTTAGTTAACATCTACGTCAATTCTCTTTTATATCCTTATCCGGGTTATAACAGTAAACCTAATGCCGTAAAAAACAGAATCCAAATGTAAAAGATGTGTGTGTATCCGCAGTTACACATGTATTTAGTTTTTATCAAAATGCAAAAATTTTCAGGGAACGCTTTTAGAAACACACATCAAGCTCTTTATGTGTAATTTGATTTTTGCAGGTTCACGGGAACGACAAATATACTAGCATAAAGTTTATTAGCTTGCTTCTTTACAGAGTAATTTCAGAAGTAGTTTGCCCGTCCAATTTATTTTTTACACTAGTTGGAATCTAGTTGGAAAATATAAATTAACGATTTTTTCACAAAGCTTAGAACATACCTGGAAGCTTATAACAAAATACCTTAAACGACACGTGAAGTACCTAAATCAGGAAAAAACAATAAATTATATATTCAGCTACAAACTGCATGATAAAGTGATAATTATGTTGTCGGGTAGTCCAGAAAGAGGTAGGCGGAGCCTACTAGGCCTCGTGCTTACCGTCAAGGTTTCTGATAAAAAAAGACCCACCTTAACTAATAAACCAACTACCTTACCAACAACTACAAGCAACTACAGCTACCTTACCGGTGCCAAATTGGCGTAATGCACACATACAGGGGCACTAGGTGCTGCTTTTTCTGCTAAGGTAGCAACTGAACGGGTTTGTGACTCAATTCCCCTGGACTATTTTCCCTAGACACATTTTTGCTGGACAATTTTCCCTTGATTTTGTTTGCCAATTGAGCAAAATTTCCCTAGACAAATTTTCATTACTCAACAATTTCCCCAGGCACAATTTTCACCGACATTTTTTCCATTTAAAAAAAATTATTTGCGATAAAATTTACAGATTGTACGTTTGGTTTTTGAAAATAAATCAAGTTAAAAAAGTCAACGATCATAATAACCACCATATTTGCGCTTAGAGTTACAGACGACGTCACGTGATCATTGAATTTAAATGTCTTAAGACTGCATTGCCAATATCCGTAGAGTACCAGGTGGTCTATATAGGCCAGGGGGCTGTTTTGACCTCCTGGGTGTCTATATAGACCCCAATCAAAATTAAGTTTTGACTTTGACTAGACATATCTTGTAGTCTACATTGTCTCAAAAAAATAAGTAAAATGCTGCTTTTGTTCAGTAAATTATTCCCGATTTTTTAAAAATCAATTTTGTCAAAAAATGTTTTATGAAAAATTCAGTGTAACCCGTAAAATTGGCTGTAATGTATTTGTATAATTACATGAAATTATGATAATGCCTGAGTTTGTTCAGACTCTCTACTATGTCCTGTCTTTGTTCTCAAACGTCCCTGAACCTCATCCCAGCTCAGCTCTTCCCTCACCACTATATAATCCTACCTACCTACTCTGTCTTACCTCAGACTTGATCTGTCACTCTACCAGACTACTGGTAATAAACTGTACATACCCAGGCAAAGAACCTAAAGTGTCTTGGTCACTCTTCATTCAATGCATACCTGCATTCTGCATATACCACATTGGCAAAATAGAAAATTTATTTTTTAGAAACTTCGAAAGGAAATTGTCCTCAAAAATTCACAGAAAATAACCAATTTAATGCAGATTTAGAAATAATAATCCAACTTTTGCGGACTTTCACCATGCACAGCATATTCAGAGCGCAAAAATTGAATTATATTTTCTTAATCTGCATTAAATTTGCTATTTTCTATAATGTAATGTTTGTTGGGGGAAAACGTTCTCTTTGAGGAAACGTTTACCGGGGGGAAGATGTCCGCAGGAAATAACATCCAAGGAAATTTTTGTAAACGAAAAATTGTCCGGGGGCGAGTTGTCCGGGAAAATCGGGTCCTGTTCCCTGACTGAACAGGTCAAAAATTATTAATGAAAATAATTAACATAATATTTTTATCCTGGATATCATTTAGTTTTATATTCAACAGTGAATCCTACAAGCCGTAACATATCAATTAACAGTTATCAGAAAATGGTGTTAAACTTTACCAGCCGATTCGACATTTTATGCTCTAGCATATACATTTGTTTCTTTGTGATAAGTTTCCGCGTTTGTGTAAAAGCAAATCTAATCCACGAAGACGAAGTGGACATAGCATCTGAGCTACAGAGTTTTGAAAACTGCTCAATTCATGCTTTTACAGCAATTTTGTATAACGATAGTGGTTTTAAAATAAAAAATGTAAGTAAAGCAATACCGCTTGATTAGATATAAATGACCTAATATTTGGGTCGCCCATGTTCCAGATTACTTATGATAATTTATCTTATTTCAGAAAACATTTGAGCCCGGAACAAGTCATCTCTCCATGAAAACAATGTCCACGCCCATGGTGATTGGATCTCACAGTTACCTGATCAGTCAATCAATTCATTATAATGGATATAAATGTGGAAACAGCCACCACTACGAACTCTTGACAGGAAACAAAGAATATTGGTGGAGCTCAATCTCGCTGATGCAAAGGACGCAATTCCATCGAAACAAAAAACATGTAAGGAACAAGTTAAAGTGTGAAGTTTTTGTGTATGTGACTCCTATAAAATGTTCCTCATGGACGGTGACAAGTGCCACTCGAAAAACTTGGAAACTTTCCAATCAAATACCTATACAACCATCTTTGGATCCATTTGCCAGACATGATAGCTATGGCCAGGAACATATATGGCGTCACAGAAAATATATGATATTGGTTGGCAAGTCTGGCAGTTTAAGTACACCAATTTTTAAAAACCTACTCTACAGCTTAGATCTCCCCACAGCAACCAATACAGTGTACTTCAGTCATTGGAATAAGATTTATTTTAAGGTTGGAAAGCACATTGATAACATGTATAAAGTTGAAAATGTTTTTATGTTAACACTTGACTATTCTGGGCTAATGCAAAAGGTGATTGAAAAATGTAATTCTGAATATGTACAGCGTAGGGAGTTATGTGTGAAATCAATAATGGCTAAAACGCACTACGATACAAAAAGTGTTGCACAACATTCAAACCTGCAACACGTCAAATTTGAGACAGATCGTTACAAAAAACAATTTTGGATGTTTGAATCAGTCTCTGACGAATCGGCGCTTTACTCGTACACGTTGGACTATGTCAATAGAAAAAAGCCATATTTCTTCGATTTCAAAAACGAACACCTAGAAATACCGGAATATTTTTTAGTTTGTTTTAGCCTTTTAAATCCAAATAGTTCCATATACATTGATAAAGTTATTGAAATACTTCGGATTCCTAAACTTTTGCAAAACACTGGCAAAGGTACACTTGAGCCAAAGGTGAGAACCATTTACAAGAATGGTTTTGCGTTTATCACCTGCTCAAATGTGACCAACCTAGATGGATTCTCTCTAGTTGGTTACGTGTCAGCGTTTGACGGCTACATTTGGGTGCTTCTTATTGTGTGTGCTGTTGTAACAGGTTTTACCGCCAAGTTTTACATTTTACAATGCCACAAAATTTCAAAATTTTTGCGTTGTATGTTTCCTGTCAACGTACTTCTTGAAACAGGCTGCGATTTCATACACGAGATTAAAATACTATCGGCGGGATGGATTTTGACGGGAATTGTTATTTCAAATGCGTATAAAGGCGACAATATTACAAAACTTATCTCTCCAATCTCGCAACGCCCGTTGGACTCTTTTGAGGAGCTTATTGAAAGAAATTTTACATTTTGTGCACGTTTGAAAGGTACCAGTTTCAAAGGATTCGCAGGTTTAAACTATACATTGGAGAAAATGGACAGCGCACATAACCCCACCGTATTTGACGATGCATACAGTCTCGACAAAGTAATAGCAATTTCAAAAACAGTAGAAAGTGTAAGGAAAATGCTGGTTCGCCCTATCTCAGACCAAGCAGCAAGAGCAACAACTATTGGAATAACCGAAATTAAAATGTATCAAAAAATGATTGAGAGATGCAAATCCGACAGACTTGCATACGTGGATGAATTAACTGTAGTTTTAAAGACATACGCCAACTTAAAAACAAGATTTGCTGGCACTAGTTTGTATAATAAAATTAGTAAAAGCAAGGACGAACTTCCATCAATTCCGGTGTACTGGACAATTAAGCGTTCGGTAATAAATGCAAATACCCTGATAAACGATATGAACTGGCTTGATGCCAGCGGAATCTTCGACATCTGGGCAGCCTGGACGAGCCGACTTCAAACCTGGAATGAAACTTTAATGTTGGCTAGATTGCCACCTAATATTAAGGCTTTGACTACAAGGGACAATATAATAGTAGTGTTTTGTGTATTTCTTTGCATGATGCTGTTTCCAATTATTCTATTTAGTCTGGAGTTTGTTAAAGGAAACTATAGAGCTATACGTTTTGGTGCGTCTAAACGTTGGGATTGCTTAACCTCTTGGTGTAGTAATATTCGGAAGGTTTGTAAAAAATCAAAACGCCTTCACATTTCAAATTGCACTAGATTTAATCAACAGTTTTGTTTTTAAGAAGTTTTAAAGAAATAATTCTAAACACACGTTTTTAAAATGTAATACAAAACTGCTGCGTTTCAGGTTTGTGCTTTAAATATATTTCCTGTACCTTTAACAAAGATATTGTTTAAACTATTTAGAGTTTAAGGGAAGTAATAAATTAGTAATGTTACTTTTTAGAGTTTGGATATTTACTTGTTCTACTTCTATTTTCTGTTCCTGTTAACCCTATGGTCTCACGCCGCAGCAGCTTGCACTCTATAATGTAAATACAATCCGAGAAAAGTAGATTTTAGTATTCTATAACAATCATGTATTACGGCTCAATTAACAATCAAGAAAAACGTTAATGCGGACGATTGCAATTTACAATGTTTCTGGATGAAGGTGTTGTTAAAATAAAAGTACTATATCGATTGCTATTTGAGAAGTCACTGCGGAAGATCGATGCCATATAAATTTGTTTCAAGCTTTGATATGTGCTATATCAATCTAGTAGAAGGAGGTGAAATATTACGAATTAATTTTTTTTACAAAAATTAACCCAGGAGTGATTTTGTATTAAACTAACAAGAATAGTTTCCAAAAATATTCATTCAATGTAGAAAGAATTACAGTGTTTTAGTCACAAATGCAAATGAGTTATGCCTGTTATTACTTAGCTACACAGAATTTAATGTTGCAATTTTCGAAACTTGTTTAATCAAGAATATTTAAATACACAATTTTGCCAATTACAACAAAATAGCAGATTCAAATATTATGAGTCCTATGGCTAGAAGTTTAATGACAAATTACTCTTTTGTTAAAATATGTCCACTAAATCGGAGCACAAAATCTGACCGAAATTTTTGCTAGTTCCTGTGACGTCATAACCAGTATAATACATCATTTTAAAGCTCATATTCAGATCAGAACGCTATATTTGTTGAACGAAAATCTGAATGCGGCAGGTTTCTCTATTGTTAGAACTAAATGTGCGAAATTTTGAAATGTTAGTTGCGGGAAAAATAGGTATCCAGACTGACGTTACATTGTTATAATGTCTAGAACATGCAAACAAAGTTTGATCTTTTGTTTTGGATACACTGGTCAAATAGTTCTGAGCAGAATTGTACATCCGCACGAATATAAAATATGTTGTTACTTTAGCTGTAGTAAATCAAACGCTCAAAGGAAAAAGAAACACGAGTGTATTAAGGTAAGTGTATTGATTACACTCATAGACTGTATGATATGATAGACAGATCCGAGACCAGTAATAGCTGAATTTGTGTCAAGTAATGTTTACACTATCTAATAAAATGCAAAATATTTCATATTAAAAAAAACGAAAAAGCCACACGAAGTTATTTACAGAGCACAAATTTTCACGTTCGAAAAAAATGTGCGGAACCAGCACATAACAATACCTTTCTCATGAAACCGGCGACTTGTAAGGTTAAAACCATTTCTGTATCTCCATTTTATGGAAAAGAACGGTGGTTTGATAATAAAATGCTTGCAATTTTTAAGGAAAAAATTTGAAAATAAAAGTTAACTTGTTTGAAATTCTGGAAAAATTAAGTTTTGGGTTACTATACAATTACAGCCATAAATAAGACAATTAATGTGCCAAAGTACGACCAGTGAAAATATTTAAATTAACGACTTTTAAAAAGCACTATCAGAATGTGTTAAAGTCAAGCCGATAAGGTTATACTCTTTACTCATGAAGTCTAAGAAAATTTGTGCTCCGATTTAGTGTTTTTCAAAAACTTCACAACGTGCGATGTTTTTTGGGTAAGGTGAACCTTTGAAACAGAATGCGTTTCAAAAAAATTCTGAATATTTTGGTACCAATAGTTCATTTTGCCCTAAACGTCATATGGCACCTTCTCACGTCTTTAAAAAAAGTCATATTGCACAAATCCAAGTTGTTGGAGATTTTGTATAGAAGAAATTGTAAGCAGTGACCTTTCGTCTAGCATAATATGTAGGTTTGGTTAATATAATTTTTATAAATGCTTCCAATTTCACCTTGATTTCTAAACCTTGCAACTTGGTGTTCTATTACTGATTCAACTGTAAAATGACGGACATTACAGCACCAAAAAATACAATATTATTGCATCAAATGCTTAAAATCCTTAACGTAGCAAGTATGAAACCATTTAAAAGTTATTTGGCTTGTTTCGTGAAGTCTATATTGTGTAATGGCAAATGTAAAATTAATACTACGTGTTAAAATCCTATCGAAATAAAAGTTGAAGGTTGCAACACGAGGTCGTGAGAAGTCTTTAGGCATTACAATATTAAGGGGTATTGACACACTAGGTTTCAAATTATTTGATTCAAAGATCTCAAAAGTTACGTTTTCATAACGGAGTTCGGGAAATCCAAATATAATTTCAGCATTTCGCACATCATCAGTGCCACGGAGTTCACAGGCTCCAACAGTAGAGCAACTTTCCACGGAAAACAAAAAGAAAGATTCATATGTGTCACTTTGTTCTTCATCGTAGTCATCTTCATTTAAAAGTGGCTTTCCTTATAAATAGAAAACAAAAAAACCTACAATGCAAGTTTTCAAAAAGAAATAAGAATATTTTCTGATTAAATAAACTTACTACAAGATGAATCACACTTAAAACAACTGTGTACATTTGACGAAACACCGGTAACAGAAGCAGTTTCAATTGTGATTTTTTTAATTGCAGAATTAGTGTCAAATAATGTAACACCTATTAAAACTGCTAAAAAGGAAAAATGTTTCATTTTATTTCCTTTACAAATCGTAAACAAACAAGATCATAAAAGAGTTTGACTGACACTGTATTCTCAAAAGCTCAAGTAGTGCTAGTGATTCTAACAAACTTCATTTATATACAATGCAGAATATAAAATGATCATCGGAACAACGTACTTCTACAGTATGATATAGCCGTACAGTTTAACCATTTGAATGTAACTCTGCAGGCACACGGTTAATGTTTTCTGGTTTAAACAATTCACTTCTAGAATAGTAGAAAGCTTTTTAAAAGATGATGAGCTGTCAGATAAGTAGTTTAAAAATTTACTTTGCATGAAAGTTATGCATATTTGCTTACAATAACACGGAAATGCTATTATAGGTGTTTTTGTGCTGCTATTTTTCTTCTTCAATTCAATTTATTGACATGTAATTTTTACATGACCTCAATACTAAACCATTTTAAAATATGTTTTTAGTCAACCGTAAAATTTTCAATCAGCATGCACGAACGGAGTGTAAATGTAACTACGTTCGTAATGTTAAGGTGCCTGATGTAGGATGTACCGTCAAATCACAATGATTTCTCTTTCTACTTAGTTTTGCACTATTCTAAAATTAAGTACTTATTGTTAGTTTAAGCCCAATGATGTAACTTCATAGTGACAAAAGGTGGGAACTGACAGCAGACAGAATGAGAGACATAAACGGCAACCTCATGAAGCCGATGAAGCAGCTTATGTCATTTCGTAATTTCCTAAACTTCGTAAATTGTTAGATTTATGAACGTTGTAAAGTACGCACTAAATATAAGTCAGGTATTTTAAAGTTATTATCGAGAAAATCTTGGTGGTGTAAAGTATTCGACGTGCCAATCTGTCTGCGCTGTGAGTAATAAAATATCAACTGATCAATTATGCAGGTATCATAAGAACATTTGCTGGTAGTTTCATTTACGTTTCATTCGAATTAGCATAATATATTCAATCGGAATAGTTTGGCATCATTGCGATCACTTCAATCATTACACATGTAACGAGGTCAAACTTAATTTGTAGATTGCCACAATGTTTCCGTTTAATAGTATATATAAGAATATAAGAAAGTAATATTGCAAGAATATTCTTCAAAAATTGCATGTTAGCGCACATACATGTTTATGCATTATTAATCTGTAACCTGTTTTCTTTTAAGGTACTTGTCAATTTATGAATAATGCAAAGTGAGAAACGAAGCAAGCATAGTTTTTCATTAAAATCCAATTTAAAAACTGTTTCTGATATCTGAAGAAAGAACTTCAATATAGACTATGCTCATGAAACTGGCATTCTGAGACTTATTTTTGTAACAATTCTAATTCTGCAGTTTCTAGTTGTTTATTTAAATAAATCAATGGTTACCGATATATAATATTATCACAAAGCAATCTCACGAAGCAAAGTATATTGAATTTTAACAAAATCAAATCACATAAAAATACTTTGACACAGGAAATCTTTTGGCAGCTTCATCATCATCTAAAGACTGATCATATCCTGAATAGCGAATAACAAACGTAAGCGGGGTGTATTTTGTTGTTTGTTCATCGATGCTAAACTTAAAATCAACAACTACTGTTTGTTGTTGGTCCGGTTCCGGCCTCCAAACGATACCAGTTATATTTCTCGTGAATGTATCGTTAGGCGCCAGGATATCAAGGACTACTCCTTCCAATCCGGATGTATCAAAATTATAGGTAAAAGCTATTCGGGCCTGGAGGGCTGATTTTGGAACACACGACAATACACCTCATCAGAACAATGGATTCCACTTTTCGACGATAGTTGAAACAACATCGTGTTGTTTTCTTGGTACTCTTGAGTATCATTCGGCTTTCCTACAGGGTCGATATTTGAAAATAAAATAAAAAAGACAACAACAACAATTTTATTAAAATTTATAAATAATAGTAATTACTGCAGGATGAGCAACGTCGACAGTCACTTGCAATTCCGCAGTTCTCAGACGGAAACAGCTCCTTAACTTCAAATTGACTTACGCGAATTTCTCCAAATGATAAATTGACATAAAACAGACCAATTACGGTTAAAGTTACGACAAGCAATATGTTAGTCATTGCAATTTTAATTGTCAAAATAAGCAAGTATTGACCAAATATAATATTTTGAACTCATTACTGATTTAGTTTTAACTTTTAAGCTTTGTTTTATATACTGCAAACTTTTACTAAAGCCCAGCACAGCAAGTCATTGAACTTCATTATCATATTGCATTACCATGCACTCATAAACGGGAACAATAAAAACAGAAAAAGAGGTTTTATATCCAGTTAATTCCTAATTGGCATATTATAATATTTGATACGTTTTATAAAAGGAGTTTATTTACGTGACCTGGTAAAAATATTTGTATGAGCATAAAGCACTCAATACTCATTTTGACATTTTGCACGTAAGGGCTTGAATACAACTCTCGATTGTTCTAAGTAAATTATTCATGAACACGGTTTAATAAATATTTTTGAAACAATTGACAAAAATTACTTACGTATTTCAAAGATACCAAAGAACTTGATTGGCAGAAAAATCGCTTAAATTGGAGTTTCTACAATTATTTATTACCTATACAGATTGACTTCAAAACACTGAACGCATCCATTTGGATAATGCCTCGAAGCTTAAAAAACAATTAGCACATATCACCACTAGGTTTCTTCCAAAGAACGAACTAGCTTTCTACTAAATACAAACCATAATAAGAAGCGTTGGTCGAGAAATGTCAGAATTACAAATTGTTTATTGTACTTTGGAATTGTTCATATCTTTCACACATTACCTGTCATTACATACTTCACCACTTGTACTGTTACCAATTTGGAGGGTTACAAATACTAGGCAACAAACTCAAACACGTGACGCAACAATATTAGAATTATATGAACTGTGTTGGTTTTCCTCTTTAAAAAGAGATAAATGTCTTTTTCTAAGTCCACTTGGTGAAAAGTAATATTGGATGTTTTAAAATATGCCCTTAATGTTTAACACGAACATAACAATGAAGCTAGAAAGAACTCACTTGTATGAGTTTTCTTTGTAAAAGTTATACCACTTCACACACTTTTATAACAAATGAAAAATCCAAACTCATTTCTCATTGAAGGCATATTTTGCAAAACAGGAACACAAGTACTAATACAAATTAAGTAAGTTTTAAAGGAGAACAAATCAAATGGTTTTTTCTCATTTTATCAGACACTCCAATCTGTCCAAAATCTTATTTGTAGTATTTGTGTTGCCCAGAGTTGTGTTGAGGTCTTATTACAAGATATGAAACTTTATTTTTATTCGGAGAGGCGAAAGATTCCAAGTCCTTTTAACTTGACTTTGTCTGCACTACTAGGGTGAACAGATTGAGCAGATTGCAGAAAAATTATATGACAAGCGTAATAGTTTTATTAAAAAACAAATTTTCAGAAATATTTATGCAGAAGCAGGAGCAGAATTATTGCAACAAAGTGTAAAAGTCACGTACAAAGACACGTACGTCATCCAAAGAAAACATTGTATAAATGTATAACAGGTGTAAACAACCATGTTCAGCTGGAGGTTTGATATTTCTTTCATCTTAGTTTCTGCAAAATTGGCAGATCTATGACGAAAGTATCCACACAATGGACAGACTTAATGCTTTCATTTTCATAATATACGAAATTGAAAGAGAGAATATTGTTGTACTATGAACGTTGCCGACCTACAGCAATTTCGAGGAATTTATTCTGATACTGTTTCATATTGCACTGCTACAAACTGAAAGAAAACGGCTGACAAGCCAGTCAAGTTTGATTCGCGGAGCATCTTTAGTTTTCTTATGTATGTGCAATTGAAGAGGTAAAGTGAGAAAGAAAGTGCTTAAATCAAAATCAGAGCCATTTTTTAAACTACTGGTTTATTGAAAATCAATGATTAAATAATAAAAACAAATGAAACGAATAATTGTTACACAGACTGCTTGCTGACAATAAACTAATCTCGGTGTAGTAAATGTTCAATTATATGCTTTAATAAATTCTGAACTCTTTAGATACGCACAATATATCATAACAATTTAAATAACGATCTACACAGTAATTAATTGTAAACTGGTAAAGTTCTGGTTCAGCCGGACAATCAGGAAACGTAACTTTGAAAGAAGCTACGTATACCAATTCTTCTGTTGCAGTCATATTGTCTCCTTCCGCAAATGGTGGGATTCTTTCATCCGTGCGTAACGGTATTCGTTCTGACAAACTCCTGTTATAAGCAACATTTAACCACAGTGTGGTTTCGTTTCCTGTCCATTGCCCAGGAATTTTAAATACAATTCTAGCATTACTAGGGACATCAAATTTTAATGCGCACGTTTCTTGAACAGATGCACAACCTTCCACATAAAATTTCCAAAGCTCTCCAGTTACATTCGACTGTTTGGACCCATTTGCTGTAAAGTACAAAGTTATAGTTTAAACACAACAATCAAAACTAAAATGTACTTAAAAAATGTCAATAAATAAAAACCTGGGGTTGAGCAATTTCTTCCTCCAATTAAATCGTCTCCGCATTTTTGATATCGTGTGGTTCGATTAATTGTGGCTTGACTTAAAAAATAGCCGGAGGATAGGTTTATCAAAGTTACTGTACATACTATAACAAGTAACCTAAAACTAATTTCGTGCATTGCTACTCTTTTTCTACGACAAAGTATTGCGGATTGTTGAGATAATGAGGCCAAAAAAGTACTTGTCGGTGGGTCAATTAATTTTGTTTATGTACTCAGCAAAGTATTCAACGTACATGTACTATAAAAGCTTAATTATTTTTATTACGTAGCAGCTGAAATTGTCTTGGATAAACAATGATTGAATTTGTAAAGTGAGCAAACAAGATACAAAAATTATCAGACATCTTCACGTAAGCTTGTCAGGTTTAATAAACTCAATAATATCCAACTTCTTTTCTGAGTGACATATTATTGACATGAAGGGAGCTGTGCATAAAACTACTTTATTAAAGAGGTTATGTACCTTGCAGTGATTTTGCAGCGTTATCAAGTGTGAAGGCAGGTTAAACATTCACCCAAAAGGTAGCATTTTCTGGTGCTTGTAACGATTGTCAGGTGCATTATATTGTAACATATACATAAATGTTTAAAAATAGGGTTTTTTGAATATGCTATAATTATTCAACTTATTTCCGTATAGCAAAATCCGCTCATATCACATGAAGCATATATAGACATAGAAAAATGAAGCGTGACATAGTTTACGCTCGTTACCATTATTACCAAGAAACTACCATTGTACTTTCGTTTTTCTCTTTTCTTAAGCTTACCTGGTTTTTAAATTGCTATTATGATAAAACTTATTTCCCAGCACGACTTTTATACCTTTATTTTATATCTGAAAATAAAGGAAAAAGATTTTGGGAAAATAGTTCATTGCATTGCTTGACTTACTAGATAACATTTATAAGTACATAGCACTAAAGCTTGCCGTGGCCAGTGGTCGGCAGATTTTAACCAATTTGTCGCAAATTGATTATATGCAAATGTATTTTTTGCGTCACCATCAAGTTGCCTTGCATTTTTTCAATAATTTTTGTGCATTTCATTTTGACAACTCTTACAAAATCTACGTATTCAAAAAGTTACAAAATAGGGTTGTGTAAAAACTTAATATAACTAATTGATTGAAATTGCTCAATATCAAACAATGGAGTACAAATTTGAACTTGTTTGTTCACAAATGTCTTTAGATTAGAATTGACCACAGTGACCAACCAGAAATATATTAATGTATTCAGATTTGGTTTGGTTTAATGCATTTGTTTTTGTGTTTTTATGACAACCTGAAATAATGTATGACCTTATGTTAAAATTATGATCTTTTAATTATGTTTTTGGAAATTTGCTGTCGTGTTAATGCTAACTAGAAATAAGCAACATATATTATTAAAACAAAATAATTAATAAAGTGATTATGTTTCATAAAGTGTTCTATTGGAATGCTTAGTTTTCAGTTAACAGCTAAATAAAAATAAAAGTACGAGCAAGCGATGTTCTTATGTATTGAACCGATAATTTTGATAACTACATTTATTTCTGTTTACGTGTACTAGTGAAACATTTTTGTTTACTCTCCAAAAATTTACTTACTACATAACAGATATGTATATAATAGGATTATATGGAGATTAGAATAAAAACAAAATGGACGAAAAAATGCAAGTGGAGCCAAGCATAACCTTATAAAGTAAAATTAGCTGATATTTGTAAATTGTTGTTATGTTTTAGTGTTGCAGTACTGAGAAAAACCAACTATACCAATGTGTAATTTTGAAATTTTTTAAACACACACGCAACGGGACCTTCATCGTCTTGTAAAACAAAAGTAATTTCCGTGGGACTTGTGATTGGCGTGTCAAAGTAAAACTCAAAATCTGCTGAAATTGGTCGAGTAATACCTCCAAATATTGAGAGTGCTCCTCTTACTGCTCTACGGGTTTGATTTCCGGTAATAGCTGTAAGGTATAAATCGGTAAATCTTGGACGGGAACTTACAAATATAATTTCTGCCTTTAGTTCTGTTCTTTCTCTTGGCAAAGTGCATGTGCCTTGAAGTGGGCATCCTTTCACTAGAAAGAATGTGTAACCGGGGAACAACGTGCAGGTTGTACCGTTTGGTCGTGCTGTAAAATAAACTTAAAATGTAACTTCGTTTTGAAAAGCTTGAAAATTTGTAATAATAAAACCTACTGCATTGTTCACAGTATTCACATTCGACTTGCTTCTGACTTTCAGGTAACCACACACTTGACGCAGCTGCCCGCCTTATTGTTGCTTTTCCAGTTGCAATTTTCAACTTGATTGTTATTAAGGACATCAGAATAGAGGTTAACAAAAGTGGTTTCATTGTGACGATTAGTTATCTTGTTTCAACTCGGGGTGCCAAGAATTCAAACCTTATGTTAAAGTCACGCAATCGTTGAGAAAACTAGAATAAATACTGGGTTTATTAAGTAAATGTTGAGGAGAGTAGAAATGAGAACGCTATGAGCTTCATTACATAATATATTCAAAACCATGCACTTTTTGGGAAAATGTAAGCCTAGATTTCGCCCTAATGTCACGTACAATCTAGGTTGCTGAACTTTTATAATTTAGAAGTGCAAAATTCGAAAAATAGTTTGACACATGTTGGCTTATATATTCCGGCGCTTCAAAAAACTTTTATAAGCTGACCTAGATGTTTCATATTCAACTTTTATTGTCACGCTGTGTCAATTTTAGGTCGAAAGATTCCCAAAACACGTAACAGTTTTATTTGCATATACTTTGGGTTTACACGGAAGTGAGTTACGTACTGTTATGCATAATCCTGATGTAGTACAAACATTTAGTACATCCAGTCCTATCCAGGAAGCCACATTTTAGAATAATGATTGAATAGTATGCAGTTCGACAGTTTTTCTGGATAAGAAAACAAATGACGTCATGCCTATACTTGTAAACTATTTCAATGTCCGTCCTCTCATTTTTGCAAATTGTAGTTGCGTACTATGGTATTGCTACAAATATTTCGAGGTTTTGATGAAAATTAGAATGCTTAAGATGAACCTAAAATGAAATGTTAGTTTGCTAAAATAAATGAATAAAATCATAGACTATGAAAGTAAATACTGCGGCATTTTATTCAAACAAATGGTTTGTAACTTTGTATAAATATTTTTTTTCTCCTGCTATTCCAGCACATTAATACTTCTATACGCACACGCTACTGGAGTTTTATAATTCGGAAATCCATCGTTCAATGCACTTACCAAAAACGTGATGTTCTTAAAATCCGTGGTAACCGTATTTAAGCTAAACTCAAAATCAAGTACTATTGTTTGTAACGAGTTCCAAGGAACTGTAGTATTAACTCTGGTAACGGTGGTATCATTTTCTTCAAGAATTTCAAGTAAAAAGCCATCTGCTATTTGGGATGAGTAGTCGAATGCAAATCGAGCACGACGAATCTCATTTGTTTTGACTTCGCAATAGTCATTTCTATGACATTCTTGGACCATGCCAAGGACCGTTATTGGGAAGGAAAACGAAAATGCATACGTTAAATGGGAGGTGTCATTGGGTTTCCCTGTTTGACATAAAAGTAAATTTAGCTTATTGGTAAATATAACGGAATTGGTAAAAAGGTCAACTTACTGCATGACGTGCAACGACGACAATCATCCACGGCTTGACATCGACTTGGTGCAATTAAATTTCTTACATGTAACCCGGATGGAATCACTTGTGCTGACGAAAGATTTACAATATGTGCAATAAAGAAAATTAATACTACAGCAAACGCAATATTATTCATTCTGATTTTAAGGCTTAAACTGAGGGGATGATCAGAGGTTTCAGAGGATTGGCACAGGTTTTTCAAACCTAACTTATATAATGCAAAAAGTGAATAAGATGCCAATTGTTCAATCATTTTTGTAGCCATAATGACTTATATTTATGCAGAGACGCGCACCGCATATTTAAATTCGTACAGGTGTCAATTATATTTCAATGTACGTTATATTTAAAGTGTCGACAAATCATTAGAGCGTAAAATTTTCTTTCACCGTTTGCTGAGTTTTAAGCTGACATCTGGAAATTGAGTGACAGTGAATCCATTATAATAGAAAACCTGTCACAGCATAACCGTAAAACTGAAATTAACGGAAATGCAACTATAAGTTTTAGTTTACATTTGTGTGAATAATCAATTGAAACTACAAAATTTTGAATATATCGACGAAATATATCAACCTTCGTATACCTTTTCAAAATCTACCCAGCAAGTAAATTCGCAGTAATACCCTTTGAATTTAATAATATAAAAATACATCAACACAAAATGTGTGTTCTTTCTGGGAGCAAATATGACTACGTTAATATACTGCACATGCTGTGCGAATAAGTTATTTTGCACACAATATTGGGCACCATGCAAAAAATTGACGCAAGGAATATATACAAAGGAAATTTGTAATACAAAAATACGATAAGCTGTTTGTAGTTTCCAACGAATTGTATTATATCTATGATTTATGTCTATATTTTTTTAACCGTAACGTAATTCTGGAGATGTGCTCTTGACAAAAACATTCACAGTAGTTTAAGTTTTGCTCTGGACTACACAAGCTCTGAAAAAAGAGTAATGAGAAGTAATCTTAGCTTGTGTAGGACCCATTTGGCTGGCTAAAGAAAAATGTGCAAAGACAAAAGAAAATGGAATTTTAAATAGCTCTCTTCTAGAAATGGAGTGAAGTACAACATTTTGTGTATGAAAAAACTGGATTTTAAGTAAAAGTACTTGGACGACCTTAAAACGACACTAGATCTTCATGTAATTTTCGACGTTTCCAACTTCAACGCATCAAAAAATGATAAAAAGCTAAAAATTGGTATACGCAAAAAACAATCAAAATTTGAAAATTAACATGATACGTATTGCATTGTTTATCTCATGGTACTCATTGAAAATTTTATTTTGTTACTCGATCATATTGTAGACCATGAAACATAATACCACACTATATTATTCAGCACATGAACACAAACGGATTCAGTTCAAATCTTTTCAGAGCTTGACCAACCAGCAGATGCGAAAGTTTGTTGAAATCTTTAGGGATTTTACAGGATATAGAATAATTTTTGTAAACATGCTAAAAGATGTGTTTTTTAACCTTTAAAGTCGGCAAAACAGCTTTACGATTATAGATTTACTTTTTTATGAAAAGATTTCAAATCCCAGAAAAAATGCTTATCTGTATGCATACATACTGCCAGATATTGGTGACGACTTTTTGTTACAGAGTTTCTCAAGCACAATAATGTAAGTAATATGATGGAAACACATTACCAGGCAAGGCCATTGGCAATCATCATTACGGTGGCACATTAGTGAACCACAACCTTCAATACGAATTTTGTATGCCTATGAACGTGTCCTTTGAAAATTCAGTCTGTTGGCTGAGGAAAACGCAAAATTGGTCAGTTTCCGGAGATGATGGCGGCATAGTACATTTTTGCATGGATTGGTATTTCGGTTCTCCCAAAGTTGTTTTTGGATTCACATTTTTCTTGTAACATTTATAAAGATCATTGGATTAACTAGGAAAGTTACACCAAATTGCACCGACCAAATTGCAACAAAAATGGAATAAATACAGCAGCGATAAATTATATGCGATTTAGAAACTCTGCACTCCTTTTACTCAGTATTTAATTTAATTTTTAACATTAAAAAAATAGGCGCAGCGTTTTATTTTTTTACTTTATCTGCATCAAAATATAATGTAAATCATTTTCATGTTCAACATAAAATTGAAGGTTGTTTTCGTCGCGTTTACTAGTTAGGATTAAAGAAGTACAGGATGCAATGTTGCAAAATATTTTGCATTGACCCACTTTCCGTTGGAACTTGAAGAAAATGACTAATTAGTCAATTTTTACTAACACGGATACAATAAAAACTACTCTTGCTAGTTTCCAATAATTATGCCCCGTTGACTCATAAATTTTTATTACGAAATCGGGTTACGTTTACGGGTTACGAAGTTTACGAATTATAACCATATTACCACAGGCATAGCAAAAAGTTTCCCCCATTAACGTAATCAAGAGGCCACCTTGAAATGAAGATGGTAAGATAACAGGAGTCCCGGCCTTTTTTCCCTGTGCTTCTGCATCAGTGGCAATATAGTCTTGTAGACCTTTCAAAGAGTCTTCACGTAGCTCAGTTTGATTATTCTTAATATAGCCGAGTCTGTTACCCTCCATCTTAACATAGGCATCTACTATGTATTGTTGCGTCAAACGTCCGGCGTTCAGCAATGGATTGAATGTGTCTCTTATTGAGAGTTTATAACAATACCAATCCATCATGGTTATTTTATTTCGAACTCCGTTCGTTTTTTTAGGCAAATGCAAACCCCAGCTTTGTTCTGCATGGGGGAATAAGATTGGGTATACCATTGCTTCTAAGTTCTTGTCAAATATCTTGATTGTATCAACGCCCTTGTTTGGGTGTCCTGATACTGGTCGTGGGTAAATAAGCAAATCTCCTTCAATTGGCGGAAGGCCATCTTTACTCTGGAAGACTGCAGCAACTTCATTGCAAGCCTGAGGATTGTATCTTCGTTTGTCTTTTGTGCGATCATCTACAATAGCCATTGTCACAGAAATGGTCGTTTCATTTTCTTCGGCCTCCTTCATCGCCTCTTTTTCGCATTCATAAAGCATTTTGTAACTTTTGCACAGATTGTTATTTTTATCCATTACGTCTGCAATCACATTAAATATGGCTCTGTCAATATCTTTGTTTGCCGGATGATCGCATCTTATTTTATTAGCTTCTTCGACATCAAGCATATACAGTTGTCCATATTGTCTACCATCTTCACCCTCTGGATGTAAAGGACCGATGATATATCTGACCTTGAATTCTAAAGCATGGTGGTCCATATCCAGGCGTTGGGGCAATCTTTGCTCCCATCGATGCCATTGCAAAGGAACTGTTTACTCGTCGAATGTTTTCCATAAAGTTTTTACTCAGTAAATGTTCTTTTTTCATTAGCTGTTGAAGTATTTCTGGATATGGCTTTTTTGATTCTTCAAGGGTCACTCGTCCGTTTTTGCAGCATTGTGTATATGTTCTGCAACGAACCGAAGTGCCTTCTGCCACTTGTACAATTTTACTGCGAAACGGTTCATCTCGGAAATGCTTTGCGCTGCATTCGTAACACACTTCGCTCAATTTACCACAATAATACTCTTCTATTAAATTTTCGTTTTCTACAGCCATGTCGGCAGTATCTTTTAATGTAAGCATTTGACGCTGTCGTCTCTGTTGTGCACCATTTTTGTTTTTTTCTTGGCGCGCGCAAGACTCATCTGTGGTCTCATATGCTCGCTTTGATCTTTTCTGAGTCGCGTCTTGATTTCTCCGAATTTTGCGTTGTTCATCTGTTAAATTTTCAATTTTATTTCTTTGATTAGCGGCGATTCTGCTTCTGTGTGCAGCTAAATCAGACTCAGTTAGATTTTCTAACCCGTTTCTTTCATTTGCAGCATTTTTGCTTCTATGAGCAGCTAATTGAGTCTCATTAAGATTCTGGATTCTTTTTCTCTTATTAGCGGCATGTCTGCTTCTTTCAGCAGCTATCTCAGCTTCGCTTTGTATTGCTTTTTTGGCTCGTTTGCGGGCCAGATCAGCGTCCAATCGCTCTCTACGTTGCTCTTCTGTTTCGTTTGCTCGGCTATTTCGTTTAGCTGCCGCAGCTGTAGCACGTCTCTGTGCATCATTTACATCTTGTAAGCCGCTCATTTTTATTCAATCTCGGTTCCGTATTCCAAAACTCAATCAACTTCAATCTCGGTTCCGTATTCCAGAACTCAATCAACTTCAATCTCGGTTCCGTATTCCAGAACTCAACCAACTTCAATCTCGGTTCCGTATTCCAGAACTCAACCAACTTTAATCTCGGTTCCGTATTCCAAAACTCAACCAACTTCAATCTCGGTTCCGTATTCCAGAAATCAACCAACTTCAATCTCAGTTCCGTATTCCAGAAATCAACCAACTTCAATCCCGGTTCCGTATTCCAGAAATCAACCAACTTCAATCTCGTTTCCGTATTCCAAAACTCAACCAACTTCAATCTCGGTTCCGTATTCCAGAACTCATCCAATTTTAAACTAAAAAAATGCTGGTAACCTTCTTGGTTAACAAACCTCTTATCAATTTAAAATGGCTACCTTCCTGGTTGGCCAGTCACTTATCAGTTTTTCAAAGGTTGGCCTTCTTGGCCTATTACCTTCCTGGTTCACCGGAATTACCAAAACCCAATAAAACTTACCAATTACCAATACAGTACCCACAATCCCTTACCGGTTTGGTAAAGATTAAGCCCCAACAAATCCCCACCCACAATCAATTAACTAAAAACCTACTTTATTTAAAAAACGGGAGCATAAATTTTTAATAAAAGTAGATGGCACCTTTTACTTTTTATTTAAAAATGACAGCAGCGTATTTTTTAATATAAAAGTTGACAGTAGCGTTATTTAAAAATAACGAGCAGTGAATATTTTTAAACAAAAGTTTTTAAAGCAGCACAACAGCAGCCCAAAACACGAATGAATAAAAAAAGATGCAAGGAGACGGCAGAGTCAAGAGTCCAAGTCTCGATCAGATGTGTTTCGCTGCTTCTGCTGCATTAAACAAAAGGCGCTTGAATATTGGGGCGTAGTGAGATATTGAAAAGCACCGAAACGGCATGGCAAAACAAACATGATGATTCATGATGAAGCGAAGCATTGCATTGCAGCGTCACTGTATGCATAGTGAGCACTGTATGCATAGTGAGCAGTGAGCAGAGCAGGAAGGCTGCTGGGACAGAAGCACCCATTAGCGACTTGCCTTCTGAAATGTATAGTCAAATAAGAGGTACTTCTAGGAAGTAAAGAAAAGAAAACAGAATATTTTTATATCAGAATATATAAGTTGGAGTTCTTGTTTTTTTATTTAGAAAGTACTTTCATAAAAACGAAAAAACTATCAATTTATTTTTAAACACTGTAAAAGCAAATTATAGCCTGCAAATTCTTACAAAAAAACAAATTATTCCGGCTTCTGCAACAAAAACAATTTTTGAGACGATATCAAATAGAATATTGGCAATGTAAGCTTAATAGCTTCTAATATTCGAACTGGTTTCGTTGTAAAAACAGTTTTAAATATATGTTGTGTCGTAACGTGTGCCACGCGCCTGTTTTTAATCAATAATTCACTTAAAATTTTTATTTAGGAACCCCTCTACTTTATTATTGGCCGACTGCGACTGCAAACATGAAAATAAAAGCCTGTTTACCTTATATTTGTGTTTACTTTTGTAGCTTGCCAAATTGAACATATTGCACAGACATACATTTTGTCTGAGCAACTAGACTTAGTCGCACTTTGTTTCTTTCAACAACATATACATATCATTTGCTTTTTTAAAACATTAAGCCTACAACGTATTTTTGAAAACTATTTACTCCATCTGTAAATTACATACAAAAATGTTACTGACAGAGATTGAAATACTAGCAGTTAAACTGCAAAAACTCGTGTTCTTTTACATGGTTGCTTTTCCTGTAAGATTTGATCCCTCGTACACAAAAATTATAATTGTTTGCACATTTTCAAACACACTTGGAAACGCTTTGATCTGGGCATTAACATTGGTTTACGGCATCGCAAACTTAATTGCTTGCTTGGAGTACAATGAAATATTTTCTCCTGAAGAGGGAAATATTGTAAACAGAATCATTTTTCTTCTAATGGGAATTGTTTGCACTTCCTCGCCATTTTTGGTTTTTGCTACTTACGAGAAAAGCATGCATCAAAGTATGAATGCCTTTTTGGAATTTTCTTCGTGCATGCTGAAAGGTGAGTCAAAAATAAATTTGCGTCCCTCTGCTTAAAAAATCCCTAACCGTGTACCTAATTTGCAAAGACTGCCTGGTCAGGTGTTTTACAATTTTGAGAATATAAATATGGTTATAAAACTTACATATGTTAACAAAATATTTTTAAATTTTTCCAAACACGTCTAGAATCGCCTTTGCGTCAAAGAAATTCAGGTCCCGGAACACTTCTGAAACAGATTGTGATATATGGAATCCTTTCCTGGGCAGCTTTATTAGTTTGGATCACTCCTGTTTGTTTTTATGTTGCAAAAATTGACATTTTCTATTTTATTATTAAAAGAACTTTGTTTAGTCACTCTACCATAGTCGTGTACGGAGCAACAATAGCTCGCTTAGTTGTCCACGTTGCAATTATCGCATACTTAGTTCAAGGGGCAACGTTTGCATTCTTATGTGCTTTGGTAGCAGCTTCTAGAGGTAGCCAAACTATGAACCTGTTTCTCAATCAAACACGTTCGTTAACTAAGTTTGCTACCCACATGAACAGATTTAGAATAATATTTGGGAATGCACAAAACGTTCTCGATGATGTATTATGTGTGGTATGGAGTTTTGCATTTTGGGTTTTTGTATGTGTAGCATGGTTATTAGTTAGATGCAGTGCAGAACAAGTAACTTATGTTTTGTATTCAGCTGCGATGGTTTCATATTTTTGCGTTGTAGCAACTGGGGTAGCACTTCTTTCAAATTTGTGCAAAATGATAGAAAAAGGAAATCGTGCTGTTGCAATTAACCAAATTGCTAGCCAACTGTTTTATGCCAAATGGAAGAACAAACAAAACCACATGTGTTACAAACAAATGAAAGCTATGAAATCAATCGTGGTAAGATGCGGTCAGTTTATGGTAGTCAACAATCAATTTTTTGTCTCTTATTGGTGGCAAATATGGCTGGAAATTTGTGATGTTGTCCTTATGTTTAAATAAATACTTACTAAATGTCTTAGTCAGTATTTTAACTAATGTTACATCACACTGAATTAGCAAAAACTAAGGGTACAAAGCTTTTGCTGAATCACAATAAACTTTTTGTATATAATGTTGAATGTAAGTGATACACCTAAACGTTAACAATTTTTGCTGTATTTTACCATTAATTATGCCAGTGATGTCCGTCTAATAATCAGTTAATATAAGTTCGGGAGCAGAATCCTGATTACTATAAACATGCAATAATATGGAACAGTTTTAAGATTTTATAGGAACAAAACACATCCAAAAAAGGCAAAAATTTCCTTTAATTTCTTGGAAGCAATTGGATGCTCATTCAGTTCAAGTGCGTTACATTTTTAACTATTTGGTCAGACATTAACTTACAAATTCTGGGACTACAAGTAATACAAAATACTGTTATTTTTTCTGCAGAAAAACATTTCATGCTTTTTTGGTAGTCTACATATATATGAGCATATATATTTCTTGTCAACAACTATATATCAACCGGATTAAATTCTGCTTGTTTCTTCATTCAGGTAGTTCACGTGCAGCCATTATATAGATTTAGAGATGTAGGAAAGTACGTAAAAATAAAAGTTTAATATACATAAACTAACCTCACGTTGTCAGATATTGTTTAATAGTGCAAAATACAAAAGGAATCAAGTGCTTCTCTGTCTGCTTACCTTATTTATATAAAACAAAGATATTTTATATCAGCATAACGCCACATAAAAATTTCTCACAGTTTTCGAAAATAATTTAATATAATTTCAAACAATTTCTTAACACCCAGTTTACTATGAAAAGTTTGCAAGTTTTATTAATGCATTCAATATACTGTGCAATGGTTACAAAGTGGTTTGAATTAAGGATCATCAATAGTGTTTATTAAATTTCTAGCCATGAAACTAAGTAATCATTTGTTAACTTGAAGGCAAAACATATGCTACAAAGCAATAATTTCAAAACCTAAATAGTAAACCTTGATTATTGTGAAACTAGAAGTGTACAGCCTAACAATGGTTAAAACTATAATTAACTAATTTTAAACTAAAAACCCGAATTATGTACGATGTGTGGCCCTTTGTCAGGAAACCTTGAATTGTAAGTAGACCTGAAATTTATTTTATATTTTTACATACTCTAAGTTCGGGCTTTGTAATATTAGTCATACGACTTGAATAGGTGGATAAAAATTAAAACATTGGGCATGAAAGATACACGGCCCAATAGGAAATAAATATTACAAGTACCCGTATTTTTTATCTACTTTAGTCTACCTGAACAACCATTACAGAAACAGAAGCTTGAGAAAATATAGTATAAGCGAGCAATATGTTTAAAAGCAAGCTTTGAATTATTAATGCATACATTGAATTGACGTCAAAGCTTTGGAAAATCCCTTTTACCTCCAGTCCTTCTACTGCATTCTCGGTATGAGTGTCAAGCAACCCACCCTGTAAAAAGGAACAATTGTTCGTTCTCCGAATTCACAATCCAATAAGCCAATTTTTAGTAATTCCTTAAACGGAAATTTAAGCAGAGTTATGCATTTGTAACAAAAAGGACACAATTGTGGTGTTCTACAATAAAACCGTATTAAGTGCTTTAGTACTTGTCTACTTTGTTTTCACGCGTTTTTATGGTTCTAGCCGTGCAGTGGTTTCAAGTAATTTTTGGAATACTGCTTTCGTCTTATTGAGTACCATTTCTAAGTTGATTATGTATCCAAATGGACTCATGTTCCAGTGAAATTCAAAGTAGTTCAACTTCGACAGTCATGTTTATAGATCAATTGATTTCAAGCAAAATCAACAATTCTTGAATGCATGTTGCGTGAGTGGTTCTATCAGTATTTCCAGAATATTTTTACATAAATTTTTAAAAACATTTTTCTACTTGGAAGTTTTAAACATTATTAATGATGATGTATCCTCTGGTTTTCAAGTGTTTTATAATCAGTGTTGCTGTGTATGCCGCGGAAATTAACGCATTTTATTCCATTTCCAACCTACTCTTGGAAACAAACTATACTCAGAATTTAAGTGTGTGGAGTATTAGAGAGGGATTCATTTCACGTTTAAAGCAATCGCAGGATGTTTACAAACGTTCCATAAATACAAAGCACACATTTCCAGTGTTACAAAACCTGGACCAACTTTTAAAGCCTCTCGTCACTGCAAGATGTCTCATTGCGATTAACAATTATCAAAACGTTAACCTTATTTTAACAACGTTATATCCAGTCATGTTACGTAATGTAGTGCCTGCAGTAGTTTCAAAGATATATTCTCGTGATATATCGACAATATACAGAAACCTTGTACTGGTACCCAAGGGAATGCCCAACATAAACAAAAGTATTGATAGCGATGATCAATTTTTGTGTAAATTGTCGCCTTTCCTAGGCGGTATATCAAGAGAAAGTTTCTGTCTAGAACTAAACATTATATTTTCGTCGTTCTCAAAACCTTGGAGTTGTGCAGCGCAACTTGACCTATTTCGACCGGAGTATGAAGATTTGGCTCCAAATTTCAATATGTTTGATTTACCAAGCACAACCTATGGCATAGTAAAGAGATCTCAAGTTTTATACATTCGTGTGGATGTTTTCAAAACCAGCTCATTAGACTATTACAAGAGAAATGAAAAGCATCTGCTCCAAAAATTGTATACCCCGCGCAGACAATTAGGACAAGATATTTACTGCAGGGCTATCCTACTACTTGGTAAAGAGGGATTTCATGAGCCAACGGGAAGATTATCACACATTCTGTTATCGCAAATTTATTTCCAAAAGCGTAAACAAAATCAGACCATTTCAATAACCCGCTGGACCGAGTTTACCTCCGTTGAAGCCATTGCAAGCCTTGAGCTACCTGAGAAAGAAAAAGTTAGTTGGATAATTAAAGAGGGACGAGTACCACACAAACCTGGCAGGGTTGCAAAAGCAGATAAAGTTGCATCTCAATTAATAAAATGCAACCTAGGAAATCCGGTGCTAGAATTTTTTCAAGGAGGGTATTTTGAATCACGTCAAAATCAGGCATTTCGATTGTACGTATTTATGTTTCTGGACGCTTTGGGCAACTATAGTTACCAAGTACAGCAAAATGAAATTTGTGAAATGGGAAAACTAGTGAACTCGTCACAGGTTTACAAAAACATTGGCATGTGGCGCTATACCTTCAATTATTATAAAACAGAGGCGAACAAATTCTCTATTCTGATGCATCTTCCCTTTGCAAATCTAAAGTTTGTTAGTTGTGGAATGCCACAAATTATAGGATTAAAGCTTAGAGAGTTGGGATCTGCTTATGAGAACAATGTTTGGCTCAGCATTCTGCTTTGCATGCCTCTATATTTTATGTTCATTAATGTGTTGGCAGGCGCAAAAACATTTTGCTCCTACACGCGGATCCTCATTTCAATTTACAAAGTTTTAACTGAGCAAGGAAACCCTTTCCCCATACGATTTCTGAGAGTTTTCAAACTTCGTTTTGCAGTTGGAGTGTTTCTTCTTACTGGAGTGATCCTTACCAACGCATACAAGAACGTGAACGTGTACAATTTGATTTTGCCTCGTGGCAGGATTCCATTTGAAACCCTACAGCAATTGATAGACAACAAATTTAGAATGTACACGAAAAGCGAAGAAATTGTGGAAGTTAATCGAAAAAATGTTTCTTATTCGTATTTCCAACCAAATTGTAAGTTTCGACATGCAGATCCAAAGTATAGATCAGGAAGCTTTTTAATAATTGCAGCAAGTAGAACTTGGCAGTTTTACGGCTTGCAAATCTTTCGTCCAAAAACAAGACTTGAAGAAAAGCTTCAAAATGACATAAAAACGATCGTAAACCACACCTGTTTACACAATAAAACTGCTGATATATTACTCCAAAGCGAAGGAGGATCGGGTCCAGAACCATTTCAAAATTTTACGCTACCCATCAATTGTACCCGTCCTCTCCAGAGTACAAGTACAGATTATCAGTGCTTTAGAGATAATGAACTCGACATTTTAACTCAGGAGCTAAGAGCTTGTCAAAACACTGCAGTGTTTTTGCCGGAATATGTAAGTAGCAAAGTTGCAAAGGATTTGCAACTTAACGGTGCTCCTGTTGACATTAGTTTAGTACCGTACACAAGTCACAGCTTGCAATTTGACCCAGCTGGCGTTGTTCCACCTTATGTCTTACGACGCATTACAAACTATAAAGTTTCCGGAATTTTGGAATGGTGGAATAGAATGTGGATGAGCTCTAAATTTGTGCCGATTCCAATGCCTCTTACAGCTCCAAACATGAAGGGAAATGTACAAATTTTATTCTATGTATTGGCGTGTGGTTTGTTGTTTTCGGCTAGTAGCTTCCTAGTTGAAATCAGGAAGCCCGTTTGCAGCGTGTTATGCGTCCTGTGGAAGGTTTTTAAATATGCATTGTTTTATTTAAAATACGCATTTTTTAGAGTTCTATAAAGCTTATAATTAGACCACAAGCTAAACCTTAATATTCTTATCATTATCATATTGTATACTTATCTAAAACGTTTTTATAAAGTCAGTAAATATTTATAAATGTCTACATATTGCAACGTGTGCTTTTTCTTGAACGCATTTAAACTACACGAAGCACTGTTCATCAGATATTCCTGCAGTCATATAATAAAGTACAAACTTGAGTTTTGTCTTCGGAAACTGATCGTGATTTGTATTTCATTTCCATAACAGGTACATTTATAAGCTAGTGCAATAAAACGGCACATACTTCTTTAATTCAACCAAAATTTCCATTCATTCTTCCATGCTGATAAAACTCCAATTTCTAATGTGTTATATGGATTACGGTATACTTCGGATAAAAAAGGCATGCCACATGAGCCTTGAACCAGCGTGTCCTCAATGAAGGAGTCAACAAGTTCGAACAAATGTCGACATGGTTATTTTTCTTATAGTAAGAAAGTTTTGTACCAAGTTTGACGGAAATCGGTCAAGCCGTTGAGGAAATAAGTGCGTGACAGAGAGGCGGACAGACCGACAGATGGTAGTACGCCCAAGAAAACTTGAGTAGTAGCTAATGCTATTTAATAGAAACCAAGTTTCCGTGAGAATATCAGGTTTCATTATACTGTACTGGCTGCCAAGCGCATAAATACTTTTTCTAAATCTCCTTAGACCTATATGGACCTTTTGGTACCTTACTTGTCCATAATAACTTCTCTGTCACCAAACGTATGGTCAAAATTTGTGAGCAATCAAAAAAATGCGAAAAACAGTTTGTAATATTATTAGAACCGCATAAACAACTTTAACTGTTTCGGAAAAACCTTAATAAACAAATGTTCTTCGAATCATTAATTTGGGGAATATAAACTTTTGTCTTGAGATAACTGTCCTCATTCATAAAAACGTTCAAAATGGAAAAAAATTCAATAATAAGATAACTGTCCAAATGAGATAACTGTCCGGTATAAAAAATTGGCTACGACAAATGTCCGTGTGATAACTGTCAATATAAATGGGGTCCGTATCCCGTAAATTTTACTCTTAACCAATCATTAAAGCATATTCCCATTATCAAGCCACATCTGCTCGTGTCACATCTTGGTCAAAAACCAATTGAAGCATTATATGTTGCGTTATAACTCCCAACTACTAATGAAAAATTCTGTGAAGTCTATATTGCATTTTTATGTCACGTAAATTCAACTTTTAAATTCAAAACGTTTTGTAGGTCAACATTAAGAATTATTTACATTTTTTGAATATACTGAAATCCATTTACAAAAGGCAACAATATCCAAGCAAATGCTTACCAACTAGAAGCATTTGCCGATTATTTTGGCAAAGATTTTTTCGGTTTAAAAAAAATGTAGAAGCTTACAAGTACTGCAACAAAACAGCTCGAGCATCCGTTGAGCCAGAACTGAATGTTATGTTAATAAATAATTCTACTTTAAAGAACAAGTATGTCTCCCGGAGGGTCAGCTCTCCAATGACTTCATTAGTTGCACAGCAGTTTAAAACACTAATCTCAAAAGTTGTATTTAAATGGTGTTAAGCTGATGTGAGATAAAAAGTGGCTTCCTATTTTTTGGTACAGAAAAGCTGCTTGCAACTATAGAGCGTCTTTGGACCATTTAGTGTATGCTAACCCTTCTTAGATTTCACGTGCCGTCTGCATTTGCTCAATGCATAAACACAAAATCACAAGCGAGAAGAATGAAGTTGGTTGTGTGAGATTGATTTAAGATTTAGCTTCTTCATCTGAGTTACACTAGAATTAAACCAATGGTTTTGTTCTTGCAAATACCAGCAATGTTTCAATTATTTCTAAATCTAGCAGGGTATGGTATTTGACTGTAAATCGCAAATGGAGATGCGATACATCACATCTTGTTCAGCTTTTTGCGTAGATTCCAAATCTGGTTTCAGTTTGGTGTAAAACGCAAACTTGGAATTTTAATTAATTAATTAGTAATCGTAATTAAAGTACGAATACGCGCGCTTGACCCCAGCAGCATTGCCCAGGTGCTCCTCCCTCTACGCGCATAACACACAAAAACACTGCGCAAGAGCAACATCACAGCACATGCAGCAGCACTGTGCTGCACTGTTTTGTGTGTTGTGTGTGTAGAGAGAGCAGCACCTGGGGGATGCTGTTGGGGTCAAGCGCGCGTATTTGTACGTTAATTACGGTTACTAATTAATTAATTAAAATTCCAAATTTGCGTTTTACACCAAACTGAAACCGGATTTGGAATCTACGCAAATAGCTGAACAAGATGTGATATATTGCATCTCCATTTGCGATTAACAGTCCAATAGCATACCTTGTAAGTAAAATATGAGCAGACTTAAGAACTAATTTTATCTGTATTTAATTACACAGAATATGCCGTACATTGTTTCAGAATGCTTTTGACATGTCAAAACCATCCAATTATCAAATATTTGGGGACATTTTGCATATTGATTTTGCATTAGCATTACTGGTTTTTTCTTAATACCCTAGCATCCTCATACACAAGGCTAGCTCAAAATACTAGGTGACACATATCTGAGATAAAGTCTTAATCGCTGCGTATAAATTACTTCATCGACAATATTAATTTAGAACCTTATTATTTATGAACATTTCTCCTATGACGTTTCAGGTGAAACGATTGTCCGAAACCTTTCCCACAAGCGGCGCACTTGAACTGCTTTGCACCAGTGTGCATTACAATATGCTTTGCAAGGTCGCGTTTAGTCACGAAGCTTTGTTTGCACTCAGAACAGTTAAAAAGCTTTTCTCCCAAATGTCTCTGCACATGTTGTTGAAGGTAGTTTTTAGACTTGAATGTCTTGTCACACAGTTCACAGCAGTACTTTCTTTTGTTAGAGTGTTTTCCATTGATGTGTGTATTCAGATCGCCTATTTGGTTAAAACATTCTCCACAAGTCCTGCAACTGTGCGGTTTTTCCTTTGTGTGAGAGCGAATATGGCACTCAAGGTGACGATACTGTAAAAACATATGTCCACAGAAAAGACAGCTCCAAGCTTTGATTCTACCAACTGCAAATTAAGGAGAAAAAACATTTATTAAGTATATAATGGAATATCCGGTTTTAAAAACTTTGTATATTATCCTTCTCAATTACCTTGGTGCGTTTGGTGGTGGGTGCCTAAGTTTCCTTTTTGGGTGAATTTCTGATTGCAGATGTTGCAGCTATAGGGCTGTTCTCCTGTGTGCGTCATCATGTGTCGCTTCATTTGGCCCAACTGCGCGAAACGTTTTGGGCAAAGTAGGCACTGAAATGGTTTTTCGCCTGTGTGGGTTCTCTCATGAAGGACTAATTCTGGAGATGTTGCAAATGCCTTACTACAGAAACCGCAGTTGAGCGGCTTCTGTTTTTCATGCACCCTACGTTTATGTTGCTTTAAATGTTCCCCTCGAGTGAATGTTTTATTACAATCTTCACATTTAAATGGTCGTTCTCCTGTGTGAACCCTTAAATGAGCCGCGTAATAGCTTGTTTTAATTGGTTTTTTGCAAAAACTGCACTTTCGCAATTTTGCATCTGCCTGTTTGCAAGGTTTATTTTCCATTTTACCTAACGCAGCCCGGAATAGTTGCACACTTTAAACTTTAAAGTAAATTTTAAATACGTTCCAATGCAGCAATTCTACTGGAGCATGAAATTTTCTAGGTTAAACTGATGTACTAATTTGTAAGTGAGATAAGTATAAGAGTCAGAGTACATTAGATGTCAACATGCAGGACAAGAGAGCAACAGTGTTTCTGGAGCCGTCCAAGGTTGGTGCAAGATGTCTACTATGCATGAATGACTGAGAAATAAAGATATACAAATATTTTTAATATTTTAAATGGCTTAAAACAGGGACAATTAATGGTCCGGTTTATGTATCTGGCTATTGAAATTTACTGAGAAAAAAGAATGTTTTTAAATATTATCACCAACCCTAATCCGTGCTTCAAGATAATAAAATCAGGTACCATGAGTTCCCGTATTTCTTCGTAGAAGCATTGAGTTTACTTGTTCTTAGTAAATTGAAACACTTATAAAAGTACTATGTTCTACACAAAATGCGTTAATCCTTCACAATTCCTGGAATATTTTTTCTATACCTGGCTTTTCAGACCTTTTCTAATATGCCTAGCGTGTTTTTGCTTACTACAGCTACAGTTTAAAATTGTATTTTTTAACTGGTTGGGTATGTGTACACGGATTGGGGAATGAAAGAATAATAAAGAATTATTATTATTACTTCAACTTATCGCATTGCACGGAATCGTCAACACTGCCTTGCCTACACTTAGCTGCTCTATTTAACTTTCAACCCGTACTTTCAATCAAGTACAAGTAGGCTTAAATTCTAATGAACTTTGACTTTCACGAATTGCATAAGTATAAATATGAAGTGGTGTTTAGTTAATCCTTTAAAATGTCTTAAATGTGTACGTGAGTTTTTTACTAGTCTTTGCATTTCAAAGTAACAGGTATTTTGAAATTTGGAACGTTGTTTCAGGACATCCTAGAAATTCAATTTTTTTAACTTCAGACTTGCTATTTGTATTCAATATCTTAACTCAGCAGCATAATCCAAGACAAATGTGATGCTTAATGATTTTCTACCATGTTTTCGTTTTAAACGTTGATTAATTTTTAAAAAATATTGAACCTTTTACTTGTGCTAAAGGAAAACCTACATACTTGGTTTGCATAACCTGAAAATGCTTTACTGAAGTCAAGGATTAATAAATACCGAATCAACCATTAAAATCGGATGATAACACTTGATTAAAATTCAGGTTGTCTTTAAAATAGTTATCTTTTTGGGACAGGTTGTTGGGAAATATGAAGTGTATTATAAATTGACAAAATTTTGGCTTTATTATATTAATTTTATTTACGATTTAAAGAATATTTTAATCAAATGTATATTATGTTGTTTACAAAAGCGTTAAAATCAAACTTTGCACTAAAAATTTTGACGCACTTGATCAGCCATTGTTGCTGAATGGCCAGGTAAAAAGGCGTACTTCTAGCTTCCGTTTATGATCTACGTTTCATAATTTTTCCCAATGTGTAGCAAATGTAGACAGCACATATAACCTCTGCAATTTTACACAAAGCATAAAATCTCAGAAATTCTTCCAAGACTTGTCGGTTTGATTCACGAGTGTGTATTATGTTGCTCAGGTTTGCGTGCGTCAAAATGTCACCATTTTCTAGCATCAGCGTCCACAAAACTCGACTGTTATTTTGTGAGCAGTTTCTAGACACAATCACCTCTCCAAAATTTTCATTGAACCCTATGCACATTCCAGTTTCCACGTGAAACAAAAAAAACTGGTTGGTTTGGTTTTGTGGTGTGGTTATATTCCAGGTCATATTTGAATTCGAAGAGCAGTCTTCAAATTTTGCAATCCAGGTTTCATTAGAATTAATAGAGAGAGTTAAGCATCTTCGTTGCACTTCGTTTTCAAAATCCCAGTTGTACTTCATGAGCAAGACTCCAATATTGCCGTTCTGTCTTATTCTGATAACGTCCAGGTGTTCTCTTCTTGGTATAGAGCACTTAACTGAAATCACCTTGCTTGACATTCCGTCGTCCTCACCTTGGTACACGCCTAGGCATCTATCAGACGCAGTATTCTTTAGAACAATTCCAGGTGCCATGCAGATATCACGGAAACATTCCTGCAAAGAATATTGTTTTATAAATATTTCGACCAAAGAATAGAACCACGTAAAAATATTATGCTTACTCCACTTGCTCCGTTGTTGTGACTACATGGGGATCCGTTTAACGGCTTGATAGCTTCGAAACTGTCTGAGAATCTACCAGTACGACAAATAACGAATTCACAGCTTGCTTCATTCTGAAATATATTATAACCAAATATATAATACATTTACAAAAATATGGAGCAAAATTTACCCCATTCCTCCTTATTTAGCTTAGCAAACTGAAAATTGGTATTTTTGATTTTGATTGATTAATTGAAGTTTTTTTCAAAGAATTTACCCGATTTACAAGCACTGAAGAGCTGTTTGTTAGAATTCGACATTGCTAAAAAAAGACAAGGTTGTTTGCCCCAAAACTTTATCTGTATAAATGATAGGGGATTCTGTTCCCTTGATGTTTTTAAGGCAATTGTTCAACTTGATTGGGTACTTCTTGGCTAAAATTTTGTTGGAGCAATGGGAGAAGAAATGTCGTTTCTTTATGTCTTCGGTTGTGCTAACTGCATTCATCACATGTCCCAATTTTGGAAGCTCGCCGCACTTGTGATTTGAATATGATAGCTCGTCGTCATGTGGAGCGCCCAAACTGTATTCAAATGACATGTTAGATTAGTACAATTAAACACTGTGTTTATACAAACTGGGAGAAAAACTATATACAGGTGAGCAATTACGTGAGCAAGAACAAAGGCAGCGTCAGATACTCTCACTGAAAAAACAAGGGCACTTGTCCACGCATACGTACAGATTTTATCTAAATAGGCACCGCTAACTGCACTTCCTGGCAAAACACGAGCTCCAACGGCCAAAATTGCAATATCAAAATTTGCAGAATTTCCAAACTTATACTGCAGCCACATTGAAAACGCTGGAATTGTTTCCCTGATAGAAATTGTATCGGAATCTATGCAAACCCCTTCTACAATATCGTGCTGGTCAGCCAACTGTGTTCGGAAATATATGCTTTAATTTTTGCAATATATAAATACAGTTGTGTCATCTTCGATAAAATTGTAAGACTTACCACAAGTGTTAGAAGCTCATTTACACGGAAAGCAAATTTTGTGCTTGGCAGTGTATTATACCGAAACTGAACGTCGTAAAACATTGCCTGCCAGTATTCCAGCATTTTAGTTTGGTTATGTTGGAATAAACCACTAAAATCTCGGTCGCAAACTAGTACTATTTCCACAACATACTTGGTTAATGGTGCAACTGGTTTTGTTAACTTCAACTGCTTTAATAATTTCTACTGGTTCGACAACTTTTACTGGCTGGCTGATCTTCAATAGTACTTCAATATCTGATTTTTTGCACGAGCTTAGAGTTATATTTGCATTAGAGTCAAATCACACATGGAAACTTAATGGGTTTGTAACAGCATAAGTAGCAATAAAGTAAGCTTGCTATTTTGCAAAGTCTCAATTTTAAGGAAAATATATAGTGCCATGATTTGGTTTAGATAAAGAAATATACACAAGTGAATTGTTGATAACTGGTAGTAGTATTTATGGTACTAATATATTAAACTGATCAATTTAAATAAATAAAATATCAAAACAAATTAAGGTTATCACAAGTTATCAGTACGGCGAGCTATTGGTGATAGTGGACGTGCTATTCTTACAAATGTGCACAACTAGCATGAAGCTCCAGGGAAATAGAAATGAAGACTATTCAAGTTTCGTTTTATATACCCAGAACGCAAGTATTCAGTTCCTAACTTCAATGCAACATGATAAACAATAGAAAGGATTAGTTACACAAAAACCAAAGCTGATGAAAAACTCAACTTGGATGTATGTGTATATATCACATAAAAGTACCTAAATTAAGTAGTTTCTAGAATATGGGGAACTTATTGCCTGTTATGTTGTACCAACTTACAGAACATACTTAATCCAAACACCGATGTTTCTTTGGCAAAAAAATTGAATGGTCACCGATTACGTTCAAGTTGATGAGTATGCAAAAGCATTTTCTGTTTTCATAGGCAGCTTCACTTTACGGAAACAGGCCAGAATTTGATACGAAAATAACCATAAGTCCGACGTATGGTAATTCGTTGTTTGCTATTTTGAAATAAAACTGAAACTTTAGGAAGGCAAATAGTCACGTAGACCCAAAACCAACACAATGTTTGTGTAAAATTTCTTAAGTAGGATTATTAACTGATTATAAATGCGTTTTTTGCATAGCCCAGTACCCATATAAGTACTTTAGTTCTGTGGTAAATGCAGTGCAATTGTCTAAATATATAAATCTCCAATGTACCCGGCTGTAATATCTTGTAGCATTAATTGCATTTAAGGTACTTTCTGTCAGTTAACAACAACAGCCAACTGCAACACATGAACCCACAACTTACATTTAGCTTTGAACCACCTAAATAATTCATTGTTCTAAAGTGCTGTAATTTCAAGTCATTTAAGGTTACTCTGCGTTAAGCCACGAAACAATACGTACCCCAGTCGATCAGTGCTCTTTATGTTCACAGTTGTATTCTCAGGCAGCAACACTTAACACCTCCCTTACGAAATACTAAATCGGTTGGTTACTTTCAAAACCTTTGCTCGAATTAGCAGTGCTCAGGAACTAGTTCAAGTTTACTTGTTATCAGTTATTGAGTATTGCCGTAATTAAAATGGAAAACACAACTAGCAACCACACAAGTGCAAGCAAGCGTAAGTGCAGTGTTTGTGGAAAACGTATTACACCCAACTACTACACGGCTCATTTGAGGGTTCACACGGGTGAAAGGCCATTTCAATGCAAGGATTGCGACAAAACATTCAAACGGACAGGTCACCTCACGCGGCATAAACGCACGGCTCATGAAAAACTAAAGCCTTTCAAGTGCAGCTTTTGTGACAAGCAGTTTGCGACATCTCGTGAGCTAAAGAACCATGAGAGAATCCACACAAATGAGAAACCATTTCAGTGTCTACTGTGTCCAAAAAGGTTTTGTCTGTCGAAAAGCATGAAGAGACACATGATGACGCACACCGGAGAAAGGCCGTACAGCTGCAACATATGCAAGCAAAGATTCAGCGAGAAAGGAAACCTAACAAGACACCGCGAAACACATCAAGGTAAATGAAAACAAAATTCTAAGATTTTGTAGTGGCTTCCTATGTATTGTTTCTGTGATTTGCAGTTAAAAGACTTTCAAAATGGAGCTGCCTTTTCTGTGGATCTAGCTTTTCAGAGTACACCAGTTTTACTTACCACATTCTTTCCCATACAAATGAGAAGCCCCACAGTTGCAACGCTTGTAGAGATTCTTTTAGCAAAATTAGTAGTCTGAACAGACACATCAAGAGAAAACACTCGGATGGAGAAAAGTACAGTTGTGAGCTGTGTGACAAGGCTTTCAAAGACAAGGTCGCTCTGCGGGAGCACATGCGTAGACATTTGGGAGAAAAGTTTTTTCGCTGCTCTGAGTGCAATCAAAGTTTTGTCAACAAGCAGGGTCTGGCAATTCACACAGTCAAACACACGGGTTTCAAGCCATTCGAATGTAACGTTTGTGGGAAACATTTTACCCGCTCGGACAACTTAAGGATTCATAAAAGAGTCATTCATCAATAATGCATATAGGAAGTATTATCTTAGAAGCGTAATATTTAAAACTGGTTAGAAAAAACATCCTATTTGTTTAATTAGAATCCTTAAGATTTTTACCATACGATTATTTTAATTATGTATGCAAACAGTTTGCACTGCATACTAAAAAATTATTTGCATAATGCTACAGATTAGTAAACCCTTGTAAATGCGGTATGTAAGTTGTGGGACTGCAGTTAGTCTACAGACACCTATTCCCGAAAAAGCAAACTAAAAAAGGCGTTAAGGAACCGGAGTTATGGCAATGTTACGTTTTGGCCATATCGCGTGTCGTAATGGTTTGACCTCCTGCTGCTTTATCGTGCCAGTAAACGTTGTAAAAACCATATATTTGAAACACGTGTTTGAGTTACAAATAACCGTAAGATAATTGTATACGATTTTATTATTTGTGTAACAATTTTCTTCTTAGAATATTGTATTATATTCGTTTCCATGTTTTGCATTTCATCTATTTAAGAAATAATTTTTTTCTGGACCTTGTCACCATAGTTGAGCTTTTACACTTAAAAGAAATTAAATTGTTATGCTTTTTAAGCCCATTCTTAAAATAATTGCAATATTAAAGTCAATGGCAAAAGTAAATCACTTTTATAACAAACTTTCAATTGCGTAATTAATGCAGGGTTAAAACCAGGTAAAACAAACATCAGCCTAAAACTCAAAAAAACGAATGCAGTTCGTTTCTAAAGGACGTTTTCCTCAGGTGAATAAAGTTTCATGTTTTATGTAAAATTTAGTTTATGTAAACCAAATCTGACATCTTATGTAAGCCAACGACTTTATGTATTTTAAAGAAGCAGACATGTACACGGTGTTCCATGTAACCTGAAACAATCTCACTAATCGTATTTGGCTATTTATGGCTTATGGCCTAGCACAGCAATCGAAATATAGTTTGGCGATCCATATTGTTATTGTACAGATAGATAAACATGAAAAGTAAAAGAATTACAGTGCAAAGTCCCTGGTTACCTGGTAATATCAAGACGAGCAAAAAGTCACGTATGCACTTGAAATATTTTAAAGGATTAAAATAATACCACTCCAAAAGTATATTTATTCATTTTGGGAAAGCCAAGAAATTTAAGAAGATACTTTTACAACAGGACAACTATATGCATAAACAAAACCCTTGAGCTTCCGACGTGGCACGCTACGGGTGCGTTTACATGATGAGTTTACGATTTATAAGCTCATTAAGTACGCAACCTTCAGCAGTCATTCTTCACATATATATTTCCATTAGATTTACCTCTTCATTACCAATCCATTCAAGTTGAACTGTTGTTGTGACAGTAAATCGGAGCACTTCGTCTCTAATGGAATGTTTCATAAAAAAACCTGTAATTAAGCTTTAAAAAACTATAATATTGAGGTGCTAGGGTTGGGGAGTTGTTTAGTGGATTCAAAAAATTAAGCTTCTAAGCTTCTTGTAATTTTTACTCGGTAAAAGAAAAGTCCTATCTTGAAAAGCAACACATTTATTGTGTGAGTCTGTGCATTTGGATTTAATAGTGGCAGTTTACGACAGTTACTTTTGCAAAGACCGCTCTCGAAACACAATGTCCTTAAAACATACTCATGAATGTGAAATATGTGGAAAAAGCGCAACCCGTTTAGGCGACCACAAGATGCATTTGCGTATACACACAGGAGAAAAACATTTCAAGTGTGATATCTGCAACAAACTATTTTCTCATCAAAATAGTTTACCTCGCCACAAACGAAGCGTTCATGAGAAACTGAAACCTTTCAAATGTGGTCAGTGTGCAAAACAATTTTCTACAAGACATGACCTTACTACACATGAAAGAGTCCACACAGGCAATAAACCTTTTGAGTGCCCACTTTGTAAAGAGCGGTTCTCTCAACACGGAAATATGAAGGCACATCTGCAGTCTCACACTGGTGAAAAACACCTCAAATGTGACAAATGTTCTCAAAGGTTTTGTCGCCCGTTTGAATTAAAATCTCATCAAAAAACACACGAAGGTAACCATACGTAAAAATCTGAGATTGGTAATTGTGTTTGTTTCTATGAAATAATTAATTTCCTGTTATTTTCTTTGCTATTGCAGAAAAAAACCCTAAAGATTACACTTGCGTGTTCTGTTTATCTGGGTTTTTCACGTTGCAGAAACTTCACTTGCATTTACGCAGTCATACTAAGGAAAAACCTTACATCTGCAACAAATGTCACAAGACCTTTAGCAATTCAAGTCATTTGAGTGCTCATGTGACCACCAAGCATACTGAGGAAAGGAAATTAAAATGCGAACTTTGTAACAAAGGGTTTAAGCTCATGCAAGACCTCAGAGTCCATATACAAAATCACTTGGGTGAAAAACAGTACGTGTGCCATATTTGCAGAAAGGCGTTTCTTACCAAGCAAAGTCTAAATGTTCATCATAATATCGTGCATTGTAGCATGAAACCATACTGCTGCAATGAATGTGGAAAGCAATTTGCATATTCATGGTATCTAAATAAACAAAAGAAAGTACACGGAAGGGGTACTGGCGCAGTCCAGTAAAATATTTCTGTTGCTTGTTCAGTTAATGCAAACCTCTATGTCTACGATATAACATATTACATGCGTCTGAGTTTTAGGATTTTTGTAATGAAGCATTCTTCGATAGCAAAGCAGTGGATTTGTTTGTCTGCTAAACCTGGGAACCTCTACGCAAAATTTGGTTTAAATTGATTAAAAGACTAATTCTACTGTATTAAGATAATTCTCAACGAGAAATTTAACAATTTGACCATTACTTGCTCCAAATGGATTTGCAAGTTTTAAGACATAGTGTGTTTCAAGTAAAAAGTAATTAATACATTGTGGTGCAAAACAAATTGCATAATTGGTTTAAAAACATGTTTTGTAAAGAATTTCGTACACGCTTGATAAGTTTATGTGTTTGTATATAGTAGATACTATTTAATATGTATAAATACAAATCATTAAATAATTGGTAATCATTAACATAGAGGTTTGTCAGTAACGTAGGCTTTGTGATCTATGTACGCATGGTGTTATAGATAGATTAACTGATTCATCCAAATAAATTTAACTTAATTAGCATTCACAAGTAAACCTGCTAACAAGTACAATATACGGCTTTTGTTGTACAGCATAGCACATTTGTTGCACGAACTCAAAACTCTATTGCAAAATTGGGATCGGAGGTTGCCATCTTATTTCCCCGTACATCGCTGATTTGCTTCAGGACTATATACATGCTTATTATAAAACTTAACATCACGGTTTTAAAACCATTATTTCTTGGTTACCTGTATATGAGTGTATTGCGTTTTTGTCTTACCACTATATAATCATTTCTCTATTATTTTATTCCATAATTCATGCTGAATTATCTACGCGTTAAAGTTTTGCCTACAGTAACTACACAATTACACGAAAATGAGTATTATTACAACTCGGTCCCGGTTCCCAGCAAAATTCGTATGACACAGGTTATCTGCTGCATTACAAAATGCTCAATCTGCCATATTTTTTTATATTTTCTACCCATAAAATCTAGCTGACACACAGGAACTTACAGTATGAAATGATATCGTAGGGCGCTTAGCTGGTACGTGAAACTCGTTTTCTTTATCCGTGGAATCTGTATAAGGTGAACTTCAGCAATTTGTACAGAACAGGAAAAATGATATGGCTTGACGCGATACCAGATGGGGTACTTCTATGGCCATATGGACAATCAAAAGTATTCATAAATTCAAAACCAAGATCAAAAGGAGCAACAAATACAAATGACTGTAAAGCGTAACAAACACCAAGCGAATAGAATGTTCAATGGGTAAATTAATTTTGATGAATGAAAGGATTCATACAGATATCATAACATTTATCATATATTGCCTGCATCAGGTTCAACATACTAATTTTTATGGTGTCCTGAAAACCTTAGCGCAATATCATCATTTTACTTGACACATAATTAAGTGTGGCAGCTACGCTTCGTGATATTTTTCCAGTATGCGTGAGCATTTTATAAACTTTGGCCAAACGCATAGTTGTCAAGGCTATTTATTGATTTAATCCCGTTATTACAAAATAATTCTGTTAACAATGTTCAATTATTGAAAAAAAACTCTTTTAGGGGTAACCCAAATTTTCATCACGCCTTATCGTCAAATTCCAGATAGCTCTTTTCAAACAATTGAGACATCCTTCAAACCATCCTTGAGCACTGTGCTTCTTATGTAATAGTTTAAAACAAGAAATGTCTCATGGATGAACAGCCTTCATATGGTGCCTTAATTTGTCGGAACGTAGAAAATCTTTCCCACACACATTACATTTGAATGGCTTTAACCCGGTATGTGTAGCATAATGCCTTGTCATATCCTGTTTACTACCAAAACTCTTTTTGCACTCGGAACAGCTAAAGAACATTTCTCCCAAATGACTCTGCACGTGGCGCTGAAGAATCCATTTGAACTTAAACATCTTTGTACACAGTTCACAACCATATTGTTTGTCTTCAGAGTGTTTTCCTTTTATGTGCGTTTTTAGACTGCCTACATGGCTAAAAGATTCTACACAAGCGTGGCAACTGTAAGGTTTTTCCATTGTATGAGAACGAATATGGCAATCAAGTCCCTGAGGGTTTACAAACATATGTCCACAAAAAAGGCAACTCCAAGCTTTTGGCCTATTAACTGCAAATTAAAGAAAAACAATTAAACTGAGGAGCCAAAAATATCTAATTTAGAGAATCTTTATACCGTTTTACATTACATTGATGTGTTTTACGGTGTCTGGTCAGGCTTCCTTCGTTATTGAATTTTCGATTGCAGATGTTGCAGCTATACGGCTGTTCTCCGGTGTGCGTCATCATGTGTCGCTTCATGTCACTCATCAGCATAAACCTTTTTGGGCATAGCAGACATTCAAACGGCTTTTCGCCTGTGTGCACTCTTTCATGACAGTTTAGTGAATGAGATGTTGCAAATTGCTTGTCACAGAAGCTGCACTTAAAAGGCTTCTGTTTTTCATGAGCTTTTAGTCCATGTCGCTTTAAGTCTTCCGTTCGACTGAATGATTTGTTGCAAACTTTGCATTTAAATGGTCGCTCTCCCGTGTGAACCCTCAAATGCCTCGTGTATTGGCTTATTGCAATTTGTTTTCCACAAAAATTGCATTCGCGTAGTTTTGCTTTCGTCTGCTTTTCGGTTATGTGTTTCATTTAAATTAACGCAATTGCAAATCAATGAGCCCAAGTCAACTGTTAATTAGTTTTGGAGCAACATATTACCCGGCCCACTGTTTGGTGTGACAAACTAATTTCAAGGTGATTTGTAACTAATGTAGGTGTTACTACTTAGAAAAACAACTTGCAAGGTAACTAGCATTCGGCGACTCTTTTTGCATTGGTGCTGTGTTCACTTACCCACAAAGAATGAACTTTTAGCAATACTAAAAATTGTTAATTATCCAAGTGGTTGAAAAGTTAAGCTGCTGACAGAGCTGTTTTATTCAATTGGATGTTGAAACCTAGAGACAAAAAGATACTCTATAAATATGCACACTACTCTTCATTGTTATGCTAGGGTATCACAGTCAGTCAGATACCATGAGTACTTGAACTAGTATGCAATTGCATTGCATTTACGTCTTTTATACAAAACTAAAGTACCGACATGGGTACAAAATACTGCACAAAATGCGTTAGTCCCTCACATTTCCTCGAATTCTTCTATGGATTGGCATTTCATTTTTAAAACATTCTGTTCAATGCGGTATAGCTTCATTTCTACAGCAAAGGTATTTAGTTTAGCTGGTTGAGTTCATACACTAAGGATGGTCACATTAATTTATATTTTCCTTCAACGAAGGTGCACTTGCATTTATCTTGGATGCCGAAAACTTCCTTTCAAAAACATCCTTCCTGTTACCTCCATCTGGCGCTGTGTGTCTCAATTTCCTAGAAATAGGCAAATGTAGTGAAGTCCATAATCCGATTTAACTGAGCCCTTAGCTTTACAAATACGCATGCACTGCTGTAAAAGTACCTTGTTCGGTTTTTTGGCTTTTACGAAGTATATAAATACAATTATTCATAGGTAACTAGTTAAGTATACCTGAAGATACTTGATAATATTGTGTTCCGTCCGGCCGTCCGCCCGTACGGATTTTTCTCAGCAATGGCTAGACCGATTACAACCAAACTTGGTATACAGATAGTACATGACCTCAGCCACAATCCTATTGAATCTCAGGTCATTAGGTCAACTCTAGGTCAGAGGTCACAGCGATTTTATAACTTTTTATAATAGGACCTATAGCATGCGACACATGATTTTAGGTCAGTTTTGGACCAGCATTACGAATGTACAACCAGTTTGTTAAAATTTGTGCTTTAAAGGCCTGATTAAGGCACTTTAGGGATACTTAACTATGCACTTTCTTAAAGCTTTATTTATCTTTTAAAACATCCCATATGTGTTCGTGAGTTTTACTCGTCTTTGTATTACAAATTAAAAAATATTTAACATTTCTTATTTCTATTTCACGACTTCCTAAATTTAATTTGTAAACTTTAGAGCTTGTATTTAATTCATTGTCTTATATATAACAGCATTTTACTAACCATATGTTTCTTTCTGGACTTATAACCATATTTTATTTATAATTTTGATTAATTTTTAAAAGCACTGTGGCTTTTACCTGTACTATAGCAAGCGCTAGTTTCTGTGTTAGCACAGTCTGATTTTGTTTTGCATCAGAAAAATTCAAATCAATACAGAATTATTATTTAAAATCGAATGATATCTCGCGACCTTAAAATAGTTCTTATTCGAAAAATTCACATTGTTAACAAAAATATGTTATATGAATGGAACCAAGTCAATAAATGCTTTATTCATTTTTTACATATGCTTAATATTGTACACTTTTTTAAATCAATGCATGAATCATATTATGTAGATTGCGTGGGTTCTACTTTTTACAGAGGTACAAAAGACAACCAGAAGACATCCAATAACACAATTTATCAAGGCAATAAAATACCTCAGAGTTTCACATATAAATTACATGCACTAGACATTTATTTCGTACCGCAAGTTACTCTATAAAAATTGGATACTATAGTTGGAGGGCCCTCATAAGTATTGTTATGCGGGATTGAGAATCTTGTTTTGCAGAGAATACGCAATGAATATTTTTGCTGGGAAACGCGACTGAGGTGCAATTCTACTTATTGATCTATCATACGTTCGTTTTAGTTGCTACTTTAGACAGGACATTAATTGCGTAATTTATTAGCTTGAGTTATAAAAAAAATTTAAAAACAATTATAACCTAAGATTTTTTTATTTTAAGCCTGAAGACGCCATATTTTCAAAACAGATAACATAAAAAATGATGCACCAGGCATGCAAACCGTGGTGCTAGTTTTTGTAATAAACAAGTATGTAATCCTAAACTGGATCAACAATGTGTGGGAAAAGGAATGCATTAACTCGAAGGATGCTGCGTTTTCAATAGGTTTTTGAGTTTGCAACTAATGGACTGTGCTGTACAAAAAAGGGATGTGTGGTGTACTTAGTACCAGGTTTTCTAGTCAATGCTTTTTAAATTAAATATATTTAAGTATATCAATTCATCTATTTAGAAAACTTTGTGAACATAAATTAGATGGCCTAGATTGCTGACAAAGATATATGCAACACCGGATGCTACTATCAAAAGAAATCGGCAATTAGATTTTTCACAACCTAACCAAACATTTTCAACTTTAATTGATTGATTTGTGGATACTTAAATATTTTAATTAGTATTTACTATAAACAAACACTTATATAGTGTGTACGTAATCCTGTACAAAGCATATTTTTAAACCCTAATGCATACATTTCGTCATACACCACAATCATTTTTCTCCCTCTTTCTTGTAATACACTGTATCCATTGTGTCTTATAATGAGCAAATGCATTTGCAGCAAGTGATGTTCAAATAGTTAAATATCTTGTTGCAAAGTATATTTATACCGGACAATTTAATCTTTCAAATGAACTTAATGTTGTGTTGAGGTTACCAAATATAACAGACAAACATCTGCCTTGCAATTAAAGAATCCTTAATACAAAAATTGTAATACTCAGACGCATGTATTGTGCTATATCGTAGACATATTTTATTGTATTAACTTAATCAACCGCAAAAGCATTTTAGTGGACTTTGTCCTTTGCGTTTCCGTGAACTTTCTTCTTGTGGGTATTGAGGTGACTTGAATATCCAAATCGCTTTTCGCAATCAGTGCACCCGTATGGTTTCCTGCCGTAATGCACGATATTACAGTGAACGTTTAGACTTTGCTTTGTAAGATAAGCCTTTCTGCAAATATGGCACTCGTACAGTTTTTCTCCCAAGTGATTTTGTATATGGACTCTGAGGTTTTTCATGAGCTTAAATCCTTTGTTGCAAAGGTCGCATTTAAATTTTCTTTCCTCAGAATGCTTTGAGGTGACATGAACACTCAAATCGCTGGAGTTGCTAAAGCCTTTGTGACATTGGTTGCAGAGGTAAGGTTTTTCCTTTGTATGACAACGAAAATGCAAGTGAAGTTGCTGCAAGGTGGAAAAACAAGATAAACAGAATACGCAAGTGTAATCTTTAGGGTAACTTTCTGCAATAACAGGAAAAATAGCACAAAATTAAATAATGCATAAAGAAATAAAATACATTCAACAATCTCAGATTTTTACGGTAGCTTACCTTCGTGTGTTTTTTGATGAGATTTTAATTCAGACGCGCGACAAAATCTGCGAGTACAATTGTCACATTTAAGGTATTTTTCACCTGTATGAGACTGCAAGTGTTTTTTCATGTTCTGGTTTTGCGAGAACCGCTTTTCACAAAGTGGACACTCAAAAGGCTTTTCGCCTGTGTGAATTCGTTCATGAGTAGTAAGTATAACTCTTGTTGCAAATCGCTTTGCACACTGACCACATTCGAAAGGTTTCAGTTTCTCATGAAAAATTTGTTTGTGACGTTTTAAGTTACCATGTTGAGAAAAAGATTTGTTGCAGATATCACACTTATAAGGCTTTTCGCCTGTGTGTACACGCATATGCATAGTGTGATCGTTTAATCCTGCTGAGTTTTTTCCACATATTTCGCATTTATGTTTTAATGACATGGCTTAGGAGCGGTCTGTGCTAAGTGTAGCTGACTTAAAACTGTCAATACTAATATAAGAAATAACTTGCACACACTCCAACAAAAAATGCGTTGCTTTCTATGTGCTGACTTTGGTTTTACTGAGTAAACATTAAAATAAAGGTAAATTGTTAGGTTCTTCTTTTTGCAGTCAATGCACAGCACAAGCACTTAACCCTCAATATTGTAGTATGTTTAGAAAAACTACACAGGTCTAAGGAAAAGTTCGTGTAAGAGCAGAAGCTCCGTTCAAATGTTCGTATAAACGTTTAGGCTGGAATGGGTTTGCAATGTCGATGTATATATAATGGACGTATGTGAAGAATGATTTCTAATAGTTTGTTAAGCAATGAGCTTATGTTAGAATTGTAATCGAATGAAGTCCTTCTTTTTAACCCTAATCTAACCTACTATTTGTCACTTTCTCAAAATGTAGCAAAGACTAAAGCCCATGATCCGACTTAACTGAGCTCTGGGCTTTTTGCTAATGCATATACATGTTAATATACCTTGTTCGGTATTTTTGCCTTCACAAAATAATGAAGCTATACTCATGAAAAGGTATTATTTTAATCCCTTAAAATCTTACAAGTATCTACGTGACGTTTTACTCGTCTCAGTATGACAAAAATGTAACTGCTGGTTTAAATTTTGTATTTTTGTTTCTAGATTTTCCTTAAGTATGTACCTTGGATTTTTGAACTTGCACGTTTTTCTAATATGTTGATTTTGCAACATGAATTGTACCACATGTAACTATTTGTGGATTTGTTATCATGCAAAGCTGCTAGGACAATAATCACTATTCTTGAACATTCTTGAACAACAGATATTATATTCCTGACTTGGGTACAACAACGTTCTTAGAAGATTCGAAGAAAAGAGTTGAATTGACATAGTAAACATGCACCTAAACACGCATTCCGACTCCATCATACATTTAACAGTTCCAATTATCTCAATAAAAATATTATATAGGGGTATTATATCTGGGGAAGTGCAGTATGTTTCAATTTACTCCGCATAATTTTTAATTAAAGCAGTTATGATATAATCGTTGAGAAATAATTTACATTAAGTTGTACCATTGCTGTTTTTCCGTATTCGAGCATCAAATTTCTAGGACAGCCTGTGTCTCGTTATTAATAGCAAAGCCATCTGTTGTAGCTTTGGAAGGGAAACCCAGTTTGTTCAATAATACGGCAAACGATAAACACCTGAGCTGATTTTAAAGCCTTTTGATATCTTAATCCAAGTTACCTGATATGTCGTTATGCACAGTGATGGCCGTCTGAAAACCACTGAACTCACTCACACGAGTAGTCAGACCTTTACCACTCACAACTCATGAACCCAAAAATCTTTACCACTCACCCCTAAATTTTTTCTGAACTCCACTCATGACCACTCAGCTTACCATTCGCTAGTTTAATTTATCGTAACTTTCTTGGAAAATTACCACCAAAGATTATTTTTTAAAGTGAAAATAAGCGTCAAAGTCTTGTTTTTAGGCCAAAAATTTTATTTTAAAACATACATTGACAAAACGTTCCAACAAATAACAGGATTTTAAGACTAATTTAGAAAAAATTCAGCCACTCTCTCAACTCCACTCATAATTTCAGAAATATTTCAACCTACTCAATCCACTCAACACATGTGAGAGAATGGGTCCATCACTGGTTATGCATTTGCAATAAATTTTTAAAATGTCTTATCAAAAATTAGTTATAGTTATCATTATGCAAACCATTCTTAATATACAAAACGAACAATTTACACGAATTTAAACACCCAAAAGATAAAAATCATAAGCACTGATAGAAAAAAACTCGAGAGCTGCCGGAAACACAACTGAACATTCTGATACTTAGATAATATTTTTTTAAACGTGTCATTAATGGACAAGTCTATTATGTTGTTTCAAAGTGTCCAGGCGCGCAAAACATTTTTCACAAGCATTGCATTTGAATGGCTTCAAACCGCTGTGTGTGATCATGTGACGTGCCAGATCTTGCTTACTGACAAAACTCTTCTTGCACACCGAGCAGCAAATGAACTTTTCTCCCAAATGTCTACGCATGTGCTCCTGTAGAGCAGGCTTGTCCTTGAAAGCCTTGTCACAGAGTTCACATTTGTACGTCCTTTTGTCGGTGTGTTTTCTTGTTACGTGCGCATTCACACCGCCGGAACGGCTAAAACTGTCCCTACAGTATTTGCAACTATGAGGCTTTTCATTTGTATGGGAACGAATGTGCCATTCAAGCTCGCGATAGTGCTTACACTGATAGCCAGAGAAAACACAGCTCCAATTCCTGACATTAGTAGCTGCAAATTATAAACGAAAAGCATTTAAGCCTAACAAGAAAACTAATTTTGAGAATTTGTGTTTGCTTTCTATTACCTTGGTGTGTTTGACAGTGTCTGGTTAGGCTTCCTTTTTGGCTGAATTTTTGATTGCAAATGTTACAGCTGTACGGTTTTTCTCCGGTGTGTGTCATCATGTGTGTCTTCATATTAGCGTGCTGCAAAAATCTTTTTGAACAAAGTAGACACTGAAACGGTTTTTCCCTTGTGTGAATTCTCTCATGATAGTTTAGATGTTGAGATGTTGCAAATTGCTTGTCACAGGAACTGCACTTAAAAGGCTTCTGTTTTTCGTGAAAAGTGCGTTTATGATGCATAAGGTGGTTCGTCCTTTTGAATGTTTTGATGCATAAATTGCATTTAAATGGTCTTTCTTCAGTGTGAACTTTTAAATGTTTCATGTACGAATACGATGTAATTAGTTTTCCACAAACCCCACATTCACGCATTGTGGCCCCTGCGTGTTTGCTAGCTTTGTTTTTCATGTTACTTAACATATCACCAAACCAAGCACAAATCACTTTAAAATTTGGTCCTGAGCGACGCTTTAGTGAAGCTTAGTAAGCCTTGGGCCTGAGAGAAAGCAAGAACTCTTGCAGTGCTAGATGCAAACAGCGCCTCAATCGACTCCGAGTTAAGGCAACAGAGACCAATGTGGAACATTCAAAACTTTAATGTTTCGAGGGATGATGAATTCCCTGTAGGCAAGTGATTATTGAAACTTACAGGCAGAAAGGTACTTCTAAATTTAATCCTAATTCATGCGCATTGATATTAAGTCAGGTATGTCACGTTATTGTCTTTGTACAAAAATGCAAAGCATTTACATGTTTCTACTCAACAACAGCACTTACGTACATACTAAGAGTTGCACAAAATACGTTAATCCTTTCGGAATTCGTGGAATGTTTTTTTATCTTGAGCATTTCTGTCAGGAACCTTGGTATACTTAACGTTGTATATTCACATTCCTAAAACCTTTTTGATTTGGACAGGTCGGATTTATGTACTACGAATTAGATAAGGCGTTTAAAGTTATATTTATATAGGTTTTGTAAGTCTACAAATTGAAAATTAGAAATAATTTTAACAATTAGGTTTTAAAAATCTTGCGACCATTATTGAGACCAACTGCGTAGCCAGAATGGAAATACTGAAGTATTGCTAACATATTTTCCCTCGTCATAAAATCATGCATTGGTTGAATCAGAATCTTAAAAAGCAGATTGTGGGAAAAAATTACCTTAACTATTGCTCCTTATGTATAGATGGGTTATTAAAATTATGAAGTTTTCATCTTACATTTAACTTTATTTGTTCACCTTCTAATAATTTTTAAAAATGATGTTTTTAAAGTGTTATCAAAAAACATTTAAATACTCTAGAAATTTGCAGCTTCTAAGCCGACGAAAAAATCAATATTGCTGTAATGGCCAATGGGTTATGAATCTTGGTTGACCTAGTAATACTAAACCTAACCCAAGCTTTACGGCAACACAGCTAAAAACCATAAGTTGTAGGATTTTTTCCCGAATGCATTATATTTTACTGCTTCTTACTAATGCATTTGAACAGATAATTTTTAAGGAAGGCACAAAACGTGTTAATCTCTCACGGTTCCTGGAATATGTTTTGTAGAGCATTTCAATTTTAAATATGCATGTATAATGTGGTTTATTCCCATTGTTGCAGCAAAGCTGACACGTACGCTCATATGGAGGTACCACACTCTGTTTTGGTACGTCTTTGCACAAACCGTACAACACATTAAAGAAATAGTAGAAAATTAATCCTTTTAAAATATTCCAAAGGCCTACGTGACTTTTTCCTTGTCTTTCTAATGCAGATGTTTGTAAAGTTGTTTCTTGATTTTGCCTTATACGTTAAAATTTAGCATTTTTGTAGAGATTAATAGAACAACAGAAATGCAAATAATACTGGTATATAAGAACTTAAGTATATGCGTTTGGTAAAATAAATAATGAACAAATTCCTTTATTAACCATTAAGAAAGTTGTATCTCTGTTGCAAATTTCGTGAATCATATCGCAAAGGGCCATATTCCCTACCTTATAGAGAGTGGGCTAACGATGCTCCGTGTATACACATATACCATTCGATAGCTCTTGAAGAGCTTTTCAAAAGTGTTGCTGGGCACAACTCCGAAAAACGTGATCCATTGGCACTTTTGGCTAAGTGAAGTTCAGAGTTTTACATACAAATCCTATGGTACAATTTTTGAGCGAAAATAAAAAAACTCAGTATACAGAAAGGAATGTCTATGAATCGATAGATTATGGATTTCTGAGCAATTTTTATACAGTCCCTTCGAAGTTACAATGTCATAGGAGCACAATCGACAAGTTAACCCTAACCGACCAAACACCTATGTATCAGTGCTTTTTACTGGTTTACGAATCACATGTAAAACTTTAGTAAAACGTTGAAGGGTCTGTGTAAATATTGTTCAAAAAGCCATAATGTATCGTTTCATAGACATTCCTATCTGCATTCTGAGTTTTTTATTTTCGCTCAAAAATTGTACCATAGGATTTGTATGTAAAACTCTGAACTTCACTTAGCCAAAAGTGCCAATAGATCACGTTTTTCGGAGTTGTGCCCAGCAACACTTTTGAAAAGCTCCTCAAGAGCTATCGAATGGTATATGTGTATACACGGAGCATCGTTAGCCCACTCTCCATAAGGTAGGGAATATGGCCCTTTCTTTTTGCAAACGCTTTTGAAAACCTTTTTCATATCATACGTTCAATTTTACATACTGCGCAAAATACCGTCATACATTCATTCACCTCCTAACTCAATTATGTGAACATACGAAACAGCACAGGGTTCACTCAAAAATAAATTGTACCATGCATGTTACATGCAACATGTACATATAACTAGAGAGACAGTCCAAAACGAGCTTCGTTCATGACTGCCAATCATCATTCTTTTCTTCTTCAATAAATAATAAATCTTTTATCGGCAAGCATTATGGTTAGAGTTGAAACGGTTTTGCAGATATTTGCTTCAGTTTCTAGATAGCTACTTTGCTTTTGGATAAAAATATTACGTATGCGTTGCAAAATACATCCCAAAAAGTCAGCGTTTTAATTATTAAAAAGTATGGACGTCAAAATGCAACAAGGCGTGCCACATACTGTAGAATGCAAAAATATGCTGCGCTGAGAATGTTATGGAAAAAATAGTGAAGATGTTGATAATAAAGTACAGTCAAAGTTAAAGTTATATATTACATAATCAAGTACATAGGATGGTGAAGTTAACAACGTTGTTTCTTACTGCCGTTGTAACACGAACACTCATAAAAATTCATGCCATGCGACTTGGTAGAACTACATTAAAATAAATCAATTTAAAAAAAATATCTAACCACTTAACTTTCAAAAATAGCACAATTGTGCTTCAGTTTGACTAATCATATGCATAATACTCAAAAAATTAAATTAACAGTACGTGTAAAACTAAACACCAAATATTTCTGAATGATTTAAAATACAAAATATAAAAAGCTTTAAACGATTTCAAAACACTAAATTAGCAACTTGTCGTTCATAAGTTGTTCACAGATTCTTTCAGCAAGAACTACTTAAATCGACGCATTAGATTTGCGTTTAATGAACGTTTTTTATATGCCTGTTAAGAATATCTTTGCGACCAAACTCCTTTCCACAAAAGTTGCAACAAAACGGCTTATAGCCGGAATGTATTGTAATATGTCTTGTCAGCTCCCATTTTGTGACAAATGCCTTAGCGCATTCTGTACACTTGTACGGTTTTTCTCCTAAATGAGTTCTTACGTGTTTCCGAAAGTCCTGCATGGTTTTGAATAACCTATCGCACATCTCGCAATTGTACTTCTTTTTATCTGAGTGCTTCCCACTATCATGTAATCTCAAGTAAGTCGACTGGCCGAATGCATCGCTACATTTGCTGAAGCTGTACGTTCTTTCGTTTGTATGGGTCCGAATATGTTTGTATAACTTTGATGATCTAAGAAACTTTGAGTTGCAGAAGATACAGCAATAAGGCCGAAAGCTATAATTGCCTTCAGCTTAGGTTGGAAAATAATAAATAATTCATTAAACAGAGTATATTTAAAAATATGATAGAAAACACGTTTTAGTATTTAGCTAACGTACCTTGGTGAATCTTCCGATGAGATACTAAATTGCTCAGTCTACTAAAACATTGATGACAACTCCCACATTTGTAAGGTTTTTCTCCGGCGTGAAGTTGCAGATGTCGGTGCATGGTTGTTAAATGAGCAAAGGAGTTGTCACAAAGTGGACATTTGAATGGTTTTTCCCCTGTGTGGGTTTTGCCATGGCGTTCTAGAAACATCTTCCTTACAAACTGTTTTGCGCAGGACTCACTCTTGAAAGGTTTATGATTCTCGTGAACAGTACGTCTGTGCTGATTCAAACTGCTAACTTTGGTGAACAACTTGTTGCAATCTGTGCACTGATATGGTCTTTCACCTGAATGGACGCGCATACGTGTTTTTAGTTTACTTAAACTTGGTAAAGATTTTCTGCAAACTTGACGCACTAAATTAGCGAATAACCATTCTCGCTTTGCATTACGTGTAAAATTCGTAAATTGTATTGCAGTCAAATTACCCACTTTGTTTGTGAAATGCACAGTTTGTACAATCGAAGGTTAATGTAGAAAAATAATCAAATGCCACACAAGTGAAACTGCCAGTGAGTGTAAATAAAACGCAATAACAAATAGTCAGTCACATTCTTACTTGTCTGACTGAGGAACTGATGAGTTGTTAACTTTCAAATGTACAATTATAAGTAACCCAATTACTGAAATTCTCCTTGTGTTTCCTTTTTAGTTGAATTTAATTCAATGTATTAGTTTGTAGACTTTGAAAAGCTTCGCTTTAGATCTAGGATACGTCTAACCTGTTTGCCTGAGATGCTTTGCTCCTGAGTGAACTCTAGCAGGTGTCAGTTAAAATAAATTTTCGTGCACAATGCATAAGTACTCATATACATTCTGCACAAAAATTATGCGGCATCATTTCATGGTTCTTATTGCAATACACGTACCTAAAAATTTTAGGTACAAACCGAGAAAGTTTGAACTGTATAAGTATAATCCTTTTTCTCAGAAGTCAACAAAGCCTTTGTTGCGAGTATATTACACATTATGCGTACAAAATATTCCAAAGTCAATTTTCAGAATTTTAGGAAAGTTACAACCGTTGTTAATAAAACTTTGGTTGGCTATGGAACTGAGAGTAATCAGATGAACGTTCTATTATCGATATTGTATAAACTACTAACATCGTGGAATTATAGCGTGGAATTTAACCAAATCTTCAAATTAACTTAAATTATTTCACATGCGCCACATCATGATGACGGACAATCACCAGCGTGGTTATGCTATGATATTGAATTCGGTTCATCCTTTAGTACTAAATACATAATTTACTCGTTGATAATATAAAGTATCAACGACTCAGTAAAAATACTTCATATACGTAGTTTATATGCGTCATGAGTCAGTAAGAGGTAATACCGTGTTGTAACACCGTCAAATTCACTCAATAAAGTAATTTCATCCATGTTTCAATACTTCGTTCTGGTTTAGTATTACAATCATACAGAATATTTATTTGGCTATATTATATTACATATTATGGAATACGTGATCAACAAATTAACTTAAATAATTTAATTCTGCGGCTGATAAGAAATTTTTTAGGCCTATATTTACGTTAATACTTGAGCTAATCTTAAAGGTTTTTTAATATCTAATGTAATTCAAATCGTTATTATGCGTTCATGCGGAGTATATAAGGAAACTAATTATAGAAGCAAATTACATTTAATAGCAATGAAAAACTATAAAATGCGAGAAAATTCTTAAACTTTAAACCATTTTTTATAATTCTGGATAAAATTCTGCCGGTTGAGGTGGTAAGTGAGTCGGGAGGCAACTAATGAGGTGTAAGAGCTATATGCTGTACTGAATTCTTCATATTTTAAAATTATTTAGTGTTACCTAAGCTTAAACATCCAATCTCTTATTTAAAACCACAGACAATTCACAATTGACGATATTTTTAGAAAGTTTGAAATGGTTTAAAATAAAAAAGTCCTTAAGCTGTAGAAATGGATTTGGGGACACTGGAAATTTAAGGTACATACAAAAGTGTTAAACTATAACTATGATAAAGTTCATTGGTTAGCAATAATAAAAATTCAGAGAACTGTACAAAAAGAGGATTGAAAGTTTGTTTAAAGCCTTTCAAAAATGCATTCTGGGAAAAAGGGTTTAAATCCACTTGAGCTTGCACATGTAGCATATTTTGCAACAAGCATACCCAAAGTGCTTCTGTTGAAAAAATATCAATTTCAACGGCAAATTCAATCCTTAGTGCACATATCCGATTGGGTGAAACAAAACGAAAATGACAATCAATTATGGTACTGAAAATATAGCCTGCTAAACATACAGTTAAGTGCGTTTAACCTGAAAGGCCCAAGCACCCAAATATTTCACGGGTCATATCAGGCAAAGTGCAATCTAATAACCTGTTAGCACGTCTTAAGTAGTCTGAGTAAAAAGTCACATAAGCCTTCTCAGTATTTTAAAAGTCAACCAGACCAGGTATTTCTTTAACAAGCATACGGTGCAAGCATATGTATAAATAAAAGAGCTTAGAACCCAATATTCTCGAATCAAGAGATTTTACCTTTTCTGCATATTTCTGAAGAACTGATAAATAGTGTGCCAAAGGACGTTCACAAAAAAACTGAAGCTGGTGTGCGTTAGTTGAACAAATACTAAATTTGATATTTAGGATTGTACTAGTTTGTTATTTAGTTAAACTAAAGTCACTCTTAAAAGATTTATACTACTTACAAGAAAAATTAAATTTCCAATTCACAAATCTAGATACATCATGTTATCAAAACATGCACATAAATGTGAAATGTGTGGTTAAATTTCCACAAGCTTATCCGACCACAAAAAGCATATAAATATACATACCGCCGAAAAACCGTACAAGTGTGATATATGCAACAAAGAGTTCTCTCAAAAAAGAAATTTAACACAGCACAGACGAAGAGTTCATGAGAAACTGAAACCTTTTGAATGTGATCAATGTGCAAAGCAATTTTCAACTAGACAAGAACTTATCCATCATACACGAGTTCACACAGGAGAAAAACCTTTTCAGTGTCCACTTTGTAAGAAACGGTTTTCGCAAAATTCCGATATGAAGAAACATTTGCTGTCTCATACAGGTGAAAAGCCACACAAATGTAGTACGTGTTCTTGCAGATTACGAAGCGCAAGTAAATTAAAATTCCATGAAAAAACTCACAACGGTAAGCAGGGATATATTCATAAAGCGGCTCGACATTTCGCATATATATATCTAATATTGATATTTCGTGGTTCACAGAATATAAAGATGTGAGTCACAGTTGTGTTTTTTGTTTCTCTGGATTCTCAACGTTGCAGCGTCTCCATTGCCACCTACGTAGTCACACAAAAGAGAAGCCTTACTCCTGTAGCAAATGTAATGCAAGTTTTAGTCAGTTGTGTATTCTGAGTAGACACATGACCGCGAAGCATTCAGACGAAAAGAAATTTAAATGCGAGTTGTGTGGGAAGAGATTTAAATCAATCATCGGTCTTACAGAACACATACAACAGCACTTGGGTGAAAAACCTTATACATGCTCCGTTTGTCAAAAAACTTTTCTGGCTAAGCGAAATTTGGATATACATCATGCCGTGCACTCTGGTTTAAAATCATACAAATGTAATGATTGTGGCAAGCAGTTTGGATATTTACATTCTCTTTACGCGCACAAAAACATGCATAAAACCAATCTTTTAAGTGTCGACATTTAGGTTTTATGTTAGAGCATTTTGTCTGTTATAATGTTTGGTGGCGACTTTGTTATACATCTACTCTTACAGGGAAGTTGTCTGATACAAAAGAATTTAACTTTATAATAAATTGTTGGTAATTGTTTAATATATCCAACATTCTGAAGCATAAATTACAAAAGCTTTCCTAATATCTTTTTGAGGTGTGATTGTTCGGATTTTTTGCCATTATTGTTTATTTAGGTAATGAGTAACAATTTGTAGTGCTTGACAACCCCAAAATTTTTTTCTTCTGATTTCGATTGTTTGGCTGTATTTTAGTAGTACTAGGCCTCTTTAAGTGGTCAAATGAGTTTTGGACTCCAGAGCCTCTTTACTTAGAAATGGCGGCCTGTTGAATATTGAAAAATAGGGTTCAAGAACTTCATTTTTCTTTCAAGCAGGATCGGTTCTGGAGCTGAAATTTTTTACACTAATTGCGAAAAGCAGTACCTAGATGGGCATCACACTGACCACTCTGTAAACTATTACTATGATTTTATAAAAAAATCCAAAAAATTGCAAAATTTTGGTTCAAAAAAAAATTTAATATTTTTTGCAATTTAAATTAAAATATTATTCTAATCGCTCAAAATCGTTTATTTATATATTTTTGTACTACTAAAATACAGCCAAACAATCGAAATCAGAAGAAAAATTTTTTGGGGGTTTCAACCACTACAAATTGTTACTCAATATGTGCTCTAGGCCTAACACGAATTCTTTAAAAAAATGATTTCATATGTCATTTAATAATAAACAACCATATTAAGTTTGAAGTTTAAATACTAATCAAAAGCTTAAATTTCGTTTTCCGTGTATTGTTAGTAATATTAATTAGCAACTAACAAACTTAGTAATTTAGATTATTATTTTAATATGTTTTATTGATAGAGGTTTTTGACGGTTTGTGTTGTTTAGTTTTAGAATATTTAATGTCATTACGTTAAATAGCGGTTGATATTTTACCTTAATTATGATAAATATGTGTTTTTAGTTTTGAGAAACAAGCTCAACTGGTTTTAAGAAGATTAATATTTTATGGTAGGAAACTTCGTCCAGAATAGCATTTTGTCGGTACCTTTTCTCTCGCTTTTTATATTCATCCTTACAAACACGACGCTACTTGTATAATAATTATATTAGTGTTTTTAACAAATCAGTAATAAGTCAATAATGGTAAAGTAAAGGTTAAAATATGGCAATACTTGGAGTGGAGTTGCAATGTATGCGATAATATAAAACACTTGTAACAAACAATTGTGTAGAAGACTGGTGGAATGGAACACACCCGACAATAGGTAACTTCATATTATAACCATTATTATTAAGATAGTTTATACGCTACAGTTTGCAACGCATCCTGTTCCATGCATATCCTAAATAATGATATGTATATAAAGCATATGAGAACCTTCTATTCACTCCCGTCAAGAGAAATACTTGACTTTAAAAATTACCACATACTTTTACCGGACATGGAAGTTCTAACGGAGCAAAAGCGCGGCAGGCTATTTGAGTAATATATTTAATAATAGAGCAAAAATATTGGAACCACAGAAATTTTTCCTGCACATTCCAAGAGGTTTGTGGAAATATTTAGGGACGGAATACTAATGTTTAGGGTAGGAAGAAAAATTGCAGGAGCAAAACGAAAAAAAAACAAGTTTGCTCCAACTCATTTTGATGGAATTTCCGATTACAACATAGAGTTATCTTGAAATTGCTTTTTATTTAATGCTGACAGAAAACCATTTTAATAGTATACGCTACTACGTACCCAAATGCTTGCAAAATACGAGACTTGTTGTTTACGAAAAGTGTAATTCGTCTGTTTACCAGTTTTAGCAATTGAAATGTTCCAAGAACACAACAATTTTAAGATGTGCGCACCACTTGCAGTTCAATAACAAGTTCATGGCCACACACTACATAACTTAACCCTGGGTGTGCATGTTTCATACACAAAATCTATTTTAATCTCAAAAGCGTTATACAGTGTTGCTTCATATCCATAAACCTGTTTATATGGAATAACACAAAGTTTGTTAAACTATATGACCCTGTTCCAGTGATGACAACATGGACCAGTTATTTCTGTGCTCTTTTCTACTTTGAATTTAATCAACATGCAAGCTAAACGTGATCACTGTTTGCTGAAACTTCATTTTTCCTCTAAGCGCAGCTTGCTCTGGTGTCAATGATGCTGTTGTGCGTCTATGAATAATGAATACTATGAAAAACTGCAAAAATACAGTTGAAAGAACTCTGCTCAGCCTTGCTCAGCTCATATTCTTGTCATAGTTACACGTTCTTGATATAACCTTTTCAAGACAAAAAATTCAATAATTGCACTTTGCATATTAGTGCATATAATATTTAGTGCACGTAACTGGCACTTCTGATTTCTTGACATAGCAGTAACATAAGAATAAATGAATGAATGGAAAGTTTTTCAATACTCTATCCAAACCTGTTGCCACAAATTTCCCATTATGCTTGACGAATGGAACAATCAGTATAATATACGAATAAATAATATAATATCCATACAACGCAAACCAGTTTCGTTTTTCTGCAGAATATGCATACACCAAAAAGTCATAAACTTGCGCACCAAAATGAGTCAGTGCTGTTGCATTTTTAGCAGAAAACCTAAGAGATCATCCATTCATCACTGATGTGATGAATGGATGCTGGATTTCAGCTTCAGTAGAAATAGCGTGTTCTCTGGAGAAGCACGGTCAGGTTCTGGCTCTGCAAAAATGTGTCTATGTAAGCATTTCTCTATTATAAGCTCAATCTTTAATCAAAAATTCTGATTTGGAATGTGTGATAGTTCACCCTTAGTAATTTTTAATGTACACATATGCACGACCACATTTCGCTTGACTTGACCAAATTACGTAAATCCCGTGAAGTTTTATGGAACGTAAGTATATTTTAGTTATCATATGCAATAAGTTTATTAAAATGAGAAAGATTTATGTGCGTAATAAACTTTTCGGTTTTTGTTCATTATTGAACAGACACTACTGATCATTTAAATATTTGTATGGTTTGAATCTAAATCAATTCATTGAACATTTCGGCTTTTAAAGTGTTAAAATTTTGCTGCAATTCGAATTTCCTATTTTTCAAGTGTAGTGGAAAAATAATAAGTGTTTATGCATTTCCTAAATATTTTTAATGCAGCAACAGCATGTTTCAATTTTATCTCAGTTTTCAAGATTCAAGGATGCTTCTTAGTCAAAATGTGTTTTACTTTTCAAAATTAAGCAACGACATCATTGGTTTTAGGCTCAGTTTGCAGTGCTGACCTTGAACAACTTGCACTCAGGCTAGTTTTACTATGTAATCCTACATGTAAAGCATATGAATAGGCACATCAATGGTGTGAGTGGCTTTGGCTGAACACTCACTCAAGTAGTGCAAAGTTGAATGAAGTACGTAATACGATCACATAAAAACCTTTTAGTTTGCTTGGTAGGTATACAACTACCAATTTCCACGACTCAGTGATATTTTTCTTCGTTCGAGGTCACATTTTTTCTGAATGAACTTGAATTGTCAAAAACGCATTAGTACACCGTGCGTGTTTGTAATCAAATACGCAAATACTTTTATTTGTATTAATTTAATCCTATTTTGTAATTATCACGAGATCACAATTTATCAACATGTGTCATCAAAAAACATCATTTACGACAATCACTTATATATTTGATTGTTGTGCATAATATTTCGACGAAGACGATAAGACGAAACCGTTCTATTTGCAAAAACTATAGAAACACCCATAATCACAAGCCTACACTTAACCAAGCTGAAGAAGCCACTGTATTGTCGACTTAGTTGTGCTTTCATACAATTTAATTAAAGCGCTTTTATTTTTGTTTTATTACAGTACTAAACGACTGGCTATCGAATTTTTCCTTTGATGATTTACTTTTTGAATAAGAGCACACTTTACAAATGACATATTTTATAATAAAACACGTTTAATTTCAGATTTCCTTCAACCTAAGTGAGTTGCCATGTCCTTGTACTGTTTATCGCAGATGTCACCTATAAATCTCATCCAAGTAGTTATAAAGCACATGCCTAAGGATATGTTAATCAGAAAAACTCCATTCTACAGGTACTGAAAAACCAAAGCTTCTTCTTTGTATGCAATTGAATGTGTATTTTGTTCATCGAGCATGCGCCACAATAACACAGGAGAAGGGCATGGACGGACTTACTGATAATATGAAACAAAACTTCTAAAACATCTATTTCAAAAAAGTGTGGCACCGGAACTAAATTCAAATTGATCTGTGCATGGCAAATCTATGTTGCCTTCAGTAAAATGGAGAACAAAGCTGGTGCAAGGACGGACGCAAATATGAGTGAATGCAGCTTTTGTGGCAAACTTATTACAACAGGAAACTATTCAACTCATTTGAAAGTTCACACGGGAGAACGACCGTTTAAATGCAAAGTTTGTAGCAAAACATTCACTAGAAAAGAACATTTAAAGCGGCACATAAGCACGGTGCACGAAAAACAGAAATCTTCTCTGAAAATTAACTGTTCACTCTGCAACAAGGCATTTTCAACTACTCGTGAACTGAAATCTCATGAAAGAACCCACACAGGTGAAAAGCCGTTTCAATGTCCACTTTGCCCCATAAGATTTGCATATCGGGATAACATGAAACAACACGTGTTAAGGCACATAGGAGAGAAACCGTACAGCTGCAACATCTGCAATAAGAAATTCAACCAACAGGGATACCTTACCAAACACCACCAAACACACCCAGGTAATTAAAACGAAATAAAAATTATGTAAAAGCAATCCTATATTGCACATCAAATTACGTCCTCGTTGTTTTAATTTTTTAGAGACAAGACTCAAAACTTGGATCTGTCTATTTTGTGAACATACGTTTTCAGAATATCCATACCTTGAGTGTCACATTCATACTCACACAAGGGAAAAGCCTTACAGTTGCAACGCTTGTGAAAAATCCTTTAGCCAAATTTGCGGCCTAAAAGCACACATGAAGGGAAGGCACTCTGACGACAGAAAGTACAAATGCGAACTATGCAAGAAGGCCTTCAAGCACAAGCATGTTCTGCAGGAGCACATGCGTCGACATTTGGGAGAAAAGTTCTTTAGCTGCTCGGTGTGCAAGCAGAGTTTTGTCAGTAAACACGGGCTGGCAAAGCACAGTGTCACACACACCGGTCTCAAGCCATTCGAATGCAATGCCTGTGGAAAACATTATGCACACTCGAACAGTTTATTGTATCATAAGAGAGCTGTTCATCAATGATCGTCGTTTCTGTCTGAACAAATATCTAAGAACCGCATTATTCAGCACTGAACCTACTAGGTTTGACTGGAGGACTACTAAAAGAGAATAACTCAAATTTTATAACATTCCTTATCTGGATTTATAATCTTTGGTTTTCTGAACTTTGTAAAATGTTTCATTGTAGTCTACAATATGTAGACTACAAATGGTTTCCAAAATGCTACTTTTTAAAAAATACCACTGTCGGATTTGTATTCTTTTTCTGTTAAACATTTTTTGCATGGACTTTCGAAACTGTTTTTAGTTAACGAGAGTGGAAATAAAGACATAAAATTTCATCACTTGATTTGGTTATTATTTTAAATAGAGAGGCATAAACCTTTGAGAATATGCAAACAGAAAATATGACGCTAGGTTTCACAGAGGAAAATCATCCATTTTTTAAAATAAAGACGAAAGCATGATAAAATGCCATTAAGTATCACATCTGACCCAAATTATTAGCTCGCTGCTGTGCAGAGGAGCTATTTAGGCAGTTGTGTGTCCGTCTGTCTCTCCATCCGTCTACTTTATTTTCTAGGGTTGGAAAATATATTTTAAATTATAATTTTAAAATATGCGACCATAGCAGTGAGCATGTTTTAATGTTTACCATGAATGTTTAGTCAACATTCAACATATTGAATGGAAGTTGCAAGTTCTAAAATCTAAAAATAAAACTTGAGGGATGTCGTCAAACAGCATTACAAAGTTAAAATATCTGGTACTTTGTAAAACAAAGACGAGTAAAAACTCACGTGGTTATTTGAAATATTTTAAAGGAAAACCTGAATATTTACCTAATTCTGTTTACACATTTCATGAAAGTCAAAAAACCGAACAAGGTACTTTACAACGGTGCAAAAGTATTCATAAACAAAAGTCTTGAAACTATGAGAACTACCCAATGCAGGAAATCCGCACCCGCTTTTTGCTTTTCCCTGAACTCTAGAAATAAAACCAAATAAAATGAGGCTGGTTAGAAGAACGGATTTTCATGGAGAGATATTGTTATTCTTATTGATTCAAAATGTTTTAATGTTTTCTATTAAATGAAATAAGCAATGCAGAGTAAAATAAAAGCCAATAAAGTTTATCTAGCCAAAGTAAGTATTAGGAAATCATTTGCTCCTCAGCACTATATACCAAAATTTACTCACCTCATCAATTTACGAAGCAAAACTCTGATTGCATTAAGGTTTTGTGTTGTCCTGTTTTGCAGAACATTCTGAGAAAAAGGGTTTAAATCCATATAAGCTAACACAGGTGCATTACTTCTATTGTACACTCTATATACGTGTAAATTTACATGCGTTGATTGAAACTAAAAAATAAGTCTACTCTCAGTCTTGCAAGAATCACAACTAGCCAAAAAGGAAAACTTTTTTGTAAAAATGTAATTTTAACGCGTTAAGAATATACTATATTTTGTAATGAAATCGGTTGTAAAGAACAATTCCAAGAACTGTGGAGGATTATGTGCTTTTATTTCGTAAAAAAGTAAATACAATCCAATGGGATACAAAATTATGAATGTATTGTACCTGACTCTAATATTATGGCAGAAGAATAAAACGTAGTGTGCATATTTGTAGGGTACCCTTTTGCCTGTATGTTTCAACAGTCAGTTGTGTAAAACAGTGCTGTTAATAGTGTAACTATTCAACAACTTGAATAACTCACAATTTTTAATTTTGTTAAGATTCAATTCGTTTTGGATTAGTGTACACCCAGCACGGAATCAAAACGAATCGCTAAACGTAAAATGCATTGCAACTTGTGTATCATTCACTTAAATCACATAGAAAACAATAACTCAGTTTGTTACTCTAAAAACCAGTGCTCTAGTTTCGTGTTGCACCGGAACTAGTTAAAAACGTGTCCTCAGTGATTAGAATTACTTTTAATTAAAATGGAACATAAACCTGGCCTGAAGACGGGAGCAAAGTTATGTAAATGCAATATATGTGGAAAACAAATTGCAAAACACCATTACACGAAACATTTAAGGGTTCACACAGGAGAAAGACCCTTCCAATGCAAAGTTTGCAAGAAGTCATTTAGGGAAAAGGGACACTTAACTAGGCATAAACACATGGTTCATGAAAAACAGAAGCCTTTTAACTGCACCTTCTGTGACAAGCAATTCGCAACATCTCAATCAAAAACCTTCCATGAGATAACCCACACAGGCGAAAAGCCGTTTCAGTGTCCACTTTGTCATAAATGTTTTGCGCAGCTGGGTCACATGAAGGCACACATGATGACGCATACCGGAGAAAAGCCGCATAGCTGCAACATCTGCAATCAGAAATTCCGCCTAAGAGGTAGCCTACGTGCACACCTCCAAACGCACCAAGGTAATTAAAAAGATATAAAAAGTCTTTGAAAGAGGATATTCCATTAGATATTAAATAAAGGTTTTCTCTTCTTAATTCGCAGTTCGTAAAATCAAAGTTTGGAGCTGTCTTTTCTGTGGACATATGTTCTCAAAGTATCGCCATCTTGAGTGTCACAGTCGTTCTCACACAAAGGAAAAGCCACACAGTTGCAACGCTTGTGGAGAATGTTTTAACCAAGTAGGCAATCTGAATGCTCACGTAAATGCAAAACATTCGGACAGAAGAGAATACGAATGTAAACTGTGTTATAAGACATTCAAGTCCAAAACATACCTTCAAGAGCATGTGCAAAGACATTTGGGAGAAAAGCTCTTTAACTGTTCCGAGTGCAAACAAAGCTTCGTCTCTAAACGCGAGCTAGCATTTCATATTATCATACACACTGGTGTGAAGCGGTTCAACTGCGACGCTTGTGGCAAAGGGTTTGGACATTCGTCCAGCTTGAAAAGTCATAAGAAAAATGTTCATAAATTATAGAGTTTTAAATAAAATATTGTCAATTAAGTATTATACATAATAATCAGTTGCTTGTGAACTTGTGCTTTTGAGTTAGCTTTATGTGTGAGGATGCTAATGTATTTAGAAACAGCTATTACTGAAGGTCCAAGACGTTGTGGAAATTTTCCCTGCTTAATAGTTCAATTGGAGTTTTTGGACATGTTAAAAGCATACAGAAAGAAATCGCTATTTGATAAATTCTTTGTAAATAAAAATTCTTTACAAACAAAATTCTTCTTCTTCTTTATTTCTTAATTCTGCTCATATTGTTTATGTAGATTTTTAATGTAGGTATCATTCGAACATCTTCTTCGAATCTTCGTCTTCTATTCGAACTTCGGTGAAGAACTAAATCTTACATAAAACCTTACACAATCAACTTTATACTGCTCGTTTTGTGTGCATTGAATATAAACAAACATCACCTCCAATGAAAATATGATTAGCATATCCTTATTAAAAAATTCGCATGCGCAAGAAAATTTGTAATGTGAACAATTTCCTCAGAACTAGACAAGCGATATATCCGAGGTGTTTTTAAGCTTAATCAACTCGGTTTTTGACAACCGTTCAAGAAAACACCCACGTACAATCAAAAATTCAATCTGTACCATGAGTAGACCTATCATACCAAAATTGTCAGTACATATTACTCCGGGAAAGTTTATAAAATCGTAATCTACGTGTCATGATTTATCGAAATTGTTAGATTTAACATATTTTCGAAAGTGCAGGCTTCGCCAGTTTGTGAATGTGTATTAGAATTATGTTCTGCAGCAGAATTAAAGCACTTTAAAAATTCAGTCAAGTAATCCGTTCATTATGCATTCCAAAAACCGTTATGTTAGGTAGCTGCACAAAAGTACTTGTATTTTTCAAGTGAAGCAAATATTTACGTATATTTTAAAAGTCATTAAGTAGAATCAATATTTATTTAGGATAAGAACGGAACTCATTTGTAGAAGTTTGTATGAATATTGCAATATTTAAAGTGATAACATAATAACATTTCCAAATGACGACTCTCAAAACATCATGTCTCCAAAGCACAAATGTGAAATATGTGGTTAACTTTTAATAAGCCAAAGAGAGCATACGGTGCATATGAGTGTACACACAGGCGAAAAACCGCACATATTTGACGTCAGCGAAAAACACTTTTCTCCGCAATGTGAAATATGTCTTCACAGAGTCTGTGGTACAAACTATAAGCTCAATAAAAGCTTAAACTTGAAGCGTGACCAATGTGAAAAGCAGTTTTCAAGGCAAAAACGTACTAATCATGTACAAATCCACACAGGAGAAAAGCTTTTGAAGTGTCCGCTTTGTACGAGGCGGTTTTTTAAAAACCAACACATGAAGTACCACTTGCAATCTCATACAGGTGAAAACCCGCACAAATGTAACATTTATTCTTGGGGATCTTTAGCGAAAGGGAATTCAAATCCCAAAAAATACCCAGAATCGTCAGCATGCAAAGGCATCCTAATCAACTTCAAAATTCATATGCAGGTTGATGCTGTCCGGTGGAAATTCATTTGTTTGGTGATGATACCAACGTGATTTCAAGTGTTGCATGATGCATCTTGGGAGACGATTTGTTGCATAAACTTTGTTACATTACAGGATTTAAACTTGAGAATTATAGTTGCGTTTTTTGTTTCTCTAGCTTTTTACCATAACAGCAGTTATACTACCACTTACGAAGGCACATAAACGAGAAGCCTTACTTTTGCCACAAACATGAAAAAAGTTTTAATCATCCAGGCGCTCTCAGTTCATTCATTTAACAATTAAGGATTCTGTCAAACGGAGATTTAAATGCGATATATAGGGGACGAAATTCAAAGTAATGCTGGGTTTCAATGCTCATATACAAACTCAGTTGGGCGAAAAGCCTCATATGTGCTCTATTTGTAAAAAAAGCTTTTCTTCCAACCAAAAACCAAATAATCATTGTGTCATCCACCCTAGCCTAAAACCATACGAATAAAGTGAATGCAAGAATCGGTTTGGATACTCAACAAAATGCACGAAAATGGATCAGGTTCAGCCGTGTTAAATGTCAAAAGATAACTAATTTGTAAGGTTTGTATCATTGTTCCTCGGACAAACATTAACCTTTTTGTTTCGCTAACAAAATAAAAGTTTTGTAATTCAACCTTAGCATTATAAAAAAGCCCAAACAGTGAAGTATCTTAAAAAATAGTTTTTAACCTATTCGGGATATCGTATTTTGTACAGCATGCTAAGACCTTTTGCCACTCAGGTTGTCATTTTTCCAAATTGGTTTTGTAGAAAAAATGCATATGTTTCAAACACTGTGAAAGTTTTTCAGTAGCACCTAGGCAATTGATTCAGTGCTTGTTTTGAAGCCTGTTTATTGGTCTTCTAAATTAGTGCTTTTTAAAAATTACAGCAGTATATGCAAAAATGCCGCCTACGTGTTTACAAAACATCACGAAAATTAGAACAATTTAACATCGTAAAAAACTTAGCAAAAAGTTTGTATAAAAAAGGTTTCAACAAATTAGCAATGCACGGTCTAAAAGAGCAAAAAACGTTCTTCCAGACCTGGAATAACATAACCCATAGAAACATAAGATGTAGAAATGGAAGCTCTTATTAATTTGGGTATGATATTTGACGCAATTTTTTACCTTGAAAAGGGTTGTTCAAAAAAATCATAAGAATCAAATGCCTGTAACTTTATTCTGTCTTTACAGGACTTAACCATTTATGGCTTGTTTAAGAGCCAGAGTTTAAGTTATATTTTTTTCTAAAATCTACACATTTGAGCCTCTTAATTAGAACAATGCATGCAATTGATTTGGGTTTCCTTTTTTGTGTAAAAACAAAATGAAATTTGTCCGAGGATATATGATACAAGCCTTATGTGCATATTTTGATAACATGAAGTTTCTAGAACTCTCAGTGGGAAATGTAATTTTTTCTACAAGTAGTGTCTTTTTAACACTTACTTCAGTTTGGGTAAATAAATAAAACTTCAACAAACGTATACACCACACATAGTGTTTTTGAGATAATGCGCAACACACGTGTTCAGATTTCAGATTTAACAGCTCAGGAACCAAAGAAATCATGATGTTCTTTAAGTAATTGATGCCGAAGACAAATAGCCTTATTTTACCGTCAGTACATACATTTAACTGGTGATTTTTTTTTTATTCAAACTCGACACTGCTACAGAGGATTGGTTAGAATGGCATACCAGGTTTTACTGTATAAGAATAAAAAATATTGTTCAGCTCTTTTGTGAACCGTCGTCTGCATACTATTTATCAGTTCCTCAGATATATACAGAAAGGGTAAAATCTCTTAATACGAGGTAAATTGGCTCCAAGCTTTTTTGGTTTATGCTTATACATGCACTGCTGAAGAAGCACCTGGTCCGGTTATTTTTTAGTTTTTACGAAGTATAATAATGCACTTTTAAACTAGTAACATCCATGGTAAACCATTAAAAATGCTCGCTGCTGAAGACGATAATATGAATATAAACATATAACTAGAGCCGATTTAACCTGGTCTAGAGCCAATTTAACCTGGTCTAGAGCCGATTTAACCTGGTCTAGAGCCGATTTAACCTGGTCTAGAGCCGATTTAACCTGGTCTAGAGCCGATTTAACCTGGTCTAGAGCCGATTTAACCTGGTCTAGAGCCGATTTAACCTGGTCTAGTGCCGATTTAACCTGGTCTAGAGCCAATTTAACCTGGTCTAGAGCCGATTTAACCTGGTCTAGAGCCGATTTAACCTGGTCTAGTGCCGATTTAACCTGGTCTAAAGCCAATTTAACCTGGTCTAGAGCCGATTTAACCTGGTCTAGTGCCGATTTAACCTGGTCTAGAGCCAATTTAACCTGGTCTAGAGCCGATTTAACCTGGTCTAGTGCCGATTTAACCTGGTCTAGAGCCGATTTAACCTGGTTTAAAAATAAAGTCTACAGACAGACAGACGTACACACGGACACCGACATCTGCAATAGCTCCTCTGCTGAAGCAGCGAGCTAATAAGGTTTGACTTCTATAATCTTTAAAACGCCTACGTGACTTTTTACTCCGTCGTTTCAAAAGAATCTAACAGTTTATTGAAACTGAATTTTACTTTTTATTTTATAATATAATATTTCCTGTAAAAGTCTATAAATATGGATCTAAGTGGAGGATTGCAGGTACTTAACACGATATATAATTGATTTGCTCATTGTAGTCCCAATAAATGGGATATCCTAAATGGTATGAACACATTTATTAGATGCGTACGTTAAATAGTTCGCAGATCAAGCCAATGAAATTATAGCACTCACATATTACTGGAACTGTTTCAAGGTAATGATTTTTTCAAAAGCCTTGTGTAAACATGAAATTCGTATAATCACACTAGTAACATACTTTGACTATCCTAGAATTGCGTTTGCACTTACGGATATACCGAGAATTGTACCAAAAAGAGGAAAGGTAGAGCCTTTTAGTAAAGACCTTCGAGGAAACATTCTAAGAAAAAGTGTATAAATCTACACAAACTTATACACATACGCTTGCATTGTGTACATCTTTTCTTATACCTGTTATCCGTTGGTGCACACAAGTTTTAAAGAAGCGTAAAATCCAGTTAAATCCGCTGTCTTCAAATCCGATTAGTCTGGAAAAGAAAATGTTAAAGCTTTGCAGTAGGAATATAAATATAGCAAAAAAAGCATACTGTTTTCAACATTGATATATTCAACTATAAAAATAATGCATTCTCGCAGTTGTTAGTACCATTGTGAGTACACTATTTCAGAAGAAAAGGAAAATACAACTGCATTTGCGTACAAATACGAGACGTATTCGGAACGTACTTATGTTTCTGCTCGCTCCAATAGTCAACTGTATAAAGCGAGCCCATCAACAGTCCCATCAGTTGATGTCCGCTTAAATATGTCACCGTGTTTTCCCATAATATAATTTGCAGTGTTACTATTCGGACTAGTACACACCTAGCATCAAAACAAGTCGGACTACTCAAACGTTTCTTGTCTTGCATTTTGCTTTTTGAGACACTGTAACTTATATCATTTAGAAATTACTAAGTTAGTTTGCTACAACAAAAACGTATTATGGTCTTGTAAGGTGCTGTACAAAAACACTTTCATATTATTTGCAAGATTATTTGTTGTTGTGAGAATTAAAATGGATAAAGACGCCGGCGAGCAGAAAGCAGCAAAAAAGCGTAAATGTAATGTTTGCGGAAAACTTATCTCATCAAGAAGATACAAGGATCATATATTGGTTCACACAGGAGAAAGACAATTTAAATGCGAAATTTGCAGCAAAGCATTTACTCGAAAGGTAAATCTAAGTCTGCATAGACGCGTGGTACATGAAAAACAAAAACCTTTTAACTGTGTATTTTGCGACAAAGCGTTTGCAACACATCAACATCTAAACCGTCATGGCAGAACCCACACTGGCGAAAAACCGTTTCAGTGTCTACTTTGTCCAAGAAGGTTTGCGCAGCTGGAACACAAGAAGAAACACATGATGACGCACACAGGAGAAAAGCCGTATAGCTGCAACATCTGCAATCAGAAATTCACCCAAAAAGGGAGCCTACGCGCACACCACCAAACGCACCAAGGTAATTAGGAAGAATAAAAAAAGTCTTTAAAACCAGACATTCGTTTATATATTATCTCAATGATGTTAAACTTTAATCCACAGTTAGTAGAATCAAAGCTTGGAGCTGTCTTTTCTGTGGACATATGTTCTCAAAGTATTCCGGCCTTGACTGCCACATACTATCGCACACAAAGGAAAAGCCGCACGGTTGCAACGTTTGTGGAGAATGTTTTAACCACGTAAGTGGAATGTATGCACACATAAATGCAAAGCATTCTGAAAAAAGAAAGTATTGCTGTGAACTGTGTGACAAGACATTCAAGTCCAAAAGGAATCTTCAGGAGCATGTGCAGAGACACCTGGGAGAGAAGCTCTTCAACTGTTCTGAGTGCAAACAAAGCTTCGTCACTAAACGCGACCTAGCAATGCATATTGTCATACACACTGGTATAAAACGGTTCCAATGCCACGTTTGTGGGAAAGATTTTGGACAACTCTCTTCCTTGAAACGTCATACGAAGAATGTTCATAAATTAGAGGGTTATAATTCAAATATTGTCGATGAAGTATTTTATTCACAGTAATTAAAACCCTAGCTTAGTTGTTGGTGAACTAGTGCTTTTAAGCTAGCCTTAGGAATGAAAATGCTAAGGTACTAAGAAGAGGATATTAATACAATAGCAGAAAAATTATGCAAATTATCCCTATTTAGTAAGATAATTGGAATGTTTTGACATGTTAGAAGCATTCTGAAAAAAATGTACTATTTTATTCCTTGCAAATAAAAACTGATGTAATTAGTTCTTAATTCTGCTTATATTTTACTTAGATTATCAAGGTAGAAATTACTGAAACAATATTGGCATTTGCAAGCAGAGTACCATTGGTTTAATTCGATTGCTACTCATTTGCAGAAGCTAAATCTGCCAAAATTTAAGACAACCAACGTTTTACTGCTTGTTTGGTACTTTTGTGAATGCATTTCTCAAATGCAGACGACGCATCAAATCTAAAAATGGTTAGCCTATTATCTTAAATAATCCAAAGATGCTCTGCATAGTCACATTCAGAGACATCCGGGAGAAAAGTCAAGTCGTTAAGCTGCTTTGAGTGCAAGCTTGGTTTTGTCGGTAAACAAGAACTAGAAAGCCACACTTTTTCACACAATTCCCTAACACCTATTAAATGCAAAGTTTGTGAGACGTTTGGAACAATGTTGTGCAACTTAACAGAAAGCTTTCAGTCAGGACGACATGCTTGTTTAATAAAGTTGTATTTTTACAAATGTGACATGTGTTCGCGGAGATCCTCTCATCAAAATACCTAAAAATTCCATCATGGTTAATAGTGTTACAGTTCTGTATGGTGAATACATTAGTAAGTTGGTGCGCATATCCGAAGTTTTATATTTCATGTAATGTACAGCATACCGTGCAAGTACTCAATTAAAGTTTGAACACGCGTAAAAACGGTTTTTGGACACATGGGAATTTTGCCTTTTGAAAACTCAAGATTTCCTATAACTCGCGATTTTGGAAACTCACCATGTTTTTTAATTGGGTTTCCGACTAATGTAAAGAAGTTTGACATCAAATAATGCAATAATATCAGGTTGTCGGGGGCAAAAATTTGTTTCCATGATTAATGTAGGTGCACATTCAAACAGCATTGTTTCGCACGTATCCCACCCATTTTTGGTAAAGAGCGTGTCCTAAATTAATACGCCCACTGGTCCTTTTTCCTGAAATTTTTATAGTCCATATCCGACAAAAACAATTAATGAATGTCAAGACACAATAACAAACAAGCTTAGTAGTGGAGTTATAAGTGAATCCAAATTGAGCTAGAAAGCTTTTAAGGTTGCTTGCTAGTTCAATTACTTCATTAGCTCAGGGCTAAAGGCACCAAAGATTTTTAACAGGGATCTCCTACCAACACTTGTGGAAAACAATTTGTATGCTCAGAGGATTCAAGGCGTCATTGGATGGCTGTTCATCAATCATTTATTTTGGTTCAAAAATAATATCCAAGATTCATATTATTCACGAGTGTTTCTGTTTCGTGAAATTTTTCTATTATTTGATAGCAAAACTAAAGGTTTTACCATGTATTTAGTTAAACTATGTCAAAATGGTTGCATTCAATGCAATATATATAACTGGTTTCCACAGGTTCGCAGATGTAAAAATAAGTCATTGAAGTGTGCCTGTTTGATTCTGCATTGTGTTCTTTGAAATGGAAATAAGAAACTATTCAACAAGTTGTGAAATAAATGTAATAGTTACGCCATGAAACTAGTTGTTTCATAATTCTCTCGAAAGTTTTTAGGTTTGTCATCATCTGCGCATGCGACATATACTCTGCTTTTGCTAGGTAGCTACAGGTAGGCATGTTGTTAGCTTTATTGTGTCAAAACTGCGGAGAGTCCAAGTTGGCCGACTGCCGACCGATTATACCTGCAAGTCGGCCGATTTTTTAGCCGATTATATCTGCAGGTCGGCCGACTAATCGGCTAAAAACATGCAAGTTGGCCGACCGATTAGACCTGCAAGTCGGCCGATTTTTGGCCGATTAAACACGCAAGTTGGCCGACCGATTATCCCTGCAAGTCGGCCGATTTTTGGCCGATTCGGCATTCAAGTTGGCCGACCGATTAATAATCAAACCTTAGCGTATGCCTAAATGCAAAAACAAACATTGTCTACTGGGCTGTGTCTGACGAATATTAGGTAAGGTAGTTGGTTAGGTTAGGTTTATTTGTAGAACGTAATGACATAATGAGATAAAAAATTTTGATTAAAGTGTTTGGATTCTTGGCTTGTTTTAATCGGTTAAGCAATGTTAATAAAATACATTTTCCAACAATGTAACATAATCAAATATCACACATAATTAAAAAATTGAGTTTCTAAAGTTTCCAACCTATGCCAAATAATCAAATTTCCAAAAAAAATCAAACCCAATTCAAAAATAGTCAAATATTCAAAAATTTCAAACCCAAGTTAAAATAGTCAAATTTCAAAAAAATTCAAACCCAAGTCAAAAATAGTCAAATATTAAAAAATTTCAAACCCAAGTTAAAATAGTCAAAATTTCAAACCCAAGTCAAATATAGCCAAATTTCCAGAAATTTGAAACCCAAGCTAAAATAATCATTTTCCAAAAATTTCAAACCCAAATCAAAAGAGTCAAATTTCCAAAGAGTTGAAGTTTCATTAATTTCCAACCAAAGTAGGAATCATCAAACTTGATAAATTTCCAACCCAAGTAAAAATAGCCAAATATTCAAAAATTTCAAGCCCAAGTCAAAAATAGCTAAATATTCAAAAATTTCAAACTCAAGTCAAAAATAGCCAAATATTCAAAACTTTCAAACCCAAGTTAAAATAGTTTTTGCTTAATTTTCCCTAAAATCTCCAACCCAAGTAAAAATCATCAAATTTGCTAAATTTTCGCTAAAATCTCCAACCTAAGTTAAAATCACTAAATTTGCTTAATTTTCCCTAAAATCCCCAACCCAACTAAAAATCATCAAATTTGCTTAATTTTCCCTAAAATCTCCAACCCAAGTTAAAATGATCAAATTTACAAAATTTTCCCTAAAATCTCCAACCCAAGTAAAAATCATCAAATGTGCTTAGTTTTCCCTAAAATCTCCAACCCAAGTAAAAATCATCAAATTTGCTTAATTTTCCCTAAAATCCCCAACCCAACTAAAAATCATCAAATTTACAAAATTTTCCCAAAAATCTCCAACCCAAGTAAAAATCATCAAAATTTTCTTTAATTTGTTCAAACCCAAGTCCAAATAAAAAACCAATTGAAAAAGTTTTAAACCGAAACCGCCGAAGGAGTGCTCGTATTGTAACGAGTGTACGCAACATTACACGTATCTAACGATTGGCCAGCCGACTTGTACGTGCAATCGGCCAAAAATCGGCCGACTTGCAGGTATAATCGGGTAAAAAATCGGCCGACTTGCAGGTGTAATCGGTCGGTTAACTTGCATGTTTTTAGCCGATTAGTCGGCTGACTGGCAGGCATAATCGGCTAAAAAATCGGCCGACTTGCAGGTATAATCGGTCGGCACTCGGCCAACTTGCATCTCCCCAAAACTGCAGAAGCTTTGGGTACGAAGTAGTTTTAAGTATCAATACGTAGGAAAAACTTGATTTCCCTAGTTCTAATAGTTTGTGTGTATCAATAAATTTGTTTTAATATCATAGCAATTTCAGAACATATGCTTAACTTGCTGTGTTTATTTTCGGTATTTTATTTTTGCATTTATTAGCTGTGTTGTATTATGTTGTACATACTGTGGTACTTTTGTAAAAGTTAAATGCTTAGAAAGGCAATTTGAATAAATTCCACGGTTTCAACGCAGCAAAACAACTTTGCGGGTTCACTTGAAAACGCATGAAAACAAACAGGCTTCTTCTTTGCAGAGGTTGCAAATCTGGATTCATTTTGGTGTAACACTTAAACCTGTAATTTCATGTAAATACTTAGTAATCATAATAAACTCACGAGAACAAGCCCCTAACCTCAACTACTTGGCACTCAAGACCTCCTACTATGCACCAAAATAAAAACATACATGTTTACAGCACATGGCAACAAAGATGTACTAGCGTATATTATATTGGCTAATGCGGCGTTTTGGGTTTAACATGCACTGTCGTTTTTGGGAAACAAGTCTAAGTAAAGTGAAGAAGATTCCAGCTTTACCAAAGTTAAAATCCTAATATTTTCTGACTATACAAAAAAACATCATTATATATTTAAATACTCTAGAAACAAATTATAGACAGACAAATTCTGACAATACAATTATTCCGACTCCTAGAACAAAAACAGGTTTTGAGACAATATCCAATATTACATTGGGAATGTAAGTCTAATAGCATTAAAAGTTCAAACTATTTTTGTTATAAAAACATTTTTCAGGACAAGTCTAGTATTATATACCACGCGCCTTTTTTTAATCAATAATTCACCTAAAATGTTTTACCTCGAGACCACTCTAATTTATTATTGCTCGACTACGACTTGCAACACCAAAATAAAAGCTAAAAAGCCTTTATTTTTTGTTTACAGTTGTAGCTTCCCAAATCAAAAAATTCAGGTATTTTTACTGGGACTGGTAGAGCAATATTTGTTTATTTTCAGAATAGCTCTTTCAAAATATATTTCACAAGTATACAACAAACAACATTTTTTGAGAGCTACTAGAGAGAGTCCGAGTATTTTTTGTTTTAACTAAATAAACCATTTCTCTGTTTAAACATAAAACCTACTTTTTCAACTTATCTATAAAGATATTTTCTCCTTCTGTAGGATATATAAAAATGTTACTGACAAAGATTGAAATACTTGCAGTTAAGCTGCAAAAACTCGTGTTCTTTTACATGGTTGCTTTTCCTGTAAGATTTGATCCCTCTTACACAAAAATTGTAATGGTTTACACATTTTCAAACACACTTGGAAACGCTTTGATCTGGGCATTAACACTGATTTACGGCATCACTAATTTAATTGCTTGCTTGGAATACAATGAAATATTTTCTCCTGGAGAGGGAAATTTTGTAAACAGAGTAATTTATCTTCAAATGGGACTGGTTTTTACCACCGCGCCATTTATGCTTTGTGCTACTTATGGAAAAGCCTTGCATCAAAGTATGAATGCCTTGTTGGAATTTTCTTCATGCTTGCTGAAAGGTGGGTAAAAATAAATTTTTTAGAGTCTTCTTCAAAAATCCCGTATCAAATATGGAAAGACTTTTTTGTCCGTGGTCATACTCTCATAAAAACAATAACATGGTTTTTAGATTACATATGATTAACAAATATTTTTTTAAATTTTTAAAATACGTCTAGATTTTTCCTTGCACAAAAGAGATTCAAAATTTGAAAGATTCCTGCAACAAATTGTGATATATGGTTCTATTTGCTGGGCTGCATTACTAGTTTGGATCACTCCAGTTTGTCTCCATGTTGCAAAAGTTGACGTCTTCTATTTTATTATTAAAAAGACTTTGTATAATCACTCTGTGGTAGTCCTGTGTGTTGCAACAATTGCTCGCGTTTTTGTCCAGGTTGCAATTTACGCATACTGTGTTCAAGGTGCATCATTTGCATTCTTATGTGCTTTGGTGGCAGCTTGTAGATGCAGACAAGCTACGAACGTGTTTCTCTATGAAACGCGTTCGTTAACTAAGTTTGCTACCCACATGAACAGATTAAGAATAATATTTGGAAACTCACAAAAGGTTTTCGATTATGTATTGTTTGCGGGACTTAGTGTTGCATTTTTGGTTTTGGTACTTGTAGCATGGGCAATAGTTAGATGCAGTGCAAAACAAGTAACTTATGTTTTATATGCCGCTGCGGTGGTTTCATTTTTTGGCATTGTAGCAACTGGAATAGTACTGTTTTCAAATTTGTGCGGAATGATAGAAAAAAGAAATCGTGCTGTTGCAATTAACCAAATTGCCAGCCAACTCTTTTATGCCAAATGGAAGAACAAACAAAACCATATTACTTACAAACAAATGAAGGCTTTAAAATCAATAGTGGTAAAATATGGTCAGTTCAGCGTGATTAACAATGATTTTTTTGTGTCTTATTGTTGGCAACTAGGGTTGGAAATTTGTGATGCTGTTCTTATGTTTAAGTGAGTATTTAAATGAATACTTATTTTTCATACATTACTTTGGCTAATGTTACAGTGCACTGAATCAACAATAACTAAAGGTACATCATTATGCTGAATTATAATAAACTTATCGACAAAAAATACAATTGTGATTTGTGTGACAAAATTTGCAAATCCAAATGTGATCTTCTGAAGCACTTACGGTGACATTTAGGGGAAAAGGGTTTTAGCTGTTTTGCTTGTAAACAGAGTTTTGTCCGCTTGCGATATGGGAAACTACATTGCCTTAAACAGCGGTTACCAACCGTTCAAATGCAACGCCTGTTTTAGATTTAAACTAACAAAAACTATTTTAATGTAGGACCCATTTATATTCTTAACCCTATAAGTGAAAACAAAAAATTAATATGCAAACACATTCATCAGCTTTTTCAAAAACTGTAAGTAGCGAAATATTTGTTTTTGTACATAATACGGTTTTTTAAATGACTTGAGATTATTTGTATTTCTACAAACGCATTACCAAAAATTCCGGAATCACTTGCTTAAAACCCCGGAAAACTGCGAAAAATTTTAACTGTACATAACTGTAAATTTATATAAACTGATTGGTCAAAAAAGCCTGAAGTATTTTTTCGAATAAACTAGGAAGCTTAGTGCATCTAACGACAGTTAAGTAAAAACCTAGACGTTTCATGGTGGTTTTTAACAAGAACTTCAATTTTGTCGCTTTACTTATTATACATCCTTTATATGGAGTGCATAGTACTAAAAGATTTGCATTGTCTGTTAGGACTCATTTGTCGCTGTGTCGGCGGTTGTTTAGGAGGTCAAAAAAGTAAAAAAAAATATATAAGATTGTAAAATAAGATTGTATAAGTTGGTACCTATAACACAGATATAAACTGCATGTTTGAATGGGACCCATAAATGCCTAGAAGTATGCCTAATTAAGATTGGATATCTAGACACAAGTCAAAACAAAACTCCTGAATTAACAAATTAATTCTGCGTCCTTCATATAAATTGATCAAGAACTACCAGGTTTTTACAAGTATTTATGTGTGTTTAGCACAAGCTGAATCTATGATGACTGAACATATGTATTTAGATGAAAAGAAAGCATGCTAGTTGTGTTTTTCTGATGTTAAATGGATTATAGATTCCCCAGTCGCACCTAGATATGAGAAAAAGCTTTGCATTTGCAACTATTTATTACGTATTACTTCAAATTTTTTTCAATTGCTTTGAGTTTTTTCCCTGGGGCATATTTAGCAGTAACAATACTGTGAAAATACTTATTGGTTTGGAAGGAGCTTTAAGTAGAAAACTATTCCAGGAAAGCAAATCCTTTTATGCTCGCTCCAAGTAAATTAAAATCCAAATGGGCTTTGTATATTATGAAACCTAAGCCATAGTGCATACAAACTGATATGCTAACAGTCGTCTAAATTGCTTATTCAACCCGTAGTAAATAAATCCGATTAGTTCAAACATTAAGGTAATAGGAAGAATTTGTTGTACTACTTAACATATTACACGCTAAACTTACTGCTGATTTTCAGAACTAAAATACATATGTACATGTTAATATACATATATTCAAAGAACTGCACACAGATTAGCGCATTTTATGCATCCAAGAGGGTCTCTGACTTAGTAAAAAGACTGAATGCAACAAAAATACCAGAAATTTAAGTACCTGGCTGCAATATCGTGCAGCGTAGATAAGATTATTTGAAATTAAATCTGAAAAGTACCTCAATGGATGAAAGACATCAGAAGTTACATGCATTAAGCTAAACCATCAACTGTTTAAAAATAATTCTCAGTGCTTCGTATTGATGATTCTCTCACAATGCTTAATATTAGCATTTAGTAACCAACCATCACCGAAACAAGACAGGTCTTTCCAGGAAACTTGTCTTGCAAGTTATATACTGATATCATTCCTTTAACATTCCTTGTCTTCGCAGTTGTATACTCATTCCCCCATTGAAAAATTTAATATATGATTTAGAAATTATTAAATCAAGAATTCAATACAAGAACTTATATTCCCGTAAAGCGTTGCCTCCAAGACTAACTTTGAGCTGCGGTTTGAGGGGTTGGAATTTCTAAAATGGAAAACAACTCTCGCAAGGCGACAGCAAATTAGCGTGAGTGCAATATTTGTGGAAAACGTATTACGTCAAAATATTACACGACCCATTTGGGGATTCATACAGGCAAAAGACTATTTGAATGCAAAGTTTGCAACAGAACATTTAATCAAAACGGACATTTGAAGCGGCATATCCGCACAATTCATGAAAAACAAAAGCTTTATAAATGCAGTTTGTGCAACAACCAGTTTGCAACATCTCAACATTTAAACAACCATAAGAGAAGGCACACAGGCGAGAAGCCGTTTCAGTGTCTACTTTATCCAAAAAGATTTACGCGCTTAAGTTACATCAAGGAACACATGATAACGCACACCGGAGAAAAGCCGTATAGCTGCAACATCAGCAATAGGAAATTCAACCGAAAGGGAAGGTTAGCCGAACACGTTCAAACACATCAAGGTAATTGACCATGGAAATTTTAAGCTTTAAATTGGACGTTAGCAGGGATTTTACTGTTTCTATATTTATTTTGCAGTTATTAGACACAAAACTTTGAACTGTCTCTTTTGTGGACACGCATTTTTACACTATCGCAAACTTGATTGGCACATTTGTTCTCACACAAAGGAAAAGCCTCATAGTTGCAACGCTTGTGGAGAATCTTTTAGTCTAATACACAGTCTGAAAACGCACATCATGAGAAAACATTCTGAAGAAAGAAAGTTCAAATGTGAACTCTGCGACAAGAGTTTCAAAGTCAACGATGTTCTTCAGACGCACATACGTAGACATTTGGGAGAAAAGATGTTTAGATGCTCCAGTTGCGACCAGCGATTTGTCACTGAGGAGGAGCTGGCAAGCCACTTTGTCACACACACTGGCTTAAAACCATACAAATGCAATGTTTGTGGGAAGGATTTTGCTCGAGGGAATTCAGCCGTCATAAGAAAATTCTTCACAAATGATAAAATTTTTGGTTTATAGCATTATCTAAGAAACACAGTATTCAAGGCTGCTTTGGTTTCCTAAGATATTTAATTTTCACATGATTGCTTACACTTCGTAATATGATTCATTTTGTATTACAAAATCGTTTGCATATTGCTGGAGCTGTAAACGTGTACACGGATGAATACCGTGTCGTGTACACATCGTGTAGAGCAAAACACGACACGAATTTGGCTGTACACGAATCGTTTTGTACACGGTATTACAGTACACGAAACGAACAAGCTTGAAAAACGTGTGTGTTTGACAAGTTTTTATTCATACTAACTGATTTCGTATGCCACACTCATGTTTTAAGAAATGGTCATCCTTTTTAATTGTTCAGTGGATAAAAAGCCGTTTTATGTGCAAAAGTCGTTAAAATCTTCAATTAAATTCCAGAACCGCTCAACTTTTCCTACACCTAGTCGCAATGAATATCATTTTAAACTGTACACTGTACACGGTTTGTACACGTTTTTTTCGTGTTCTGTGAAACACAAAACGGTTAGATTGTACACAAATAATATGTGAAAATGTGAAATATAATATCGTGTTTGCTTGTAGACGACACGAAAATTCGAAGGGTCAAATCGTGTACACGTTTACAGCTCTACATACTGCCACAGATTAATATAAAACCACTGAATTATTTTTTCCCTGCGTTTATGTATTTAAAGCCTATTTTACTTGTTGCATTAATAAACGTAATTAGCTTCCTTGGTCAGTTCATGGAAATCAGTACTGATTATTAACGTAGTTCTACGTATACTTGTAATAAGAATTTTTGGCAATTACGTGCTCATTGATCAGCAGAACAATTATTAATTTGCAGTATTTAGACCCAAAAATTGGAGCTTGATGTGTTTGAAAATGTTTTCTAATTTCTGTGAACATTGAATTGGTGTTTACTGGCAAGTTTGTAATGTCAGGTCTTGTCATGGTCCAGATTGCAAACCTACTAAGATGGTTATCTCTGTTGTACACAGTATACTATTAAACTTTTTTCAGGAGTTAATGAGGTTTAGAAACATAGATTGGACAGTTATCCACTTAAATCTGACACCAGCTCTTGCTGACACACTTTTGTACAAGGTTATATCCCCTTGAAAGTTGACCGATTATGTATCTTCAGAAAGTGTGCCTGAGTTTTCACCACGTAATTATTTCACTATTTTAAATCCTTTAAATGTTAGAACTCATACAGTATAAACCACAGATTACTTCCTTTTCGACAAGCTCTTTGTTTACAAATTCATAATGCACTACGTTGTATAGTAAAAACGTAGAACTACGGTGAAGTAACTTGATAGCAGGAATGAGAAGACCCGTCATTTGAAAACTTTGAGCAAATGCCTATTTAGACCGGCAATTGATATATTCGTTTCCTACGTGGGATAATCTATCGAGTAATGGATTTAACAATTTTCTGGATTAACATGCAGGGAGGGCAACTTTGTAAGTATGGAAATAATTTCTTTTTAGCACATTTGCACATCTAGCTTGTCCAGTCCTGTGGAAGCAGTTTACCATGTTTTTGTTGGTTTCCTGTATGTGAATATATTCATACTCAAAAAGACACAAACGAGCAGGAAGATTATGGTTAGGTAAGATTTTATGTAAGAGCAAGCTTCTTCACCTGAGATACAGTCGAATAAAATAAATGGTTTTGTGCTTTGTGCGTAAATCAAATAAATACAATGTTTCAATCATTTCTACCTAGAAAAACTAGATAAAAATACAAGCACAATTATGACCTGATTTAATCTGTATTTATTTACAAAGAATTTATAAAACAGTACATTTTTTTCAGAATGTTTTTAACATGTCAAAACATTCCAGTTATCATATTAATTAAGGACAATTTGCATATTGTTTTTGCATTCCATAACTAGCTTTTTCTATTACTCTAGCATCCTCATACATAAAGCTAGCTAAAGTACACTAGCTAACAAACACTTGGACTTGAGATTTTAATCCTTGTGAACACAATATCTCATAGAAAATATTTTATTCAAAATATAATTTATGAACATTTATGACGTTTCAAGGATGACGATTGTCTAAAATCTTTCCCACAAGCTTCGCAGTTGAACCGCTTTACACCAGTATGTTTGATAAAATGTACTGCTAGCTCGCATTTACTGACGAAACTTTGCTTGCACTCAGAACAGTTAAAGAATTTTTCTCCTAAATGTCTCTGCACATGTTGTTGAAGGCAATTTTTGGATTTGAATGTCTTGTCACATAATTCACAGCAGTACCTTCTTTTGTCAGAGTGCTTTGCATTTATGTGTCTGTTCAGGATGCCTATTTGGTTAAAACATTCTCCACAAGCGCTGCAACTGTGCGGCTTTTCCTTTGTGTGAACACGAATGTGACTGTCAAGTTTGGAATAGTGTGCAAACATACGTCCACAGAAAAGACAGCTCCAAACTTTGATTCTACCAACTGCGGGTTAAAGAAAGAGTTATCAGTTAATATCTAGTAGTGGAATATCTGGTTTTAAAGACTTTTTATACCCTTGTCAATTACCTTGGTGCGTTTGTTGGTGTGCACGTAGGTTTCCTTTTCGGGTGAATTTCTGATCGCAGATGTTGCAGCTATACGGCTTTTCTCCTGTGTGCGTCATCATGTGTTCCTTCATGTGGCTCAGTAGCGCAAACCTTTTTGGGCAAAGTGAACACTGAAACGGCTTTTCCCCTGTATGGGTTCTTTCATGATGCTTTAGATGTTGAGATGTTGGAAATGCCTTGTCGCAGAATCCGCAGTCAAAAGACTTCTGCTTTTCGTGAACCATGCGTCCATGCCGCTTTAAGTCTCCGTTCAGAGTGAATGTTTTGCTGCAAACTTTACATTTAAATGGTCGTTCTCCAGTGTGAGTCCTCAAATGAGCTGCGTAGTTCTTCGATATAATTGGTTTTCCACAAATACTGCAGTTACGCTTCTTTGCATTTTTCTGCTTGCTTATTTTGTTTTCCATAATACTTAATGCAGCAACAAGATATCGTGCACAAGCAAGTAAGGTCAACTTGAAATTAGTACCGGAGCAACCCTTCACTACAGTGGAAGTTAATCTATTTCCAACCTCTTTTCCTAAGTGTATTTGATAAGAGTGCTGGTTTCTCAGTATTCAACTTGCAAGACAACTAGCCTGGAGGGAGCTGTCTTCTTTCGGTGATAGTTGGTTACTCACTGCTAATATTAAACAATGCAAGAGAACCATCAATACGAGGATTATTTTTGAACGGTTGAGGGTTTAGTCTTATGCATGTAACTTCTATGGTCTGGCATACATTGTTCAAATTTAACAATAATCCTATTCTACGCGGCACGATATTGCAGCCAGGTATTTAAGATTCTGATATATATGTGCATTTGCTTTGAACTCAGTTTTTGTCTAAGCTTGAGAATTCCTAAAATGCATAAAATGCTCTAACCCGAGTGCAGTTCTTAGAAAACATGTATCTCTGAGTATATCGGTTCTAAATATCAGTAGTAAGCTTAGCGTCTTATAAGCTTAGCAGTACAGCAAATTTTTCAAATTGCCTTATTGTTTGAACTAATCGGATTTATTTACTACGGATTGAATCAACAATTTAGACGACTATTAGTATATCAGCATATGAAATTTGGCTTAGATTTCATTATTTACGACGCCCATTTGGATTTGGATTTACTTGGAACGAACACTTACTTTCCAAGAATGGTTTTTTAGCTGGTTGAATATTATGCCAGGCAGGCCAAATTTTCATTACCACAAAGTATGTTAATTTTCGTTATGTTTCAACTAACCGGATTTGTGTACTACTCATTGAAGTAGCCGTCTAAGTTTTTATTTTTTTAACTTAAGTACCTCAGGGGAATGAGCGGAACAGGTATATAAGGTATACAATCATAATATGTTACGTGCAATCCCATCTGGATTTAAACCCTTTTTCTCAGAATGCATTTTTGTATAGCTTTAGTAGAAATTCCAACTCATTTTTTGTACAGTTCTCGGAAGTTTTATTATTGCTAACAAATGAATTTTATCATAGTCATACTTTAATACTTTGTGTGTACCTTAAATTTCCAATGTCTCCAAATCCTCTTGTAGAGCTATAGGATTTTTTAATATTTAAACCACTTCGAAAATATTTAAAAATATCGTCAATCTTATGAGGTTTAAGCAAAAGCTTAGGTAATCAGCTTGGTATATCACTATACAGTTTTAGAATTAGTAGACAGCAGTACAGCATATTATAACTATTACACCCCATTAGTTACATCCTCCCGCCTTACCTTCCACCTCAACCGGCAGAATTTTATCAAGAATTATCAAAAGTGGTTTAAAATAAAACGGTTGAAGTTGCGAACAAAATACCAGTATTGCAAAGTTAAATACTCTGTTCATTTAAAAAATATATGCGTAAAATAAATGTTTGGGTTTGTATCTGATGTAGCGTTATAGAATTTCAAAAATGCGTTTGTGTAGGGTATGAACAAGTATAACATACAGTTATTGTTGAAACTCGGCCAAACCTAAGTCACAGTCCAAATCACCACGGTAGATTAACAAAATGATTGATCTGGCAAACAGGTAGCTAAGTTTTGAAATACTGAGCTCATACTATGCATCAAACCTAATGCTACGTCGATAATGTAAATAACTTAACAGAATTATGAATATTAAGGAGCTAAAAATAAGTGAAAGTAAAAGCCTTTAAAACTTAAAGCGTGTAACTATAGATCAAGTCGTGCTAGCATATTTGTAGCTAAATGTGGATATGTCACAAATGGAACTAGCTGCATATGGCCTCCATAAGTAGTCGAAATATTTGTTGGCCAATGTCGTATTTAAAAATAATTTAAACTGTTATAAAAAACAGTTATTTTTAAGTTAAGCACACAAATTTTGGTACAAAATAATTTTATTATGCACAAATTTTTCTTTGTTAGAATTTACAAACTAGTTTTTGAAATGGTACATTTAATACATACGGTAGAGTAATTAAAATGAATTATTTCTACAAAATAAAACATCTTGTCTGAATTCTCCTGTGGATGTTTTTCTAAGTCTGGTGAACTCTTGCGACATTTATGTGGTCTTACGAATAAAACTAAATTTTCGGTTCCTACCAGAGCGACTAGAAAACATTTGCACGGTCTGTAAATCTGGTAATAAATTCCACAGTACTGAAACCAGCCCCACATTTAGCTTTCTCCAATGACGCCTTTACTTATAGCAGAACTTTCTATTTCTGGTACACATATGTTACTCAATTAGCTCTAACTGTTGTAAGGCTTTCATTTTGAAAACAATTTTATGTACGTATTCAGATTTCTCAACCACAATTCCCGTATCTAAGCGAAGTGTTAGTTTGCTAACAAAAGGTAACTTGACAAATTCAGCTGGAAGAACTTTAGAATGTAGCACATTCAACTCCAAAATTGTTATTGTACCTTGATGCTTTTTTAAAAACTCCCAGCATATTGAATATATTTGTAATGGACCAATACTTAGATTTTGCAAACAAGGAGCATATATATGACTCAGATATTTTCTTTCTGAGAACAAAAAATCCACCTTTAATTTTGTGAGAAATGGAAGCTGCAAAGGTTTTCTTATAAGATTCAGGGTTGTATCCGTAATTTTCAAACTACCTATGTGTGGATTGGACTCAATCACAGCATAAACTAACCCACACGGTACTGCTTTACACTCGAAGTGTTTCAAGTTTGGCGATTTTGGAAACGGTTGGCAGTATTTCACGCTTTTATTATTCGAATATTCACCACCTGTTGTCCAAAGATAAATTTCTTCAAGGTTTGGAAGCATTTTTGCCCACTCAAAAAATGTGTTGTACCGCTCAGAAAATGCTTCTAGACCGTCCAGGGAACGCTCGGTTCCAAACATATTACATTTCAAAACCCGAATATTCGTTCCATGTAAATTTAAAAACGTTGACATTTCTAGCACGTCTTTTTCCACTCCCGTTATATTTCTGGCAAACTTCTCACAATCAGATAAATATCTTAACCCACTTTCAAAACTCGTTGTAATTTCTAGTTTTGTAGGTCGAGACTCTTTGTTTTCCAGGTCCTCCATAGCTGTATGCACGTCAGGATAACCCCCAAGTTTAATACTAGCAGATACAACTAGACCCTCGCCAAGCTCTAGAAACACTTTGTTGATTCCTTACTTCCACGATTTACATACCAAACGAGCTGTTAAAAATTGCGTTCGGTTTATCCTACTGTTATTCCATAATACTTGACAAACCTGCATTTATGATAAAACAGAATTATTTTTATTGTTATGTAATAGTACATAAGTCTCGCTTTATATGTTAGTGTTAATATTGGCCAATAGGAATAATAGGAAGTAAAACTAACAAATTACCTGAAAAAATATTTCATCGCTAACAGACCAACAACACTTTTCAATTTCTTGATTTTCACAGTCCAGTGGCTTGCAAAGAGATGACTCAACTATGTTAGATTCCTCAGTTGAAAGAACCATAGTTTTATCAGGTGATAACATTTGCCCCAAATTTTCATTTTGGTAAATTATATTTTGTAAATGTTCCACTTTTGCTTCTAGAGCTTTAATTTTTGCATCTTTTTCAGCCACAGATTTTTCTAGGGCTACGATTGTTTGCCGCAGTATTTCCTCAGAAGACTGTTCTTCTTTTTCAGTGTTAACTTCCAATGTTTCTTCAGGCATTTTATCTTGTTCCATAGAAACGTGTAAAATTTCCTCTTTGATTACGATAGCGTAGTTGCCATCGTCCACTAAGTTTTGATCAAATAGTGTTTCCTCAGCTTTCTGGAAATGCACTACAGGTTTCAAGTCGTTCAGCTAAATTTTCACTTTTGCTAAATTTGTACTAGCTGGTATGTCAAAAAACAAACTGAGTGCGAGCTCGTTTTACATTTTTTGGTTTGTTATGTATTGTCTTTTTTACTTTTGGTGATGCGCTGGTCAGAATTTGATTCCATTTTTGTACAAAGTTATAACTTCATTTCTTCTTTCTTCATTTCATTATAACTTGTAAAAATTTGGTATATATACATAGGTCAACCCTGAACCCGTTAGTTTAAATACAGAATATCATACAGTCGTACAATAAAACGTCACACAGATCTACGCACATTTTTGTTTATATTAGTTTGTTGGTCAAACAGTTTTGCAGGTTTCCGTAGTAGGTATTAGATGTTACACAATATTTGGGAACAACGTCTCCACCAGGAGCAAAACTAATTCGCATAAAGCATTCCATAGTTCAATATCGCAATGTCTGTATACTATAATGCAATATAAACTTTACGTTGTATTTTTAATTTTTTGTTTAGAAAATCCCCAATTGAAAAGATTTAATACACAATTTTGCCAAAAAAGTAATACTTTAAGTGATGAAACTGACATAATGAGGTGCTCAGGTATACTGCCAATTTAAGTTTTGATTAATTCGTAGTTTTAGTTCGTATGCAGTATATTCTGCTGTTTTAGAGTCGATGTGAGAAACATAAAAGTTGCTTAGCAAACGTAAGATTTTTTGCAACCAGGAGAAATTTGTAAGCGGTATATTTATTAATAAGCAAATGTAAGGATGATTCCAACTGAAGAGATTTACGATGCAAAATTTATCGAGAATTAATTTCATTAACGTTTTACATTGCTGAATTTTAGGCGACCTTGAATACATTACTAAATCCCAAAGACTTGTGTAGTTGCTTCAAAAGAGAGGCCAAGTTTTTCCTGTAAAACGACGAATTCTTATAACCACTTTGTATTGGCATTTTATAACACGTAGCTGAATCTATGTGGAGTATATTTTCTGAAAGTGGTATTACCTTATAACTAAAGAGGAAAATCGGTAAAGCCCAGGATCTACTGGGGCATCGGATAATTTCACTATCAAACTTGCGAAAGTTTTTGTGGTGTGATTATAAGGATACTTCTGGCAAGTTTAGGGGTTATTTCCCCCTGCAACCTCGTGAGTATAAGCGTTATCACTATTTGCAGATTCCTAACAATTGACGGAACGCTTGATGGAATTAAATATCAGCGGATTACCTCGCTGAATTTTTGGAATGCTTCAACTTGGCTGCCTATCATAATCGTTTTCTGTGTTCCTTTCCGGAAATACTTTAGCTGGTCTTAAATTTTTTCACATAACTCGAGCTTAGTATATTGCGCAAAATGTATTTAGGCATTTATTTGCCGACGCATTCATTTATGAGGAACAATATACAACTCATCAAAACTAACTACAAAAGCATATTGCATTTATTGACGCCATTGCATTAAACAGGAAACGTTGAAAACATGACAAATATCTTCTTTGATTTGTTTTCTAATCAATCGCACTATGTAAATCATTTTTTAAAATATATTGTTAAAACTTAGTTGTAGACATTTTTGGCTTTAAAGGTTGCTAGTTTATTAAAAATCTCAAGTTTTCAAATACTTGCCGTATTCTTCTTCAGGAGAAATTTGTACAGGAAAAAACAAAGCGGAAAGGGAACTACATTACTTTTAAAAATTGGTTCACATATTATAAAAGATAAAATTATAAGAGGTCCAGTGCTAATGGTATCCAGGGAGTGATATCCAGGCCCGTGTTCCGATTGACGTTGTTGGGTCTCTTCTGTATGAAGATCGCTTCTTTGAAGGTTCGTTGGAACCATTGTTAAAACTGTTATACCAAACTCAAATAATCAAAAAACCCAAGTAATACTTTCAAACAATTGTGGTATTTTTTGAACCGCTCTTGAATGTTGTACTTTTTAGATGACATTATAAATAATTCATTCATTAAACATTTAGAAAACAAATGCATCATTGATGAACTGCTTTCATATGGCACCTTAAATTGCCCGAGCGTGTAAAATCTTTCCCACAAACATCGCATTTGAATGGCTTTAACCCGGTGTGTGTGACACTATGGCTTGCCAAAGCACCTTGACTGACAAAACTTAGCTTGCACTTGGAACAGTTAAAGAACTTTTCTCCCAAATGCCTCTGCATGTGGACCTGAAGATCCCATTTGACCTTGAAAGTCTTTTTACACAGTTCACAACTGTATTGTCTGTAGTCAGAATGTTTTCTCTCTATGTGCGTTTTCAGACTGCCTACTTGGCTAAAATATTCTCCACAAACGTTGCAACTGTGATGTTTTTCCATTATATGAGAACGAATATGACGATCAAACTCCTGATGTCTTGAAAACATATGTCCACAAAAAAGGCAGCTCCACGTTTTGGGTCTACTAACTGCAAATTAATGAAAAAACAATAGAATTGTGGCTTCAAATAACATCAAATTGGAGATATCTAAATGCCGTTTTCAGTTACTTTGATGTGTTTTATAGTGTTGAGTTAGGTGTGCTTTTCGTGTGAACTTTTTATTGCAGATGTTACAGCTATACGGCTGTTCGCCGGTGTGTGTCATCATGTGATTCTTCATCTCAGCCATCTGCACAAATCTTTTTGGGCAAAGTAGGCATTGAAAAGGTTTTTAGCCTGTGTGGAATCTTTCATGACACTTTAATTGATGAGATGTTGCAAATTGCTTGTCACAGAAGCTGCAGTTAAAATTCCCCTGCTTTTCATGAACAATAAATTCATGTTGCATTAAATGAGCCTTTCGACTAAATGATTTGTTGCAAGTTTTGCATTTAAATGTTTTTTCCTGTGTGAACCCTCAAATGTCTCGTGTAATTGTTTTCTGCAATTTGTTTTTTACACATTCACGTAATTTGGTTTCCGTCTGCATTCCAGTTTTGTGTTCCATTTTAATTAACGCAATTTCAAATCACTGAGTACAAGTCAGCCTAATTAGTTTTGGGGCAACTTATTACCAGAGTACCACTGTTTGGTGTAACAAATTGATTTCCAAGTGATTTGTAAGTGATTTATGTGTTACTGCATAGTAAAACAACTTACAAAGCAATTAGCATTCAGGGATCCATTTTGTATTGCTGCTAGGTGTGGACTAGCCCACGGACGGAACAGAATTATAAAAATATTAAAAATTGTGAAAACTTCAGATAATGGAAAAGTTAAGCTGCTAACATCGATGTTTCATAGAACTGATTTCTAAAGTCTTTCGACAGGTACCTTACAAACATGCACACTAGTCTTTTTTACGCTAGAGTATTATAGTCAGATACCATAAATTATTGAAACAGTATGCCATTGCATTGCATTTACTCCATTTTACAAAACTAAAGTACTTGTAGGGGTACAAAAGACTGCACAAAATGCGTTAATCCTTCACATTTCATGGAATTATTCTACACATCCGCATTTCATTTTAAAACAATATGAGTTACAATTTGAACTTCGAGAATATTGCATTTGAAGCATTTGGAGCATTTGAAGCATACATAATGAACTTACTAATGAGCTAAAACTACTGAACGCTGAAAACTTATACAAATTCGAACTGATCAAAATTGCGCATCAGATTGTATTTAATTATTCCCCGAGGTATTTCAGTAATTATATCTTATTTGATAGTATTGAATATAGAAGTACACGTAGTGGTATGCATATAATACATAACCCAGAAAACGAATCTTTTGCAGATTCAGCTGCTAAAGTATGGACAAGTTTACCTAACTATTTACAAGAAATACCAAACAGGAAGCTATTCAACAAAAGTTTAAAAAATTATTTGATAAATTGTCAAAAAGAAGAAATTACTTCTAATAATGATAATGACATTGAATATGATGTAATATTTGACTCTGTACTAAAAAATTGGTTTAATTTTTCTTGTACTTAAACGTAGTGACAGAAATAACTGCCTTCGAATTTGAAGGGCTCTGTCATGAACTGTGTATAAATAAATTTCTTTACTATAGTAAAGCTTTCTTTTTTTAAGTTGTTGGATTCATTCAAGACGTGTAGCTGTACTAATTTTTATTTTAAATTAACATGTGTGCACTTACATGCATATAAAATCTGCAATAAAAATAATGTACGTTTGTAATCTTAAAAGGATTTAACCCCTTTTTCTCAGAATGGTCTGCATGACATGACAACGCGAAACACTATTATAGTAAGATCGTAACTTCGTAAATTGATGGGGTGAGTGAAATGAGTTATGTAAGGTTCACACACAACTGATTGTTTAATATAAATTAGGCTAAATATACTTTCCTGGCTTTTGATATACTCCGCGTTGCTCATTTTATTCAACAGAAAAATCTAAATATTGTGTTTTTTCTAAGTCTAAAACATCCTTCCAAAGAAAGCCCTTCGTCTCAACCTTTATTTTGCTCCATTGATGCCCATCATCCGACTCAACTGCGCTCTAAAGTGTTTGATTACAAGTGCACATGCGCTGTTGTGAAAGTACCTTATCCGGTTTTTTGGCTTCTACGAAATAGAAATACAATTATGTACGTGCCTAGCCAATCCGTTAAAATATTTCAAATTTTTACGCTAGTTTTTACTCGTCTTTGTATTACAAAGTAACAGGTATTTTGAAATTTGCTTCTCTGTGTTTATTTCATGATTTTCTGTAAATTATATTTTTGGACCTTGGTACTTGTGTTTCTAATCTTTATCCTAATTTAGCGGTTTATTAGGAACCAAAAATGATACTTTATAGACTTGTTACCACAATTTTTTTCAGTATTAATTAATTTTTAAAAAATGTTATACTTCTGACTTGTAATGAAACAAGCTCTGCCTTCCGTGCTTACAAAATCCAAAACGTTTTTCGTCAGGCAAAGTCAAATAAACACTGAATCAATGCTTGAAATTGTATGATATCACTTGATAGAGATTTTGGTTGCTTTTAGAACAGTTATTATTTTAAAACTTAATATAGTTAAGAAAATAATGTCATATTAATGAACGAAAGTCAATAAGTAGACTTGCCAACTAAGCGTTGGGTGTCGATGAACAAAGGAAAGAAAGAGGACAGGAAAATTCCAGAAGCTTTGACTTGCGATCTAATTGGCCAGAGGCTCGAGAGCAGCAAGGAGGACGGCGTGTAGGGGAACCTAGATCTCTGTCGCCGTCGCGAGAAGAAAAGACTAGGCTCATTTAAGTATGCAGGAATATGGAGTGTAGCTTGAGAAGCGGAAGAGTGAGCATCGGCTACGTTTAAGTTGGTCTCAAGACTTGGTCAGAGTTGGTGTTCTTATTAGAACTCTGTTAATTATTCTTGAGAATAAATTCTTTAAACAAATGTCAACCTCGTTAGCCAAAAATGTCTCTCATTAATAAAAGTCTGCCGTTAATAAAGGGTGACGTAGCCTGTTAAAAGTAAACTTCCGTGTCTTTGTCAGAGGTCAATTATTCACCTAGTTAGTCATCATTTCACCAATTTGGCTATTTCTACGTGGCAAATTGTGCTAGACATGTAAATTAGTGGTTGGGGCTGTGGTGAAGTTTCTAGCGTTTCGGACTCCCACAGCACCGTCTTATCAAGGAAAACTTTGAAACTAGTGAACCGGGATAACCTTTGGGTTTGTAAATATTTTGTGAAACAACATTGGGCAAAAATTCAACAAAATGCAGGCAAATAAATCCTGGAATTTTTATGTAGAACGTGAGACTGGCAATATATTTTAAACATTATAACATCAGACAAAGAGCATTTACCTATCGAAATATATTAGCGTTGCGTTACTATTTATTTAAATCTGTGAAAAGCTCAATTGCATGACATATGAGAAACGCTGAAATTATACCAATACCATCGCATTTAGTAATATTGATAACCCAACATTGACTGGGTGTTCATCTTTCATATTGCCAGGATTGTTTAACCTAAGGCATGACTAACAAAAAAGTCGTATAGGCTCTATTTATACAGACGTACAATAGACAACCGGAAGACATTCAATTCCTTTATACATTAAAACAACTACGACAGTTTTAGCTAATTTAAAAAATTAGTTTCACGTACAATTTAGCAAAATACACATCCATATTTCATTCTGCGATTTCCCATGATTCTAATAAATACCCTACGTGGAACGAATTTGTTGTATTGCAGGATTGAGAGATTTTGTTATGATGCTTTTTAACAAAAGCAACATAAAATATTATAATGTCCTAACGGTGAAGTCAATTTGTGTTAGTAAAATGTCTACGGTCCAGGTGTGGATCAACTAGGGGAAGAAAATTAAATGCACGAACTTGGATTCCAAAATTGCAAAAAGCCTTTGAGTGTGTGCAAAACACTGCTGTGAAAAAAATACTGTGTTTTGTACACGCCTATATTGGCGTTGCTACTGCGTTTACAAAGAAAACCACATTCGCTTAAATTAAACTAAATATTGTGCAAAATGTATCAATATAACGAACAAATTTCTTTGTTTATTTGCTAATAAAACTGCTATGTACAAAAATCCTAAAACTCAGAAACATGTAATGTGTAATATCGTAGACATCTTGGTTTGCATTAACGTAACCAGCAACAAAAACATTTTTCAGGATAGGGCCAGTTCTGCTTCCGTGTATATTCTTCAGGTGTGCATTGAGATTGTTTGTAAATCCAAATCATTTTCCACATTCGTTGCACCCACATGGCTTCATAGCAGAATGTACAGCATGATAATTATTAAGATTTCGCTTGGAACGAAAACCTTTTTTGCAAATATGGCACGGGTACGGCCTTTCACCCAAGTGATTTTGTATATGGACTTTAAGATCATGCATCAGTTTAAATTCTTTGTTACAAAGGTAGCATTTTTCTTTTCCTCAGAATGTTTAAATCACCTTGTGAATTATATTTATGCAGAACAATTTAATCTTTCAAACGAAATAAGTTTTGTGTTGAGGTTACCAAGTATTACAGACAAACGTATCCACTGACTTGCAATCAAAGAATGCTTAATACAAAAATCCTAGGACTCAAACGCACGTAATGTGCTATATCGTAGCCATTGTTTGCAATGAATTAACCAACGACAAAAACATTTTAGGGGACTGCATCAGTTGCGTTTCCATGAACTTTCTTCTTGTGTGTCTTGAGGTGACATGAATATCCAAATCGCTTTCCACATTCATTGCACCAGAATGGTTTCATGCCACAATGCACGACATTATGATGAACATCTAGAGAATGTTTGGTAAGAAACGCCTTCCCGCAAATATGACACAAATAGTGTTTTTCACCCAAGTGATTTTGTATATGGACTCTGAGATCCTTCATGACCTTAAACCCTTTGTTACAAAGATAGCATATAAATTTCCTCTCCTCAGAATGCTTAAAGCTCACATGACGTCTCAAAAGGCCAGGCCGACTAAAAGTTTCGCTACATTTGTCGCAGAAGTAAGGCTTTTCCATTGTATGTCTACGTAAATGCAGGTGAAGACGCTGCAACGTGGAATAACCAGATAAACAGAATACGCAAGCGTAATTTTTAGGGTTGTTTCCTGCAACAACACGACAAACACCAAACTCTTATATAAAACATAAAGAAATACAATACAATCAAGAATCTAGGATTTTTATGCATGCGTACCTTCATGGGATTTTTGATGAAATTTCAACTCAAACGCTTGACAAAATCGACGGGAACACTTTTCACATTTGTGGGGCTTTTCTCCTGTATGAGACTGCAGGTGTGCCTTCATATGTCCGTGTTGCGAAAAGAGTTTTTCACAAAGTGGGCACTCAAAAGGTTTTTCGCCAGTGTGAATTCGTTCATGAGTAGTAAGTTGTCGTCTTCTTGAAAATTGCTTTGCACAGTGACCACATTTGAAAGTTTTCAGTTTCTCATGAACGCTTCGTCTGTGCCGACTTAAATTACTTTGATCTGAAAAAGCGTAGTTGCAGATATTACACTTGTAAGGTTTGTCTCCTGTGTGTGTACGCATATGCCTCTTGTGGTCTCCTAAATGGGATGTGATTTTTCCACATATTTCACATTTATGAATATGTTTTGGTGACATGGTGTTGGAAAAAGCGGTTCGTGCAAAATATAACTTTCTTAAACTGCCTGGAATAAAATCTATATGCAAGGACTCCCACAAATATATGCGTTGCTTTACAAGGACTACTTTGTTTTTACTATATTAAAATTAACAATGCCAAAATTAAACCTGAATGCCTAATTTTGTCTTTTACAGAGAATGCACAACAAAACTCCTCAACTTTACCACATGAGTGTATAGTTTTTTGCAGAACCACAAGTTTTTAAAGAAATATTCCATGTGAGACAAAATGCACCAATTTACTGTAAGAACAATGCAACTTGGATGGATTTATAATGGCGGAGTATATAGAATGGACGTGTGGGAAGAATGAGTGCTAAAGGTTCCGTACACTGGGAGCTAATAAATCGTCCAACCTTCTATTAAGCCCACACCTGGCGTACTGTTTACCACTTTCTCAGAAACATATTAAAAGGCAACGCTCCATAATTTGACTTAGTTTTAGGCATATTGTTTATGTATATAGTTATCCTGTTGTAAAAGTACCTTGTTCAGTTTTTGGGCTTTCCCGAAAGACGCACATTTTGAGTGGTATTATTTTAATCCTTTAAAATATTTCAAGTGCCTACACGTGACCTTTTGCTCGTCTTGATAATACAAGGTAACTGGTGATTTGGCAGTGGTAGTGTTGTTTCTTGATTTCTCTAAGTGTAAGTCCTAGACTTTTGAAGTTGCGATGCACTGTTTTCAATATTTACTTTCAAAGGCATAACTCTAATCAGATATTATTATTTATGGATGTTTTGTCATGCATGATCTACTAGCTAAAGTATGGGTATCCCCCAGCATTTTGACTCTACTGTAAAAATAAACTGAAACTTAATGAGATGGCTAAGTAGCACAGTAAACATGCACTCAAGTTTGATGTGAGGTTATGCTCACGAAAGCAAAACAAAATGACGTATATGGATCTCGACAAAATTTTAAGTCATTGTCGTTATACTTTTATTTATTGTGTTTTTGGCAAAAACATGAATATGTACTAAAAAAATATAACTTTAAGAATGATCACGTCGAATTGACTGTCGATTGCTGGTATTGACGCGCATACTAAACGAAAAACTGAGCCTACATTTGTCAGAAGATCAAAAAATTATTAGATGGATGCAAAATCTACATACTACATACCAACATGAAGAGAACAAACAAAGCCAATAGATGGCTAATAAAAACGCACTAAAGCAATAATTTTTTGAAGGATATATGCCTTTAACCTTACAACATAAGGAATCTGCATGAAGTTTAAAATCTGCTGTGAATCTTGTGATATCAACACTTTGTTTTTGCAGCTGTATTTTATGTGCTGGAATGAACATCGGTTTGACTTTAAGTATTGTGGTTTATTGCGCTTTTTTGCATCATACTTTCTTGTAAAATTAAATTACATCTTATCTAATCTTTCACTCCCTATGTGGTAGTTGTTGTTCAACTGAATATTAGTAAATTGGGCACCAACCGAAATTGAGTAAAGATTTATATTGCATTGCTATAATTTAATTTTGTAGCTCAGAAATGCCTATGAGGGAATTTAAAGGGTATACTTACAACGCTATATAAAATATTTTTTCTTGATAAATTTGCTTTTAATAAATTCAAAACCGCAAATCCTCTATCACTTTTCATCGAGCTAGCCAAAATATACCAAAATGACAGTGCAACATATTCAAGTAAATATAAACCTAATCACAATATTATAGTGACAATGCCCTTATTGGTCTAACACTATTTAAAATATTCTAGTTTTTGCAAAGTCAAAGTGATTGAGCTCCCACTTCATTATAAGGCAGTGGGAGTGCCGTTTTTAAACAAAACAGTGTTTTAAACACTGTTTTCATTGTGATGTTCCAACCAATGTTGTTGTTGTTGAAATTCGGCAAGCGTACTCTTTCACAAGCTATATGTTTCGCCTTCTTTTATTTGATTTAGATTTATGCATGGTTTCCGTATAATGTTTTGAATTTTTTTGTACGACAAGCAACAATTTAGATGTGTATTCTGATGATACAAGCCTTAGGTTCAATATTTAACAAAACTCCTTATAGACAATTATTAAAATTTAGCACTTTTTTGAATATGAAATTTGGCATATAAAAAAAGAGATGCTGAGATTTTTACAAAAATGATAAGGTTATATATCAAACAGTGAAATTACTACCAAGAGTACCTTAATTATTCCAATTCATTTCTTGCTAACAATAATGCTTATATACACACCATAATTTATAGTTGTGAACCCAAATACTTCACAATTCTTAAGTTCCAAAAAGACCTTTAGTAATTAGAATCCGAATCCCAATCGTCATCGTCCCAAACGTTAAAATCGTTCCGTTGCCAGTAATCATCGATTGGGCAAACAAACCTCCATGTGCTCCCTGGAAATTTATATCCTTGCTCATCAAGAAGCAATTCTGATGATTGGTTTTTGTTTGGAGACGTATAAAGATAATAAAAAACCCCTGAACTGAGGGTTAGTCGAAGCCAAAACGACCAACTTGTTGCATTTCTTGTGTCCATTTCACCGTTGGACTCCCAAATAACTTCCCAAAGGGAGGATCCTGGCTCTTCAGGCTTGGAACAGAGTTTTGGAGTTCCTGTTCGTAGGCACAAATAATCGCATGAATGATGCATTTGACTTTCTAGAACAATCGCAATGTTTGCTGAAATTCTACGAATATTAAAAATCCATCTGCTCTTTTTTAAGTTTGAGTTGTTGGACATAAGAACACTCCCGTTGCAAGGAGTCGATGAAACACGTGGGTATTCCTGCGTTTGAACATTTTGTAGGAAACAATAGTACGTTGTACCAAGCCACCAAGCATATTTTGGAAACTGTTTTAATAGAGTTTTATATTCATTGTCGAATGTGTGTGTATTAGTAGCCATATTTCTCAGTAGCTTAATAATTTCCTGTTTGTGTGCTGTCAGTCCTATCAAATTATCTGCAAGTGCTTGCCAGCAATGAATTCGGTGCACCTGTGCCCAGGGATGCAAAATCTTCCGGGACCTTAGAATTTCCCGGCATCCGGAGGCAAATTTCCCTTAAATTTTACCACTACTACTACTACTTCTAGTACTAGTTTGTTAAAATTTCCCCAATTTTGGTATGTTTTTCAAAATTTCCCGGCAGGCAGGATGCCAGGATGTCCAGATTTTGCATCCCTGCCTGTGCCTTAAGTTTTCCAACCAAGTTTAGTACCGTGTCAAAATTAGCACTTACGTTGTTCTCAAGTGCGCCAGTTACAGTTGTGACTAACATACGTTTCACAAGATGGTCTGGTGTTTGATCAACACATTTCAAAGCGCGTTCAGCGTCGGTTCGAATTATAAGTTGTAAACTGGTAGCCATTCCTTCAAAGAAAACTTCAAGTTGGTTATTAAACTCGAATATGTGTAAACTGTTAGTACAGCTTGGATGAACTCGGAAAATCCATACTAGTGAAGGATTGCACTCCAAAGTATGCAGGTTTCTGTATTCTTGAACCAAAGTAATTTTCCCAATGACATGTGCGTTGCATCCTGTTAGCTTAGTTGAGTCATTTAGCCAATTGTTTATTGTCTGCACAATATTCACATTCCTACTAAAAGCCACTTTCACAATTTGGGATACATGCTCTGATACAGTGTTTATCTTTCCAGAATCATTGGTTAACTCAAAAAAGGGTTTATTTCGTATCATATTGGCAATATACTTTGGCTGAACAATCGATTTTAGTTTTTCTTCTAAAAGGTTCATCACTGCTAAAGGGTTCAGCAATTGTGTGTTGATATCTAAAAGATTTGCATAATTTTCATAACAATTTAATAAGTTAACCAAACCAGTCATCGGATTTCTTCGGTCCTCTGTTTTAAGGACGATTTGGCTCAAATTATACAAACCCTGAGACAACAAAGCCACTTTACGAAGCTTAGATACTTCCTTTTTAAATTCTAAAACATCATTTGCTAAATCTTGATCACATTCTGAAGGTTTGGTTTCCAGAAAGTCTGATTGACAACCGACAAATAGTTTACTTTCATATTCTTTTAAAAGTAAATCTATGCTTACTGGTAACTCAGTCGAGATTCTTTGTGCAAGGTTAGGCAAAAATTTTTCGCGAATATTATTCAATGTCGTAGTACGTAGTAGCTTCATAAACAGGAATGTATTGGTGAGTAATGCATTTAATTTTTTGATATAGTTTTCGTCAGAATCAGTTTTCGAAGACATAAGAAGTTTCAAAAACGACAAAGCCACACATTGATGGCATGAAGGTAAACTAGTAATTTGATTTGTAAACAAGTTTTGTAATGCGATGGAAATTTTAGTACTAGTTAACCCTGTAGCGCTTACAGACAATGATATTTGCCGTTCGTCATTTGTCAACTTATGGACAGCAAGAATGGCACGTTTGTTTGTTTTATCTTTGAACTCAATCTCAAAGTTTGTTTTGTATTCCGCGAAAACCAGATTTGTTGTATCGTTTCCAGTACCAGAAAAAAGTTTGCTGTAAATATCAGATAAAACGTTTTCCTGAAATATTTTGTTAACTGCAGGCGGCAAATTAAATTTAAAGTCACTAGTTTCCAAACTTCTTCATTTCAGGTGCTGTTCGTAAAGTTTGATTGTTTTCACTCGAAATTTTCCGATGTACTTCTTTTTGCTAATAAGGGATCCGCATTTTGTAGGCACAGGCAAAAACCATACTTTTGATTGACCATCATTGTCGTATTCCAGTATTGCTTTTAGAAGTAATATTTGCCTGTATAAAATGGTTCTGCTTTTTCCAATAACTTCAGAATTTTCGTAGGTGTCTTGCAAAAATTTCAATGCGCTTTCAACTTTGCGAAGAAGCTCATTCATGATAAATCCGTCGACTTGGCGTACAGCTTTTGCAGTATCGTTCACGTGATGTGTTATGATAAGACCAATTGAATCAAAATTGTCTTTAGCGTTTGCTACTACAATAGTGACTTGTCTAGTAAAATGATCAAGCTCATTCCATCCTGAGGTTGGGTCAATAAACGATGATGGTATTGCAAGCAGTAATTTGTAACGAGCTGTGGATGCCCAAATAACGGATCTAAAGTAGCTTGCAGTAATACTTTTTATAGTTCCTGAATTTTCAATGAACCCGGGTAATGTTAAAATGGGTACATCGTTTTCCAAATTTACTGTTTTGGTGGCATAGGATGGGTTTCCAACCGTCGTAACAGTTCCGTCGACAATTATTTTGTCCTCAGTACCTTGTGACGCTAATTCTAGTTCACGCAGAGGTCCCCCCAGTGCAAATGTCAAAGTTTGGGATTCCGATTTTGTGCTACCAATAATCAGAAGGAAACTTGTGTCTTCCTTTCCAGTCTGCAATGGAAATTGTTTCAATCCATTAGCCAATGTAGTCGCTAGTCTTGAGGATAAACTGTCATTGTTAGTGTCGTGGTCGGATTTTTCGGGCCAATTCAGGAACACTTGTCTGCAGTTTTCGGTTTCTGACATTGTGGTGCGTAAAAGACCTAGGTTGATCAGAAGACTCAGCCAAAACATGATTTACAGATTCTTTAACCATTTGTTTGCAAGAATTTTGATGTTTTTTTTAAAATGATGAGCATGAAGTATGACAATAAGCAATTTATGCTAAACCAGGAAACTGATTGTATCTAGAAAAATGCAAGATAGCCGAGATATCTCAACTGGTTTTAGGAACTGCTTGGTGCAGTATAAAAATCTAAATTTTCATGATGGCAAACTAAACGCTATTAATGAAGCGTTGACCGGGAGCATCCGTTGCTTTTTAGCATTAATTAATGACTATATAAAGTAGTGACAAACCAATTTACGTCATAAGACTTATTGGTAGGGATTACAAAGACGTAATTTGATGCTTTTCTTGGTAAAGCAACGTGTACAACCGACTCAAATTCAATAAGTTCGTTGACCTCTAAAAATGATAACCAAGAATTTGGTACACACAATTGTACGCGTGAATTGTCCCACTTGTGGTTTTTGCTGCGGACTCTGCACTGTAGGCAGGAAATTACTTAACCATTTAATTAACTCCCCCCAATTCCCTCGCTTTAATTATTTGTCGCCTACAAGCTGTGTAGGTTTACAAACCAGAAGGAATGCGGTAGTTTTACTGAAAAATTGGCAATATAGAATATGACGTTTTCAATAGCATGACATCACGTTGCCAATGTTTCTGGTTTGCTGCATTAATATTTGATTGCCAATTTATTTTCAATTTTCTGCACCCTAGAAACGCGTTGTATTACTGAATCAATTAGTCTGTGACCACAACCTATTACATTGTAAGTACAGGTCACCCATACTTTTGTTACGTCAGTGCCCCATTTGGCCTGTAACTTTAACTAAAAATTTAAGTCGACTGCAGATTTAACCTTGCAGAAAACTCCTACTTGAATCATTTGAGATTGGTTAAAAGGACCATGCAGTCTAAGGGGAAAAGTTCTTTGACTTCATTGTTGATTCTGATAGAGCTTAAAAAGCTCTACATTTGATTTATTTATAGTATGTCTTTTTTTGTTAACGTTTGCGATTTATCAAGAAATTTGTATTTTTTCTCTCTCATATGCCCCCATAGTAATTTACTATTAGTAAACATATTTTTCAAATGCCTGGCTACCCATTGGCTAACATTGGCCATAACATAACATATGCATAGAAAACATAAATACTGGCTACTTTTGATTTTCAATTTTGATAGCGTTTTAGAGACGACCGTTAAATGAGGATGTTTTTCAGAAATTACTGGAGTGGTCTTCTCCGAAACTTAGAAGTTGTAGAAGCTCCAACTTACCTAAGCCTATGCTTACCGATTTGCTTGTGCAATTCACGGAATTTGTATTGTTGTTAGCACAACTTTTACGACACGATAAAATCAAAGATTAAATACGTGAATTTACGTACTCCACGTTGAAACAATTGATTTTTGAACTGTTTGTTTTAAGTTTTAAAAAACATAAACTACTTGATATTCTGCACTAAATTGTGCATTCCTTATTGCCGATACCCATGCACACATTTTGCGTCTTTTGTTCTTGTGCAAATGAGGTAAACAACCTAATTTATGTACAACTTGCTTCTAATATACTTGCACCATGAACTCAGTTGATTGTTTCAAATTGCAGAAACGTATGTCTTATTCATATTCATTTCATGCTTTTTGCCACCACTAACATTGTGTATGCAAAAAACAAGCTATTCTTCACATCCTGAAAAACATTGTTTTTATTTCTAAGAGATATAAGGAAGTTTTATGGGAAATATTGTAATGCAGAGAATTGGGTTAAATTAATTTAATGATTGCCAATTGAAAATGATTAGTCTTAAACGTGAACCAAACTATTTCTTCCTAAAATGTATCGAACGAAAAGTAGGCGTAAAAACCTGTACTCTGTAAACTCTGTATAAAGCACGAACTTATCTTTGTAAGTTCAGTTAGTTTTTCAATTATTCAATCTACGATACCCAATAGACATACATAAAATAAAATACAAATTATCTTTGCAGCAAAACAATGCAAACACATTTTTATTAAAATAATTGCCAGATTATGTTTGATCCATAATTCAGGAAAAAATCTCCACTGTGTCTTTTCATTTATTAGAATTATAAAAAATTTGGCATCAGAAATCTAAAATACACGTTTTACGTTCCTTTCGTAGTATTGCTTCCATGAATATTCCTTTTGTGTTTTCAAAGGGTAGTTGAATATCCAAATCGCTTCCCACATTCATTACATTTGTATGCTTTTTTGCCAGAGTGCACGGCTTGATGAGCACTTAGATTTTGATTAGTGGAAAAAGCCTTTTTGCAAATTAAGAACGGGTACGGTTTTTCGTCCAAGTGAGTTCGTATATGATCTTTTAAAATGTTCATTACTTTAAATACTTTGCCACAAGTATTGCATTTAAACTTTTTTCGTCTGAATGCTTCATGGTAAAGTGCATATTTAAAGTTCAGGATCGGCTGAAACTTTTATCACATTTTTTACAGAAGTATGGTGTCTCTTTTGTATGACAACGAAGATGGCGATCAAGTTCCACCAGCCTTCAGAATCCACTCATACAGAATATGCATTGGTGATTCACAAGTTTATTTCCTGTAGGAATACGACAAATGCAGTGTCATTTAATTGGATTACTACCATCAAACGCAGACCAATCTATTGTTTTACATGCTTACCATTGTGAGTTTTAATATGTGATATTAATCCACCTGCGATAGAAAATCTCCTGGAACACGTGTTGCATTTGTAAGGCTTTTCACCTGTATGAGACTGCAGGTGTTTATTCATGCTTTGATTTTGCGATAATCACTTTTCACAAAGTGGACGCTCAAAAGGTTTTTCTCCTGTGTGGCATCGTAAATGCTGAGTAAGTTTCTGTCTGGTTGCAAATGGCTTTCCACACTGAGTACACTTTAAAGATTTCTGCTGCTGGTGAACTCCTTGTCTGTGATGATTTAAGCTACTTCGTTGAGAAAACGGTTTGTTGCAAACATCACGTTTGTAAAGTTTGTCGCCTTTATGCACACGAATATGTATCTGGTGACGACTTAAGGATGTTGATTTGTGTCCACATATTTTACATTCGTGAGTATGTTTTGGTGACATGATGTTTTGAAAACTGTCAGTTGTATATAATTGTGTCAATTTTTTCTGTGCTGGTAATCGCATACACAGATTCTTTCGAAAAAAGTTGCCTCTGTAACATCAACGAGAGTTCTTCTGAGTGTAAAAGTTGAAACATATACATGTACTTGACCTTCGTGTTTGTTATGGATGCACAGCACACCGATCTAACCGTAGCACGTGAAAGCGTTGTTTAGAAAATATAAAATATCTTCAGAAGAAGTACAACTTAATGAAGAATAGTGTGTGCCTGACAAATGTAACATTTCTACTGTTAGTAAAGCATTTACATGCGATACGGCACCCCTAAAGCTCCATCCATGTTCAGTTGAAATTTTCAGGTATAATTTGTTTCACCAGCACCAATTATCTGGTTTTATGTTGCCTCGACCAAACCTACAAATTATTCTGATTAGATACGAGTCTGAGTCATTGTGCTACAGTCGTGCTACAGTATTTTGATAGTTTGGTTCACATGTATAACGGAGAAAATATCATGATTCTAGCATTCACTACATCCAAAAAACTACTCAGATGCCTTTTAAGTTGATGAGTCATCAAAACATGTAAGAAAATTGTTTTAAAAAGAACGAAAAAAATTAATTTTGTATGAGTTCAAAAATGAAAGTGGTTTCCACGTCCTTAAGTGAAAACAGATTTTCAACCACTATTTTAATATTACGCAATAAATCCAAACAAATAAACGACGTGACCTATTTTATTTATTTATTTGAGTCGAAAATTTAGTAGCATTTTTAAGCTCAAAGTTTCACCATACCAACACACTACAAAATATGTTTCTTCTTAGATATTTCCTTTTGTGGAATTTTGAATATTTCGTCCAAATTTTTAAAGATATGCTTTACATTTAACCACTTTAGTCGAAAAGGTTTTGTCAAATCTAAAACGTCTTTTATATTGCAACGCAGCGAGTTTTTTGGGCGGCAATCAATCTTCTTTTCTGAGTATGCAAGAACAAATAGTAACAGCTTAAGAATCCACGGCAATGTTGTGAGCTCAGCAGCTATTTTTCGTCTGAAACTAAAAAGCTTACGTGACTTAAGTCTGGTTGCCCTGTTTGCTTGCATTTTTTGCCGCAGCAGAAGTCTAGAGCGAGTGTGCAAGCTACAAAGCTAGTAAAAACATTTTTACGAAGAAAAACAACTTTTCCAGTAGCTTGAGTACACGGATGACGTCATGGTGTTTTTATCTGCTCTATGTCATTCAGTCCGTTCTAACGTTGAACGATGCAATTATGGTATATTTACTGCTTCAACGGCTATTATAGAGATATATGCAATACATACATTTTTGCGCACTACAGAATGCGATAAAAATTGTACTTTTGCAAATCCTTATGTCTAGGCTTTGTTAAACCTGACACGTACAGATTCTCCTTGATTTCAATATTTTCACAGTAAGTTAAATTTTTGCATTTATATAATTTTGCCACACTTACCTTTCATTCCATAGATTATAAAATCTTTAGAACAACTCTCATGACAATAAATACATAAAATTCGTAAAATCTAAATTTGAAAGTGTATTTGGCTTTTACAAATAGGCTTTGCAATGTATAAACGGTCTGAATAAAACTTCCAGTAAAGATTCTGCACACATGGGAGTTGGTGTGCCTAGGTGTTCGTTGGAAAAAGTGGTGAACTAAAACCAATTAGATTTTTGCATTTATTATTCTCAAAGTAATAATTCTGTATCTATTCAATGTAAGGTAGAAATGTGTTTAGTTTATATGAAAAGTAGATTATGACAAAGAAAAATTTGCAGTATACGCCTGTTTATTGACTGCGTCCACAAATTTACAGAAATATTGCTGAAAATTAAAAAGACAAGGTACAAAAAGTAGAAGATAGAGAGCTACACTAATTAGGCATATGTGCATAGGCATAGAGCATTTAGCCAGGAAAAATGTCAGCGATATTTTCAGAGTATTAGATGGTTTAAAATTTTGTGACTATGGTACAAAATTGTTGCTAATGAAAATATAAAAGTGAGTGTTTCTCCAGTTTTTAAAAATTCTGATAATGTGGAAAGTTATGCGGTGTTCATTACCGCTTGTCCCGTTTTGGCTACCAGCACATTTTTTGGTTTTCATAACTGAACTGAATCAAAACTATCCACAGTTGACATGTTTCTATCAATTCTGGTAGATTAAAAGTCGGACTTTCAAACAAGCATAACGGTAAGGAAATCTGATTAACCATGCAGAAGTTATCTGTAAGCAAGTGTCCCCAAACTACCAGAAAAATTCTTGATGATTTACATTTTTCATCATAACTTCCGTAAATTGTAATATTTTTACAAGCGGTTTTCTGCGTTAAAAAGAGCAAACAAATGTTAAGATGGACATCAGTCAAAATACATCATAAAACCTAGAAACAGACACAAAATTTTCAATTGAGTTCGGGAAACTCCCAAAAATTTTTAAAAAAATATTTTTTGCAAAAATTCAAAAAGTGGTCAGCGCTTTTAGTTGTATCTGAAGAACGGGTTCCACGGTGCCTAACTATCGCAAAAAACATCATTGACCAATTTTGTTTCTAATCTGAGATATTAGCAAATTTCCATTTTTCGAACTCAAAAAATTTAAACCTTTGCCTAGCTGCCTTAGAACAACATGAGGAGCTGAAACTTGGTAAACCGTATTGTGGACACTCATACTATATAACAACATAAAAGTTTTGAAAATTCAAGCGAAAAAAATTTTGAGGTGTCAACACCCCCGTGGTGTTACTTATTACAGTTAGGTATAAGCTCTTACCCACATCGCGTGTACCCGATTTGGTATGATAAAATACATGGCTGTGTATACTGCAGGGTGTCACGTGATCGGCTGACTGGCTATACCGTTCCAGGTTATTCAACATATCAAATCGGGTACCCGCGATGTGGGTAAGAGCTGATACCTAACTGTATCAATAAAAATTCTGTAAACATTTGTTGGTTAATTCTTTAAACGGAAAGCTGGATGCTGATCTTGAATTGGAGGGCAATGAAAAAGCAGAGCAAACATGAATACCCATGCGGATAAAATAGTGACGAAACGTACACATCTTAGGCTATTAACTGCGTAACTTTTACCTTATTACTGAGTATAAATTATATACGATGCCAGAAAACTTGACGCAGCTAAATCTTGTTCAGAATCATCCAAATGTTTCATCCAAATGGATAGTATACCCGCCTTTGAAAATATTGAGAAAACCAGTAAGAATGCAAGTAGTGATCTTACCAGTTAGTCAGTTATTGTCAGCGTTACAATGTTAAACTCTCCGAACTTTCAACAGACCAGCAGAGATAGCTCAAATACACGTTTTTGGGGCAGCATTTTAGAATAGAATAGAATAGAATACGGGTACTTGAGCTAGCTCCGCTTATCCGTTGAAAGTTCGGAGAGTTTAACATTGTAATGCCGACAATAATTAAAATGAAAACTGGAATTTCAACACAAAAACAAATAAACATTTAATTCATTGAAATTTAAGTAGTTTTGTACAGTTATGTTCAAATTATAATTTGTGTAGTATTTTTAGGCACTTGTAAATCTTAATAACATTTAAAAGCTGATACAAACAAGAATCAGTGACTTAGCTTATAAAAATATTATTTAAATAAATCAACTGTTCATTTAATGTTTTATAAATATCTATAGAACGTTCAATGTTGCCCAAAAGTAGGGGTTAGGATGCTTTTAAACAATTCGTACAATTTTGGTTAGATTAAAACATATTATTACATTTATCTTTCGGAATGCGTTAAAACTCAAAATTACATATTACAGTTTTGTAGCAGGCGACAATAGAACGCACGCAGAGAGCTTGGCGTTCCTAATTAAGTGTATAGTTAAAAACTTCCCCATTTAAGCCATGGAAAAGGCTTTAGGTTTAACTTTATAACAAACTGCCTATACGGATATAAAGTGTTTAATATCAGACATATATATCTTCATCGCTGTAGATGCCAAACCCATTTTACACAACTTGGGCAGTTGCGTGTCCGTGTACTTTTTTCTTGTGTGCATTGAGATTATATGAATATCCAAATCGCTTCCTACATTCGATACATTCATATTGTTTTATGCCTAAATGCAGGACATTATGATGATTACTTAGACTTTGCTTGGTAAGAAAGTCCTTTTTGCATATATGACACATGTGCGGTTTTTCACCCAAATGATTTCGTATGTGCACTCTGAGGTAAGACATTGTCTTAAACCTTCCATCGCACAGGTCGCATTTAAATTTCCTTTCGTCAGAATGCTTTGTGGTCACATGGTTACTCAAGCCGTAGGATTGGCTAAACGTTTCGTTACAGTTGTTGCAGAAGTAAGGCTTTTCCTTTGTATGACTACGTAAATGCAAGTAAAGATTGTGCAATTTAAAAAAACCAGATAAACAGAACACGCAAGTGTAATTTTTAGGGATGTTGCCTGCAATAACACAAAATTAATTATTACCTTATTACATAGAAAAATACACTACAATCAACAATCTCATACTTTTATGCATGCTTACCATCGTGTGTTCTTTGATGATATTTCAAGTCAAACGCGTGGTAAAATCTGCGAGAACATTTTCCACATTTGTAGGGTTTTTCACCTGTATGAGACTGCAGGTGTTTATTCATGTGTTGGTTTTGCAAAAACCGCTTTCTACAAAGTGGACACTCAAAAGGTTTTTCTCCTGTGTGGGTTTGTTCATGCCAAGTAAGTTCTCGTCTTGTTGAAAATTGCTTTGTACACTGACCACACTTGAAAGGTTTCAGTTTCTCATGGACGCTTTGTCTGTGTTGTTTTAAATTACTTTGTTGAGAAAACGATTTGCTGCAGATTTCACACTTGTAAGGTTTTTCACCTGAATGTGTACGCATATGTCTTTTGTGGTCGTGGAAACGTGCTGAAGTACTTCCACACATTTCGCATTTGTGAGTGTATTTTACTGACATGGTATTTTCAGATCGGTCTTCGGTAACTATAAATGTAATTCAACTATAACATTTTTAGTATTAGAATCTACATACACAGACTCCCAGGAATGAATGTGTTGCTTTCTAAGAGCTGCCTTTGGTTTTACGGAATAAAATTACAACAGACGTAAATGCTAAGTATTATCTTAGTGTACTTAATGCACAGCACAACTTCTCAACCGTGGCACGTCAATTAAATAATTATATCAACAAAACTACAGGTTTTAAAGAAACCGTCTGTGTAAGACAAAGATCTACGTTTTACTGCCAGTATAATATTTCAACTGGAGCGGATTTGTAGTGTTAATGTAAATGTATTGAACGTTTGGTAAGAAAAAGGTAAAGGTTTTGTACCTAATGAGCTTAAAAATCGTAAATCCTCTTTTTTTAAACCAACGCCTAGCGTACTGTATACTACATCAACAAAAATATACTACACGGTAAAGCCCGTTATCTGACTTAACTGAGCTCTTGGCATTTTGTTTATGCATACATGCTTAGTGTACTAGAAGCACCTTGGTTTTTTTGGGTTCACGAATGCGTAAGTACACTTCTAGGGTGGTATTGGTTTAATCTTTTTCAAACTTTCAAATGTCTACGTGAATTTTAACACGGCTTGGGATTACAAGGTCACTGGTTAATTACAGTTTGTAATGTTATTTCTGGATTTTGCATAAGTGTATATCCTGAACCTTTGAACTAGCACTTCTCTTTAATATGTTGACTCAACACCAGATGTGATTATATATGGATTTTTTATAATGCAAGAGCTAATAAGACAACTATCTTCAAACATTTTTGAAAAATAGAAACAAGTTTTTGACATGAACACAAGAGTTCATGGAAATACTAAAGAGAGTGGAGTTAGCTAATTAGCATACTAAGCATGTACATAAACGCACAGGTACACATCGTCATTTATTTGAAGAGTTATTGTCGTCTCGAGAAAAGCTTAATGATGCTGTGTGTTGCAAACATATGATATTGAAATGTTGTAGGTTCGAGGAATAATAAACTGGATTGTACACGTCACGAGTATACTTTTACATCAATTAAAAAGTTTTAAAATAATTTGCCATGTAGCTTAGATAAATTGTAAATGACAAATCATTATGCAAATGTTTGCTTCTCTACGATTGTTCTTAAAGAAGACAAGCCAGGGTTAAATGACGGGGGTTAAATAATTGTTGGATGAAATGATTAGTGGATTAAGTGACGGGGAATAAATGATTGGGATTAACATTCCTGAAATCATTTAATTTACATTTATGTGCATTATTTATATTTATATAGCTTACCAAAATTTGAAACGCGAAAACCGCAAACCGTAACCATATTCAATTTATGCGTGTAGCAAAATTACGAAATTACAAAAAATTAGACACGAGTGTTTATAACACGGTGACTGGTAGCGTTTAAACTTTATCCTCTTGTTTATTTACAAGCATGTAATTTACTTCAATAAAGTTGCAAAAAAAGTTGATTACTCCTAATGAAAAAATGATAAGGTATTTCCGATTCCATTAAGTTTAGGAAAAATGTTTACCTAACTTTGAAATTACCACTATAGAAACATTACCAGGCTTAGAACTAATTTACAAGAAATATTAGACAGAAATATCCTTTGTTCTAATCCTACAAATATTATTTACTAGAATAATTTAACAGCTTAGTGTATTATTTAGTAATATTTTTCAAAAATATTCTTGAACGTGTTATATACAGCAAGGGTATAAATAATCAAATGGAGGACATCCTTTCTAACCCCTGCAAATGTTGTATTTCCTGTACAATATAATGTTCAAATTTCTATCGCTTATGAACATTTTTCTGACGTTTCAAATTGTCCAATCTTGAAAATTCTTTCCCACAAGTGTTGCATTTAAACGGTTTTAAGCCGGTGTGTGTGACAATGTGATGCGCCAGTTCTTGTTTACTGACAAAACTCTGCTTGCACACAGAAAAACCAAACGATTTTTCTCCCTAATGTCTAATTATGTGCTTCCGCAACTCCCCATTCCATTTGAAAGACTTGTTGCAGAGTTCACAACTGTACTTTCTTTCATCAGAGTGCTTTCCCCTAATATGTATTTTCAGACTTCCTGTCTGGGTTAAACCACCTGCACAGATGTTTCAACGGTATGGTCTTTCATATGTATGAGAACGAATGTGACAATCAAGGTCTTTGTACAGTTAAGAGCTATATCCACAATAAACACAGCTCCACTTTTTGAGTCTTTTAGCTGGAAATTAAAAATCAAAACCCTAAATAAATGACTATTTTAATATAAGCAATCTTAATGAGCCTTTATTTTATTTTTAGTTACGTTCATGTGTTTGACGGAGTGTTGTTAGATCTTCTTTTCGGCTGCATTTCCGATGGCAGACGCTGCGGCTATATGGCCTTTCTCCTGTGGGTTCTCTCACGGCGGTTTAGATTAGATGATTTTGCAAATAGCTTTTCGCAGAATGTACAGCTAAAATGTCTCTGTTTTTCATGAACAATTTGTCCTTGCTGCTGTAAATTCCCCTTTTGATTGAATGTTTTGTGACTGTCTTTGCACTTAAATGGTTTTTCTCCTGTATGATGCATTAGATAAACCGAGTAATTGCTTTGCGCAATATGTTTTCCACATGCAATGCATTTACGCAATTTTGCAGCCGTCTAATTTCTAGTTCTGCTTTACATTTAAGTATTGCAAAGCTGAACATATAGTGCACAGGTTAACTAGAGTTTAGGTTAGGTGAAATTTTGTATTGAAGTTATTGAAGTAACCACCTAATGTATTAGTTCGTGAATTATAAAAGTGTTACAGCTTCAGATTTCAATTATTCGGAAAAGGATTGTTGAGTGACCAGTCTTGTTGCAATTCTAGATGTTTACAATCTGGCGAATATTCAGAATAAAAATATTGCGAGACAATTTCACTATTTTCAAGGGGTCAAAGCATGGACGGTTGATGGTATTGTTTTAGGCAGTTAACTATGTTACATCTGAAGTTTACAGAGAGAAAGGTACTTTTTAGGTACTCCTTCTAATCCTATGAATGCTCCAAGCTTTTGGAGATTGGTACCACAAGTTCTCGTAAAGTAAGGTAAAGATCTTTATTCAAGTGTCTGTCCCTGTTCACAGTTGCCAATTTTTTTTATTTGATATTATTATACATGTATTTGTACCCAATTGCAATTGCACTGCATTGCCTTCTTATTTAACTGAAGAACTTAAAGAAATGCTACGGACTACGACTTGCCAGAAAATGGTAATCCTTTCACACTACGTGATTTATTATTTCGGTACTATAGCCGTGCATCCTTCAAATTGTATGCCTAGCGTTTAATATTTTATCACTACTACAGAAAAGTTTAGAAATTTTCGTTTTCTTTGAACCAATTGGGTTTATCTACTTAATAAGTAGCGAAATATTAACATCCTGTTTGATGTCCATCCCTCTGGCCGTCTGTCTTGCCGTGCGATATCTCCGACATAATTGAAAAATCATTTCAAAGATGTATTAAAAAAATGATGGAAACATGCAGGACGCAAAAATTCTATGCTACCTTAACCACTTCCTTCGCGCATTCAACCATTAAGTTTACGGAGCTCAAGGTGCATAATTTTTTAATTGAATGTTGATACTGACACACTCCCCCACTCAACAAGGATTGAAGATTATAGAGATCAGGTTAAATAATGCAACGTCTTGGTGCCACTGCATTTCTGGATATACTTAGTGTTTGGTTTATTTACTTAAACTACATGAATAGGTTGGAATATTAATATTTCACGTATTTAGCTGAGTGCGAGAAGAAGAGAAAAATTCTTTTTGAGCTAAAATATTTTACAATGAAACCTTTTCAGGTGCCAGTACGATCCAGAGACAAGATATACCAATTCTGGTCAAGTTTAGTGCGCAGATTACGAATCTGAATTTTGTTTTCTGCAAAAATAATGTTTTCGTCTTCTACAGTAGGATTTTTGTAGCGCGCGCAAGCTGTATTTGACGCAGTTCACATAGGCGCAGCATACATTTGCTCCTCGCTCCCGTACGTTTTTGTTGTTTGCGCTAGGAGAGAGAGGGAGACGGATCAAACTGCTTGTTGTGCTATGTGAAGGAAGAAGCAAGCGCGCGCTCTCTCTTACACGAGCAACAAAAAGCAAAGGGAAGCGGAAGGAGCAAATGTAGGCTGCGCTTACGCTGAACTGCGTCAAGTAAAGCTTGCGCGCGCTACATATATCCTCTTGTAGAAGACGAAAACATTATTTTTGCAGAAAACAAAATTCAGATTCGTAATTTATGCACAAAATTTGACCAGAATTGGTATATCTCGTCTCTGAATCGCACTGGCACATGAAAAGGTTCCCTTGTTAGTAAAGAATTTTAGAATACGATTATGATTCATTATTATTGGCAACAGAATTAAATATTAAGAATATTTATTAGCGTAAAACAACTATCATTCGCTCCGAAAGTTCCTACATCGTTACGCATATTGTTAAATACCTGCATATCTGAACAATGAAACAACGTACCAAATAAAGTTCGATTCCCTTAAACTGTTAGTTCGTCTCAAGAAGACTGAGTAGAAAGTCACGTAGGCCTTCAAAACATTTTAAGAGTTATAACCTAATACTATAATATAAGTGTAATTATACACTTCGTAGGAGAAAAAAAACCAGAACCAGGTACCACTAAACAGTCAACGTATATGCATATCATAAAAGCATCGAGACTAGTGAACTCGGATTATAAGCTTTTACCTTTCTGTATATTTCTTAGAAACTGATTATATATACATAGTACGCCAGGCGACGATTCACAACAAAGTTTTTGAATGGTTTTCAGCTTAAAAAGCAAAATACGGTATGCAATTCTAAGCACTACTTGTAGAATATGCATAATATTGCCAGTTAATTATTTGTGCTGACAGTATAAACAGGTTATTTGCCTTGTGCATATTTTTCTTGAAGAAAACTATAATTCCTAAAATGCATCTTCAGCTGTTAAGCTTGAAGACGTGTGTTGTGCAATAGTTTCACAAACATTAAATTTGGTATTAACGTCTGAAGTAGTCTTTTATCAAGTTAAACTAAAAATAGGGTTAAGAGATCAATACTACTTGCTGGACTTTACGTTTCCCATTGACAGTTCTAGAAGCATCATGTTATCAAAACATGCACATAGGTGTGAAATATGTGGGAAGCTTTCGGCAAAGCTATCTCACCACAAAAATCATATAAATGTACATACCGGCGAAAAACCATACTATTGTGATATATGCAACAAATATTTCTCACAACAAAGTCATTTATTTCAGCACAGACGAAGTGTTCATGAGAAACAAAAGCCATTCAGGTGTGATTTATGCTATAAACAGTTTTCTAGGAATAGTGATTTAAAAAACCACAGACGAAGAGTTCATGAGAAATTGAAACCTTTTGAATGTGATCAGTGTGCAATGCCATTTTCAACTAGACAAGAACTTTCTATTCATGTACGTATTCACACAGGCGAAAAACCTTTTCAATGTCCACTCTGTAAGAAACGGTTTTCGCAAAATTCCGATATGAAGAAACACTTGCTGTCTCATACAGGTGAAAAGCCACACAAATGTAACAGGTGTTCTTTCAGATTTCGTAGCGCAAATGGATTAAAATCTCATCAAAGATCTCACAACGGTAAGCATGCATATACTTATATAGCGGCTTGGCATTTCCTATAATTATTTATAATATTGAATTTCGTGGTTTACAGAAATGCAACCTGTGAGTCAAACTTGCATTTTTTGTTTTTCTGGATTCTCAACGTTGCAGAATCTTCATCGCCACTTACGTACTCATACAAAAGAAAAGCCTTACTCCTGCAGAAAGTGTTATGCAAGTTTTGGTCAGTCCAATCATATGGGTAGACACATGATTTTGAAGCATTCAGACGAAAGGAAATTTAATTGCGAGTTGTGTGGGAAGAGATTCAAAGTAATGGGGGATTTGAAGGTACATATACAACAGCACTTGGATGAAAAGCCCTATGCCTGCTCTGTATGCCAGAAATCGTTTCTTACAAAGCAAAGGCTGAATAATCATCATGTCGTTCACTCTGGTTTAAAAAAATACGAATGTAATGAATGTTGGAAGCGGTTTGGATATTCCAAAAATCTCAGCACACACAAAAAGAAAGTGCACGCATACGGAACTGACTCAGCAGTGTAATCAATTAAATCGAACGTTTGAGGTAAATGAACATATTATAAAACCAGATTTGAAAAAAGTCAACGTTTATGTTTTTAATTAGAACATTTCGTCTGTTAGGTTGGTTTGGTGGCAATTTTGTTAAATATTTACTTACACAATTAATTTGTCTAATACAAAAGAAGTCAATTTTACACTGAAGTCTGGATAATTGTTTAATAATCTAACAATCTCTTAAAAAGTATACAGAAACATTTATTCGGTGTATTTGTGAGAGAAGTAGTTGCTTTAGTTGTTTGAAATCAATTTGGCAAAAATTGTTGTTTAAATATAGCGGGAGCTAATACGTGCTCTGCGCTTAACAAGAGTTCTTTGAAAAAATAATTTCATATGCCAATTAAGAATGAATAACCATGCTAAGATTTAATATGTAAATACTGATCAAAATCCGGAATTTCGTTTTTTCTGTATTTTTATGTTTACTTATAACTAGTAAGGTATTTTTGCAATTTGAGTTTAAATTTTGGTTTGTCATAAGTTTTTATTCAAAGATCTTTCAAACAGTTCAGTCTTTTGAATATTCTATATTAATATGTTAAATAAAATTCTATGGATTCCTTATAATTATATTTTTGAAACTTTGAGATACAACCTAAACTGGTTTTAGGAAGATTAATATTTTATGGGTGAAAAAGTCCTATCGAATAGCATTTTTGTCGACTACGAACTGCAAGCTACACTTTGGCTTTACGTTGGTACATTTCTTTTTTCTAAACCAGAGATGGCTCGCGGGTTAAAATCTAGTCTTGGTAGCCCGTTTTTGCCCAGGTTTTAACGCCCCAACCAGGCTCCTGGTTGTGCTGGGTTTTTTGGGCAATTATGAAACACCGTGTTAAATTTAAACCCATAAATGGCGTTATTTTCTTTGGCCCCATATACATGCATGCATGATAAAATAAAACCTGTTAATGCTCGTTAAAACCCGCAACCCGGTTATAACCCATTTAAACCCAACCCGGCGGGTTTTAATGTAGAAACTCGCGGGTTTAGCCATATCTGTCCTAAACAATACAAGTAGTACCCAATACCGAAGACTCAATTTTTCCCTGTCTAACATAAGATTACCATTGAGATTTATTTGGATCAGGGTGCTTGTTGCTTATGATTGCATATATAAATAATTTATAATATAAACTAGTCTATGACAAACTAGTTAAAGACGCTCGCTGCCGAGGACAATATTAGCGTAAAATGAAAAACTAATTTGGTCCTTGGCACAGACACATGGTCCTAAGGAAACACAGACAAACAGAAAGACGCACTACATTCTAATAAGCTCACATGCAAAGTCTACAAGCTAATTATTTATTCTTAACCTACACCAAGAAGACAATCTTTCTTGCTCAAACTACTTATATTGGTTTATACCCATACAAGAAAAGAACACCTAAAATTTATGTAAAAAGTTTTGATGCAAGGTAACTGTTTTGTTTTTAATTGATAATGTCGCTCCAAGTCATAACAGTCAGGTAGCATGGGTTCACTTTTTATACGGAAATATGTTGGACTTACTTATATTTGCTTAGCTAAAGCGCTTACATTGGGACTGCACAAAATGCGTTAATCCTTTCACAGTTCCCGGAATATTTATATTTCAGTCAGAAATATGGCATGCTTAACGTGGTGTATTTGCAGTCATAAATAGTATCTGTATTTGAAAGTTCGATTTTTGTACCATTGCAAAAAGCCTCTTAACTTTTAATGATAATTTTTCGTATGTACATTTAAGATGTGTAGGTTTACAATGTGCAATATAAAAATGGCAGTTAGAATAAGTTTTATGCATTTAAGCTTTTTTCTGAGATTTGTATTATGAAAGGCTTGCACAAAAGTCTTTACTCTTTTGAATCCAGGAAATTTACTCATTAAAATCGTAAAACCTTTATTGCTATCAGGTAATGCAAGTGTATATTTGTGTATTTTATTTTCATGACGCAAGGTTTGAATGCGTAGGCAATTTAGCCTGAATTATGGATTGAAATGAAAGCACAGTAACTAATAAAGGGTTACATTTTTTTAAAGACAGAAAACGCTATTTTATTTATATACAGGTAACCAAAAAATGATGGTTATCAAACCGTGGTGTTATTTTTATAATAGACATATATAGTCATAAAGTAGATCGGCAATGAGTGAGGAAATGAGATGTAGTAACTCCGATCAGAATTTTGCAAAAAATATTTGAGTTTGTGCAACGCATGTGCTGTGCTTGTGCTGTAAAAAAGGTTGTGTGCTGTTCTTGTTAGCAGTTTTACTAGTCAACGCTAATTAAATTAAATGTATTTTGGTAAATCCATTAATCTATTTAGAAAACCATGTGTGCATAAATCACAAAGTCTAGGTTGCTAACAAAGCTCTATGTAGGACATTTATGCTAGTATCAAAAGGATAAGCAGGTTTGGTTTTTAACAACCTAATCAAAAAATCTCAACTACCATTTAATGATTTGTATATACAAATATAAACTAAATAGTATTTACTAATCACAACCACAGTAACTTAGAAATCATGTACAAAATTCTCTACAAACCATGCTTTTAAATAGTTAAACAATCCCTCATACATCACATTATATTTTTACTTCTTACTTGTAATACACTGTGTCCACTTTGTCATAAAATTAGCAAGTGAATTTGGAGCAAGTGATGTTCAAATAGACAAATTTCTTGTTGGGAGATATATTTATACAGAACAATTTAATGTTTCAAAGAAATTGTTGTGCAGAGGTTACCAAGTATAATAGACACAAATCTCCACTGGCTTGCAATGCAAGAATGTTTAACACAAAAAACCTTAACTCAGACCTTGTCATGTTCTGTGTCGTAGACATGTTGGTTTGCATTAAATTAACTAACAACAGAAACTTTTTAGTTAATTGGGCCAGTTCCGTTTCCGTGAAGTTTCTTGTTGTGTGTATTGAGGTGGTATGAATATCCAAATCGCTTTCCACATTCATTGCACCCGAATGGCTTCATACCAGAATGTACGACATGATGCCTACTAAGAAGTTGCGTGGTAAGAAAAGCCTTTCTGCAAATATGGCACACGTAATGTTTTTCACCCAAGTGGTTTTGTATATGAACTCTAAGGTTTTGCATGAACTTAAACCGTTTGCTACAAAGGTCGCATTTAAATTTTCCTTTCCTCAGAATGTTTGAAGGTCAAATGAGAACTTAAATGACTGGATTGCGTAAATGTTTTGTGACATTTGTTGCAGTGGTAGGGTTTTTCCTTTGTATGACTACGTAAGTGCAAGTATAGTTCCTGCAACGTAGAAAACTCAAATAAACAGAATACGCAAGTGTAATCCTTAGGGTTATTTTCTGCAATAACACATAAAATAGCACGAAATTAGTTACTACATAAAAATATAATATATACAATCTCAGATTTTGACGCATGCTTACTTTTGTGTACTCTTTGATGAAATTTTAAATCAGACGCGCGAGAAAATCTTTGGGAACACTTGTCACATTTGAGGTGTTTTTCACCTGTATGAGACTGCAGGTGTGCCTTCATGCTTCCGTGTCGCGAAAACCGCTTTTCACAAAGCGGACACTCAAAAGGTTTTTTGCATGTGTGAATTCGTTCATGAGTAGTAAGTGTACCTCTTGTTGCAAATTGCTTTGCGCACTGACCACATTTGAAGGGTTTCAGTTTCTCATGAACGCTTCGACTGTGCTGATTTAAGTTACCTTGATGAGAAAAAGGTTTATTGCAGATATTACACTTGTAAGGCTTCTCGCCTGTATGTTTACGCATATGATGCTTGTGGTTGCTTAAGCTTGCTGTGTATTTTCCACATATTTCACATTTATGTTTTAAGGGCATGGTATTTCGAGAACGGTCTGTGCGAAATGTTGCTGTCTTATCACTACCAGTATAAGGACTCACATACACATGCTCTCACAAATATATGTGTTGCTTTTGAATAGATGGCTTTGTTTTACTGAATAAACGTTACAACAAACGTAAATGCTTGATATATTTTTTTCTGTGGATGCACAGAACAACTTCCCAACCCTTTACTCTCAATATCATAGTTTTTTAAAGCAGAAATAGAAGGTTTCTATGAAACATTCCATGTAAGTGCTTCATTTCTCTGTCGCAATAACAGTTCAATTTGAATGGATGTGTAATGACGATGTATATCTAATGTACGTATGTGAAGAATGAATGCTAAAGGGTGAGTACTTAACGAGCTTATAAATCGTAAGCCCTTATTCTAAACCCACACTTAGCCTATAGCGTGCTCCTACAGAAGCTCTATGGTTTAGTTTATGCATATAGATGTCCTGTTGTAAAAGTACCTTGTTCACTTTCTTGGCTTTCCCAAAACAAATCAACACATTTATAGAGTTGAAATATTTTAATGCTTTAATATGCATCAAGTGCCTACGTGACTTTTTGCTCGTCTTGATATTACCAGGTAACTGGGGATTTGGCACAGGTTATGCTGATTCTGGGTTTCTTGATAAGTGTAATTCTTGAAGTTTTCTTGTTTATTGGTATGTAGTATAACATTAGGGATTACCAAACTATATTGCTATGCTATGCCATAGGAAATAAAATACCATTTAAGATAAGTGAGAATGTTTCAGATTTTATGGAACATGGTGCACATATCTGCCTGTTTAAAATATATAAGGTCGATGGTTTACATTTGATATCAGATTTGGTATTATACAAATAAAACAAAAAATTAATAAAATACATTGCCCAATTCTTGAATACATGTCCATTAAGATATTTTAGAATATTGTGGTGTGTGAATATTGTGTGGCTGCTGTATTATGGAATACACTTCAGAAATGCAATCTGACATAAGCAATGCTGAGCATGATTTAGCTATATTTTTTTAAATTTTGACCTGCCAACCCATGAGATGGTATCTTGAGCTCAAGCACAGACGGACAGACGGCTTGCGCCAAATTAATTGGCAAGAGTATTTAAGGATTTTATCACATGATTATTAAAAATGTGTATAACGTTGGCATTCTTTATTAAAAATGGTTTTCATAAGTTTTCTTGTTAAAATATAAACATAGTAGTCCAGAGTATGTGTACCACATATTTAGCTAGCTGATAGCTGCTTCTTCAGGCGAGCTACTTCCTTTTTCTTTCCGTCTGTCTCTACACCTTATTTTTAAACAAAAACTAAACTACAAGGTCGCAATTTCAAAATATTAAGAACCTACTTTTAACATGAGGCGCAATAATGTAGGTAACATTTTGATCCTGTGATTCTGATGTCAGTTTGTCAAATCCTATAATCTTTGACCATTAAAGTTAGAAAGAAAAAAGGGCAATGTTCTTAAAGATATATATATGAATTCAATGCAGCCTTTTATAGCATGCTAAAATACGTAAGCAAACTGTCAGAATTTTCACTTTGTCTGCGAATTTTTAACTCAACGGTTGCAAGTTTCATATATCATGTTTGTTATGTTTCACTTTGTAAACCTACAAAGCCAGCATGTAAAAATTGAAATGTTTTCTCCAATCCGTGTTACACAAATCCGTCATTATCAATAAAATAAGTTTTGGGACTGTGAGTAAACATTAAGCATAAGCAACCTTAAGTATACTCATTCATGATTGAAATGCCTAACTACAGAAATATTCCAGGAATTACAAAACTTTTGTAACAAAAGGATTAACGCATTTTGTTCAGTCTTTACAACCTTTAAAGTTCTAAGGTTTAGTAGGACATGAAAATGCAACGCATTTGTGTATACAGACAATAACAAGTTGTACCTGATTTAATATCTTGGTTCATGAATTGGGGTTAGTGATTAAATTTAGAAGTACCTTTCATTCACTAAGCATCAATAAGCACTTGCATACAGGGAACCCGTCAACCGTCGTAACATTAAAACCTTTGAATATTTCATATTTTACTCGACTACTATAAATCAGAGTCGATTGTGGTACAGTTTGCACCTGGCACTGTAAGAAACTTTGCTTCCTTCCACGCTCAAAGCTCGTTATTCTGTAAGTTGTATTTTGAAGAAGTAACATGATACGACAGTTACAAATATAATTAGGCAGGAGTATACTAAGAAAACTTGTGCTTTACGAAAGTGTTGCCCAGGACCAGATTTCAAGGTGATCTGTGCATGGTTTGGTGATCCGTTAAGTAAAATGAAAAACAAAGCTGGCAAACAAGCAGAAGCCAAAATGCGTGAATGCGGTGTTTGTGGAAAACAATTTACATCGGGTAATTACATGGCTCATTTGAAGGTTCACACGGGGAAAACACCATTTAAATGCGATTTATGCAACAAAGCATTCAAATTTACGAACTATCTTAAGCATCATAAACGCACTGTTCATGAAAAACAGAAGCCTTTTAAGTGCATATTCTGTGACAAGCAATTTTCAAAATCTCAGGATCTAAACGACCATACGAGAACACACACAGGCGAAAAGCCGTTTCAATGTCTACTTTGTCCAAAAACATTTTCACGGCTGTGTCACATGAAGACACACATGATGACACACACCGGAGAAAAGCCGTACAACTGTAACATTTGCAATCGAAAATTCAGCGAAAATAGCAGCTTAACCAGACACAGTCAAACACACCAAGGTAATAGAAAAAAACACAATCTAAAAAAGTTAACTTTATAGTCATCAATGCTTTTCGCTTTTAATTTGCAGTTACCAATGTCAGGAATTGGAGCTGCCTTTTTTGTGGCCATAAGTTTCACTACCATCGAGACCTTGATAGGCACATTCTCTTTCATACCAATGAAAAGCCTTATAGTTGCAACAGCTGTGGGGAGAGTTTTAGCCTTTCAGGCAATCTAAAAAAGCACGAAACAAGAAAACACATCGACAAAAGGCCGTACAAATGTGAACTCTGTGACAAGGCTTTCAATGACAAACCTGTTCTACAGGATCATACGCGTAGACATTTGGGAGAAAAGTTGCTTTGCTGCTCGGTGTGTAATAGGAGTTTTGTTAGCAAAACAGGTCTAGCAAGCCACATGATCAAGCACAGTGGCCTTAAACCTTTTCAATGCAATGCTTGTGAAAAATGCTTTGCGCGCTTGGAGACCTTAAAACGTCATAAACGACTTGTTCATCAATGACACGTTTTTGTTTTAAAATATTATCTGAACAAGGCAATAATAAAAAGTGATTCCAAGAGTTTCTGATTGTGTTTGGTAGAAATTCTTATGATTATAACCTTTTGATTGTTTAAACTCGTGTAAATTTCTTGTTTTGGGTTTTTAAAATGGTTTGCATTTTGATAGAAATCATTAATTAAGGCATTGTTAAATTTGGTTGGAGTAATAATACTTTTGCGTTAGATATAATATCATCAATAAACCTAATTTGCTTCTACAGTTACTTTTTTGTAACTTTGTTTATATATTACATAAATGCATAAGTTGGTAATATATGTACAGCGACATTTTGTGTAATAAAATTAGATTGAGTTATGCAAATGGCTCTAAACGAAGCTAAGTCATTTGCAGAATAAAAACAACATATCATTATGATAAGCGCATGATGCAAATCATTCACTTGAGTTCCCTTTTAGCGAAAATTCTCGTAATTTTGCACCTTTCTGCATGCTAGTTTTGCTTGCCATTAGCGCAACACCGAATATTTGGATACTTGTTAACTTGACACAAATTATAGAGCAAATCTTTCTGGAGGAAATCTTTTTGTTTTAAGAGAATGGTTTATTATTTTGTAAATGATATAAGTGTTGCTATTTCAGAATAAACTTGCAAAACTCGGTGATGAATCCGCCTTGACTTGATGATACCTGTGTACTATTACACATTGACCAGGAATTATACAAATACAAAACACGAAAAATTTTATGAGTAGTTTAAAGCTAGGACGATTTATTTTTTCCTTTTATGCAATTTAAAAATGAAGCTCACAGACTGAAAGGAAAGTAAAAAGCTCTAAATTATTACAGTCTGGTAGAAATTTTCTTGTACGTGCAGAGGTACTTGGGACTGCACTGCATATGTTAATCCTTCTAATCCAATTTAAACATACGTCCACTGAGTGGACTCCACTCAAGGTATACATGTATAAAAAGCAAACAGTTTGAATAAGGTACGTAGCTAAGTCTGCGTAAATTCAATACCTTTTGTCAGAACATTTTCTAAGAGGCTTTAAAAAATCGGCTTTATTCTGTAGCTTGTACAATTCTGTAAACTATTATCAATTACACAGCAACTTTACCGTAATCATAGATTAACATGTGATTGAACGATAAATAAAGGTTGGCATAACTCGTGTTCTTACACAACTGGTTAATAAATCATTTCATTAGGAATATCTCCATAGCTTTAATCTTACGCCATCATGCCTCTCATTTAGCAGAAAACCCTGCACATATTTTGTGTTTTTTGCCCCTAGCTTGAGTTTCATCTATTTCTTGAGAGCATTCTTGGAATTTTGGCCATTTCAAGCACGCTCAGTCAGAGTAAATACGGCAGCTTATTGACTTATATGATGCATAGTCACCACCAATTTTCAAACTGCATAGATAGATATCCAATTTTAGGGTATAATTAGTTCTAGGCCACGCACTTTGTAGTAGCCCCAAAGTGTTATAACGAAGTTATGTGTGGGGTTAAGCTGCTCACGTTTGTCAAAATGAACTATCTACATGCAATCCTATGGAAGTGTGTAATTTGTAAAACATTTAAGTTTTTGATGTTGTCTAAATATTTTTTTATGTACAGAAAGAATATAAGGGGTTTTACCAGAAATTTATTGTCTTTTTAATTTAGATCAAGTTTTATTTTTTTCAAATAGTTTTATTTAATACTTGAACTATCCACACCAACTTTGATCCTAATATTAAAATGTCACGTTAAAGAGCTTATTTTAGTCAGTTAGAAACTCAATCTTGATTGGTACTCACTTGAATGGTTTAGGATATTATAACCACCAAGTTATACCCAAGCTTGCAGTTGATAGTCAACAAAAATGTTTATATGAAAACTTGCTCTCACATGAAATATTAATGAACCTAAAACCAGTTTATCTAATAAATAACTTAACCAAAAATTAGCAAGAAAATAATTTTAAGCCAGAATACCGAAATGTATCTAACATAATATTTATTATTGACAGTTAATATTAAAAAACTGAGCCGCATGTACCGTTAAAAAATGTAAAATTTTACAAAGGTTTTGATGTGCAAAACTTTAAGAGTAACTATTAGCGGATGTTGACACCAAAAAATGAACTTTCTTAAATTTTGAAACTTTTGATACATATTGATAGTACGTCTAATGGAAATAGGCTGTGAAAGGTTTCAGCTCCCCAAACCGTCTGGGGAGTCGGTGGTGACGAAAAGTTCTTTTTATCAGTGCTGAAGGACAAAAATCCAAATTTCTCTGAAATGGATAGTATTGGGGTTGTGATTTTTTCCGTGAAGCTTAAGAGGTATATAAACAATTTAGTAGTGCATTTACTTTAAATGAAGGCTTGTGCAATTTTTTGCAAAAAAATATTTTTGAAAAAATTCAACCTTTTTTCCAATTTTTTGACGGTTATAACCGCGTCCATTTTTAGCTACCAGTCAAAACGCTGACAATTTGTTATGTCCATCTAGAGTAGTGTATTGTTGACCTAATGCAGCAAACCCCGTGAAAAAAATCAGTATACTTGACAAAATATGGAGAAAAGTGGAAACCGGAAGTGCTTTGAAAAATTGAATGCAGTATAAAATTTGCGGTAGTTTTCTTGTTTGGCAACATTTTCAAAATCTGAGTGTGTACAAGAGAGCTAAGTGTACAAGGATTCTTTTGACATATCAACTGTCAATATCCGACGACAGACCACGGTGGACACTTTGGCTACTTTTGGCACATATTTTATTCAGTAAAACCTTGTGTTAAATTTCATAATATTGGTTGTTTTAGACGTAATTCTTGGACTTACATGCAAAATATCTAAAATATCTGCTTCGTGTTCTGGAAACACATTAATTATTGCTACAAGAGTAACAAAACCCAAGATTTACGTAACGACAACCAATATTGTGAAATTCAACACAAGGTTTTACTGAATAAAATATGTGCCAAAAGTAGCCAAAGTGTCCACCGTGGTCTGTCGTCGGATATTGACAGTTGATATGTCAAAAGAATCCTTGTACATTTTGCTCTCTTGTACACACTCAGATTTTGAAAATGTTGCCAAACAAGAAAACTACCGCAAATTTTATACTGAATTCAATTTTTCAAAGCACTTCCGGTTTCCACTTTTCTCCATATTTTGTCAAGTATACTGATTTTTTTCACGGGGTTTGCTGCATTAGGTCAACAATACACTACTCTAGATGGACATAACAAATTGTCAGCGTTTTGACTGGTAGCTAAAAATGGACGCGGTTATAACCTTCAAAAAATTGGAAAAAAAGTTGAATTTTTTCAAAAATATTTTTTTGCAAAAAATTGCACAAGCTTTCATTTAAAGTAAATGCACTACTAAATTGTTTATATACCTCTTAAGCTTCACGGAAAAAATCACAACTCCAAAGCTATCCATTTCAGAGAAATTTGGATTTTTGTCCTTCAGCACTGATAAAAAGAACTTTTCGTCACCACCGACTCCCCAGACGGTTTGGGGAGCTGAAACCTTTCACAGCCTATTTCCATTAGACGTACTATCAACATGTATCAAAAGTTTCAAAATTTAAGAAAGTTCATTTTTTGGTGTCAACATCCGCTAATAGTTACTCAATACCAGTGTTCAGAAATCAGAAAAGGATCTGGAATTCTGGAATTCAAACTTTTGGTCTTATCATCTTTCATCTACTTAGTTTTGCCACCCGATACCTAATCAAACCTTATAAGTTAAGAAAATGTGAATAATATAGCAAAACTTCGTTGGAAGGCGCTTCAGCTGAAAAATTGCTAGCCTGAGATAAGCATAGGTCATCGTTAGATGAGTGCACTACGGAAAAATGACTAAATATTCATGTACAGGTCGACATATACGCAAAAAACTGGTTTTCAGTCAATTTTTAACAATAAAAGTATGTTAAAAATGCCATTTATATGCAATGTTTAACCGATGCCGGATGCGTCACTTTAAAAAACGCCGATTTGTCTTTGGAACTAAATCAAAATTCCTTAACGCTGAAGCACCCATCCTCCAGGAAGTTTCCGGAGGTGTAACTGATTGCATAACAGTGTTTTTTAAAGCGTCTGTTAGTGTACGTAAATGCGCATGCTTTAACTCGTTGCTATAACCAAATAGGGGGCAGATCTTCATGCACCCATCTCGTTTTCACTGTAAAAAACAGTAGCAGTATAAAGTCGGCGGCAGGGCTGCTCTCCTTTGTGGATAAATGCAATTTTATACATGGGATTTGGTAGGCGGCCGCGTCTCCCAGCCGACATGTTTATAGCCCCCTGCCCCTAGCCCCCAACCCCAGCTCGGGAGCTACGAATACTGCGACTTGGGGCAGGGGGATGGGCTAGGGGCAGGGGGCTAAGGGGCATGGGGCTATAAACATATCGGCTGAGGGCACGCGGCCGCCTACCAAAATCCCATGCATAAAATCCTATTTACACAAAGGAGAGCAGCCCTGGTCGGCGGTGTATGATTTGACTTCTTAGTAGGAGTTCCATTCCAAATAAACAAAAGTATTCTTTTCAAACACCAACCATGTTACAATAATTTCTAGCTTTAAAATATAACTACCTCGGTCTGTACAAGCATGTATTTGTAGCGAGAAAATAAGTATAGGGGGCAGGATTTATTTAATAAAACGGGAATTATCAAACAGTAAAGGCATACCTAGTAAAATGTGCCTAAGCTTTTACATTTGAATTGTAATTTTTTTAGTAACTCAGATATCCTAGCACCTAATACTACATACTAAAATGTACCAGAATTTTAACAAATGGTGTAAATCACTATGTATTTTGTATTTCATGGACAAAATTCCATTTAAAATCATATCATTGATGAAAATACGCGGAATGGAATGAAAACCAGCAATGCGGTAATAATGTGAAATTAGAGAAGTAATATAAAGTGTCACAGTCAAATCTACATTAGCAGTTGGAAAAAGGCTTTTGTTGACAATTTGTTTGAATTATATACAAGTTTAAGTAGAGTGAACATCAATATAGTCACAATTAATCAGTACTTTGGGCTACGTAATACTATAACCTATACATGTATCATATATATTGAAATAAAAAATATATTAAAATAGTCTAGCATGTCAAAACATATATTTCTGTTATACTCGAATACATTAGTGCACAATGAACATGTGTGAAGAATATTTAGCACACCAGGCAAATCCTCTTTCTCAATGAACCGCCTTTTTGTGTCTTTTGAGATGTTGTGAATATACAAACCGCTTTCCACAAACTTCACAGTCAAATGGTTTAACTCCAGTGTGTACCATATTATGATTGTCAAGATGGTGTTTAGTAAAAAAGGCCTTTTTGCAAATTGAGCACGCATACGGCTTTTCCCCCAAGTGACGTCTAATATGCACTCTGAGACCGTCCATGTCTTTTAAGCCTTTGCCGCACATGTCGCATTTATAACTTCTTTCATCCGAATGGCTTATGATTTCATGTCTACTCAGGTTCCCGGATTGAGTAAAACTTGCATTACATTTATGGCAGAAGTAAGGTTCCTCCTTTGTATGAGTACGTAGGTGACAGTTAAGTTGGTGCAACTCAAAAAAACCAAAGGAACAGAAAATGCAAGTGTGATTCACAATTTTACTTCCTGAAATGGCACGACGTAAAACGAAATTTATTTTTAGATGTAATTTTTTATTACGTTCCACAATTTAATATTTTTATTTGAGTTTGTATACCTTCGTGAGTTTGCCGATGAGATTTCAAATCACCTGCTCTACCAAATCTTCTTAAACACATTTCACATTTGTGGGGTCTCTCGCCAGTATGAGATCTCATGTGTGCATTCAAGTTTCCTCTTCGCGAAAACTGCTTTTCACAAAGCAGACATTTAAACGGTTTTTCACCTGTGTGGACTCGTACATGGGAGGCAAGGTCTTGTCTAGATGAAAATTGTTTTACACACTGACCGCATTTGAAAGGTTTTAGTTTCTCATGAACGGTTCGTCTGTGCCGGTTTAAATCACTAAGTGAAGGAAAGTGTTTCTTGCAGAGATCGCACCTGTAAGGTTTTTCGCCTGTGTGTACACGCATGTGCACCACGTGTTTGCTGAAATGTGGGGAAACTTTTCCACATATTTGACATTTATGACTGGGTTTTGGTGGCATTACGCTTTGAGAACCGTTCTTGGTTTATGGAGGTGTCTTGAGAGTACAAATAGTGGACCTTACAGACACGGATCTTAGCGAATACGTATATCTTAAGACAAAGTAACGTATACAGAGTATTTAAACACAAAAAATGTTGATACTTAATTCAAATATCAGCGCATCACTTTTGCTTTAGAAGTTCTTTAGATTTTAAACAATTGTGATTTTCTTTAGCGGAGGAACTCCAAGCTCCAAATGTATTTCGGTCAATAATACTAACATTCTGGACGTATGTAGAAAAAACGTTAAATTGGCATTGGGTTTGATACCTTACATGCCCAAAATATTTTACAAACAGATTCTGAGTAGACATTTGGCTTAAATTTTATCAGATTCTCAGAAATATACAAAAATGGTAATGCTCATAATCCAGCTTTACTGAGTTCTAAACTCTTTTGTCACTGCTTCTGCATAACCTTTTGCAGCTATACCTTCTTCGGTTTTTAGCTTTTCCTTGACAAAAATATACAAATCCACACATGGTATGGTAATAAATTAAACTTTTAAAATTCTTCAAGGGCTTACGTGACTTCATTATTTTACCCTTTATAATACAAAGCAACAGTTTATTTTTAATTTGCAATGCTGTTTTCTTGCTTTTCTATAAATGCCTTGAATCCCAAGTATACTAATAATCTAACAGCATTTTCATAATACAAATAGAGCTACAAAAATATAAAAATATCTAATACACGTACATACCCCAGCATAAGCTCTTGTTGGGAGCGTTGGAGTGAAAGATGAAATCATCCATACTGATTTTAGAATGCTTTAATCCTGCAATTGAACAAAATCACATTATGTACTTTTTGCTGCAATTGCTTTACCGGAACTTGAAGCATTTAAATCTAAACAACATGGACGTTTGCATGGCTTGAAATCATTCAAGAAATTTTTTAGGTACTAGTCTGCAGTCTGAATGGAATTTGTAAGGTTTATTCTTGATTTATTGGAAAAACATATAAGCCTTTGAAAAATTTGAAGACAACTGATGTTTGAAAAAACAATTGAAGTACAGAAGTATGTATAATTTACAAAGGTACATTTTAGCGAGAAGCCGCTTGTTGGAAGGAATAACGACTACATTTACGTTCAAAATTTTTAGATTGCTTTAATTCTGCCTCTAATCTAAATTGCGTTAGGCATGTATTTTCTCGTCTATGGGAAAATACTCTTTTATCTATGGGATTAACGTTTTCTAGCCGAGAGCAAAAAATATTCAAGTTTCTCCGATAAGTGAGTATTTTTCCAAGGATAAAAAAGGATTTGTCATTTTATTTGAATAAATTAATTAGAATCGTACAATACATTTACATTTCTATTCTTTAGGGGGCATCCGTTTAGAATGTTTGCGATTTTAGGCACGCACCCATATCTCCAGAGCGTAACTCAGCGCAACATGAGGGAGTCATGCACCCTAAAATACTAATATCAAAAATTTTAGTATGTTGTCGACGTTGTCGTGACACCCAAGTGATTTTGAATATGCACTCTGAGGTTCTTCATCACTTTAAACCCTTTGTTGCAAAGATCGCATTTGAATTTCCTTTCCTCAGAATGCTTTGAGGTCACATGAACATTCAGACTACTGAATTGGCTAAAGGTCTCACCACATATCTCGCAGAAGTAAGGCTTTTCCTTTGAATGACTACGTAGATGCAGGTAAAGTTTCTGAGAGGTGGAGAAACCAGACAAACAGAATACGCAAGTGTAATATTTCGGGATATTTCTGCAATAACACAAAAATTAGCACAAAATTAATTAATACATAAAGACATGCAATACAATCAGCAATCGCAGATTTCTATGCATGCTTACTTTCGTGTGTTCTTTGATGGGATTTTAAGTCAGATGCACGACAAAATCTTTTATTACATTTGTCACATTTGAGGTGTTTTTCACCTGTATGAAGCTGCAGGTGAGCATTCATTTGTCCGTGTTGCGAAAACTGCTTTTCACAAAGTGGACACTGAAAAGGTTTTTCGCCTGTATGAGTTCGTTCATGAGTAGTAAGTATACCTCTTCTTGCAAATTGCTTTGCACACTGACAACATTTGAAAGGTTTCAGTTTCTCATGAACGATTCGTCTGTGCTGTTTCAAATTACTTTGATGAGAAAAAGGTTTGTTGCAGATATCACACCTGTAAGGTTTTTCGCCTGTATGTGTACGCATATGTACCTTGTGGTTTCTTAAGCCTGCTGTGTTTTTTCCACATATTTCACATTTATGTTTTGTTGCCATGGTATTTCGAGGGCGGTCTGTGCGAAATGTAACTGTCTTATCACTGTTAGTATTAGGACTTAAATGCACAGGATCCTACAAATAAATATGTTGATTTTCAAGAGATCGCTTAGTTTTACTGAACCAAAATTACATCAAACGTAAATGCTTGATTTTGTCTTTTTCGGACGATCTACGGCATCACTCCTTAATTCTAGAAACTCAATATTAAAGTTTTTAGCAGAACTACAGATTTTGAAAAAAATATTTCATTTGAGACCAAGTGCTTCAGTTCATTTTCACAATAACAGTTCAACTTGAATGAATTTGTAATAAAGATATATATCGAATGGACGTATGTGAAGAATGATTGCTGAAAGCTACGTACTAAATGAGCTAATAAATCGTAAGTCCTTCTTCTAAACCCACCCCTAGCATATAACATTCTACTTCAGAACCTGGTGTAAGCTGTTTATGCATATAGACGTCCTGTTGTAATAGTACCTTGTTCAGTTTCCTGGCTGTCTCAAACTTAAACAACACTCTTATGCATTTGAAATATTCTAATCCTTAAAAATCTTTCAAGTGCCTACGTGACTTTCTGCTTGTCCTGATATTACCAGGTAAACGGGGATTTGGCACTGTTTATGCTATTTCTAGATTTCTCGTCAGTAAAATCCTTGGAATTTTTATGTCTATATATAATATAACATTAGGGATTACAAAGATATATTCCTACTGCTATGCTAGGCCATAGGCAATAAAAAGTTGAATAAGATTAGTGAGAATGTGTCAGGTTCTATGAAAGATGGTGTGCATGTCTGCCTGTTTAAAATACATAAAGTCATCGGTTTACATTAGATATAAAACAAATACATAGTTTCATACAAAGGAGGTTTCTCATTCGCCATATAACCGTGGGCTTTTCGAGAAGTTTACATTTTGTAATAGTACTTTAGAAGCCGGATGTACTGCAAAAAACCCCGTGCAAATTGGACAAACCGGGCCAAAGTTATGGGGGTTAGAAAAAAATCCTTAACATGGGGGTAAATGGGGGACAGTGCCTATTTCAAACCCGATTTTCACCTAAAATGCACACGTTTACAGGTAAATCAAAATATTAATCTGAAACTAGAGACTATGGAGATATTTTTAAAATCTTAATCTCGATGGTGTTATCTCGTATTTTTTAATAAATTGATTTTGAAAAATGTAAAAAAAATGGTACTGCACGGTGGTAAAATGCACTTCTTCAGGCGGCGCCAAAGAACAAGCAACGCGATTTCAATAGAATATTACTAAAGTCGTTCGCGCTTGGTACAAAAGAGTTGAAGCGACTTTTAGACTGACACTCATTGCGAAAGACTGTAGTGATATTTTATTGAAATCGCGTTGCTTGTTCTTTGGCGCCGCCTGAAGAAGTGCATTTTACCACCGTGCAGTACCATTTTTTTTACATTTTTCAAAATCAATTTATTAAAAAATACGAGATAACACCATCGAGATTAAGATTTTAAAAATATCTCCATAGTCTCTAGTTTCAGATTAATATTTTGATTTACCTGTAAACGTGTGCATTTTAGGTGAAAATCGGGTTTGAAATAGGCACTGTCCCCCATTTACCCCCATGTTAAGGATTTTTTTCTAACCCCCATAACTTTGGCCCGGTTTGTCCAATTTGCACGGGGTTTTTTGCAGTACATCCGGCTTCTAAAGTACTATTACAAAATGTAAACTTCTCGAAAAGCCCACGGTTATATGGCGAATGAGAAACCTCCTTTATAAATAATACAAAAAATTAAAAAAACACAATGCCCAACTCTTCAATACACGTTTACGTCCATTCGGATATTTTAGAATATTGTGGTGTATCAGCTGTATAATGGTATTCACTTATGGAGTGAATATTGACATAATGCTGAGCAAGAATTAGCTATATTTTTGAACATTTTGACCTATCAGCCTTTGGGATGGCTTTGTGAACTCACTTTCGGAGCATTTTAAATCATTATGCTACCAAGTATTTGCAAAAAATGGGTGAACCATAATAATATACTTGAAGTATTTGGCTTCTGGAGCTTTTAAACCATTAAAACGGCTAAAACGACGAAAAATGAGTTTGATTCGTGGGAGAAGGATTTTGGATTCGTTATTTTGTTAAAAGCTTGATTAAAAATCCCGATTCCTTTACTTATGTGCTTTTTGAATTTGTCGTGACAAAATTCAGTGTGCACGTGTGCCCATTACCCACGGGTTTGGTAACATATATTAAGCCGGATTTTAATGTGCCCAGCCCATCTTCTTTTGAAAGTGGGATTTGTGTGAATGTATAAATTTACAAAAAAAAATATTGAAAAAATACAAATTTTGTAAATAATTGAACTTTTTGTTGCATGTACTATCGACATTTTTCAAAATAAATAGTTTTTGCTTTCGCAAATCATTTAATACGTGATTTTCTTGCTACGATACTCCCAACTGGGAAACCAAATTATTGGCGATGCAAAGTTTAGTACATTGGGTTAGGTTTTTGGGAGAAAAACCTACGGGTTTCGTCCACTCAGTGTTCGATGATGCATTAAAATAATTCTTTAAGAGCAGATTATACTCAAACGTATGATTTGTAAAGAAAATAAAATTTTCTGCTAGACCATGCAAATAGCCTTTTTTAAATCACATTTGTGTCAAAAATGGATAAACAGTGGCCACAATACTTACATAATGCTATGACAAATACAATTAAACACTATTGTTAGTGCATAGATTAAGCAATAAAGTCTCATTTTACTGGGTAAAAAGATTTTGTAATTTGGACATTGTATTTTAAAGCAATTTTAATCCTTCTGTAGATTCAAAACATTTTTACTAAACCAATATAAGAGCTAATTAAATTTCGTACAAGCAAAATCAGAAAAGCAATAAAATTTGACAAAATGCAAAACAGCTTTTTACAACCCTGCTTGCATTCATAACACTCAAACTACTTTTCTCCCAAATATTTCTGTATGAGGCTTTGCAGCGCATTATTGAACTATTTAAGGAATGTCAATTAATTAGAGATTCAGCGTGCCGTCTGCAATTGCCCAAAGCATAAACAAAAAGTCAAAAACAATCAGAATGAAGTTGGTTGTGTTAGGTTTTATATAATATTTCTTAGGAGGCTTTTCCATCTGAGTTACAATCGACTCAAACCAATGGTAATATGCTTGGAAATAGAATGTTTCAAAAATTTCTTCCTTGAAATTCTAAATAAAACATGAGCAGAATTAAAAATTAAGTTCGTCTGTATTTATTTACAAAGAATTTATAAAATAGCACATTATTTTCAAAATGCTTTTAATATGTCAAACAATTCTAATCATCCTGTTAACCAGGGACAATTTACACAATGTCCTTGCACTTGCGTTAGTAACGCAGCGTTACGAGGTTTTCTGAGTTTAAGTGTCTTCACATCCTCATACATAGGGCTAGCCCAAAGGCACTAGTTCACCAACACATGAGCTAAAGTTTTTAATCACTGTGAATAAAATACTTCATAAACAATAGTTTATTTAAAACCCTATAATATATGAACATTTTTCTGATGACCTTTTAGGTGAGACCATTGTCCAAAATCTTTTCCACAAACGTCACAGCTGAACCGCATTACACCAGTGTGTTTGGTAATATGCAATGCTAGCTCGGGTCTAGTGACGAAGCTTTGTTTGCACTCAGAACAGTTAAAGAGCTTTTCTCCCAAATGTCTCTGCACATGTTGTTGAAGGCAATGTTTTGATTTGAATGTCTTGTCGCACAGCTCACAGCAGTACTGTCTTCTGTCGTAATGTTTTGCATTTATGTGTGTGTTCAGACTGCTTATTTGGTTAAAACATTCTCCACAAGCGTTGCAACTGTGCGGCTTTTCCTTTGTGTGAGAACGAAGGTGATCGTCAAGGCCGATATACTTTGAGAACATATGTCCACAGAAAAGACAGCTCCATGTTTTGATTTTATTTACTTCAGATTAAAGGAAAAAAGCTTTCAGATAATATCTAATAGAATGTCTGGTTGAAGACTTTTTTTATCCTTCTGAAATACCTTGGTGCGTTTGGTAATGCTCACGTAGGTGTCCTTTTTGGGTTAATTTCTGATTGCAGATGTTGCAGCTATACGGTTTTTCTCCTGTGTGCGTCATCATGTGTCTCTTCATGTCACCAAGCCGCGCAAATCTTTTTGGGCAAAGTAGACACTGAAACGGTTTTTCGCCTGTGTGGGTTCTTTCATGATGTTTTAGGTTTTCAGATTTTGCAAATGCCTTGTCGCAGAATCCACAGTTAAACGGTTTCTGCTTTTCATGGACCATGCGTCTATGCGAGTTTAGGTGTCCATTTTGAGTAAATGTTTTGCTGCAAACTTCGCATTTAAATGGTCTTTCCCCTGTGTGAACCATTAAATGTCTATTGTAACTGCTTGACAAGATACATTTTTCACAAACACTACATTTATGCATTTTTGCTGTTTTCTGCACTCCAAGATTTTTAGCCATTTTATTTGCCGCTACAACAAATAATCTTGCACAGGTATAATTTAAGGTGTTTCTGATCAGCACCTTACTAGACAGTGATAACAAACAGAGTCGCAAACTAACTTAGTAACTTGTAAATGACATACGTGCCTGTGTCTCAAAATGCAAATTGCAAGACAAGAAACGTTGAAGTGGCGTCTTGTTTTGGTACTAGGTGTGTATTATTCTAAACAGTAACACTAAAAATTTTAAAATCAGAAAGCACTTTGATTTACTCAAGCGGTTTTAAACTGATGGGACTGTTGTTGATTGGCTCGCCTTATACAGTTGACTATTGAAGCGAGCAGAAAGAAATGTACGTTCCGAGTACGTCACATGTTTGTAGGCAAATGCGGTGCACTGTTCTTATTTCTGCTAAACTAATGTACCAAAAAAGTACTAAGGACTGCGAAAATGCAATAGTTTTAAATTTGAGTATTTCGTTTGAAAGAGTATCCTTTTGTTGCTATATTTACATTTCTACTGCAAAGCTTCAACATTTTCTGTTCAGTCCTAATCGGATTTGATAACAGCAGATTAGATTGGAGTATATATTTTTTATAACTTATAACTTATGTGCACCTGCGGATACAGGTGTAAAAGAAGAAGTACACAATGCAAGTGCATGTAGGTATTTAAGTTTAAGTGGATATAACGATTTTTCTTAGAATGTTTTCTTGCAGGGCTTTAGTGCAAGGCTTTACCTTTTCTCTTTTGATAAAATTCTCTGAATTTCCATTAGTGCAAACACATCAATTTTGGAAAAGTCAATGTATGTTACGGATGTGTATACACGAATTTCATGTATACACAAGGCTTTTAAAAAAAAGTTTCCTTATATCATCATAGTAGCATCAAATTGGCGTTTGGCTAAGCACTTCAATTTCCTGAAAAATAGTATTGCGTTAGCAGATTTAAAACAATTGCAGTATATAAGTCAATGCTATTATTGTAATATCTTTACATGCGTTATAGTATATTTGTACGGTGTTTAGAAACTTTTATTAGAATCAATTTAGTATTCCTTTTAAAATATAAAATCCAAAATGTTCCAGTATCATAGTTTTGACACGACCAAATTATGTAGGTCAAAAAATTCCTAAAATTGCACATCTTTGTAACTGATTAACGTAAGCATCTAATAGATATGTTTATACCAAATTAGATATCCCATTTTTTGGGATTACAATGAGCAAGTCAGTTTTTAGATTGTAGCAAAACTGTTAAAAATTGAATTATTAAGAAAAATTAGTAAGATAAACCATGCTATCATTATGCTCCAAAAGTGCCTCCGCCGTTATACATTTTATTCTTAAGTACCTGCATACCTGCACGTAGATCGATTTATATATAGACTTTTACTGGAAACAATAAAATACAAAAAGCAAAGTTCGACTCCAATAAACTGTTAGACTCTCTTCAAAGGACGGAGTGAAAAGTCACGTATGCATTTAAATATTATAGAAGTCAAACCTTGTACCAGTTTATAAGTATAATAATACACTTCGTAAAGAACAAGGAATAGAACCAGGTACTTCATCAATAGTGCATGTATATCCATAAACAGAAACGGTTAGAGCTCCGTCACCTCGGATTAGAAGGTTTTATCTTTTATGTATATTTCTGAGAAACTGACAAATAGCATGCAGACGACAATACGGCATGCCATTCTTACCAATCCCGTGTAGCAGTATCGAAGTTTGATATGTAAAATACAACCAGTTGACTGTTTGTACTGACAGTGAACAGAGGCTATTTGTCTTCCGCATAATTTTTTAAAGAAAATTTTAGTTCATAAAATACTTCTTAAGCAGTTATATTTGAATACAGGTGTTGTGCATTATTAGCTCGCTGCTTCAGCAGGGAAGCTTAGTAACAAGTTGTGTGTCCGTGTGTCTTTAGGAACAATTCAATTTCTCATTAACAATTCTAGAAACATTATGTTATCAAAACATGCAAAGAAATGTGGTATGTGTGGAAAACTTTCAGCAAGCTTATTCAACCACAGAAGCCACATGAATGTACATACAGGCGAAAAACCATTCAAGTGTGTTATATGCAACATATATTTCTCTCAACCAAGTAGTTTATAACTTCACAGACGAAGTGTTTATGAGAAACGAAAGCCTTTCAAGTGTGATGTCTGCAATAAACAGTTTTCTCAGCAGACTCATCTAAATACCCACAAACAAAGTGTTCATGAGAAACTGAAACCTTTTGAATGTGATCAGTGTGCAAAGCGATTTTCATTCAGACAAAAACTTAACAATCATGTAAGAGTTCACACAGGAGAAAGGCCTTTAATTACCTAATATTTAGTTCTTTGGCAGCTTTGTGTGTAAGCATAGTTTTGTCCGTAAAAGAGATCTGTCAAGGGTAATGTGAACCTTATGTAAATTGCTTAATTGTATCTTTAGAAATGATCTGCATAATGCTACTGATTAACAAAACAAGACCTTGGATATTAGTATCTGGTATTCTTCAATATATTTCTGTATAATATAATATCATCAATAAATGTCAATAGCTGCTGTAGTTAGCTTAATTGTGTTTCTTCGTATATTCCGCGTAAATATATACGTTGCTAAATGAATTCGTAATACAGTTGTGTAATAAACTTTAGAACCGACATGAAAGAAAAACTTTAGAACAGGTTAAACTAAATAGTAGCTCTTGCATGATATAACATTCATAAATAATAACATCTGATTCGAATTATGCTGCTGAATGAACATATTAAAAAGAATTGTTGTGCAACTTCAAAAGTCGTAAACTTACACTTACAAGCAATCCAGAAACAACGATACCAGTTTCAAATCACCGGCTATCTTGTAATAATATCAAGACGAGCAAAAAGTCACGTAGGCACTTGAAATTTTGTAAAGGATTAAAATAAACATGTTTTGTCATTTCGCGAAAGCCATAAAACTGAACAAGGTACTTTTACAACAAGATATATATGCATAAACAAAACGCCTAGAGCTAAGTTAAGTTAAATTATGGGGTTTTGCCTTTAATATATTTTGATGAAGTGCTAAACAGTACGCCAAGCGTGAGCATAAAAGAAGGACTTACGATTTATTAGCTCGTTAGGTATGCAAGTTTTAGCATTCATTTTTTACACACGTTCATTTGATACACATCGTTAACACAAATCCATTTAAGTTGAACTGTCATTGCAAGAGTGAGCAAGATCAGTACTTACATTGAATGTTTCTTAAAAACCTGTAGTTCTGCTAAAAAACTTAATCTTGAGGTGGTAGAGTTTAGGAGGTGTTTTGAACATTCTCAGGAAAAAACAAAATCAAGTATTTACGTTTGTTGTAATTTTTATTCGCTGGGTGCGGTTACGTGTAAAAACACGTAAATTTAACATTAAGATTAAAAGGAACGTGTCTACATAGACACGCTGAGTGTCTATTGAGACACGTGGGCCTTGACTGTCATAGGCTTTGTATTAATGGTTTGTTAAAATTCTAACGTAGACAAAAGCATTTAAAAGCTGATAGTTCTCACGAAAAGCAAATTTAATTCAAGCAATGACAACGGAACGTCCTCGAGCCAAAATTGTTGTTGTTACGTACGTTTATAAAGAACAATTTAATCAATGAAATTAGAGAATTACATTAACTATTGTGTGAAATTTACTAATATAACAAGCAAACATATCCAATGAATTGCAATAAATTTTTTTATACAAAACACTCTGCTTTTGCAAACACGAAATGCAGCGTTTGTTTCATTTCAGGTAAAAAGTACAATATTTTTTAATTAATCAAAATTGAAGAAGAAATAGTGGTACAAATGTCAAGTACAAAGTAGACAAATCGTCCTCGCGTCTGCGTGGTCGGAAATTAACAATTCAGGTGTCAAAATAATCACAATACATAAAGCTCAATTGTGTATTCTCAGATTTTTAAAATCAGGATCTCGAAAAAATATATTGCATATTTTGCAAAAATTTGTCACTTTTTCGAAATTTGAGGTTGCCCAGCATAAGTGTCATCTAAAGATACAGCTTTCTAACAATCAAGCTGCAATTGATGTCAGGAAAAGTGCTAGCTATGCCGCATACTTTCCCTATATAGTTGGATTGATTGATGGATTGTTGGCGAAGCAACGGGTAGTGCATGCCAAGCATATCCTCGAAACTCAAAACTGTGATTTTAACTTTCGTCGATATCTCGTTATTGAAAACGAATTTTTGCAAGCAGTTTGCAGCAGTGTACCAGCAAAACACTATTGTAGGTGGACATCACAAATTTGTGACCTTTTAAAACACAACCAAAAATGGACGCGGTTAGAAGTAAGAAAAATTTCCTTTAAAAAATCATGAAAATTTGAGCAACCTTTTTTTGTAAAAAATTGCAAAGTCGGCGTATATGCATAAATGTTTGACTCATACATCCACTCAACTTTACAGAAAAAATCACAGTCCAAAGGCTTTTCAATTTTGTGAAATTTGAAATTGTTTAAGGCGAAACCGATCAAAATATGTTTTCGTCATTACTGACGTCATACTTGGTTTGAAGGGCTGAAACTCGGCATGGACCCTTTCCTTGAGATCTACTATCCGTTGGTAGTTGAAGTTTAAAAAAAATGAGAAATTTGATTTTTGGGTGGTCCCGCAAGCAAATATGTACTCATTGCAAATATTGCAGGTATACGGCTTTGCGCCGGTATGCGTCATCATGTGTTCTTAATGCTGCCCTGCAGCGCAAACCTTTTCGAACAAAGCAGACACTGAAACGGTTTTTCACCTGAGTGGGTTCTCTGGTTTGGGTGTAGTAATTGTGATGTTGCAAATTGTTTGTCACAGAATCTACAATCAAAATGTTTCTTCTTTTCATGAACCATGCAGCCTTAAGTGATCCATTGATTTGTATGTATTAGAGCAAATTTTGCATCCAAATGGTCTTTCTCCTGTGTGGACCCTTTAATGACCCAAGTAACACTTCCACGAAATTAGTTTTGCACTTCATTCACGCAATTTTGCATCCCTTTGATTCCTGAGTTTATTTTCCATTTTGCTTCCTACAAAACTGAATACTCGACTTGGTTAAACTGCCTTTAGTTCCGTGGCCATAGTCTACTAGCGCATAAGTGTTTGTAGTAACAAAATGATACAATATGCGTTGATGCTGCAAATATTGGTACATCTTTAGTACAAAACTTTGCAAGGAAAGGAGCATTAAATGATCCGTCTTCATATGGTATCAGTTGTACTGCGCGAGCAATTTGGAGAACTCTCATAATTGGAAACACAGTGAAGTTTTAAAGGCTAAAACATGTACGGTTTAAAGGAGGGTTTTACGCAGCAGATTATTGAAATGCACAAATAGAAAGATACTTTTCAAATGTGATTACCCATGCTCGTAGCCCATGCTTCAAGGGACTTAAGACTTACAGAATGCGTTAATCCTTTTGCAGTTCTTGGAATATTTGTTTAGATTTTAGTCAGAAACATATAACGCTCAACGTGATATGTATTTAGTTCTAAAAAGTTTTGCTTAAAAGTGTCGGATTTATGTACCACTCATTGGATTATAGTTATATTCATTTTCGTTCACACACATACGGTATAATGGTTTAAGAAAAGTAAAATACAAATAAACCAGACAAACAGGAAATAAAAATGTATTTCTCAAATATGTAGAGTAGAGTTTGTAGAAAAACAAAACAATTTTGTACAACGCAAATTTCAAATCATACAGTCACGCACGAAAGCAAAATCCGATGTACCTTTTTATCATTTTCCAGAAATAAATCCACAAAAAAAGAACATCGCCTAATTCTACATAACTAAGCTCTGAACGTTTTATACATGTACTAATGCACGAACTGCTGTCAGAGAGAACTTACTCTGTGTCTGTTTCTTTGCTTTCACGAAACTTGAGGATTTGCACTGATGGAAAGTATTAGGTTAATCTTTGAAATATTATGTTAAAAAACTTCGTGACTTCCTTATACCTCCATGTTATGCGGAGTTTTGTTAAAACGTTTTATATTGCTGGTGTGTATATTGGTAGTACTTGCATTGTTATCTGATCCATTGTGAAGGGATTAAGTGACTTTTCGGTTTTCTCGTGGTAATTTATGTACCTAAAGCTTTGCAATGTGCACGTTGCTAGACAAAACTTGCTTTTAGATATGAAAACATAATGTTTTTTTTCAACTGAGCGTTGAATTTCCAAAACACTGTATGGTCAGAACATACAATGGTTTGCGGAAATGCATGAAAAAAGAGGTGGTAGCTGCTTATAGCAGCTTCCTGAATATTAAAGCCTCATTCTCATCAACATTCTCTTAAGATGTTTGGTTCCGTATTATTAGCAACGGAATTCATACAAAACTCTAGTTAAAATGATTTAACCTTTATGTAATAGGTTTGTCTATGTGCACCATAGCAGGACAGTAAAGAAAAAGTTAGAAAAATAATCAATGCACAATAGGTTGTGTCGTTTAGAATTTTCGTGTTTTAATTTGTCTTGTTAGTTCTTAAAACATGTATGCAACACAACAGTATTCTTGATTCATCAAAACAGATTACCATATATATTTACTGGTTTAGAAGTGGTGAAGGTTTTTTAGAAAATAAGAAAAGTGCACCGCGTATGCGTACAAATACATGTCTTACTCGGAACGTATCATTTTTTCTCCTGGCTTCAACAGTCAACTGTTTAAGGCGAGCCCATCAACAGTCCGATCAGTTCAAAACCGCTTCAGTAAATCACAGTGTTTTCCAATAACTGTTTGGAATAGTACACTAAGCACCAAACGAGACGGCCCTCTCAACGTTTCTTGTCATGCAATTGGCATTTTCAGACCCAGGAAAATACATCATTTACAAATTACTAAGTCAATTTGCTACCAAAAAAACATTGCAATCTATTAAGGTGCTGATCAAAAACACTTTCAAAGTTCACCTGTGCAAGTTAATTTGTTGGAGAGGCAAATAAAATGGCTAAAAATTCCGGCGAGCAGAAAGCAGCAAAAAAGCGTATTTGTGGTGTTTGTGGAAAACTTATCTTCTCAAGGAATTACAACGATCATTTACGGGTTCACACGGGAGAAAGACCATTTAAATGCAAAATTTGCAGCAAAGCACTTACCCACAAGTCAACCCTAAACATGCACAGACGCGCAGTTCATGAAAAACAGAAACCTTTTAACTGTGGATTCTGCGAAAAGGCCCTTGCAACATTCAGACATCTAAATGAACATGAGAGAACCCACACAGGCAAAAAGCCGTTTCAGTGTCCATTTTGCCCAAAAAGGTTCGCGCGACTGTACCAAATGAAGGAACATATGATGACGCACACAGGAGAAAAGCCGTATAGCTGCAACATCTGCAATCAGAAATTCACCCGAAAAGAAAGTCTACGCGCGCACCACCAAACTCACTTAGGTATGGGAGAAGGATATAAAAAGTCTTTAAAACCGGATATTTTATTTGTTATTAACTAAACGCTTTTTATTTTATATCCGCAGTTAGTAGAATCAAAGCTTGGAGCTGCCTTTTCTGTGGAGAAGTGTTCTGGTTTTGATAGTCATATTCTATCTCACACAAAGGAAAAGCCGCACAAATGCAACGTTTGTGGAGATTGTTTTAACCGAATAAGCAATCTGAACACACACATAAATGCAAAACACTCTGACAAAGAAAAGTACTGCTGTGAACTCTGTGTAAAGACATTTAAGTCCAAAAACGGTCTTGAAGAACATGTGCAGCGACATTTGGGAGAAAAGCTTTTTAAATGTTCTGGATGCAAACAAAGCTTCGTCAGTAATTCCGCACTAGCAATGCATACTATCATACACACTGGTGAAAAACGGTTTAACTGCGACGCTTGTGGGAAAGATTTTGGACAATCGTCTCACTTGAAACGTCATCAGAAAAATGTTCATAAATTATAAGGTTTAAATAAGTATTGTCGATGAAATATTTTGTTCACAGTGATTAAAATCTCCAGCTCAGTTATTTGTTAGCTAGTGCTTTTAAGCTAGGTTCATGTATGAGGACGCTTGGCCCTAGCGGCTAGGTTACTTATAACAAGCTATCAATTCAATCTGTCCCTAATTACTAAAATAATTGGAACGTTTTGACATGTTAAAGCATTCTTAAAAAATGTTCTATTTTTCTTACAATAAATACAAATGAAATTAATTCCTAATTCTGCTCATATTTTATTTAGATTTTCAAGGAAAAAATATTAAATGTATCTATTTGCAATCATATTACCATTGGTTTGATTTGATTGTATCTCAAATGAAGAAGCCAAATCTTACATAAAACCTCACACAACCAACTTCGTTCTGCTCGTTTGTGACCTTTCGTGTATGCGTTAGGCGTTACAGACGGCACGCTCAAGCTGAAATTAATTAGCATGTCCTAATTTGTTCAATAATGCTCCGCCGAGCCGCATACAGGCAGATTTGGGAGAAAAGTGGCTTGCCTGCTTTGAATGCAAGCAGGGTGCTAAAAAGTTTCATAGCATTTTGTCAAATTGTCGTGCTTCTTTGAGTTTGTTCTTAGTAAATGTAATTAGCTCTTATATTGGTTTAGTACAACTGTTTTGAACCTACAGAAGGATTAAAATTGCTTTTAATCACAATATCCAAATTAGAAAATCATTTCCCCCAGCAAAATGAAATTTTATTGCTTAATCTAAGCACTAAATATTGTCTAATGCTATTTGTCATGGAAATATGTCAGCAGTGTGTCTACTGCTAATTCATTTTTGATACAACTGAGATTTAAAAAAGGCTATTTGTATGGCCTAGCAGAAGATTTTATTTTCTTTACAAATCATAAGTTTGAATATACTATGCTTCGAAGGAAATATTTTAATGTATTACCCAACACTGAGTGGACGAAACTCGAGGCGTTTCCAAAAAACCAAGCCCACTCGGTTTGTCCGGGGTGTTTGGGTAAAAATGGGTATTTCTGTGTATGGATGGGTATTGCATTTCAATGTACTTAACTCTGCATTGACCAAGAGTTTTACTTCCCAATCGGGAGTAGCGTAGCAAACAAATCATTTGTCAAATGATTTGGGAAAGCAAAATATATGTATATTTTGAAACATTTTGATATTACATACAACCAAAAGGTTGATTGTTTACAAAATTTGTATTTTCTCAATATTTTTTTAAACCCCACTTTTATCTGAAACCCACTTTCGAGACAAGGTAGGCTGGGTACCCAAAATCCGGGTTAAACTGGGTTACCAATCCCGTGGGTAATTGGCACACGGGCACACTGAATTTTGTCACGTGAAATTCAAATAGCGCATACGTGTTTTGGAATAACTGTAACCATGCTTTACGGTAGAGGTATTTTGAATAACTGACATTAAGAATTATTTTATAAGCTAAAATGGCAAAGTTATTGTATGAATCAGTGGGGCAAAACGCTTCTACAGTCAAAAAAGGTGTAGCTATTTTTTCCAAGTCACCGTTATCGGAACTCTTATCGTGCATCAGAAATACTTGTGACACGATTTCTGAGAACCAACTTGAAATATTGTGGTTGTTTAAAGAAAATTTGCGTGCAATCAAGACTGAAGTGGATTCTTGTTTAAATCAATTAATTGGACGTGAATTGGAATTAAAACACACTGTGAAGAGTGGAAATTCTATTAAACAACCGGATGCTGAAAATAAAATTGCTATCCATGGTTTGCAAAGCCTGAAAAACGGGGAAACGTGTGAACAGGCAGTCGTAGCTGTCAACTTGTTTTTTGAAAAAGTACTGAAAATTCAAGTAAAGGCAACATCTGTTGAAGTTATTAACAGTGCATCACATGACGTGGCAATTGTTTCGTTAGCATCGGTTATAGACAGACGTAAAATTTTCGGAAACTGTCATCGCTTAAAAAGTTTCGGTGAAAAAATTTCAATTACTGATAACGTGCCGTCAAACAAGAAGAAAAGAAAAAAGCTAGCAGTAGGAGGTCACATTTCCGATCGTCCAGTAAAGAGGGATCATGTCAAAAGAGATTGTGAAAACAGAAACAGTACGCAGAGCCCCCCGCCCGAAAGTAAAACCGACCAAACGGACCTTAAGGCAGAAGGGAGCATTGAGGAAAATTTCTGGAAATCAACTGAAGTGCAAGAGAAGAGACACGAAATTTTAGAATTGGTAACAAAATATGGATTCGAGGAAAAAGACGTTCTCAGACTTGTAAACCTGATTAATGCTGAAAACCATAGAAGACTAGAAACAAATCTTTGCATTTGTGAGACGTACATGGATTTGGATTGGAAACAACTCTCGGAAACATTTGGGAACGCCCTACCAAGGAAGTTTGTTAAAAAACTGAAGCTCATCATAAAATGCCTCGTCAACATGTGGAATTTGGAACAGCGCTTGCATAGTGAAAAATGTTATTGTCAGCACATATTATCCTATGCTGACGAAATCAAAGCTGAAACAAAGTAAAAGAGCGGATGGACCAGAACTGCCCCATTAAAGATACAAAATTTAGGGATGATTAATAGTTAAATAATGTACTGGTAACCAAATTGGTTTAGAAAATGTCACTACTGAAATTATTATAAGTTGGTTAAGAGCTATAATATCGATATGGCTATGAATTTTTGCAATGCTATATAAGTACTTAATTAGTCAAATATGAGCTTGTTATAGAAATTGTATGTAGTAAAAATGACTCTGTCAACAGTCAACAAGTGGAGCGTGGAACTGCGCTTGCTCAGTGAAAAATGTTACGGTCAGCACATTTTTATCACAGCATGACGAAGTCAAAGCTGAAACTTTTTGGAGAGAGGATTGACTAGATTGCTGCGTTAATATTTATTAAATGTTGAGCTCGATTGTAAAGCAAATTTTAAAAAACGTTATTAATAACAAGTGAACCAATTACTTAACTTTCAAAGTAAGTTCTCTGAAGTATGTCAGTGAACTGTTATAATTTGTATTTTACTGTTTCATTTGCGTTTAGAAAAATGATGTTATACTTTTATGTTGTAGCAAATTTCATGAAGGAATTGTAAAGGTAAAACAGACGGAACTCGATCATGATTATGCAAACATGTATTGTATACTAAAAGTTGGCTCAATGGGCACTGCCTAAGAGCTGTAGTTTATCAATAAAACCCTATTCATTCATTCATTCATTCATTCATTAAGAATTATTTAAATTATTTGAAATAAAAGACAACAAAACTCAAACCTATGTTTTTGTTTTGAAGAAATTTACCAGGGCAACTTACTCCGGTCAAGCAGGTGTTTCAATAGACACTAAAGCTTTCGTGCAAATGCGTGCTTTGTATTACATATATTTAACGTGATAGTTTTGTTGTTACGGAATACAATTGCCAAATTGTTTACTCTCACTTAACGGAGTTACTAAACCAGAAGTTAATACCACTAATATTTAGTAAATCCGTTAAACTATAATTACCGTTAATATTAACAAATTAAATTTTTGCAAACATAATACAAATGTAGTAATTTATTCTTGTTTACTGTTATGTTTTCTAATTTATGATAATATATGTAAATAAAACCAAATAGGAAACATGCTTTAAGGCAAACCATGCCATTTTCAGTACAAAAAAAGGTTTGCTTAAGTACTTTCAGCTTATGGAAAAGCTTATTAATACGTAAAAAAATTAACTCTTTGTTGTCAATTTAATGCTTAAGAATTTAAATTCAATCTACAATCAAACAGTTTTTGTCAAACGTTAGTTGAACACTTATGCAATTGTTTTTTAATTTAAAAGTGAAATATATTAGAGATTTATCATGCCATGATATCTAAACTACTAGTGAATAAGTCTAACTCAATTGTATGAGTACGAGGATAATTCTTGATGATCGAATCGTGCATAAATGGTAATTTATATTACGAAAAATGTTTTTCCTTGCATTGTATTTAAATAGATGTATGTTAGAGTTTTGTTAATTCTCTCTCTGTTCAATTTAATTACCGTCAAATAATTTAAATAGTTTTTACTATTATGCAATATGCTTTAATTCAAAAGCAAGTTTAAAGTTTTCCCCAAAGCAGTGAATTATTTCCCAAAACTTCGATAAGAGTAGTTTTTCAATTCTCAATGAACATTTGCAGAGAGAATAGTACCTAATACAGTAATTCTAGTTCATGTTGCAAGACAACGCAGGCACCAATGGTTCTCGTGCTTGTATGCAATTGCTTTGCATTTACTTTGTCGTACTAAATCAAAGCACTTTGAAGGGTACTAGAATGTAAAAACTACGTTAATCCTTTCAAAATGAGATTAGTTCCGGGAATATTTCTCTAGTTGAGCGTTTCTCACTTAAAAATGGCAATCTTAACGGGTCATGTTTTACTAACTTGAGCAAAATTTTTATTTTTACTGAACTAATGGAGTTGAATTATAAATATAAATGTTTCAATATAAATATTATAGGTCATGCTCACATTAGGTGTACTGGAATATAAAGAACACACTGTAAAGTAATACGTGTGTAAGTTGACGTTGACTTAACCGTTTTCGCGGAATGTCTGTCAAAACGCAATATTTGCTTCTTTTTACTGTAATACTATACCTTTCGGGTTCCACACTCAGTGCCAACCTCAATTACGTAATGCACGTTTGTGTCAAGTTCAAAGAAATTAGTACCTGAAGCCTAACAACACTGTTAATTCTTCTTCACGCCCATCTTCCTCCTTCAATATCTGTTGTAGAGTTTAATAGTTTCTAAGAAATATACAAACAAGGCAATGCTGCTAATTTAATCTAACTCAGCTCAAAATGTTTTTTTGCTTATACCTATACTAATATACCTACTCCTAAACAACACATGTACCTACCAATACCAAATATTGAATTTTTTCTGCCTATCATTAGCTTACCAACACGGCTTATTTGTATCATGGTGCTAGTTGCCGTTGATTGCATATATATGTTTTATATATATAATTTTGACTACTAACAAAACTGAAATTCCTGAAAATATAATCATTATTATCGTGAAACCTTGAAGTACCAAATCAAATTGTAAAATCGGATGAGATGACGTGATAGAAATTTTAGTTGCTCTTAACATAGTTATTTGTTTTAAACCTACCTTTGTTAAGGGAACCATCTGATAATATTAGAACCAAATCATTAAGTAGACTTGAAAACTGATGCGCTATGCAAAAGTTTATAAAATGCACACAGGTAATAGAAAACCTAGACTAAAAGGTGCGTCCAAACTCGAATTCTTGTAAAGTAAAATGGTGGTGCTGAGTTCAGGCTTTCAGGACACCATAACAGAATTAATCTTGAACTAGATGCTAGCAATCTATTCTTAATATTATGATATCAGTTTTAAACCATTTACTAATCAAAATATATTAAACTGTTGACCATTCTATTCGCTTGGTGTTTGTTTGCTTACCCTGACTGTCATTTGTATTTGTTGCTTTTTGATCACGGTATCGAATTCATGAATACTTTTGATTGTCCATAGGGCCATAGAAGTACCCCATCTGGTATCGCGTCAAGTCATATCTTTTTTTCGGGTCTGAACAAGTTGCTGAAATTTACCCTACATAATTCCTGTGATTTTCTGTTGCGTGAGGAAAGAGTATGTAGAAATATTAACATATTCAGCATTGAACTTTTGTTTGCCCAGACATATACATATAAACAAGTACTCAGTCGAGCTTCAAAAATGGATATTTTCATCTAGTTGTAGTACTTGACCAGTAGAAAATTTAATAAATTATAGTTTAAATAGGGTAGCAGTTGTTTTGCAAGTCGCAAAAATGTTAATATTGAGAATTTTAGGTGATTTGAAAAAGATTAAACTCGACTCTTAATGACACGATTACGTTTCAGGTTCAGGGTTGGCACCATGTCAATGTCCATGGACAAATGACATGTCCATGACATGACATGTCATGGACATTTGGAACCACCATGACAAATGACATTATGACATGTCATGTCATCTTTCGTGTCATGTCCAAATGTCAAAATGTCATGAAAAAATAAAACTGACAAATGGACATTTTTACTAGTTCATGCTGCCTAATTAACACGCTGTACCGTGCAACAAGACTCCACGCTTCAAAGCATGGATTCATTGGACTCCTCAGTCCATTTTTCGTGCACATTTTCAAATATTCAAGCTCATCTGCAGACTTAAAAGACAAAAACATATAGTCATGAGCTGAAATGCCCAGTTGTTTTGTCGAAAGTCAAAATCCACGCAATTCAGAACCAATGAATCATGCTTGGCTGGCTTGGATGAAGGTGGAAATTATTAGAAACAAGATGGGATGAGTTCGGATAATGACTAATGACCAAATTCAAACGCCTGCTTGTGAGCTGGAGATTCTTTCTTTTATTCCACCAATTCAGCTAAACATTTTGGGGCATTGTGAGTTTAAAAAATGGGTCAGAAATTTTGGACATGTCAATTTGTCCGGACATTATGTCCAAGACATGTCAATTTGTCATAAAAAATTTGAATTTGACAAAAATTGACATTGATGTCCAATGTCCATGTCAATTTGACAAATTGACATGTCATGTCCACAAAAATTTGAAAATTGACATATTGCCAACCCTGTTCAGGTTGACCAAAACTTTAAGAAATAATTAGATACTACAGGTGGAAACCACACCGTTTTATGGCGGATTAAGCATTTTGATAATGCAACAGATAATCTGTGCCGTACGCAGCCGATGAGTTGCAATAATGCTTATTCATCCGTCTTCCGTTAAATTGGGTTGCTACTCAATGCAAGATCTTAACGCGTACGCAATTAAGCCTGATTTATGAAGGAAATAAAGCAAAAACATTACGTGAGGCTATTTCTTATTTTAAGACAAAACGCAACACATTAATATACAGGTAACCAAAGTTGAAGGTTTTCAAACCGTGGTGTTTTTATAATAAACAAATATATAGTTCTAAGGTAGATCAGCGATGTGCGGGGAAATAAGATGGGTTTCCTTCTTATCCAATTTTGCAATAGAGTTTTGACTTTGTGCAACAAATGTGCTCTGCTGTACAACAAACGGTTGTATACTTTACTTGTTAGCAGGTTTACTAGTCAATGTTACTTAAATTAAATGTACTTGGATGAATCAATTCATCTATCCAGAGAACCATGCGTACATAGATCACAAAGCTTACGTGGCAGACAAAGCCCTATGTTAAGGATTTAATGATTAGCAATCATTTAATGATTTGTGTTTATACATATTAAATAGTATCTACAAAATACTAACAAATAACCTTATTAACCGTGTACAAAAGTCTCTACAAAACATGTATGTAAACCTGTTATGCAATGTCTCTTGCACCAAAAAATTTTAATTACTTTTTACTTGAAATATAATATGTTTTAAAATAACCAACTCCATTTGGAGCAAGTAATGGTCAAATAGTTAAAATTCTCGTTGACAATTATCTTTATACAGATCAATTATTCTTTCAATCATTTTAAACTAAGTTTTGCGCAGAGATTACCAAGTATAACAGACAAACAAATCCACTGCCATGCAATCAAGGAATGCATAATGCATAAATCCTAAAACTCTGACACTTGTAATGTGCTATATCGTAGACATATTTGTTTGCATTAAATTAGCTAACCACAAAACATTTTAGAGGATTGGGTCAGTTGCGTTTCCGTGAACTTTCTCCTTGTGTGTATTTAGGTTCCATGAACATCCAAATGACTTTCCACATGCACTGCACCCGTATGGTTTCATGCCACAATGCACGACATTATGATGAACATCTAGACTTCGCTTGGTAAGGAACGCCTTTCTGCATATATGGCACTTGTACAGTTTTTCACCCAAGTGATTTTGTATATGTACTCTGAGGTGATTCATGACCTTAAATCCTTTGTTACAAAGGTCGCATTTAAATTTCCTTTCCACAGAATGCTTCCAGCTTATATGACGTCTCAAATGAGATGACTGGCTAAAATAATCGCTACATTTGTTGCAAGAGTAAGGCTTTTCCTTTGTATGACTACGTAAATGCAGGTGAAGATTCTGCAGCGTGGAAAAACCAGATAAACAGAATACGCAAAAGTGAAATTTTGAATTATTTTCTGCAAAATTACAAAAAATACCACGAAATTTATTAGTACAGAAAACATATAATACAATCAACAATCTCGGATTTTTACGCATGCTTACCTTTATGTGTTCTTTGATGAGATTTTAAGTCAGACGCCCGACAAAAGCGTTGAGAACATTTCGCTGGCTGAGCATCGATAGAAGCTTTATGAAAAAGCCCAACAATACGATACAAGCTATATGGATTTTGCTAACAATTCGACACAAGCTATATGGATTTGCCTTACAATACGACACAAGCTATATGACATTTTTGGAACCAATGCAGAACAAGCTATATGAAAATCCGGGGTAACTTGAGAAAGATATACCAAAATGTGCAGAATTTTCTGGTGGTCATTTTGGTATATCTTTCTCAAGTTACCCCGGATTTTCATATAGCTTGTTCTGCATTGGTTCCAAAAATGTCATATAGCTTGTGTCGTATTGTAAGGCAAATCCATATAGCTTGTGTCGAATTGTTAGCAAAATCCATATAGCTTGTGTCGTATTGTTGGGCTTTTTCATAAAGCTTCTATCGATGCTCAGCCAGCGATTTGTCAAATTTGAGGTGTTTTTCCCCCGTATGAGACTGCAAGTGTGCCTTCATATGTTCATGGTGCGAAAACCGCTTTTCACAAAGTGGACATTCAAAAGGTTTTTCTCCTGTGTGGATTCGCTCATGGGAAGTAAGGTTTTGTCTTGTTGAAAATTGCTTTGCACACTGACCACATTTGAAAGGTTTTAGTTTCTCATGAACGCTTCGTCTGTGGTAATTTAAACTACCTAGTTGAGAAAAAGATTTGTTGCAGATATCACACTTGAAAGGTTTTTCGCCTGTATGTATACGCATATGCGTCTTGTGGTGGCTTAACTTTTTTGAATTTTTTCCACATACATCACATTTATGAACATTTTTTGGTGACATGGTGTTTCAAAAGCGGTCTGTGCGAAATGTAACTGTTTTACGCTGCCAGTATTAGAATCCACATACACAGGCTTCCAAAAATAAATGTTGCTTTTTAAGAGATGTCTCTATTTTTACTGAATAAAAATGACAATAAACGTAAATGCTTAATTTTTTCTTTTCTTGAGAATGCACCGCACAACTCCTCAACTCCACCACCTCAAGTATCTAGTTTTTTAGCAGAACTACAGGTTTTTAAGAAACATTCCATGTGAGAAGTGTTCCTATTTACTGTTGTAATAACAGCTCAACTTGAATCGATTGGTAATGACGGTGTAAATCTAATGGACGTGTGTGAAGAATGATTGCTGAAGGTTGCCTACCTAATCAGCTTACAAATCGAACATACTTCTTCTAAGCCCACACATGGCGTACTGTGTACCAGTTTCTCAGATTTATACTAAAAGTTAAAGCCTCATTATGTGATTTAACTTAGGTCTGCGCATATTGTTTATGCATATAGTTATCCTGTTGCAAAAGTACCTTGTTCAGCTACATGGCATTCACGAAATTAAAAAACACACTTTTGAGTAGTATTTTTTAATCTTTTAAAATATATCAAGTGCCTACGTGACTTTTTGCTCTTCTTGATATTACAAGGTAACCGGTGACTTGGCACTGGTATCATTGTTTCTTGATTGCTCGTAAGTAAAGTCTTGGACTTTTAAACATGCACAGCACTACTCTTTTATGTTTTTTCAGCAGCATAATTTGAGTCCGATGGGATTAGCTATGGATATTTTATCATGCAAGATTTATTGGGTTAACTATGACTTATCCCCAACAGAGATAAAATGTTTTTGACATCAACACAAGAGTTCTTGGAAAAATTAAAAAGAGGTGAATCGGGTAATTAGCATAATAAATATGCATGTAACCGCACAGTTAAACCTCATCATTCATTTAGGAGTTGCTGTAGTGCGCAGTTAAGTCGTAGTATGGCCTTCAATACTTTGTGTATTTTTGTGGAATTCAGGTATTTAAGGGTTAACAGGAACGGGTTTCTTTTGAAACGATGTTTAAGATACAAAAGAATTTAGATTTTTTCTGCTGTATGAAATGAGGAATGCGTAGCAAGATAAAAGCAAAGAAAGTATATTTAGCAATATTAAAAATGACACAATCAGTTGTGCGACAACTTTTCGTACCTCAATTAACACACCCCATCAATTAACGAACTTAGGATCTGATTACAATAAACTTTCGTGTTGTCGTGTCATGCAGAACATTCTGAGAAAATTAGTCTAAATCTTAGTTGAAGACATTTTTGGATCTCGTATCTCGTAGTATTAATTTCTTTCACAGCAGCTTCAAGTTTGTTGTAAAAATGCGCTCACAGTGAAGTAAGTATTAACAAAACCTAAAGTTTTGTTAATTTTCAACTCCTGAAGTTACCAGGTTAAAATATTATACAGCTAAATCCTACTACGAGCTATTAACTATTTGAATGTGTTTATTTTCTGAACATTACTAAATCATGTCACTACTTTTTAGCCTTAAAGTTCAAACTTTGCCCAAAAGCAGGCTCATTTTCTTCCTGTTTATACTGTTGCAAATCCAGCAAATTTCCACGCGCGATTCTGATTACAAGGACATATCTGTCAGCCAATGGGAACAGCGCGTGGACGAAACACAAGAGCTAGTAAAAACCTTTTATCAAGAAAACATTTTAAACCCATTAAAAATTATTAACACAGTAAAAGTTAACAAAGCAGTTGAACCATTTGACAAGTATGTTGTCGAAATAGCAATAATTTGCGACAGAGACTTTAGTGGATTGTTCCAGCACAACCAAACCAAAATGCTGGAATATTGGCAGGCAATGTTTTACGACGTTCAGTTGCGGTTTAATACACTGCCAAGTACAAAATTTACTTTTCGCGTAAATGAACTTCTGACACTTGAGGTAAGGCATAGCTATAGCTGACATAATATTTTGTCGAAAATGACATACCAGAAATATTTAGATTTTATAAATAAAAACATATACTTTTTCATGAATAGGCGGCCGACCAACAAGCTATTGTAGAAGTGGCTCGCGTAGACTCAAATACTGTTTTGCTTAAGGAAACACGTCCAGCGTTTTCAAGATGGCTGCAACCAAAGTTTCGCACATCTGCAAATTTTGATATTGCAATTTTAGCCGTTGGAGCTCACTTTATGCAGGGGATTGCTGGTCTTGCCACTGAAGATGCAGTCTGCACGTCTCTGAGGACAAGTACCCTTGTTTTTTCAGAGAGAACATCTGACGCTGCTTCTGTTCTCGCTCATGAAATTGCTCACGTGTAAGTAGTTTTTCACAAAATATTTTTATTCAAAGGAAACGAGCACGTACTAAATTTTCTTCTAAATACAGTTTAGGCGCTGAACATGACGACGAGTTTACATATTCAGTTAATCAGTGCGGTGAGCTTCCAAAATTGGGACATGTGATGAAAGGAATTAAGACCACAGGAGAAAATGGAAAACGACACTTCTTTTCCAATTGTTCCAATAAAGTTTTAGCAAAGAAGCACACAATCAGGTTGAATAATTGCCCTAAAGACATCAAAAGAACACAATCTCCAATCATTGATACAGAAATTATGTTAGCGCAACCAACCTTGTCGTTTTTGGAGCAATGTCGAATGCTGACAAACAGCTCTTCAGTGTTCCTTAAACATGTAAATTCTTGAAAAATCTTACATCAACTTTCAGTTTGCTAAAGTAAAATACGAGGTGTTACAGCTTATTGGTATGTATTAAAACTTATTTGGTCATTCCTAATTTATTTCAGAATGATACAAGCTGTAAATTTGTTATCTGTCGTAGCGAAAGGTTTTTAGGCGGGATAGAATTCATCGAGCAGTTAAATGGATCCCCATGTAGTGACGACAACGGAGCAAATGGAGTAAGCATTATATTTATAAATACCTACATAACTTTATTGTTTAGTCGAAATATTTATTACAAAAGAATATTCTTTGAAGGAATGTTTTCGAGATATCTGCATGCCACCTGGAATTGTTCTAAAGAATACTGCGTCTGATAACTGTCTTAGCGATTACAAAGGTGAGGATGACGGAATGTCAAGTAATGTGATTTCAAATAAGTGCTCGATACCAAGAAAGGACCACCTGGACGTTATCAGAATAAGGCAGAACGGCACTAATGGAGTTCTGCTCATGAAGTACAACTGGGATTCAGAAAACGAAGTGCGGCGAACGTGCTTAACTCTATCATGTAACTCAAATGACACTTGGATTGCAAAGTTTGAAGAGTGCTCTTCCAAATCAAATATGACCTGGAATATAACCACACCACAAAATCAAACCAACCAGTTTATTTTGTTTCACGTGGAAACTGGAATGTGCTTAGGGTTCAATGAAAATTTTGGAGAGGTGATTGGGTCCAGAAACTGCTCACAAAATAACAGTAGAGTTTTGTGGACGCTGATGCTAGAAAATGGTGACATTTTGGCGCACGCAAACCTAACCAACATAATACACACTCGTGAATCAAATCGACAAGTTTTGGAAGAATTTCTGAAATATTATGCTTTGTGTAAAATTGCAGAGGCTATATGTGCTATCTATATTGGCTACACATTGGGAAACATTCTTTTGAAAAAACGTAGATCCTTAAACTGAAGATAGAAGTACGCCTTTTTACCTGGCCATTCAGCAACAATGCCTGAAGTGCGTCAAAATTTTTAGTGCAAAGTTTGATTTTAACGCTTTTGTAAACAACATAATATACATTTGATTAAAATATTCTTTAAATCGTAAATAAAATTAATTAATAATACGCTTCATATTTCCCAACAACCTGTCCCAAAAAGACGCTGACGAAAGCCTAAATACTTAATATATGATACATGCGCGAAAAAGTGATATAACTGTAGGTAATGTTCTTCAGTAAAAAACAGTAAATGATTTAAGCTTTAGGATATAAACATATTATTAGCAGATAAACCTTAGGAATTCTTTGGCATGTAGCAAAACACTACAAAACAGCACTAAAGAACGTGAATAATTGCGAAACAGCTAATTGTGAGCAAAGCAATGTTCTACAAATCAGCTTCTGGATTCCACTATACCCAACTGCTATACAGAATGTCTTTCAAACAATATTTTCGCTCAATTTATTCAATGTAAATCTGCATTTTATAAACGTTTGCAAAAGGCATAGTTGTGAAGTCCATTTAATGACTTGGTTCCAGTAGCGCAAGACATTTCTGTTAATAATACAACAGTTTATTAAGGCAACAGATCTGCATGTCAGTAAAAACGTGTGGCGTCAAGAAAAATAATTTTGTAAATTCTTAAATACATTTTGGAAAAATAACTATTTTAAAGACAACCTGAATTTTCATCAAGTGATATCATCCGATTTTAATGGTTAATTCGGTATTTATTAAACCTTGACTTCAGTAAAGCATTTTCAGGTTATGCAAACAAAGTATGTAGGTTTTCCTTTAGCACAAGTAAAAGGTTCAATATTTTTTTTTAAATTAATCAAAGTTTAAAACGAAAACATGGTAGAAAGTCATTAAGCATCACATTTGTCTTGGAATATGCTGCTGAGCTAAGATATTGAATACAAATAGCATACCTAAAGATAAAAAATTGAATTTCTAGGAGGTACTGAAACAACGTTACAAATTTCAAAATACCTGTTACTTTGTAATGCAAAAACGAGTAAAAAACTCACGTACACATTTAAAATATTTTTTAAATTTATATATGAATATAGATGTTTTAAGATATTTTAAGGGAATAACTAAACACCACTTCATATTTATACTTATGCATTTCGTGAAAGTAAAAGTTCATTAGAATTTAAGCTTAATTAATTGAAGGTACGGGTTCAAAGTTAAAAATAGCAGATAAGTGTAGGCCAGGCAGTGTTGAAGATTCCGTGCAATTCGATAAGTTTAAGTAATAATAATAATTCTTTATAATTCTTTCATTCCCCAATCCATGTACACATACCCGACCAGTTTTTAAAAAATTATTTTAATCTTTCCTGTAGGAAGCAAAAACACGCTAGGCATATTTAAAAAGGTCTGAAAAGCCAGGTATAGAAACATTATTCCAGGAATTGTGAAGGATTAACGCATTTTGTGTAGAACATAGTACCTTTTTAAGTGCTTCAGTTTACTAAGAACAACTAAACTCAATGCTACCACGAAGAAATACGAGAACTCATATTACCTGATTGTATTATCTTGAAGAACGGATTAAGATTGAAGTTAATACTAAAAAATAACCTTTTTCTCAGTAAACTTCAACAGTCAAAAGCATGAAACGTACCCATCCACTGTCCATCTTTTAACCCACTTCAAACATTAAATATATTTGTACGTTTTTACTTCTCAGTCATTTAGGTGGTATACACCTTGCACCAAACTAGGACGGCTCCCTCAACAGTGTTGCTCTCGTGTCTTACATGTTCATATCTGATGTACTCTGACTCTTATATTTAAATCAATTACAAATAAGTACAACAGTTTTTTCTAGAAAATTTCATGTTCCTGTAGAGAGTGTTGAACTGGAACTTATTTAAAGTTTACTTGTGTGCAACTATTCCGTGCTGTGGTAGGAAAATGGACAAGAATCCTTTCAAGCAGGCAGATGCAAAATTGCGAGAGTGCAGTTTTTGCAAGACACCAATTAAAAAAAGCTATTACGCGGCTCATTTAAGGGTTTACACAGGAGAACGACCATTTGAATGTATAGAATGCAATAAAGCATTCACTCTTGGTGAAAATTTAAAGCGGCATAAACGGAGAACTCACGAAAAACCGAAGCCGTTTCCCTGTGGCTTCTGTAGTAAGGCTTTTGCAACATCTCCAGAATTATTGTGCAAAATGTAAGTGTATAGTTACTACCGTATTCATTTATGACGAATACACAACACAACAGTACTAACTACAGAAGCAAATTATATTTAGTGACGACCATGCATTTAACAGAAAAAGTTAAGAATCCGATAAAGTTCTTCATTATATTGTTTATTAATCAATAGCATTATGAAATCATTTCTTATAAACCAATGTTTTACTTACAAAACTTATATATTCATTTAGATATTATATGAATCAATGTATACTATTGTATTTCTTAATTATAAATTTTTAAAAAAATCATTGATGAACAACCTTCATATGGCTCCTTAAATTGCCGGTTCGTCCAAAACCTTTTCCACAAACATTGCATTTGAATGCCTTTAACCCGGTGTGTGTAACACTATGGCTTACCAGTTCGTTTTTACTGACAAAACTCTGTTTGCACTCGGAACAGCTGATGAGTTTTTCTCCCAAATGCCTCTGCATGTGGACCTGAAGATCCCATTTGAGCTTAAAAATCTTTTTACACAGTTCACAACTGTATTTTCCGCCCTCAGAGTGTTTTCTTTTTATGTGTGTTTTTAGATGACCTGCTTGGGTGAACGGTTCTCCACAAGCGTTGCAACTGTAAGGTTTTTCATTTGTGTGAGAACGAATATGAACATCAAGGTCGTGAAGCCTTGAAAACATTTGTTCACATAAAAGGCAGCTCCAAGTATTAGTTTTACTTACTGCAAATTAATAAAAAATCAATAAATTGAGATCAATAAAAATATCCAATTTCTAAGATTTTTTATCCCGCTTTCAATTACCTTGATGTGTTTTACAGTGACTGCTTAATTGAGCCTTCTGTCTAAATTTTTTATTGCAGATATTACAGTTATACGGCTTTTCTCCAGTGTGCGTCATCATGTGCTTCTTCATGTCATTCATCTGTGCAAACCTGTTTGGACAAAGTAAGCATTGAAACGGCTTGTCGCCTGTGTGGATCCTTTCATGACAGTTTAGTGAATGAGATCTGGCAAATTGCTTGTCACAGAAGCTGCAGTTAAAAGGCTTCTGCTTTTCATGAACCGTGAGTCTATGCTGCTTTAAATTTTCCTTTTGACTAAATGATTTGTTGCAGTCTTTGCATTTAAATGGTTTTTCTCCTGTGTGAACCCTCAAATGCCTCGAGTAATTACATTCTGCCATTTGTTTTCCACATATATTGCATTTACGTAATTTTGTTCCTGTCTCCCTGCCAGTTTTGTGATCCATTTTAATTAATACAACTACAATTCACTTTTAATTTTAAGCACAGGTCAATTTTGATTTAGTCCCGGGATACCACTTTACTAGAACCCTACTGTTTGGTGTAGCAAAATGTAATAATAATTTGTAATCGATATAAAGTTCAGTATGTAATTCAACCAGCACAGGAATTAGCATTCAGGGATCCGTTATGTGTTGGTACCATGTGTAGACTAAGCCACACAGAACGGAATTATAATATATTTAAAAATGTGAATTACTCTAGTGGTTGAAAAGTGAAGCTGCTAACATCGTTGTTTCATACAATTGACTATTAAGACTACCGACAAATAGGTACTCTTCAAGTATGCACACTACCTTTTCTTATTCCAGTGTAGTATAATCAGATGCCATAATTTCTTGAACTAAATAGTATGTCACTGCATTGCATTTACTTCTTTTTACAAAACCATAGTACTTACAGAGGTACATAGTACTGTTCAAAATGCGTTAATCCTTCACAATTCCTGGGATTTTTCTATACATCCGTGTGCCATTTTAAAACATTATGCTTAAAGCGTAAAAATTTCATTTCTATAGTAAAGTTTTCCTTTTTTTGTTGTTGGATTCATGCAGCACGTATAGCCTTACTAGTTTTTAGTTTACAACATTGTATGTGCACTTACATTTGTATAAAGTCCGCAATAAAAATAATGTACTTCTGCAATCTTATAGCGATTTAAACTATGTTTCTCAGAATGTATTGCATGACACGGCCACACCAAACCTTAAAATAATCAGATCCTAGCCTCGTAAATTGGTGGGGTGAGTGAAATGAGGTATGTAATGCTTACGCACAACTGGTTGTTTAATTTTTGATTTGTCTAAATATATTGTTGGCTTTTAACTTACTCCGCATTGCTTATTTTATACAACAGTAAAAATCTAAACAGTTTTATATCTTGTAAGCCAAAAACATCCTTTAAAAGAAAACCCTTCCTGTTAACCCTCATTTTTCTCAATTTCTCAGAAATGCACAAAAGTATTCAAGCCCATAATTCGACTTAACTGCGTTCTAAAGCAACTCCTAAATGAATGATGAAGTTTGACCCAGCGGTTACATCTATATATATTATGCTAATTAGCCAAATCAACTCCTTTTATTTTTTCCAAGAACTCATTTGTTGATGTCAAAAATATTTTATCTCTGTTGGGGGTATACTCATTGTTTACCTAATAGCACTTGCATGATAAAACAAACATAAATATTAACATGTGATTCGAATTATGCTGCTGAACGAGCGTATTAAAAAGAAATGCTGTGCAACTTCAAAAGTCCAAGACTTACACTTACGTGCATCCCAGGAACAACGATAACAGTGCCAGATCACCGGTGATTTTGTAATATCAAGACGAGCAAAGAGTCACGTAGACATTTGAAATATTTCAAAGCATTAAAATATTACCACTCTAAAGGTGTGTTTTTGTATTTCGCTAAAGCCAGGGAACTTAACAAGGTACCCTTACAATAGGATATCTACATGCATTAACAATAAGCCTAGAGCTAAGTTAAGTCAAAATTTGACTGTCAAATTATGGGCTTTGCCGTTTAGTGTATTTCTGAGGAAGTGGGAAAAATACGCAAGGTGCGGGCTTAAAAGAAGGACTTACAATTTAGTAGTTCATTAGGTACCTTAAGCACTCATTCTTCATATACGTACATTTGATATACATCGTCATTACTAATTCATTCAAGTTGAACTGTTATTACAACAATGAATTGGAGCACTTCTCACATAGAATGTTTCTAAAAAACCTGTAGTTCTGCTGAAAAACTAGAATCTCGAGGTGGTAGAGTTGAGGAGTTGTGCGGGGCATTCTCAGGAAAACACAAAATCAAGCTTTTTCGTTTGTTGTAAATTTTATTCAGTAAAAGCTAAGTCATTTTTTGGAAAGCAACAGATTTATTCGTATGAGTTTTATACCTAGGTATGCAAGTACTATGACTGACTCTGTTAAGAATGTTACATTTAGCACTGACTGCTCCCAAAACACCATGTCACCAAAACATATTCATAAATGTGAAATATGTGGAAAAAAATCAAAAAATTTAAGCCACCACAAGACGCATATGCGTATACATACAGGCGAAAAACCTTTCAAATGTGATATCTGCAACAAATCGTTTTCTGATCAAAGTAATTTAAATCAGCACAGACGAAGCGTTCATGAGAAAGTGAAGCCTTTTAAATGTCGTCAGTGTGTAAATCACTTTTCAACAAGAGCAAAACTTACTACTCATGAGCGAATTCACACAGGCGAAAAACCTTTTGAGTGCCCACTTTGTGAAATGCGGTTTTCGCGAAACCAAGCCATGAAGGAACACTTGCAGTATCATATTGGTGAAAAACCCTACAAATGTGACACATGTTCTCAAAGATTTTGTCGTGCGTCTGAATTAAATTCTCATAAAAAAACACACGAAAGTAAGCATGCAAAAAAATTTGAGATTGTTGATTGTATTTGATTTCTTTATATAATAATTAATTTCGTGCTACTTTTCGTGTTATTGCAGAAAATAAACCTAAAAATTACACTTGCGTATTTTGTTTCTCCGGGTTTTCCACGTTACATAATCTTCACTTGCATTTACGGAGTCACACAAAGGAAAAGCCTTTCTTCTGCAACAAATGTCACGAAACCTTTAGCCAATCCAGTAGTTTGAGTGTTCATGTGACTTTTCAGCATTTTGAGGAAAAGAAATTTAAATGCAACCTTTGTAACAAAGGCTTTAAGGTCACGAGGAACCTCAGACGCCATATACAAAATCACTTGGGTGAGAAACGGTACGTGTGCCATTTTTGCAGAAAGGCGTTTTTTACCCAGGAAAATCTAGATGTTCATTATAATGTCGTGCACTGTGGCATGAAACCATACGGGTGCAATGAATGTGGAAGGCGATTTGGATATCCATGTAACCTCCGTACGCACAAGAAAAAGAAACACGGAAACGGAACTGACCCAGTCCTCTAAAATGTTTTCGTGGTTACTTAATTTTTTGCATACCAACATGTCTACGATTTATCACATTACATGCGTCTGAGTTTGAGTCACATAAGGCTGTACTTTAAACTTAATTTTGAATAAAATTACAAAAGTAATTGTTTATCCCTCAAAAAATCATTTAAGGGCTAATAATGATTAATTTTTTGGCACGAAAGGATGAGGCATGATAAAATGAGGAAAAACAAATGTTTTTTTGAGGGTCGGCTGAAATATTCCCTTTTAGGAATTTTGTGTAAAGGGCTCCTCGATTGCAAGGCAGTGGTATGTTTGTCAGTTATTCTTGGTAACCCCAACACAAACTTTAGTTTATTTAAAAATATGTTTATTTGTATTGTGTTTTGTAAATTGTGTTGTATACATATAAATCCGAGCGAGAAATTTGACTTTTTCAACTTCACTTGCTCCAAATTTAATTGCTAATTTTAAGACAGAGTGAACGCAGTGTATTACAAGTAAGAAGTAAAAAATAGATCGTTGTGTTTGAGGGATTGTATAGCTGGTTTAAAAACGTGCTTTGTGGAGTATTTTGTACACACCAGGGATGGGGGCATTCCACTTGTAGATCCACCGAAGTGGACCATACACTCTTCCACTTCCCACAATCTACACAAGGTGTGGAGTGGAAGTGGGAAGAAATTTTCACTTAGAAAAGTGGATGTGTGGACGGTGGAGTAAATTTTCTGAAGTGTAGCCGGTGGGCGGTGTTGGAAAATTGGGAATTATGAAACTAAAAAGAGAATTTGTACTAGCAATATAATGCACACAATGCTTCTAAATTAGATCCATAATCTTTCTCTTAAAATTATTATATTTTGTTCATATTTTTCTACAATATTTCTCAAACTGAGTTCCAGTTCATATAAAATGAAATGTGCGCATGGATTGCACACAAATGCCCCAAGTTTAGCTGCTAATAATCCTTGTTTTATGCTATTCAAATTCAATATTTAACTGATATACAAACATGACTTTACATATCAATTGTGTACTTAGAAATCAATTGTGTACTTAGAAATCAATTGTGTACTTAGAAATCAATTGTGTACTTAGAAATCAATTGTGTACTTAGAAATCAATTGTGTACTTAGAAATCAATTGTGTACTTAGAAATCAATTGTGTACTTAGAAATCAATTGTGTACTTAGAAATCAATTGTGTACTTAGAAATCAATTGTATATTTACTGTTGATTGTTTCCAATAAAAGTTTCCATCCATATATGATATCCAGTGTAGTGGTGTATTTGGCCGAACTGTCTCTAAATGAAGGAAGTCGCTTTTCCTTTCTAAAATTTCAAAGCGCGCCTTGTTATGATAATCAGCTAGCATTTTGGTTGAAGTCGATGGCTCTTCGTGTTTAGGTATATACGCACCAAATTTATGAAAGTCTATTCCTTCCAATAAAAATGTATATCTAGGATATTTTCCCTAAATACTGCTGGGTTGATTGGCTTTCTCCGCGTGGCCAACCGTCGTGGAAGATATTACGGCAGACGCACTGGCAAAGTTTGTAGAAGCCGTGTTACATTTTCTGGAGGCCTGGTTGAGTCAAAATGGGGTTCTGGATTTGGGGATATAAAGTTTTTCGACTTTCGAAACACATACCATACAACTCCAAAAATTGCTGTTGAGAATATTAGCATCACCATGCGTCCAAAAGGGGTTGTCCTGTTGTTTGTTTCATGAAGCTTTTGAAACAGGTATAGTGCTCCAGATTGATTTTGCTCTTGGAGTGTAGCACACAGTGCTTTATATGCACCATCTAGTGTAAACAGAAGATCGTAAAGTAACTGCGATTTTTCCGAAGGAGTGCTCTGAAATGGTTAGTATTACGGTTGTATTTAAAAGTTAATATGATTCAGATAAATGATTGCAAAAATTATCTGGCTCTTAATTTTCTCCACGTCTTCAGCAGAAAGGATTTTCTTATTTTGTAACGACGCTAATAAGGCAACCGAGCAAGTAGTGTATGTTATAAGGCAATTCAAATTCTCCAAAATTTGTCTTTTTTCATGTTCTTCCATTGCGAATAGTTTATCTTAAACCACAGACAATTAAGTAAAAGTGTCGAAATGTAGATGAATTGGTAGTTTGTATGACCATAGCTGAAGCGTAATATTGAAAGTGTGAAACTGTCACTCATGTTAAGCATGCAGGAAATATTTAAACGTTTGGAGGATGTTATCTTCTTATCGCATTTGTGTGTTTGATGTATTTGGATGGTTTAACATTTATATCAATATGATATTCTATACTAGGGCAGCGGCCAAAGACCTGTTACGTACGTATCGCTGACAAATCATGATACATTGACTTAGTCAATGATTGACGTTAGACATACAAGCATAACTCAATTAGCCAGCAGTTATGAAACTTTTTATAATAAGCTTTTCATCGTTTTGATGATAACTATCTTCGTTTGTTGAAGTATATTTACATATCGTGTACAAAATATGTTTTACCTTTGGTTTTTTTTCAATTCCATCATTTTGTTTTATTCCGTTTATTCATAACCGGTATTCCGTTTCATTAAAGCAGTAGCAAAGAAAGCTTAGGTAACGTGGTGTAGTTATCGATAAGATTGATAAAGCATTGGTGTTTTTCTTCCTAATCCCTAATTCCTTCTGAAGTTAAAAGTTGAAAATGAATATTTGATTAGGTTTCGCGTTGGTGTTAGTTTCAACATTCAAACGCGACAAGTATTATAACAATCACGTAATAAATGAATAAATGAATTCCATGCGTTACACTAGTAATTAATACATGCATTCAGAGTTGGCTAGATACTCACAAATTGAGAATATGAAAATTCTGATATAAGACTGAAATGAATAACAAAAATAGATTATTGTATTATAGTTTGTATTTGTATCTATTTTTCTTGTGATTAGTAGTAGATTAGTACGATAGGTTGTGTTCAATATGGTGGATTGAATTTCATTAAAAAGAGAACGAAGCAAGATGCAGCCAATCGCTTGAAGTCAAAAATCAAATAATATCAATTTACAAAAATGTTTTTCCTAAAAATTTAAGTTTCTTTACTATGGTCTTACATTGTTACATTATAGCTTATTGGCTCACTGCTTCGACATGGGGGCTATTTGAGATAATCAGTGTGTGTTGTCTAAGTTCATTTCTGTAGTTATGATTAGATTTTCAATTATGGTATCTTGACAACCGTAAGTAGCGTACCAGTGGATAGTGGACACCGTTCACTTTCTCCGTCTACTGGTATGGTGGACAAAGAAATTTGAATATTTTTGGTAAAACTTTCCAGTAAACAGACAGATAGTGGACAAAGTGGACAATGTTCACGAAAACGGCACGCTGGACACGGAGAATATGCACACTGGCCGAAATAGAAAGATATGAATTGACATTGAATGTTAAATGTTTTGAATTCAAAAATTCAATATAGATAGGAAGTCCAACAAGTTGACTTTCAATGTTTTCGTGTTATAAATAAATAGCAAACTGGACCAAGAAGGACATCCTATTAAAATATTTTCATTATATTGTGTTTATATCAAAACAGGCCTATTTGACGTTTTGCTGTCGTTTTTTTTGAGGCTTTAGTTTATCATGTACATAACTGGTATGCAATGCAACATAATTATATGATGCTATAGGATGCTCCGTAGTGAAAAAACTGACTTGGCGTTATCCTATCAAAGCTATTTTTAATCATTATGTTATTACGAAGCTGAGCATAGTGAAGCTAGTATTGAGATTGTCATATTTGTCTGTCTGTCTGTCTGTGTGTGTGTCAGCACGATACAGGCCAGACGGTTTGTCCGAATCACACCAAATTTGGTACATTGATTCATTGGGTCATAAAGAGGAACCCTATTGATTTTGAGCCAGATTGGTCATCCCCCTGGGGTATTATGGGGAGGTAACCCCCCTGACCATATGCTTTATCAGAATCACACCAAACTTGGCACAGTGATTTATTGGCCCATAGCAAAGAGCCCTGTGGACTTTGAGCCAGATTGGTCATCCCCCTGGGGTAGTATGGGGAGATAACCCCCCGACCATAAAACTTGTCAGAATCGTACCAAATTTGGTAAAGTGATTCATTTGGTTATGAGAAATAACCCTATTGATTTTGAGCCTGATTTCTCAACCCCCTGGGGTAGTATGGTGGAGACAGAGAATCAAACAGATAGATAGATATGCATATACCTCAGCTTCGTATTTCAAATGATCATTAAATCGGTTTATTCAACTTCATGTAGATTATTTCTTCTTTTCCTCAAAACGCTGACAACATTCCTGTAATATTCCACTTATTCATAGTCCTGACTTATTTGCCTCTCGCTTTACTTTACAAAATATTCATTTCACTGATGCTTTCTCAGTTGAAGTTGCTAGACTTCAAATATCAAGCACAACTTTAGTGTAATTAGATTATCAGGATTTCACCAGAGTATTTGTTTTCAGATTGCAATCTAAAACCCTCATGATGTAATATCTAAAGACAGAAACTTTGTATTTGGTAAAACAAATTCATTACGTATTTTTGTAGTGGCTACCGCCACCCCAAAACAGGAATTTTTTCGAAGTCAAAATTTTTCGAAATTTCCGAAAACAAGAATTTGTATGCGTATAAAGATAACTAGTGTCAGGCACTTACTATTTGTAAACAAATTGTATTAAATGAAGTAACGTAACGAAGTTATGGGCATTTACAATTTAAATGATTTTGAACATTTAGTAGTGTAAAAGTGCAATTTGGATGAAATAAAAATTTCGGCTATCTTCAAATGACATAACAAAGGTTGCCGAAAAATTTCTGACCAAAAAATTTTCAACAAGTTATTTATAATTTTAATTGCCCTGTTAACTTTAACCGCAATTATCTTCTTTTCGCCTCCAGTACTAAACCCAATTACAATTGCGTTTGGTACATTTAAAGGTGATGATTCTAATGACGTGCCTATTGGGTTTAGTACTGGAAGCGGAAAGAAGATAATTGTGGTTAAATTTAACAGGGCAATTAAAATTATAATTAACTTTTTGAGAATTTTTTGGTCAGTCATAAATTGTTCAGCTATTTTTATTATGTCATTTGAAGATAGCCAAAAATTTTATTTCATCCAAGTTGCACTTTTACACTACTAAATGTTCAAAAAGCAGTTAAACTTCAAACGCCCATAACTTCCTTACGTTAGATTTATTTCGCACCAAATTTTTTGCGTTAGTATCAGCTTGACATTAGCTATCAAAACACGTATACAAATTATTGTTTTTGGCGATTTCGAAATATGTCGATCTTGAGTTGGCGTGGCGGTAGCCAGTACAAATAACATACAACTCATAAGCCTTGCCTCACGAGATAATCTTCATTGATGTTTTCAGCGCTGACTCAAATCAAGTTGTTTACTTTGAACCAATCACATAAACTCTTATCCATGACCATATGCTTAACCACAAGCTTAAAAATGGAAACCAACGTTTTTCGCAAATTAATGTATGCATATTGAAGCAACAACATTAAAACATTTTTTAAATTGTTTATTTGTTACCCTAAATATGTATTTTATTTTTGCTCCGCATTAAGTACCCATCATTTCAATTTATACTCACATAAAAATAATTTATTACATCCACTTGTAACTTATAATGTACTTAACATTTACAAAACATTGATAATTTTTATGGTATAGTTAATAATCTTGGTCCCCACGGTTTTTATTTTGATTATTGTCAGGAAAACTTTGTCCGCGTAAACCAAGAAATCATGTAATAAAAATTATTTATGTTATTGCATCATCATGCTTTATCATTTTTATCAGCAATAACAACAAGCTCAGTGTTCAAACCATTACCGCTAGTTTAAACTTTGTTTTTACACAAACCCATATGAGCAGACCAATTCCCTCAATAAAATTAGTGTCAGATTTTTAGATGGAGAATGAGAACTCAACAACAAGCAGATGTGTCTTGGCAGCGTCATCGACACACTTCATGTTAATTTTCTTGTGTTCTTGCGCTGTTAGATGAAATGCGCAAGCCCAATTCTTAATGATTAATCTTCTATCAGTTTGCTTGCTGGTTCAGATTGTACATTGCCCAAGGCAATTTGCCTTTACTTCAAGCTGTTTTGCTTTTGAGCCACAGCCGGCTTCGCATCGGCTTACATGCACAGCTTTGGTTTTCAATGCCAACCTGAATATTGTGGTCACAAGGATAACACAACCAGGAGATGGCTACGTGTTTTTGGCATATACAAAACGTTTCCAATTTTTTGACAAAACTTGTAGTAATGTTGTGCAGAAGCATACACAGTGTACTAGTGTTTTGCAAAACGGTGTCATAATCTCATTTTGTGACACACGTACTTTGTATTATGTGAAATGATTCCACCGGAATTCTAGTGACTTATTCTTGGATAAATACGCGTGGTTTATCGGTTATTTGTTCTCGCCATAGCGTTCAATATACAGATGGGGACATGTAGCTAAATACAAATCTATCTTTTGAGAAATGTGCAATGTACCTAAATTGGTTAACGTTAATGCATGCATTTATTGAAACAAAATTTGCATTTGCATTGTTGATTGTACTCGTAAGGTAATTTAAACTGTGAAAACATTTTGTGCAAATATCAGCAACTGACTGATAGTTTTTAGAAACTTAGATTTTTTAATCTAGATTACTTTTGCATGAAAATGGTAAGAAAATGCTTCACATTTACAAGTTATTTGAAGTGAAGTTATTAAAACATAACAAATATTTTGTGATGTTTAAGTTGATGTTGCCAGCACTGCATAATAAATGTAATACAAAATACTAAACATAAATTCATCTCTGATAAATAATCACTGCTTTCTATTCTGCATTTTTTACTTTCGCAGCAACCACCGCTAGTGGTGTCAAATGATCACAAATTGATCGTCGAATTATCTAATCTTTTTATGCAAAAACCCGGGTTTATCACATGATATATTTTATTTTATTCGCTTTTTACGTAAACCATTTACATCTTGTCCATGATCAGCCAGTTTCAAAATTTTCAGAATTTATTAATGTAGCTTTGATTAAACAGGCGTTATATTTCCGACAACATTAGTGACATCTGAATTAATAACAACACATATTTTCAAGTCTAAATAAGCAAATATGTAAAAAAGTTACAAGGTGTCTAATTGTTAAATAATATTAAAACTAAATAATAAATGATGAAAATTAAATATAGTAAGTAAAGTACTTCGTCGGGTCGTTTGGCGAACCAAATTTTTATAATCTTATTTACCCTCAGTTTTGCAAAATAAAAATTACAACAAACGTAAACGGACACTCGGATTAGTGCTGTTGTTAATTAATTAATTCAATTCAAAACTTGCATTTTCCACCAAGGATTCGACTTAAATTCTAAGTATTCTGCTATCATGATTCGTAATCGGGCTTTTCTTATTACGTCAACGCAATTTGTTATTTTGCTTCCATGCTTTAATATGAAATCCAATGCTTTCCTAACCAACTGTAACTTATCATTATTCATTTTGTAACACATATAAATGAGTGCATATGCCTTTTCTTTGCATACGCAACTCTGTACAAACTGCTGGTTACATATTCCACATAGTGTTTCCCCATCATTTGCAAATTCGGTGTCACTCAAAGCTCTAAGCAATGTATTTTCATTTTGCCGAGTAAATACATGTAGATTACAACCGCATTCAGGGTCTATAGAACGACTACTTTTTTCAAATATTAACCGCTTTGCCATTAATTTCAAAAACAGATACACAGCACAATGGTTTTCAGCATTCACTTTGTAAATGTTAGAACCAGCCTCAAGTAGAATGAAAATAGCTGTGATATTTTTGCTTTTAAATGCAGTGTGCAATGCTGTATTTTTATACATATCTTCGAGAGATACGTTCGCTTTTGATGCTAATAAGGTTTGCAGAATTACGACATTTTTAGTTTTGGCAGCCATATGTAATGCACTTTCACCATGTCTATCAACCGAATTAATCATAGACGGTTTTTTTGACAACAAATATTTAACAACTGAATCTTTCTCCTCCATAACTGCTACGTGAAGTGTATTCTGTCCATTTTGTGCTGTTCTAAAAATGTCAACGTTGTGTTTTAGTAAAAATTCCATCATTTCAGTAGAGTTGGATAAAATAGCGTTAAATACAACTCGTTTGTTTAATTCAATGTTCTGCCCGGTGGCAGCAGCGTGTGATACTATTGCGTTAAAGATATCAACTTTGCCCAGTTTTGCGGCCAGAAGAACAGGCGTTCTATTCAAATGATCTGGAAGATTAACATCACTACCTAAATCCAGTATTTTTTGTACCAATACAAAAGGGCAGCCGTCACGCCATAGAACCATATGTAAAAGGGTGTATTTCTCTTCATCTATGAAATTGGCAACGGTTTCGGAGTTGAGGTACTCTTCGAACATATAAAAATTCTTGTTCATTTCAACGAATTGCTTTTCTACATGAATAGCCGTTTCCCCTTGTCTGTTTTCTTCTTCTGGATCGCACCCATTTTGTATGAAAAAATTCCACAAATCTGAGTATGTAGATTTGATTACATCATGGGAACTACCGGATCTTGTGGCCAAAACGTGTAGTAACGTATCACCTCTTTTGGTTTTTACGTGTACGTTGGCTTTTAAGTGTTCTACTAAAAGCTTTACGAATTCTAAATATCCGTCTTGCTGCATATTTCCCTGTTCTAATAATAATTGTAATGGTGTTTTATCCAAATTGTTCCTTACTTCTGTGTCAACTTCATACAAGCTGTTGGATACTATGTACTTAAAGAACGTAATCAACTGAGCAGCTGGCTTTACTTCTAATAGAACATCGACGAAAAATTGAAAGTTATTAATAAATGACTTCAAAACATAGTCAAAGAAGTTTTTAAGTTCCATTGTCTTTCCATAAAGCCCACGAGGAAGTACGTGTTGGTCTGGAAACGGAAATAACGGATTGAGTTTTTTGATGAACGTTAGTTTCTTCATAAACCGACTGCACCATTTAACTTTACGTAGTTGCACTGGAACACTAGTCTGAATGGAAAGTTTTTAGTAAGATGCACTTCATATAAGCTAGTAAATTTTGTTTCATTCGACTGTGTCACCCAGTGGTAAAAATCGCGTCGAATCCATTTAATGGTGCTCACGTTGAGTTTGAGCATATTGTAGTAACGTGTTTGTATGTACACGACACTTTTATCTGTAGCAATATCATCTTCCAAAAGTGAGTCCAAAAAGTATGCAACGCTTTGGTGTTTCAGACTTGGAAACTCTTCTCTATTGCATACTTCAATAACGTCATTCCACAAGTACTTCAAAATATTGTTTTTCTTTGCTTCAGTTGACAGAATATTATTGTACTTGCCACGAAGCACTCTATGAAAAAACAGAGCAACTAAATTCTCCGCAAATGTTCTATGCATGAAACGTAGTGGCTCAAAACTTTCAATGAGACCAACATCTAAAACGATCTTTTGTATATTATCCGATAGATTAAATTCGAATGTTTTCTTTAGGCTGGTCGCTGCATTTTCTGATACAATGAGTTTTAAAGCAAAATATGTGTTACCAAGTGAGATTTGCTCTGAAACCTCATAGATATTGTCAAGGTCTTTATTGTACATTCCATTTTTCCACAAATAACTTTTTTGTGCATTGTCTAATATGTTCTGGTAAAGGTTAATGCAAGTTGGAGTTTCGCGTTGGGTAAAGTTCCCATAAAATACATTTTCTGCTTCAAAGCGGGCTACTAAATAGCATAATAGCGGAATACCTGTACTTTGAACATTACCAACCAGAATATCAAAACTTGCACACCTTTCTGCAAGTAACTCAATTTGAGCTCTAGAATTTGTGATACGGTCAGGGTCCTTACTCGCAAGAAGATATGTCCAAAACTGTAAGAAATACGTAGCTCGTTGTTCTTTTGAAAATGGCCTAACTTCTAAATTAATTGCAGAAATGTGGGAACCCAATTCTTTAACCACGTGATCACGCATTGTGGCCCAAACACAAACTGAAGGAAAAGTATGAATATCTTCCAAAAGTTTGATAATGGTGGCCCTGGATGTCAATGTGAGCTCATCAAGACCATCAAAGAGAATATTAACATGAATACTGCTTGACTGGTTAGAAAGCCAGTAATTTAGTAATTCCAGTTCAAAATCAGTTTCGCAAATATACTCCTGGAAAATTCTGATAAGTATTTCTTTTGTTACTGGACTTGTGTTTAGTTTTGTTGCAAACCCTTTCGGGTCAATAAGAGTAACCAAAGATTGACAACCTCTCTTCTGCATATATTCTGCCAGTTTTATCAACATCACAGATTTGCCCATTCCGGGCTGACCACTTACAAATATCAGTTTTGCATTCGTAGGAATGACGTCAAGCAAGTCTTCCTCCTGCACTATACTAGACACCCCTAGCGAAAATTTTGTACTAAGGGTAGCTCGAGACTTTTCTGACACCTTAAAAAGCGCGCTATTAAAATAGCCAACGAGTTGATTTTTTAAAGTCGATACATCAAAATTATTGTTTTGCATCCTCTTTACTTTAATTGTGTAAATTTTCAGAGTATTTGATGAAAACATATTTGAGTTATGTAACAAAATGTGTGGACAAGTCGAAAATTCTGAGGTGCGCAACTTTTTTTCAAAAAATTCGGCCTAGAGGTTGAAATATTAAAGTTATAGAAATGCAAACTACCTCAGAATATTAAAGAGTTTCTTGGAAATGCTAGGTATGATTTTCCTATGTTTGGGGCACCTACAACATATATTTTGAGAGAAATTTTTGAAAATTGATAAGGCGTTTTGGAAACCTTGTCGTATATAGTGGTGCAAACAACGACCCACAGGTCCTGGGAAAATCAACAAAATACAGAAAAAGTGGTACTAGTTTGGAGATAAAGAGTTGGGCTATTACACAGTTTAAGCCGTTTTTCCGAAAACCGTCCGACTTTTGAAATATGCGTTTCGAAAAACTGTCAGAAAAGTCTCGAGCTACCCTCTGTATAAGCTTTTAAAAATGACGTGTCTCCTTTGCTACCAAGCCAATGTAATGTATTATCATCCTTATAATCTAGCAAATGTATATTGTTCTTGCGGTACCATATTTTGTTTTCGATGTTTTCAAAAAGATCAGTGCAACATTGCACACTAGATTTTATTATTAATATTTGTACATGTAGATGGTCCGGAAAATCATATTTCGTATCATCCTTATTAAAGTCAATTTGTAATGGATATTGAACTTTCTTGGAGCAATGGGCTATGGGAAAAACCCTTTTTGCCATCTCAAAACTGATTCCACAGACAATAAAAATGTCAAATGTTGAGTACAACTTTGCAGAAATGTATTCTGGGCTCACCAAAACTTTTTCAAGTAATGTACGCTTCACATAAATTGTGGGTAACTTAGGAAAACGGCATTTAGAAAACAATTTTGGCTTTTGGTTTTTCAGAAGCCTAACAAGCGTTTGACCACGTAACTTTGAAAGAATAAAATTTTGTTCATCACAATTTTCAGGTAGGATATTTGTAAGTGGTATAACCTTGTCCTGAAAAGTTATACAATTTTGTGCAGCAATGGCACGTGTATTAATACTTAAGTTTTCCCAGCAAATCGGTATTTCATGAAAACCTATATTAAAATGTTGAGAGTACTTCAAAGCTAATGCCGGGAGGTTGCTGCTGTTGCTAGTAACCAGTATAATTTTGCTGAGGTCCCTACTTTTTTCGATAACCTCATTTTTTACGTAATCACTGTTATTAGTTATTATTAAAATGTGATGTAAAGTGTCATAAACCTTACGGTGATATGTTAACTGTTCGGCAGTAGCCTGGTTATTCCACTGAACTTCCATTTTGCCGTGTGAGAGTTCTGCTATTACTAAAGAGCAGTTACTGGGTAAAACGTTGGAAACCAAATCGGATGTTATAACCCGGAGCTCAATTACAATGACTGGACCCGTTTCCGAAATAAACACTTTCTCCACATTACCTAGATATGTCAATATAAATTATTTTTAAGTTGTACTGTAAGTATTAAACAATTTGAACTTACTTACCTATCTGTAAGTCATTCCACAAAGCAGTTTGTAATGATTGACATAAACCATCCACGCTCCCAGGTATTTTCTGAATTTCCTGCTCATTTGAAAAACCTGCGTAAGTTTGTGACGACTGGCGCAAGCAGTTATACAGTTCCACCCACAAAAATGGTAAAAGCTTGGGAAATTTTGAAACCCAATACTGGGCATACACACAATGTTTTGTGGCTTCAGTGGTATCTTGCCATCCCAATTCAGTTTTTTCTTTTTCAGGAATATCTGCAAAGTGATGGTCTTTGTGCCGTATTACTGTGATAAGATCTGAAATCAAGCAGCTGTTGTACTTTGGCAAACTTTTTCCCCGTTTGCTTTTATCATATCTAGCTGTCAATATAAGATAATGGCACTCTCCTAAAACCTCTTTCCAGTCACCATTTGGTCCGACAATTTCCTTTTCTTTGGCTCTTAAATTCAATGTTTCAATAAAACTGTCAATTTGGTGTTTGCTGTTTTTGTTTTCATTAAGATGAAGGTAGGCTTCAGTAAAGAAACTACAAATGAGTTTGGGTGTCCAGAAACATGCATGCAATAACAGCTGTGCAAGTTCAGCGTGGCTTTCACTCTGGTCTGATCATCAAATCGCAATAAGAAGCTAGATATATTATTTAAAATATGTTTGTGTGGTCCTAATTACCTTCCATGATTGCGTAGATTTTTAGATGATGACACCCAGAGCAATGTTTCCAATGGATTAGCTAATGTTAAGGTTTTCTACTGCAAATTAAAAATAATTTTGAAATTTATGTAAATATTCGCAATAAAATATTATGTAAAAACGATTCTGTGTAGACTGACTCAATAAAACTTTATGCCATCACAAGAAAGTAATTTGTAAATATCTTACCCACAATTTAGTTCAAATACGTTTTTAAATTTCTTAAAAAACCTCGAGCACCAAATTTTTCAACCAAGTAGAGATTCTGAAAAAAACCAGAATACAGAGAAAAGCGCTACAAAACCACTTTACTTATTCAAAGTTTGCAACAAAATAGTAGTTTTGCAAAAATATAACCAAATTTAGAGGTTAAAATTTGCTTGTTTCTGAATCGCCACTTGTGGTTTACGTGTAGTATCCAAACTGGCTTTGATTGTGCAAAGGCCAACTCACTTGTGAAGATCAAACCCAACTGAATCTCTTTCTAATCTCAGGAAATATTATGATATGCAACGTTTTCCTTTTCGTTTCGATTACGTTTCGCTTACGTCTTATTGGGTTGGTGATCACGTATTTCATTGTTTGAGAAAAGTTTTTGCAAAACGAATGTAATAAAGTAGCGCGTATTAGTAATTTAGGTTTAGGCCCAAGCTTATGCAATTTCTTTCTTCATTTCAACAAACTTTTGATTTAACTTTCACCAGTTGGAACACAATAAACCTCATCTGGAAACTTTTGAAGCCATGCTGGAACACCTATTAAACTCACAAGAACCTTCTGGAACATCGTAGTTTTCCGTTGAATTTCTTTGGAACACCTATGGAGCACCTTAGGAACCCTCTGAAACTGCTTGGATCAGCTCTGGCTTCCACTGAAACTCTTTGATGCACGTTCGGCATCCGATAGATTCAAATTCCAAAGCCCCTTTATCGGAATATACAATCTAACATGTAAAATGCCAATTTCAAATTTCCTAGTAGCTCTGTAGGTTACGTTTACGTATATAGCACTATTTCGTTTATCGGTTTCTAGCATTTTCCTTGACCTAGTAACCCCTTTAACAAACCTTTTTTGAGATATGATCATGAGGAATTGATTGGCGAAATAATTTTCAGAAACATTGAAGGTTTTCAATAATTTCTGCGTACGGTAAGAGAGACATACGTACGTACGGCTAACTCTTTTCATAAGGTATCGCCTGCGCTACTTGTAAACAGAAACATACTTCATTAATTTAAATACAATAAAATATGAATAAATAATACTATATAAAACATGATACTAGGTATATATGGCATACTATATGATATTGACAATGCAACATGACATTGTCTATGACTTTGAATATTGAATTTGAAGAAAATGGATGTCTTTACTTTGGAATTTGAATGATGACGTACCCGTAGCGCATTAAAAAACTACGGCTTTTGTTGAGTGAATAAGCTTGAATCATAGGAATGTGAGAACGAATTGACTTTGATTTTTTATATGATGTGAGCAAACTCAAAATCATTGATGTTTTTGATAAAGGTGTGTTTGCGTATGCGCAATACTCATGATAAAAAATAGGTAACGCAGTATTTTAAAAGAGCAGATTTCGTATTGCATAAGTGTGTATACCGGAGTTGTGTATGACTGATTACTTGGTAAGCAACAAGAATTCAACCACGGGAATAATATTTGAGCAATATGAAATCTGACAAACACAATGAATGCAGATAGCAATTACATTGCCTAAGGCTACAACAAGAAAGCAAGCTGCTTGGTCAGCAGTTGATACCTACTCGAAATACGAAAATAGCGTAGTTGACCAGCTCTAACACAAATTCTAAGAATACATTATTGACACAGGTAGGTATGTTTGTCATGACGCAGAAACGAAGCCCAGTTTACTTATTTCAACGGAGCTCTTTTGTATACCTGACTCGCTGGTGCCTTTCCACTGAAATGTGCGGCGTTTGCATTATTCATAAAACAGAATTTTTGTATGAATGTGTACGTTAACCTGCTGCTGCCGAGCTTGAGCACCACATAGGTAAAGCAAGTTGAGGTTTGTCAGAGTATAAATTTTTTTCTTACATCTCAGCAGATATTCGGAAAGAAATGTAGAGTTTTGACACCACCAATCTAGTTCAAAATATAACTCAAATGGCAATAAGTAAAATGTTGGTTGATACGTGTTCTGTTAGGTGTACCAAGCAGAAACTTGTAAAATAAAAATTCACAGGCAACTTCTGGAACTGAATTTTTCCATTAAAACCGTATTTGTAAAATTTGGTGAGAAACAAAAAAATAGGCAATGTATTCACAATGATGGTTCAAACTACTGGGTAAATCGGTTTTCTGAAGACTTTTTTGCAGGTTTCACAATGGAGATGACCGCACATGCTTCAGTATGCGTAGTGTTTCGTAGTACATAAAAGGAATTATCTTTTATTTATATCATTCCCTGCTTGTATATACCTTGAATACCGGTGAGATATGAATTTGCATCGTGAAGCAAGGTCACCTCTTGAAATTGTTCTGGTTTTGGTCCAGTCTGGAAAAAATACATTTTATGTCTTGGTTCTGTGTTTGATTACTTGACTAGGGTTTAGTTTAAAGTTGTTCAGTTTGAATATTGCTTTTGTGCACAGAGCCTCCACAAAATTTGCCATACAAAAACTTGTCTTCTGCAGAAACAGTTTTATTTAGAGAAGAAAAAACAACGCCCCCTTTACTAAAACATGTAGACAAAATGTTAACATGTCATAAAGACTGCAAAAAGCGATTGGGGATTTTTTTACAAAACCTTTCAAACAATTTTGTGTTGATAATTTACCAACTTTTGTATTTAAACTCAAACTGTGGCACTGTGATTTGTAATGTAGTTTATGATATACACCATACCAGCAATATGTTATCGTGCCAACAATGTCCATTTTTTGTTATTCTTTCCTATTATGTAATCAATGTGCAATTAGTATTTCGAAACCAAAATCACAAAATCAAAATGCCAACTAAATTGTTTTACACTGAAGTCGACTCAAACAACCCAATACGCAACCCTACGTACATCAGGTGTATTTTAGCCGTATCAACAGAGAATTTCTAAGAAATTTCCTTGCTTAACGACATTCATAATTATTACATCCACTACCATCAAGATGAGTAACAATAGAAAATATGTTTATTCCACAGGGCAAGTGCTAATACGCTTTATGTCATAAGAAAGATTTCCATGCATATGGGTGTTAAGGTAAGTGCAATACTCTACATAATATTCATATTCATACATATTCGTACATATTCTTTCTCTACCAGCAGAACTCAACAAAAAAGCGGTTAACCTTGAAACTGAAACTTGGGCCATTGAACATCATAGGCAGAGATGGGTCGCGGGTTAAAATCTCGGCCGGGTAACCCGTTTTTGCCCGGGTTTTAACGCCCCCACCCGGCACCTGGTTGGGCTGGGTTTTTTGGGCAATAATAAAACCCCATGTTAAATTTAAACCCATAAATGGCGCCATTTTCTATGGCTCCATATACATGCATGTATAATAAAATAAAACCCGTTAATGCCCATTAATGCCCGTTAAAACCCAAAAACCCGTTATTACCCATTTAAACCCAACCCGGCGGGTTTTAATGTGGAAACCCGCGGGTTTAGCCATCTCTGATCATAGGAGAAGTTCTTTTTGTTTTCATACCTACAAAGATCTTCAACAAAATGATAAGAGTATATGCTTAGTGGAAGAAACAGCAATTGTCATGCAATGTTTTGAAAGAACAAAAAATGCGTGCTGTGTTTGCTAGAGTATGAATCACGCAATAAAATACGCTTTATGTGCAAAGTGTATTTAGCACATTGTGCGCGTGATTCATTTTAATTAACATTGCACTTTTTAGTAATTAGTTTGGAGCCAATTTAATACCCAAATTTATTCAAATTTGTAACATGATAATATACTTACTAAGCAGACATAACAATGCATTACGCTAAACGTTATTAGAAAACTTAGACTTTTTACTGATTTCTATGTTCAAATTTGAATTGAAATGAAGCCGAAAAAACCTGAATTCGAAGACCAGAGGAATACTTTTGAAAGTTTCCATATTTTGTGTGTAAATTGTTCATGGAAAGCTTGTTAACACCAACCAGCCGAATACACGATTATTATTGCACATCAAAATTTCACTTAATTTGGTGCATCCTTTGATGCTTTTTCAAGCTTCCTGGTACCGAAAATCTGCGATTACAAATTGTGCACTGGTATGGTTTTTCACCTGAATGGCAACGCTTGTGTACAGTTAACGCTGAACTTGATGGAAATGCTTTGTTGCAAATAATGCAGGGGAAAGGTTTTTCTCCTACGTGCACTCTGTAATGATACTTTAGACTTTCCTTGTGTTTGTAGTGTTTGGTACAAAACTTGCATTTGAAGCATTTCCGAGTTGTGTGTACGTTCCTAATGTGCTCTTTCAAATTTCCTGTTGATGCGTATTTCTTGTAGCAAATATTGCAAATTATTTCCAATTCATTTCCAAATGGTTTTTCTGGTGAATGCTGTTTCATGTGGCTTTTGAGGTCGTATGTTGTACTAAATCGCTTTTGGCAAATTGAACAACTGTAATCTTTTTCCCCCAAATGCCTTCGTGTGTGTTTTTTTAAACCGCATTCAGTTTTAAAGGCTCTTTTGCATAACTGGCATTTGTGTCTGCGTTCATCTGAATGCTTTTGAATTGTGTGCTGTTTCAGTGCAGATGATTGGGTAAAAGAATGTTTGCACAAAACACAACTGTAAGGTCTTTCATTTGTATGAGTATAAGTGTGATGCTGAAGTTGGACAAAGAATGAACAACGGTAGTCACAAAACAGGCAGCCCAATGGTTTGTGGTGATCCACTGAAACAAGTCAAAAGTTCTATAATAAATGCACTCGTATAGTAATTCTTGCTTAACAATATCTCAAATGTAAAATTTTCAGATTCCGATGTGTTTTTGCTCCGCATGCCTACCTTGATGTGTTTTTATATGTGTGGTCAGATTTGATCTATCAGCAAATTTTCGGTTGCAGGTTTGGCAACGGAAACGTTTTTTTCCTGTATGAAGAATTGTGTGACGGTTTAGATGGTCTCGTCTGGAAAATTGCTTTTGGCATTGACTGCAGACAAAGGCTTTATCTTTTCGTGTACCGCTCGTACGTGAATACCTAAATTACTTTTAGTTGAAAAAGATTTGATACACCGTGTACACTTGAAAGGTTTGTTGGCTATTTGTATTATTTGTGACATTTTGAGGTAGAATTTATAAACTACAACTCCAGAACTTGATACAACTTTTAATATACCACAATTAGTACTGTTACGTTCGTGCTTTCTTGACCAAATAGAAGAATTTGGAGAATGTGGATAGTAACAATACAATTCACAAGTCTTTGATATTAATTTCAATCACTAGTACTATAAACTGCGAGCTATATGCCGGTGCTTAGGTAAATAAAATATGAAAAATATTTTTAAAGTTTAATTTGGACGATGATTTTCCACCAAACTCATTGAGGAAATTATAACACTCTTGTTCAAATATATTCTGTGCACACATTTTTACTCTTTTCTTGTTATCTTTCCGAAAACAAAAACGATTCTGTTGTGAACATGTACATGCCAAGCGCAAAAGCACAATGCCAACTGAGTCGTTTTACAATAAATCCAATTCAAGCAGTGCAACACACAAGCTGGACATAAAACGTATTTTATCCCTGTGAGCAGAGAAATTCCATGGACAACCTTGTTTCTCGATACACTTACACTTTACATCGGCCACTTTCAATATATTAAACATAGCAAGCAATGGTATGATGTCTGTTGCACTATATAAAAACTATATATAGTAAAAACTAAACCAAAAAGAGCTTGGCCAAGGTAAAAGCTTTTCTGTCAAATGAAGGAACAACATAAATACTGAGGCAAGTGCGATCCTCTCCATTGCTTTGTCCAAGCCCGAAAAAAAGTCTGTATAAACCGGTTTGCCCTCGACATTGGACCGCTATTATATGTAAAGTGAATTTTTTGGCTTCATACCTAGCAAACTTTATAAAGGATCAGTGTACGCTCTGAGTGAACAAAACAACAATTTTCATAGCAGGTGTTGAATGGAAAAAATAGTAAGCTCTATTTCTAAAATATTCGTTTGCTTCAATTCAAATTGTGGGTTTCTCTTTTCTGTGTATTTTACTTTTCTGTGAATAGCTTCAGCATTGCATTTATTGAGCTTACCTTTACACTTTTTTTTAATGTAGTTCAGTGCGTTGGTTGAAACCAAGTGATAAGACTAAAACGAAAACTATAGCCAAAATATAATAATAAGTTTTCAAATGTAATTATAACATACTAGATAGCATAAAAATCCGTACGCCTAAATTTATCTTGCTATGTATAGATATCCTAATGGATATTGGAAATATGCATGAAGCATCTAATTCAGTAAAATTTTAAAATACATTTAATTTCATTTTACATCAGTTTACTCAATGTGCATTATAATAATTAGCATTTTAAAGCTAAGCACCACCAAAGAGCTCAACCAAAAATGCATTGGGGAAATTGTTTCACTCACACACATTCCACAGCAATATGCTGTGGTACTCGTTTTTTTGTTCAGGGCATCAAGATTAAAGTATCTAACAAGGTACGACGGTTCTACCATTTGATTCATATGAAGTGTAAAATGGCCTTGACCTCCCCTTTCAAAGAAAAAAATTTCCTTAGCAGGTGTACAATAGTAAAAATTTGAAAAGCTGAATTACCTTTCGGGTTTCTTCAAAGAAATTTCCACTTCAGTTTTGACTCCTCTTTTCATCTTTGTAATTTCATTTATTGATATATCTATAATCTAGTACACCAAAAATACAGCAAGAGCACCTTGCTATTACCAAACCCCCGTCGTGTACACAAACCTGTTTTAGATTGTACTGCCGGCTTGGTTGAGATATAACAAAGAGATTATGTACCCAAACCAAATTTTTTATGGTTAAAAAACATACTGGCTTTCTTAACATTATCTCCGTGTGTGTGCAAGAAATCCATATTATAACTTTAGCTGTTTCGTTGAGCTCAAGGAGTTTTGGGTAGTATGTGAGGTAAATCAGGATTTTGCCTTTTCTCTTAGTTGATGGTGGTACGGTGATGGTATTGTAAAATTACATTGTTTGTGTCGTGGTTTTGTTATTTAAGAAAAAAATCAGAACAATAGAAGTTATTCAGCAGATACAAGCCAATATTTTAATGTGGATGGAGTTTGAAATCTTTCAGTTGGCATTAGACTATTGTGCATACCACTTGCAACTTTTTTTCTACGCCAACATTAATTTCATAAAACTTTCATTTCGGACACCCGGAATGTTTTGCTTCATAATTTGTTTCATGATTTACGAGTGTATTGCTACGTCAGGCAACATTTCGGAAAAAATTGTGGCTTGTTTGTTTATGTGAATCTGTTGTACCTTTCCAGAGTTTAAAAATTGATTTTTATGCTTACAAAACATTAAAAAAGTTAGTGCACATTTAACATCTGAAGAAGAACAAAGAAAAAGTTTTTTATGGTGCGCCAAACGTAAGCAAAATCTGTTTGGTGGTTTTCTTTGGAAATACAATGTGCGGTTTTGCATATTAAAAAGTTCAATTTGTTCTCGATTCCTGCGTGTTAAAACAAAAATGTAGACTCAGTTTGCGGATATCAACTTTGTCAACTTCACCAAAAAAGGTTATAGAAAAAATAGTCAGCTCAAAAAATGATTGCTTTAATATGCGTTTCAACGAATGTGGCCAAATCAATTAAACAAATTACAACAAGCTTTGAGTAAAGGAGATTTCGTAGAAACCTTCAAATCAGAAGAAACCTTTTAAATGCCAAATTTATTACACAGGATATAGAAATATGTCGGACCTAAGTTTGCCAAATTCTCAAAACGATGACAGACCATATAAATGCACGCAATGTTCAAAATCCTATACACGTAAAAGCGGTATTAGCCTGCATGTGCGTTCTGTGCACACGCACCAAACGCCTTTTCACTGCAACCAATGCACAAAGCAATTTGCTACACCTTCTTGTTTAAAAAAGCACCAACGTACACATACAAATGAAAAACCATTCGGTTGCTTGTTTTGCGACTTTCGGTGTTTTTTGTTCAGTGATCTTCAGCATCATATATGTGTCCATACTAAAGAAAAACCCTACAACTGTAACACGTGTGGAAAATCTTTTAACCAGTCATCTGCCCTGAGAGTACATATAACTCTTAAACATTCAGACAAACGCAAGTATTGTTGTGAATTATGTGACAAGACATTTAAGGTTAGGAGCAGTTTAAAGACGCATATTAGGAGGCATTTAGGAGAAAAGGATTACAAATGCTCGATTTGCCATTTGCGATTTAATACTATGCTCGATGCAAAAAGTCACCTGAAACAACACGTGCGTGAAAAAGTGCTTCAAGCCAATTCCAATGGGAGAAAGGAGACATTTAGCTGTGACTTGTGCAACCAGCAGTTCACACAAAAGGATAGTGTAACAAGACATAAAAAAATCAAGCACGAGGATATAAAACGTTACCAGTGCAAACTTTGTAGCAGAAAATTTGCTGTAAAACAAGGCCTTCAATACCATTATCAAGTGCACGCTGGAGAAAAACCGTACCCGTGTTCTCTCTGCGAAAAGTCTTTTTCAACAAGTTCCGCAATGAAATCTCACATGCGTGCTCATCTAGGTGAAAAGCCGTACAAATGTGACGTTTGCAATAAGAGATTTGTACAAGTGGCGCATTTAAAGCTGCATAAGAGCATAAACCATGGTAAACTGGACTAAACTTTTTATTTTTGCTGATAAGCTTGCCGTTGTTTAACATTGTATTTTACAAATATTTTTACAGGTTACCATTCCAAAACGTTTTCGTGCGTGTTTTGCGGCCGCTGCAGTTACACAAAGCAAAATCACTTCCAGCATATTTTAACACACACCAAGGAAAAGTCCTAATTATGCGAGTTGTGTGATTACTGTTCTTCCAAATCTGGATAACTTACGAAGCACACTGCTCAAGAGCACCGTTGATAAGATGTGCACACAGGGGTTTACACTTAAATGACGACAAATAAATTTATTTATTAGGTATATATATTTAGGTTTGAAGATGCAGGCAATTGAAGTGTTTTAATAATAATTTATAGTTTGTATTAATATGTACCTCGAAGGAAATTTTGTTGATGTCTTGTATGTGTTTACCAACTTTATGAACCGTGGCTGAAACATGATAAAAAGCGGGTATTACTGTATCACTCTACTATGGTACAAAAAAGTCGTGCGTATGCGTTACCATGTAAATTTGTAATCGGCGAGATATATTCTTTATACCTACAGTTTCACTGATATCTATTTTAATTTTTGGTAATGCTGACATAACAACTTGGTGTTGTAAATATGCTCAAATGGTTCTCATTTGGATGAGCTATTCATTATTAATATAGTGAACATATGCTAAAAATAATTTTAAAACTTGTGTCCTTGTGTTTACAGACGATTTAGCACAAGTGCAGAATTACTTCATATTTTCAAAACATGTAGAGATTGTAATATAGTGTATTTTAAGCTTGGAACAACATTTCTTAAGTGTGTGGTGATGTCATGTGTAACGCCACGCACCTTGAATACTTCAATTCCTGGAACTCTTAACCGTACAAGTTCTTTCAGACTCCAATTTAACACTCTGCTACGATAAGAAACTAATATATCGTTAACACTTGTAAATTTTATTTTACCTATTTTGTAAAGAAATATATCGTTTGTAAAATTAAGCTAAATAAACGTTGAGCTAGGCAAAAGTTAAGCAGACAAAACTATAGGTGGTCAACCTAAAAAAGGGCCAACGTATAGAGAAACAGTAAAAATTATCCTATTCTTTTCAGAAAAATCCCCAAAAAATTGAAAAATTTCAATTTTTTATTTTTTTTTCAAAATATACAAAACTGGTCAAATTATCAAATATCACCAGACTAAAAGGTCATAAGGTGATCAAAATTCATAAAAAGTTCCACTGGTCAGTTTTTCTTCCGGTCTGAAAAAATCAAAAATTATCAGTTTTGGTATGTGTTAACTTTAAATCTCTGCCCAGTCTCTCTAAAACAACATATGGAGATGAAACGGGGTGTAGAGTAATTCTGAATAAGCACTCTTCAAAACAGTATAAAAGTTTTGAAAATTCACGACAAAAATTTTTGGGGTGTATCCGCACTCGAATTCTTACTCTTTTATTAATAATAAGTTTTTGTTAATAATATAATTCAACAGTAAGAGATAAAATAGTTACCGTTGTTGCAATAATACGTCGTTTTACCTAATATTTGTTATTTTGACTTTATGTATGGTTAAATTTGTCTAATCTTACAGCTTAGGTATGTTATATTTTCATTTATTTACAACGTTTATTACATTAGAATTTAATCAATTTTTAAAAATTATTTTATATAAGTATATAATATATAGTATATAATATTTTATATATAATCAAAAAATAATAATAAGCGCCTGTTAATTTTTAAAAATGGAAATGTGTTTGCTTTATAAGGTTAAGAAGTTTTATCTCTTGATTTCTTTATCTGAATTTGTACTGATATAACAATTTGACTGCTTGTTTGCTGGCTAGACAGGCATTCTTATTGAAAAATGTGTAAACTCGTCATTTCGACGTCACTTTGAATATGCATATTTGTGCATATAATGAAAAACTCAAACAAAAACCTTGAAGCGAAATATTAATATATTTTAAACCAAAAGAGAAGTCAAAATTATATTTTGAGAGTGGGTATTGGATAAAAGTGGGTTTTTGAAAAATTTGTTAAAAAATGCAATTATTGACCTGTTTGCTGCATATATTATCGAAATTTTCCAAAATATACATAGATTTTGCTTTCATGAATTATTTATTACGTGATTTTTTTGCTATGCTACGGACACTTGGGGCGCAGAGTTTAGTGAGTTGTATTGAAATACCCACCCATACTCAGATATACCCACTTTTACCAAAAAACGCAGATAAACCCAGGTGGGTTGGGTTTTTGTCAAAAACCCGCGGGTTCCTTCCACTCTGATTTGTTTACAAATGTTTTTGAACAACTGCGTCACGAATGCTACGAAACATTGTGTTTTAAGTAATTAAACTAACTTGGATTTAAGTATTTGTGATAGGTCCACGCTTTATCTGGAAACCCCTTTAGTTTTAGACTTTTCATCGGCCATTGCGAAAGCTGAGATCTTTTTCCATTGGGTTTATTTGTATTTTTTTATTTCAACTAATTGCTTCGAGTATTGCAGTTGAGCTGAGCATAGCAATGCAAAATATTTTGAATACCAATCTGAATATTTATGGCGGTCCTATTTTGACAATGAACTTGTACAAATACATAATACATATGTTAATTTTTAAAAATAACTTTGATTTCACTCTTCATATTCAAAGCATATCACAATTTTGCTTCTAGATTTGTCTTGTTATTTAACTCTATTCCAATTGAACTGTAATTTTTTACAACCAATACAGGTAATAAAACCATACCATTTTGTGATATAATTTTTTATAAACATTTTAACGGTTTTTTTTACAAATATATTTTAAGACTATATTATGATACAACCTACTATTTGTATAAAGGTGCCTTTTGAAACTATTCTAAGCTAAAACTACGAAAATTCCAGTAACTTTAAATAAACAGTTTTGTTGATTACATACGCATCACTCATAAAACCTGCAACACTTATTGATTATTTCGATACAATATTTCTGCTTGCTTATGCTTATTCTTCCTGTGTAATGAAAGACTGTGATAGCTTTTGTATCGAATGTTGCAAATATCACATTCAAATTGTTTTTCACCTGTATGACTGAAAATGTGTCTCTTCAATTCAAACTTTTCAGCAAATGCTTTGTTACACAAATTGCATGAGTAAAATTTCTCGCCCAAATGGACTTGTACATGCCTCAAGAACGAAGTTCTTTGTTTGAACGTCTTGTGGCAAAGCTGGCATTTCAAACCCCTTTCGTCAGAATGCACGACTAAATGGCTCTTCAAATTTGAGTTTTGACTAAAACACTTGCCACAAAATTTACAACAGTAAGGTTTCTCATTTGTATGCGAGCTTATGTGCATGTAAAGATGCTCCGGTCTTAGAAAGGCTTTGTTGCAAAATACGCACGTGTGCGTTTTGAAATCTTCCCCTGCAATCAGAAGAAAAATTACTTTATATTATGTAATTCTCATAAAACATTTATTCTTAGAAATGTAACTTTTTACTTTGATGCGTTTTAGTATGCGAGGAAAGGTGTGCATGTTGATTAAATCGTTTGTGGCAAATTTTGCAACTATATGGCTTTTCTCCTGTATGACGAATCAGATGGAGCTTCATTCGTTGTTTCAGTGAGAATTCCTTTTCACAAAGTGGACACCGGAAAGGTTTTTCTTTTGTGTGAATTCGCTGATGGCGCTGAAGTTCATGTAGTAATCCAAACTGACGAGTACATACTTGGCACTTAAAAGCTCTAACTCGGTCGTGAACCAGGCGTTGATGTTTATTTAAATTACCACTCTGGGAGAATGATTTGTTGCAAAGTTTGCAATTAAAAGGTTTTTCTTTAGTATGTGTTCTCAAATGTTCTACGTGCACGTTTGTTCTGGTTGATAACTTATTGCAAAAAACGCATACTAAATTGTTTACGGCATTAGCAGTTGGGGGCATGGTGAACATTTTTTTACTGTTCACATGTATGAAATCTCCAAAATTGTTAAAATTCAGCCTGACGCTGTTCAGGTAAATGAAATGACTCTATAGAAACTTTCACATAAAACGACTATATTCAAACACTTTCCTGCATTACGAAATGTGTAAAAATATTTACTCGTCTCTCCTGTAATAATATGAATATTATTTCAGATTTGCACTTTTATGAAAGAATGAATGTATTTCATTCTATGTGCATATCGTTTGCGAATGTCTACTCGTGGATGTTTTACCTTTCAATTTTTCTGTATTCGGCAACACTATCCTGATAACATTAATTTAAGAACATTGTTCCCAAATTTTTCAAACTAATTTCACAAATGTTGACAACGAATGATTCTCTTTCAGATTTCTAATCAGTGCTCAAATTTGTAGATTTAAGTCGTTACAACGAATAACGATAACGACAAACGATTTTACAAATATGATGTGCAAGTATGGAGCAAAATTCTGAAATTACTAAATTCCTTGACTTGTAAAATTTTATGAAGTGTTATTCACAACAACACACATCCGACTGATCACATCAACACTAAACGCAACACGGTAAAAATATTAATCTAAATACTTTTATTGGTAAATTCTAAAACAGGTTTTGAATTCAAGCAGATGGATGAGATGTGTAATAAGTTTTGGATAAAGGTAAGGATAAGTTTGAAAAGGTTTCTTTCTTCATTACATAAAATGTATTGTTTTGCACATCTTTCCACACATATATACAGACAGAATAAAGAAGGGTATAATAGCGTTTCTAAGCCAGTGGGCAAGTTCAAACGTAGCTCGTAGCTCCTGTCTTCTTCCTTTTTCTCTAGATCAGGCATTGCATGCTACCCAAACCGGTTTACCCAAAAAATTTGACCATTTTATCAAACGTGTAAAATAGTATGTTATTTGAGACTCACACATGCCGTGCGAACTTGACCTTGAACCTTCTTTTCCAAGAAAATCTATTTAGACAGCAGATGTTTTGGGGAAAAATGAACATATAGCAAGCAAATACATTGTGTTGGCTTAGTCAAATATACTACTTATTATCTTTACAAAATATTTTCGTTTTTTTATCCTTAACTTTTAAGCAAAGTAAAAAACCACAGAAGTTAGCAGGGAATAATTTTGCTTTTTATATTGTATCTTCTTGCCGACCTTTTCAAACACAAGAACAGCAATCCAAGCAAAGGTTCTGATAACAACGAGCAACAAAAAATTTCTCAACCAGTATAACGCATAACGCAAAATTGTGGGCTGACACGGTCTTTTGCACGCAACAACAACTGGTTTTGTGACCACTTGCTATCTTACATGGCCTTGAAGCATATGTTAGCAAAAGAACGCTTGAATAACATTGCCGTTGCTTTGTTTGAATGGCTACTTTCATTCTTTGCGTGAAAATGTATATCAAAGGAGCTAATGAAAATATTCAATTTTAGGTGTCCGAAATTTGAATAAATGAAGATAAAAATTATTTAGGAATTATAAAAGCCACAGGGCCGGTGTGTATTTGCTTGATATTTTATTTACGTTCAATCATTAACAGATATACTTTGTAACATTGCTTGCTTGCTTGCTTGCTTGTGGCGTATTCCGAATTGAGAAAGTTAAACTAGGTTTAGTAAGAATGGTAGACTAACCAAAATCGTAGAAGACGCAACATTTTGAAGCAAATTAGATCAGAATAAACTGAACATTATTCATGAAAAAGTACGTACAAATGTTTTGAAAAAATTGTTATATAAAATGCGTACTGGTAAGTTGAGCCTACTGCGTTTGATTAATTGGATTGATAATGAAAATTTTACAGCGTTCTTGTTCATGCTGTTTCAATTGGACATTCGACAGGATATACTTATAAGAATCTGAATACATCTGCATTTTACATAATTAACGTGACGCTGAAAGCATTTACTTTTTTCTTAAACGGGTGTAGAGACCATGCTCACAAATAACTCACTTATAAATTATAAGCTATAATGCTTGAAAGCGTAATGCGTAGACAAAACTCCCTGCCAGCTGTTTCGTTATATGCTCCATAATATGTTCCGTTCTGTATGAAGGCGAGGGGAATTCGCCCGTTACGGCATATGTTACGAAAGGATGGTAGGGGATCAACAACTGGGTTTTCTTTAGCGTTAAGGATTTTATGGACGGAACCCTACTAGTGATCATTTAGACATGAGTCACTGGTATAAATATGTGTGCAATGTTATGCTCGGAAATTTTGATAATAAAAATTAACCACTTGTAATTCCCGTTATTATCTTTATTTTCAGTTTTTGTGTTAGATAACTTTACATATGTACTACAAAGGTGCCGAATAAAATACTCTTAATTAATTGAGAACTGAATTTTATTAAAAATACAAAGGAGAATAAACATATTGTGGTTTAAACATATCTATTAGTATACAAAGACAATTTGTCACGGAGCAGAACTTCATAAGGAATATGCAACCTAAGGGCAAAAATTTTGACCTCCCAGTTTATTGCTGATTCCAATAGAGCTTTTAAAGCTCTACCATTTTGCAATTGAAAGTATGTCATTATTTCTTAACGTTGTCGAGATATGAACGAGTTTGTAATTTTAGCTCCTATAAGGCTCTATAGTAAACATCATTTTTTCAAAGTCGTGGCTACCCCTCGCGCCCACTTTTTATTTTTGATGCTGATAGAAATTTAGAAAGAGCGTGTAATGAGAATGTTCTATAGAAGTTACTAGAGTGGTCTTCTTGCAAACGTCGAAGTTGTGGTAGGTCAAACATGGAGGTGTTTTTTCGGAAGAATTTTCTTCTAAATGGTTGTAGATTCCACTACACACCTCCAATTTTCAAAGTTAATAGCTATTTTAAAAGAGTAATTTCTAGGGATTCTTTTGCAGAAAAAATCAGGACAAAACGTCAATATTTATAAAAGTTATTCAACTCTAACTTTGGAGGGGCTCTTCGAGAACCCTCAAAAACAGCCCTATTTCTAGCCAACTTTTGACCCCCGGTCCCACCTTTGATTTTCAATTTTAATAGCAATTCTGAAAGCGCTTGACTAGGAGATAAAACTGAGAAAAAACTGAAGTGGTATCTTTCCAAAAGTACACACCTGGTCATGTCAATATCAAAATGCCTCTAATTATAGCATATGGGTGTTACTTTAGCCCATTATGTCTGATAATTCATAGTTTTGGAAAGATACCACTCCCGTTTTTTCTCAGTTTTATCTCCTAGTCAAGCACTTTTAGAATTGCTATTAATATTGAAAATCAAAGGTGGGCCCGGGGGTCAAATGTAGGCTTGAAATAGGGCTGTTTTTGAGGGTTCTCGAACAGCCCCTCTAAGGTTAAAGCTTCATAACTTTTGCAAATACAGACATTTTGTCCTGATTTTTTCTCCAATAGAACCTATAGAAATTCCTCTTAAACTTGGTATTAACATTGAAAATCGGAGGTGTAAAGTGAAAGCTATAACGATTTAGAAGAAAGTTGTTCCGAAAAAATACCTCCAAGTTTGACCTATCACAACTTCGACATTTGCAATTAGACCACTCCAATAACTTCTTAAAAATATCTTCATTTAACGCTCTTTCTAAGACGTTATCAAAGTTGAAAATCAAAAGTAGGCTCGATGGGTAGCAACGAGTTTGAAAAAAGTGTGTTTAGTATGGGGTCTTATGGGAGCGAAAATTACAAACTCCTTCATATCTCAACAACGTTAGGAGATAAGGACATATTTTAAATTGCAAAATTGTAGAGCTTTCAAAGCTCTATCAGAATCAACAATGAACTGGGAGGTAAAAATGTTTGCTTTTAGGTTGCATAGTCCTTTAGGTTGTCCTTAAAACAGTTATTTTTCCAAAATTTATTAAAAACGTGTACAAAATTTAAAAAAATTTGTCCCATCTTTGTTGACAGTACAAGTTTTTACTGACATGCAGATCTGTTGCCTTATTAAACTCTTACGTGTACTGGCGACATAAATGTTTTATAATAATAATAATAATTTATAATAAAGTCATTAAATAGACTTCACAACTATGTGTTTTGCAAAAGTTTATAACAAGCAGAGGTGTATTGAAACAATTGGACAAAAATTTGCTTGAAAAGATATTCTGTGTAACAGTTGAGTATAGTGAGTTCCAGAAGCCGATTTTTAATACAATATACGCAATTATTTACGTTCTTTAGTGCTGTTTTGTAGTGTTTTGCTCCATGCCAAAATAATCCCTAAGGTTCATATACTAATTCTAGGTTTAAATCTTAAAGCTTAAATCATTTACTGATTTTTACTGAAGTACATTACCTACACAGATATTTCAGTACTGCGTGCATGTGTCATTGATAATGTATTTATGTTTTTGCCAGCAGCTTTTTGGAAAAGGTTGTTGTGGAATATGATGCGTAATATTAATTGACATTTCACTTTAAATATTAATTTTATTTACAATTTAAAGAATATTTAAATCAAATATACATTATGTTGTTCACAAAAGGTTAGAAACAAACATCCCATTGCCCTTTTGATGCGCTTGGTGAAACAAAGTTGCTGAATGGCCAGCTTAAAAGGAGTACTTGTATCTTTAGTTTAAGGATCTACATCTTTTTCCTATTAAGGGTTCTACGTTTTAGAATTTTTCCCAATGTGTACCAAATGTAGATAGCACATATAACTTCTGAAATTGTACACAAAGCATAATTTCTCTGAAATTCTTCCAAGACATTTCGATTTGATTCAAGAGTGTGTGTTATGTTGTTCAAGTTTGCGTGTGTCAAAATGTCACCATTCTCTAGCATCAGCATCCAGAAAATTCTACTGCTATTTTGTGAGCAGTTTTTAGACCCAATAACATCTCCAAAATTTTCATTGAACCCTAAGCACATTCCAGTTTCATGGTGAAACAAAATAAACTGGTTGGCTTCGTTATGATTCTGCGGCGTGGTTATACTCCAGGTCATATTTAAGTTCAAAGAACACTCTTCAAACTTTGCAATCCAAGAGTCATTTGAGTTAAATGATAGAGTGAGACACGTTCGCCGCACTTCGTTTTCTGAATCCCAGTTGTACTTCATGAGCAGGACTCCATTATTGCCGTTCTGTCTTATTCTGATAACGTCCAGGTGTTCTCTTCTTGGTATAGATCACTTAACTGAAATCACATTGCTTGACATTCCGTCGTCCTCACCTTGGTACACGCCTAAGCATCTATCGAACGCAGTATTCTTTAGAACAATTCCAGGTGGCATGCATATATCACGAAAACATTCCTGCAAACAATATTCTTTTATAAATATTTCGACCAAAGAATAGACCCTCGTAAAAATATTATGCTTACTCCACTTGCTCCCTTGTCGTCACTGCATGGGGATCCGTTTAACGGCTCGATAGCTTCGAAACTGTCTGAGAATCTACCAGTACGACAAATAACGAATTCACAGCTTGCTTCATTCTGAAAAAAATTAGGAACCACCAAATAAACACTACATTTACATAAATATGTAGCAAAATTACCCCATTCCTAGCTATTTAGCTTAGCAAACTAAAAATAGGTGTTTTTGATTGATGAATTGAAGTTTTTAAAAAAGAATTTACCCGATATACAAACACTGAAGAGCTGTTGGTCAGAATTCGACATTGTGAAAGAAAAGAGAAGCTCGGTTGCCCTAAAACATTTTCTGTATCAATGATAGGGGATTCTGTTCCCTTGATGTTTTTAAGGCAATTGTTCCACTTGATTGGGTGCTTTTTGGCTAAAATTTTGTTGGAGCAATGGGAGAAGAAATGTCGTTTCTTTGCCTCTTCGGTCCCGGTAATTGCATTCATCACATGTCCCAATTTTGGAAGCTCACCGCACTTGTGATTTGAATATGATAGCTCGTCGTCATGTGGAGCGCCCAAACTGTATTCAAATGACATGTTAGATTAGTACAATTAAAAACTGTGTTTATACAAACTGGGAGAAAAACTACTTACAGGTGAGCAATTTCGTGAGCAAGAACAAAGGCAGCGTCAGATGTTCTCACTGAAAAAACAAGGGCACTTGTCCACGCATACGTACAGATTTTATCAAAATAGGCACCGCCAACTGAACTTCCTGGCAAAACACGAGCTCCAACGGCCAAAATTGCAATATCAAAATTTGCAGAATTTCCAAACTTATATTGCAGCCACATTGAAAACGCTGGAATTGTTTCCCTGATAGAAATTGTATCGGAATCTATACGGGCCCCTTCTACAATATCGTGCTGGTCAGCCAACTGTGTTCGGAAATATATGCTTTAATTTTTGCAATATATAAATACTTTTGTGTCATCTTCGATAAAATAATATGTCTTACCTCAGGTGTTAGAAGTTCATTTACGCGAAAAGTGAACTTTGTGCTTGGCAGTGTATTATACCGCAGCTGAACGTCGTAAAACATCGCCTGCCAGTATTCCAGCATTTTAGTTTGGTTATGCTGGAATAAACCACTAAAATCTCTGTCGTAAATTAGTACTATTTCGACAACATACTTGGGTAATGGTGCAACTGGTTTGTTAACTTCAACTGCTTTAACAATTTCTACTGGCTCGACAATTGTTACTCGGTCGCTGATCTTCAATTGTACTTGAGTTTTCTTCTCTGACATATCGCACAAGCTTTCAGTTATGTTTGCACAATAGTCAAAATCACACATGGAAACTTGATTGATATGTAACAGTATATATAGCAATAAAGTAAGCTTGCTATTTTGCAAAGTCTTAATTTTAAGGAAAAAATATAGTGCCATAATTTGGTTTAATTGAAAGACACACAAGCCAATTGTTAATAACTGGTTGTATTTTTTCTCGGTACTAAAATTTTAAACTGATAACAAATAGTTGAAATATAAGAAAAAACTAAGGTTGGCGGTATGGCGAGGTTTGGGTGGTAGGGAATTCGCTACTCTCACAAATGTTCACAACTAGCTCGAAGCTCCTGTGAAATTGAAATGAAGACAGCGCGATCTATGCATGCATGCAATGCATTAATTCCCTAATTTTAAAGCAGCATGTTCAACAATAGAGGGGATCACGTACATAAAGAGCAAAACTCATGAAAAAACTCAACGTGGGACTGTGTGCTTATATATTTCACAAAAAGTACCTGACATAACTAGATTGGTGGATACGGCAAACACATTGGCTATTATGCATTAGCAACCTCTTAAGCATACTTAATACTCAAACCGATGTTTTTTATAAAAAGATTCCAATGACTTTTTTATTATCATCGGATTACTGATGTTGCTGGCTATTGTTGATGTTAAGTTCTTCACAGGTAGTTTTGACTTCACGAAAACGCACAAGCATGTACAACAAAAGTTTAACTCCGGGTTAATATTAGTCGTCGTTTGCTATTCTGAAATAATGCTGAAAATGTTGGAAGACAAATAGTCACGTAGACTGAGAACTAATGGCACAGTTACATTTCTGTGGAATTTTACTACTAGAATTAAACGTGTATACACACACTCTTATAAAGGATTAGCAAACAAGCTGTAGAGTTTGGAATAGTAGATTTTGGATACAATCAGATAAGTCTATTGCAAAAATATACAACCAACCTTGGTTTATTTATTGTTAAAAATACACGTAGAAGATACATAATAGTACAATTTTGTATGTCAATTAAAACTTGTGCTGTGTGTGAAAGAAAGTTTGGGTTTGTCATAAATGTTTTTTAATACATTTTTAAACATTTTAATTTTACGAGCAAACTCAAAATTCATCACTTGATATCATTTCACTTAAATACTGATTCTAATTTTTGACATATTTAGGCAAAACGGTTTCATTAAACCGGGATAGCGGCACTGGAAGGTAGAGATACAGTGTCTAATTTGCACACATATTCATCAAAAATAGAATCATGCATGTTAAAAAACCCCAAAAAATTACATTTGCTTTGGATTACTATTCTGCTGAATCAAGCTATTGAATAGAATTCCATGTTCAATAGTCCACACTTTTTATGGGAAATCGAGAGACAATATTACCAAACTTCAATTACACATACGTAGTAAATATGTTAAAATTAGTAAAAAGTCACGTAGACGTTTGTAATACTTTTAACAACTGAATTATTACCATTTCGTATGTGTATTTATACAACCGTGAATTCTAAGCCGCAGAACAAGGTACTTTCACAATATCACAACTGTGCATGTACACATACAAAGATAATTTTTGAGCTCCTTTAAGTCGATATATCTGACGAACCTCTTTGTGTATTTCTGAGGAAATGATAAATAGATCGACAGCTTCAGAAGAAGGCTTCACAATGTTCCTAAGCTTACCAGATACAACAACTTTACCATTCCTTTTTTAAATGCGTTCTTAACATGTCCAGTAGCCTTACAAATTCAAACTCATTTATGTAAAGCCTTACACTGACAGTGGAATAAAACTATTAGATTTGCATAGACTGCTTTCAAACAAGGTACTTCTGCCGAGGCAAAATTATTTTATAGAACACATTTTCAGATTTAAGTTTGAAGATGTCTGTTTTGAACTTACTACACAAAAATTAATGAGTTATTTATGTTTGATTGTTGTAATTCATTCGTCGAAATTAAAGTTAGACCTAAGCAATCAATAAGTTTTTTGTAGGAGGATTCCATTACTGACTGTGTTACGACAACTACAATTCCTATTAACTGTTTTCAATACATCATGTCACCAAAACAGATTCACAAATGTAAAATATGTGGAAAAGTTTCACCATGCTTGAGCCAACATCAGATACACATGCGTGTGCACACAGGCGAAAAACCTTACATTTGTGAAGTCTGCAACAAAGCTTTTTCTCAACAAGTTGCCTGAAATCTGCACAGACGAAGCGTTCATGAGAAACAGAAACCTTTTAAGTGTGGTCATTGTGAAAAATGTTTTTCAATAAGAGCCAAACTTACCGGGCATGTACGAACCCACAGAGGAGAAATACCAATTGAGTGTCTACTTTGTGAAAAGCGGTTTTCACAAAACGAACAAATGAAGAGACACTTGCAGACTCATACTGGAGAAAGGCCTTATAAATGTGGTATTTGCTTCAGGAGATTTCGTAGTATTACGTGAATTGAAGTCTCACCAAAAAACCCACAATGGATGTACAAACGTTTTAACTTGGTAAGCATTTGAGTTAACTCTGTGCATTTATAATTTTATTACATTTTCGGTGTTGTTCCAGATGTTCAATTTAAGGGGCAAATTTGTGTTTTTTGTTTTGCTGGCTTTTCAACGTTGCAGAAACTTCACCGTCATTTGCTTAGTCATACAAAAGAAAAACCTCATTTCTGCTGTAAATGTAATGCAACTTTTAGTCAATTCAGTCATCTCAGCAGACATACCTCTATGAAGCATTTGCACGAACAAAAATATCAATGCGACATGTGTAACAAAGCGTTCAACACAATGTATGAATTCAGAAACCATATACGAACTCATTTGGGCGAATAACCTTACGCCTGCTCTATCTGTAAAAAGGCCTTTCGTACTAGGTATAATCTAAATGCTCACAAAGTTGTGCACTCTGGCTTGAAGCCGTACCGATGCAGTGAATGTGGAAAGCTATTTGGATGTTCAAAATATCTCAATAAACACAAGACGAAAGTGCATGGAAACGGAACTGGACCAGACTAGTAACCATTTGTTGGTGATTATTTGAATATTGCAAAGGAATGTTATGCACTTGTATTTAAGGTATTCACATTTGGCAGTTTAAATACGTAAATTAGCTTACCTGTAATTTAGAAGACAATTTCATACGTGTTTTCCTATCTTTAAACCTTAAAGAGAATTTGTTCAGATTTAAAGATAGGATTTAAATTGAAAACCTTAACATGTATATAACATCAAGAAATTTAATATACAATCGTATTCGTCTGTTTTCCGGAAAACCGAAATTATTGTAGATTTTTTTTTGTGTAGAGAAAATTGCATGGTTTGCCTCAAAGCATTTATTTTATTTGGTTTTGTGCACACGCGTTACAATTAAATTTGAATTAATAAATATTAAACAAAAATAATTTACAACTAACTTATTTCTATTTATGTTAGCAAAAATTTAATTGGCTAATAGTTTTTGTAACTATGCATTACGTTCTTTTTAAAGAATTCGTGATACATACTATTGGTTTAACTACTGTTTTGTCAAATGAGAGCTAACGATCACACTACTAATTGTGGAAAGCGATTCAGGTACTCAAAAAGTCTGAATACATTAAAAAAGTTTGCGCACGGGAAATATCTCTGCCGGGTAATATGTTGCTGGCATTTTGTTAATTAGAAGGTAATATGCCATATATAAATTTCAGATCGTTTGTTCATCGCCGCCAAAATATTCACACTACTGTTAATTTACTTATTTACTACGTGATTACGTTGTGTCACAAAAGTTGTCTTGTTAGTAACACCGCAAATTCCGAGAATTGTACCAGTTATAGAACGCAGTTTCTACCAAAGCTTTTCAACAACTTGTTTGTTTGTGTGCACTTTTTGCCAGGATTGAACATGGTGCGCTGGTTGCTTACGTTCCGCTTACGTGCAAGTTGCTTCTCCCATTGCTTTCTAGAATGTTTGAGCATTACATTGTTTGGTGCGGAACAACAAACCAAACGCTTACTAACGCGCCACCTACTGACGATCTTCATCATCGTGCCAATCACTATTTTCAATTACCATATGATCTTGGCGCAACTTCAACTGCATGCTGAAGATATTTACGAGCAGTCTAGACCCGTTACATGTGTAACGGAAAAATCAGCTAGCTAAATGTCTAACGAAATATTTTAAATGCACATAAGCTGACATAACAATAAAACAGGGAACATGCCTACATATAGCAATAAAGCGAAAAACAAGTGTACTTTTTCGCCGATATCGACGAAGTTTGAGCTTATCAAGGATCAACAATCTGACTTAACAAGCAACCATCTTTACTAATCATCGAACCAAACTCACACGAAATTGTCTCTTCCAGCCGCAATATTGAAACACAATAATGAAAACAATTTTTAGTGACCGAAGGACTCGACAAAATGATTCGTCAGACGCAAGATTTAAATACCAAAGGTGGAACATTTTTAATGACTTACCAATACCAAAACGCCGACCAAAGCTTCTGTGCAAGACGCAACACCAAAAAATGAAAGGCAGTATCCATCTTTACTGACTAAACTAATATACATTTCCTCTGTGACTGACGATTTCATAACTTTTTACCCCTATGACCTATTGACATCAATAAAGTAGTACCAACTTGACTCATGAAGCAAAATGCAAACAAAATTCTATGTGTCAAACATAAACTTTAATTTGAAGCGGTAGTATCCAATTAACTAACGAAGCAAAATTCAACCAAAATCTCATATGCCAGGCAAAAATTCTGCAGAAAAAACCAGCAATCCATTGTAGTAAGCAATTTCATTGGATTGCAGGTATATTCATTCCCCTTATGCATACAGATTTAGGAAAAGAAAGATACAAGTAAACCAGACAAACAGGGTATAAAACAAGTTTCTCTCAAGTATGTAGAGCGGAGTTTGTAGGAAGATATAAGATTTTTGTAGAAAGTAAATTTCAAATCATACAGCCACGTACGAAACCAAAATCCAAGATACCTTTCTTCATTTCCCAGAAATAATTCCACACCCAAAGAGCATCGTCAAATCCGATATGAATGAGCTTTGACCGTTTTATACATATACTATTACACGAACTGCTGTAAGAGAGTAACTTAATCTGTGTCTGTTTTTTTGCTTCCACGAAACTTGGGGGTTTGCACTGAAGGAAATTAATAGCTTAATCTTTGAAATATGTAGAAAAGCTACGTGACTTCCTAATACCTGTTTGTTATGCGGAGTTTTGTTATTACGTTTTATATTGCTGGTGTGTACATTGGTAGTGCGGAAAATATTATATGATCTATTGTGATAGGATTAAGTGTCTTTCTGTTTTTCTCGAGGTAATTTTTATATCTAAAGCTTTGCTACATGTACGTTGCAAGACAAAGCTTGGTTTTGCTACAAAACCATAAGGTTTGTTAAACTGAGCGTTGAGATTACAATGCACCCTTTACAAGGGTTTTGCGGAAAGGCCTTGAAAATGAGGTGGGAGCTATTTATGGCAGCTTGCTGAGTTTTAAAGCGTAATTCTCCTCAGCATTGTGTTTATGTCTTTGGTGTCTTTCTTCAAAGGGAGAAAATTTAGGCAAAACTCTAACCAAAAAGATTTATCCTCCACGAAAAAGGTTGGTGTAGGAGCATTTTAGCAGGACAGTAAAAATAGAGTTATAAACACTGTCAATGCACAATAGGTTCTGCCGTTTATAATTTCCTGATCCTTTTTGCAACTCAGCAGTAGTCTTGACTTATCTTATAATGTTTTACTGTATATATTCACTGGTTTAGAAGTGATGAAGATTATTTTAGAATATAAGAAACGTGCACCGCGTTTGCGTACAGTTGCAAGACGCACTGTGTGTTCTGCTCGCTTTTATAGTCTTGTAAAAGACGAGCACATCAATAGTCACATCAGTTCAAAACAGCTTCAGTATTTTACAGTGTTTTCCAAAAATATAATTTGCTTTACTATTTAGAATAGTACACACCTATCACCAAAACAAGAGAACCCTCTCAACTTTTTTTGTCTTGCAATTTGCATAGGAAGATACAAGCACCTATATCTATTAAAAATTACGAAGTTAGTTTGTTACTACAAAAACATATTACGTTCTAGTAAGGTGCTGATCAGAACCAATTTCAAAATATACCTGTGCAAGTTAATTTCTTATTGCGGCAAAAACAATGTCTAAACACGCTGGCCAGAATAAAGCAGCAAAAATGCATAATTGTAATGTTTGTGGAAAACGTATTTTGTCAAGCTGTTACAATAGACATTTAAAGGTTCACACAGGAGAAAAACCATTTAAATGCGAAGTTTGCAGCAAAGCATTCAGTCAGAAGTGTCATTCATCGCGGCATGAACGCTTTGTCCACAAAAAGCAGAAGCCTTTTAACTGTGGATTCTGCGACAAGCAATTTGCAACATCTCAAAATTTAAAAAATCATGAGAGAACACACACAGGCGAAAAACCGTTTCAGTGTCTACTTTGCCCAAAAAGGTTTACGCAATTGAGCCAAATGAAGCAGCACATGATGACGCACACAAGAGAAAAGCCTTACAGCTGCAACATCTGCTATCAAAAATTCGCACATAAAGGAAGCCTACGCGTACACTACCACACGCACCAAGGTAATTTAAAAGGTTACAAACAGTCTTTAAAACTAGATATTCTACTAGATATTAACTGAGTCTTTAATCTGTAGTTATTAAAATCAAAGTCTGGAGCTGTCTTTTCTGTGGACATATGTTTTCACAGTATGCCCACCTCGAGTGTCACATTCGTTCTCACACGAAGGAAAAGCCGCATAATTGCAACGCCTGTGGAGAATGTTTTAACCAAATTGGCGTTCTGAATACACACATAAATGCAAAACACTCTGAGAAAAGAAAGTACTGCTGTGTACTCTGTGACAAGACATTCAAATCCAAGAATTCCCTTCAAATTCATGTGCAGAGACATTTTGGAGAAAAACTCTTTAACTGTTCTGAGTGCAAACAAAGCTTCGTCACAAGACGTGAGCTTGAATTACATATTATCAAACACACTGGTGTAAAGCGGTTCAATTGCGACTCTTGTGGGAGAGATTTTGGACAATCGTCTCACCTTAAATGTCATCAGAAAAATGTTCATAAATTAAAGGGCTTAAAATAACAAAAGTTTCGATGAAGTATTTTTTAACAGTGATTAAGACTTTACCTGAGGTGTTTGTGAACCAGTGCATTCTAGCTACCTTATGTATGAGGATGCTAGAGTAATACAAAAAGCTAATCATGCAAATGCAGAAACATTGTGCTAAATGCCACTAAATGGTAACCTAATTGTGGGGTTTTGACATGGTAAAAGCAATCTGAAAAAAATTTACTGTTTAATAAATTTTTTGTAGATAAATACACATGAAATTAGTCCTTAATTCTGCATACAGTTTTTTAGATTTCAAGGTAGAGCATAAGGCTAAGACAGAAAACGCAATACATTCTTATACACGTAACCATAAAAATGATGATGTTCAAACCGCTGTGTTAAATTATATAACCAGTCAATGGTAAACCAATTGAAGATGCTCGCTGCTTAAGACGATATGTATTTGTAATTATCTGTCACATTTACCCTGGCTTAAAGCCCATTTACCCAGGTCTAGAGCCGATTTAGCCTGGTCTAGAGCCGATTTAGCCTGGTCTAGAGCCGATTTAGCCTGGTCTAGAGCCGATTTAGCCTGGTCTAGAGCCGATTTAGCCTGGTCTAGAGCCGATTTAGCCTGGTCTAGAGCCGATTTAGCCTGGTCTAGAGCCGATTTAGCCTGGTCTAGAGCCGATTTAGCCTGGTCTAGAGCCGATTTAGCCTGGTCTAGAGCCGATTTAGCCTGGTCTAGAGCCGATTTAGCCTGGTCTAGAGCCGATTTAGCCTGGTCTAGAGCCGATTTGGCCTGGTCTAGAGCCGATTTAGCCTGGTCTAGAGCCGATTTAGCCTGGTCTAGAGCCGATTTAGCCTGGTCTAGAGCCGATTTAGCCTGGTCTAGAGCCGATTTAGCCTGGTCCAGAGCCAATTTAGCCTGGTCTAGAGCCGATTTAGCCTGGTCTAGAGCCGATTTAGCCTGGCCTAGAGCCGATTTAGGTTTGTGGAGAATGTTTTAACCAAATTAGCCATATGAATAGACACATAAATGCAAAACACTCTGACAAAAGAAGGTACTTCTGTGAACTGTGTGACAAGACATTCAAGTCCAAAACATACCTTCAGCAGCATGTGCGGAGACATTTGGGAGGAAAGCTCTTTAACTGTTTTGAGTGCAAACAAAGCTTCGTCAGTAAATGCGAGGTTGCAATTCATAGTGTCAGTGTCATACACACTGGTATAAAGCGGTTCAACTGCGACGCTTATGGGATGGATTTTGGACATTTGTGGAACTTGAAACGTCATCAAAAAATTTTCATAAATTATAGGCTTTTAAATAAAATATTTTCGATGAAGTATTTTATTCAGTGTACTTAAAAACTTTAGCTCAGATATTTGTGAACTAGAGTATTTAAGCCAGCAGTATGTATGAGGAAGTAACAGTAATAGAAAAAGCTAGTAATGAAAATCAAAATTTTAAGGCAAATTGTCCCTAATTATTAAAATAATTGGAATGTTTTGACATGTTAAAAGCATTCGGAAAAAATGTACGGTTCGATAAGTTCTTTGTAAATAAATATAGATGAAATTATGTTATAACTTCGCGTATATATAATTTAAATATTCAAGGTGGATAATATTGAAACACTGCATTTGGTGGCACACTTACGTTGATTGCGTTGTAACTCAGGTGAAGAGGCGAAATCTTACATAAAATTATACGTCACCAACTTTATTATGCTCGTTTGTGACTTTTTGTGTATGCATTGGCCAAATGCAGAGGTCATGTTCAATCTAAAGATGATTAGCATAATAACCTAAATAATAGTCCAGAAATGCTCTGCGCAGCCACGTACAAAGACATTTTGGAGAAAAATCGTTTAGCTGTTTGAAATGCAAACAAGATTTTGTCGGTAAACAAGAACTAGCACCAGCACTTATGCTAACATTATATTTTGGAACAATATTCTGGACTGGTTCAAAGAATGTGTCAATGATTTGGCAAAAGTATGAAATATGCTTTCGTTTAAACTAAGAAATCTTTTTCATAAAGTTACTGAAAGTAACCAATTTATTGAAAAATTATTTTAAATATCCTTTATTATTGACATTGTAAATAAATTTTATTAACTTATGTACTTGCAATTAGCTTATTTGTGTTTATTTCTGTCCCCAAATGTTTGCAAACGTCGGTTACTGAATTCATAACAGCATTTTGCGTAATAAACTTAACGCAATATATGCGGAAATCTGTATAATCAGTTGAATTCTATGCTAAACGACACAAAAGCGATTATGATTGCAGGTGAATCACATTTAAAAAAAAATAACCAGAAAATAGCCTAAATTATAATTAAAAAACGCAAGTTTATAAATACCTGTATATTATATGATATATAACCCAAGCAAGGTTTGTTGTTTTTGAACTTTTTGTATGTCTAGGTCGTGTAAATGAAAGGAATATTTTAGTCAAGCTAAAATATTTTGTTATTCCCTACTATACCCAATTCTTATTAGTAGCCCCAAAATGATACTTTGAGGGATAGAATATTATTAATTTTTTTTCAATAAGGCAATTCAGATGTTTGTGTAAACTTTTTTAATACGCTGCTACATTTCGGGGGACGTCAAGGTTCTTTTTTATCACCCCAAATCTTAGTGGCTGCCTAAGGTAGCACTTTCAGTTTTTTGCATTAAGGTAGTGTTTTGCTATTCCAATTACATAAAAACAGTCATATTTTTTACTCGGAATATGTACACTTGTAGTCCTGCGTGAATGCATCTTTATAAAATATGTTTTTATCCATATAAATTTGAACACAGAAAGGAGCCACTTTACGTTTTTAGGAATATGTCCTGTGCTGCTCTAGTTTTTAATGCTCTATTGAAAATTGTTTAATTTAGTGGAATAAATAATTCTTCTAAAGCTAATGCATGAGAGGCTACATATGCGAAGTCAGGCAGATGTCTCCATAGATACGGAGAACACCATTTTTTCTTCGGGAATATTTCAGTCGACCCTCAAAAAAACATTTGTTTTTCCTCATTTTATAATGCCTCATCCTCTCGTGCCCAAAAATTAATCATTATTAGCCCTTAAATGATTTTCTGAGGGATAAGCAATTATTTTTGTCATTTTATTCAAAATTAAGTTTAAAGTACAGCCTTATATCTCTTTATTGATGGGTCGGTTTTCAGCCAGGCGGGTTGATGATTAATTCCCCCGCACAACTCATCCCCGGACTATTTTCCCTGGACAAATTTTTCTTGGACAATTATTTCCTGCTTTTATTTGCCAATTCAGCGAAATTTCCCCGGACAAATTTTCCCTACTCAAAAATTTCCTCCGATACAGTTTTTTCTGACAATTTTTTCCTTATTTAAAAATATAGTGTTTTTGGTTTTTTGACAACAAATAAATTTACAAAGTCAGCAATCAAATAAAAACACCCATGTTTGTATATAGAAGGATAGGAAATGTTGTATGAGCATTCAATTTAAATATTATGTTAAGAGTGCATTGCCAATATTCTGTTGTATTTGCTTACTCTTAATTGACCATGACGTAGATGTTTTCTATCTGGCCTTTCTCCCCTAATATCATTAGGCTGTTCCGGAATGTGTTATTAGGGGAAAAAGTGTCGGGGAATAATAGGACGAGGAAAAAATGTCCGGTTTGGGGGAAAGCTTTTCGGGGTAAATACGTCCGTTTTGAGGAAAAGTGTGTTGCTATGTGGGATTCCAGAGTATTATTCGATTTATCAGGTTTTTACGGTGCCGCTGGAGAAAATTATTCAATTTCATCTTTTAAGGCTCTGGCACTGGCTCTGGACTGGCTTGTTCCGATTCTGAGTCACTGCTACTGCTCAAGATGCTGCTAACTTGTTGCCAGCCAAATGCCTTCTGAGCCAAGTAGACCTGCCTTCTATGCATAATAATAAAGTTAGGTTTTATTGTCCAAATTTTCCTCATTGGAAGTAAATTACAATCAGGCACACATTTGTTACAGATATATATAATACCAAAGGAGTGGATACATATTTTTGAAGATAAATTAATTGAGGATTACAATACGTCATACCCTTTAACAATTTAAAATAGGTCAGAATCCGGTTGTACATTATCATCATCACCATATTTCTTACATTGCATTTCTAGTAAAAGTGCAAACAGGTTGCGTTTGAAGATGACACATTTTACAATAGATTGTTTGGAAATGTATTCAGGTAACTGTAGCCATAAAAGAATCGCTTTATATTTGAATGTAGAAAACCCCCATGGAGTTTTAGGTTGTAATAAAGGGAATTTATAAGATTTTGATCTTGTAGATTGTGTCTCCGTGAATGAGAAATCCAGGTAATTTTTAAAGAATCCAGTATTCATACAGAATGTCATTTTATAAGTTAATATGCATACCTGACAAATGATGACGTACATGCATTTTATGCTGTTGAACAACAAATAATTGTTTATCCCTCAAAAAATCATTTAAGGGCTAATAATGATTAATTTTTTGGCACGAGAGGATGAGGCATGATAATAAAAGGATGGATTAATGTATATTTAGGGGTAAAAAATTACATGCCTTTTTCTTCTAATACAATGCATCCTATTCAAATAAAAAAGTTTTAGTACTGTAAATAAACCAAGTTAAGCATACACGTTCATGACTGAAATGCTAAACTACAGAAACATTCCAGGAACTGCATAAGGATTAACGCATTGTGTGCAATCTATAGTACCTACGTAAGTGCAGTAGCTTAGTAGGAACATGCAACTGTAACGTATTTGCGTACAAATAAGATGACCTGTCGTACCTGGCTTACTACGCGCGCATGATTTTGGGTTAGTGTGTAAATATAGAAGTACCATTCTGTGTTTAAGTTTCAATATTCACTTACATACAGTGAACCCACCCACCGTCAAAGCAGTAAAAAATTTGAATATTTTTTTATTCCTATAGTTCTGAGTCGATGATGGTACAGCTTGCACTTAGAACTTTAAGAAGTAAGAAGTCCTGCATCCTCTCAAGCTCACTTCTCTCTATCATGTAAATTGAATTCTGAAAATATAACATATAAGTTACAAATATGATTAATTAGTCTTTTGGTAAGAATACGTGCGCGTCATTAAAGTGTTTGACCTGTATTTGATTTGGTAATACTTGAGATAAAATGAAACACAAAGTTAAAAAGCAGGCAGAAGCCAAAATGCATGAATGCAAACTTTGTAGAAAAATTATTACTGACCTTAGGAAGTACATGGCTCACATGATGGTTCACACAAGAGAAAGACCATTGAAATGCGATTTATGCAACAAGACATACAAATGGACAAACCACATTAAGCATCATCAACGCACTGCTCATGAAAACCCGAAGCGTTTTAAATGCAGCTTCTGTGATAAACAAATTGCAACATCTCCTGAACTACGCCGCTATTAAAGTATCCACACTGGCAAACAACCGTTTCAGTGTCTACTTTGTCCAAAAAGATTTGCTCAGCAGAGTAATATGAAAAGACACATGATGACACATACCGGAAAAAAACCGTACAGCTGTAACATCTGCAATCAAAAATTCAGCGAAAATGGAAACCTAACCAGACACTGTAAAACACACCAAGGTAATTGAAAGAAACACATACCGTATTTATTCGATTTATACCCCTCGCTCGATTTATAACCCCCTTCGAATTATACCCTCCTTTGAGAGGAGAAATTTGAAATTTTGGACCCCCTCGGTTTATAGCCCCCTATCATTTTTGATACGAATATAAACAGAAATATTCACTTTTATATTGAGTTTTATTAATATAATCATCATTGTCAATACGTTTGATGCAAGTATTTATGCTAAAATACATTCTAACAAAGCTATAACCGAACAGGCCAATGTTAGTTATTATCCTAAATACAAAATACTTCGAAAATGTACTATCAAATTTGAAATTTTGGCCCCCCTCGGTTTATGACCCCCCTCGAATTATACCCTCCTTTGAGATGTCAAATTTGAAATTTTAGCCGGGGGTATAAATCGAATAAATACGGTATTCTAAAATATTATTTACTTGTTTTCATCATTGCTTTTCGATTTTTATTCGCAGTTACGAATGTCAGGAAATGGAGCTGCCTTTTCTGTGGCCATAAATGTCAGTATTAGCAACACCTTGATCGGCACATTCGTTCTCATACAAAGGAAAAGCCTCATAGTTGCAACAACTGTGGGGACAGTTTTAACCAAACTGGCAATCCGAAGGCGCACGTAACAAGAATACACAGTGACAAAAGGGCGTACAAATGTGAACTCTGTGACAAGGCATTCAGAGACAAGCCTGTTCTACAGTAGCGTATGCGTAGACAATTGGGTGAAAAGTTCTATTTGCTGCTCGGTGTGCAATAGGAGTTTTGTCAGTAAACGGGATATGGCAAGTAACACGATCACACACAGCGGCTCAAAGCCGTTCGAATGCAATGCATGCGGAAAACATTTTGCACGCCTGGACGCCTTGAAACGGCATTACCGATATGTTCGTCAATGACGCGTTTTTGTTTTAAATTATTATCTAAACAGCGCATTGTTATGAAGTGGTTTAAACAGTTTCAGAATTTCTTTGGTGGAATTTCTAATGATTTTTACCTTTTGGTTGTTTAAACTCTGTATATTTCTCGTTTTGTGTACCAGGAATATTTGGCATAATGAAAGCATATAATAAATAAATTATTGTAAAATTTTGTCGGATTTTAATATCTATTGTGTTTGATATACTAAACGTGAGCCTTCCTTATTTGCACTCTAAAAGCTAAAGGTTTTTAAAACTAAGCTTTTGTCGATGAATTGTTTAAGTTTCATCCACATGATCTCCGTTCGATGCTCTAATAGCTCGACATTGTCTTTTCTAAGAATTCATGACTTTTGAGGTCATTTCCGGGGAAACATTGGACCACTCTTGTTGCATAAGTTTCCAAAGACCGTCAAAAGTTGTTGTACGTCTGGAACAAAAATTTTTATTTTAAGAAACCAAAACCAAAAAAGTCCATCGGCGAAGCGTTGGGAGACTTGATGGGTATGTCTTGTTATATCTAGGATAGTAAATCCCAGCCAGGAGCGTAAGTCTTTGGCGTTTGCCTTGAAGTGTGTGAGGTCACCTCATGAAAAGGCTTCATTGCGTGAATAATCCTCATCTTTAGGACTTGTTTGTGCAAAGTTTCATTAATAACTTTGCATACAGTGTTATGAGACACTTTTTTGCAACGTTTGGCTATATATCCTTGGGACAGGGAGCTTCCATATGATGTCAAACCGTCGATTTTTTAAATCAGTGCCATTGTCCGGACTTTGTAAGGCTGGACTTTGGGAGGGCTGAGAAGACCTGCAGCTTTGGCTTCTCTTATTTTTCCAGTCCCATTAAGTAAATTGAAGACGCTCTTCCTGCTGATGTCATTTGCGAGTTCCCTAACCTACTTCAGAATGACCTTTGGGGTCACACCAGCTCTGGAAAGTCCTCGAACGGTCGCCTCGCACTCAGCAGTAAGTTTCTTCGGCATGTTAAAGCTAATCAAGCAGCTACAGCACTGAATAGAAAGCAAAACAACTGATTAATTACATATGCAAAGCTTAGGCCTTAACTAATAACCGAATTAAAATTAAACAAACCTGTTTAGAGTGCAATTAAGGAAGGCTCACGTTTTGTAATATCATCAATAAATTATATTGGCTTCTTCAGCTTTTTCTTTTGTAATTTTTTGTATATTTTACATAAATGCATACGTTGGTATATAAGTGCATACCGACATTTCGAGAAATCAACTGAGATTGAGATATGCAAACGGGTTTAAACTCAGCTAATATATTTGCGGAAAGAAACAAAACATCAATTTTTTCAGTACAAAAAATAAATCATTCACTTAAGTTCGCTTGGTCGAGAAAAGAAGTAAGTAAGTTCTTTTTGCTAAATAACTATTCTGGCTAAGCAAGGGTTAAGTAATCATCCTTTTGTGCACTCTGGCATTAAACCAGACGCATTTTTGAGTGTGGCAAACGATTTGGACACCTAACTTATTTTTGTAAACACAAAGAAAGAATCTGCCATAAATCTTGGATTCTACTAACAAAGATACAATACATGTGAAGTTTCGGCATAGATAAGTGTTAATTCACTATTAATAGAAAAAGTAGGTAACACATGGTAGGTACCTGTATTTCGGATTTTTTTTATACAAGATACAGTTTAAAAAAATTATTGGATCAATTAAATGAATTAGATTGAATTGATTGATTGAACATATCATTCAAAATTTATACGCTTTATTCAATTCGCGGTAGAAAAATTCGCATTTCTAAAACAAGAAATATTTTTGCCTGAAAATATACCACGTAACGTGGTTCACGTTAAGCATACCATATTCATGACTAAATTAGAAATCTTCCAAGACCTGTGAGAGGAGTAGAGCATGTAGTGCAGTAATACCTCTTTCGTAAGTGCCAAACCAAGCAAATAAAATTAAATGCAACATATTTGCGTACAAATAGTGAATCCATACTACCTGACTGATATAAATTGGATCCTATCACTTTTAAATTACGACACGGATGCCTACCACCAACGCTTTTTACTTAATCTCTTAATATTTTTTTCTGTGTGGGTATAAACTAATATAAATAGTGTTAACAAAAAAGACTGGTTTCTTAATTTAGGTTATAATATAATCATTGGCATGTTGACTTTGTTGCAATGTAGTTCGTCTGTCTCATTGTCCGCGTTTTCTTGCAATTGTGTGTTTGTGCGCTCAAAATTTAGTTGAATCGCGATGGTGGGAGGGACATGAGGATGCAAAATCTTCCGGGACCTTAGAATTTCCCGGCATCTGGAGGCAAATTTCCCTTAAATTTTACCACTACTACTACTACTTCTAGTACTAGTTTGTTAAAATTTCCCCAATTTTGGCATGTTTTTCAAAATTTCCCGGCAGGCAGGATGCCAGGATGTCCAGATTTTGCATCGCTGCCTGAGTGGTTACTACTACCTCCACCACAACGGCCAACAACAGAGGATGTCCCTGACGCAGAACTGGTGGATCGAGAGAGAAAGAAGACAGTGACCACTGCCCTGGCCACTACAGCAGAGGAAGATCCTGCTATCCGATTTCTTCGTCGCTCCAGTCACATCAAGACCGTCAGAGCCTTGGCCGTACTGATTTGACTGAGTTAAAGGAGAAGCGGGGACAAGTCCACCCGCTTCCACAGAATAGTTCCGACTCGGAAGCGGGACTCCATCATCAACTTGAGAGAGTGGAGTTCAAGCTGAGCGGAGAAGATATGCAAAGGGCAGAGAAGGCCCTGATTGAGTTTATCCAGAAAGTGTTCCAGAAGCAGCCTGAAAGAGCAAAGAAGCTGAAACCTCAATACGATGAAGCGGGGCTGCTCCGTACTAAGACCAGACTCACATTAGAAGACGATGAAGAGTTCACCTGCCCGCTTCTTCTACCAGACGTGATGAGTTTGTTCACCGACTGATTCGGTGGGAGCATATTCGCAACTGTCAGTCGGCCCTTCTTCGCGAGAGATATTGGATTATAAACGGGAGGAGGACCGTTCGAAGTGTTATAACCAAGTGTTGGACCTGTTGCCGATACCTAGCGCAACGGGTTAATGTTCCTGAAGCCCCGCTTCCAAAAGAGAGGAGTAATTTGGGGCCCCCGTTCACGGTGACAGGAGTCGATGCTGCCGGACCACTTATCCTGAGAGGTGGAGAAAAAGCCTGGGTCCTGTTGTTCACTTGTGCAACCTATAGAGCGGTGCACTTGGAGTTAGTGGACACCCTTTCCGCCGATGGATTCTTACGTGCCTTCCGTAAGTTTGTGGCAAGAAGAGGTAGACCAACAGTTGTATACTCGGACAATGCGCGTGGATTTGTGGCAGCAGCAAAGGCCTTATCGAGCAGCAGCTTGGAGAAAATGATGGAATACGCCACCGTGTCAAGGATTGACTGGCGCTTTAATCCCCCAGCATCGCCCTGGTGGGGGGGGGTTGGTGGGAGCGTTTGATTGGACTGATGAAGCAACTCCTTCGAAGGATCCTTGGTCGTAAAGTGGTGCACCGAGAAGAACTTGAGATGATGCTGGTAGAAGTGGAGGACTGTCTCAACAATAGACCCCTCACCTACCTATCTGAGAATGTGGACGACCCGCTTCCGTTGACTCCCAACCACTTCGTGCGTTCGTGTGGAAGCCTGCATCTGCCAGAAGCTGACTTGAGGGACTCTAGAGCAACGCGAGCTGCTTACCGAAAGCTGCAAAGCCTGAGGGAAGCTCTCCGTTCAAGGTTCCGAACGGAATACCTGGGGTTCCTCCGGGGCGAGATGACAAAGAAAGGCAACGTGGAGCTGAAGCGGGGCGACATCGTCCTAGTGGAAAAAGAGAACTCCAAACGTGTGGACTGGCCACTAAGAGTTATTGAAGAAAAGTTGACAAGCCGAGACGGACGAGGACGCCTTTACCGAGTCCGTACGAGAGCTGGAGTAGCCCTGAGACAAGCTCAACGACTTTACGTCATGGAGCAAGAAGGGTGAAATATACCGGTTCTCATCGGCATTAAGAAGAAAATATTACTACAGCAGTTTACTATTGGCATATCTTTACCAATTTAGCTATTTTGAGCCAAACAGCACCTACGGAGTCCGTTTGGCTGGTGGGAGTATATCGCAAAATTGGCATTTTTCCTGATTATAAAGTGGAGGTGTGGCCTTTTGCCCCAGTACTGATAGCGGCAGACAGCTCCTGGAATTCTGGAGAAGACATGTGCTCAGCACCTCGAGGCTGGAGAATTCCAGCAGCGTGCAAAGCACTACCAGCAAGATCCCAGAGGAGCTGCCCACAAGACACCACCACTACTACTTTTACACATATCCCTTTTAGAGTTCTCCTAGAGTGCTTGTCTAGTGCAAAAGCTACCACCCCTCCATAAGACTTGCGTTAAAGAGCAAGCAGTTTTTCATTGAACATATTCTGATTAAAAGTTATTTTCGGCTTTAGGCCATTAAAATTGTAAAAGAATAAATTATTCAAAAGTTGATCTCGTAACTGCTGAAAACTCTGTCTAGCCTATTTCACTGATTTTAGTTTGCTGCGAAACACTGATCCTGATCCGAACCTTTCTGTGACATAGTGAGATGAAGCGGGACATGGGAGCATAACATACGGCATACCCATACTCATCAAAATTATTAACTGTTGAGCGCCAAAAACGCCCCATTTACCGACAGTGTCAAAAATCTGATGTTTTAAAGGACTATGCAACCTAAGGGCAAAAATTTTGACCTCCCAGTTTATTGCTGAGTTTGATAGAGCTTTTAAAGCTCTACAATTTTGGGGATTTAAAGTATGTCATTTATTCTTAACGTTGTCGAGATATGAACGAGTTTGTAATTTAAGCTCCCTTAAGGCTCAATAGTAAACATCCTTTTTTCAAAGACGTGGCTACCCATCGCGCCCACCTTTGGTTTTTGAAGTTGATAGCAGTTTAGAAAAAGCGTTAAATGAGGATGTTTTTCAAAAGTTACTAGAGTGGTCCTCTTGCAAACGTCGAAGTTGTGGTAGGACAAACATGGAGGTGTTTTTTCGGAACAACTTTTGTTTAAATCGTTGTAGCTTCCACTACACAACTCCAGTTTTCAAAGTTAATAGCAATTTTAAAAGAGTAATTTCAAAGGATTCTATCGCAGAAAAAATCAGGACAAAATGTCTTTTTTTTACAAAAGTGTTAAAGCTCTAACTTTGGAGGGGCTGTTCGAGAACCCTCAAAAACAGCCCTATTTCAAGCCTACATTTGACCCCCGGGCCCACCTTTGATTTTTGATTTTAATAGCAATTCTGAAAGCATTTCACTAGGAAATAAAACGAAGAAAAAACTGAAGTGGTATCTTCTCAAAATTACACACCTGTTCGTGTTACTATCAATATACCTATAATTATAGCCGATGGGTGATACGTTAGCACATTATGTCTGATAAATTATTATTTCGGAAAGATACCACTCCAAGTTTTTCTCAGTTGTATTTCCAGAACAAGCGGTGTCAGAATTGCTATTAAAATTGAAAATCAAAGGTGGGCCCGGGGGTCAAATGTAGGCTTGAAATAGGGCTGTTTTTCAGGGTTCTCGAACAGCCCCTCCAAAGTTAGAGCTTTAACACTTTTGTAAAAAAAAGACATTTTGTCCTGATTTTTTCCGCGATAGAATCCTTTAAAATTACTCTTTTAAAAGTGCTATTAATTTTGAAAACCGGAGGTGTGTAGTGGAAGCTACAACGAATTAAACAAAAGTTGTTCCGAAAAGACACCTCCATGTTTGTCCGACCACAACTTCGACGTTTGCAAAAAGACCACTCCAGTAATTTCTGAAAAACATCCTCATTTAACGCTTTTTCTAAGCTGCTATCAACATCAAAAATTAAAAGTGGGCGCGATGGGTAGCCACGACTTTGAAAAGAGGATGTTTACTATTGAGCCTTAAGGGAGCTTAAATTACAAACTCGTTCATATCTCGACAACGTTAAGGATAAATGACATACTTTAAATCCAAAAATTGTAGAGCTTTAAAAGCACTATCAGAATCAGCAAGAAACTGGGAGGTCAAAATTTTTGCCCTTAGGTTGCATAGTCCTTTCTGCCCATAGTTTTTATAAAGTGGCATTGCATAAACTCACTAGAAATCTGTTATTTTATTTAAGATTGCCGCATGATAAGTTAAAAGTTATTCTCTCCTTTTATCTCGGAAGCATGAACAATGGAACTTAGAATCCACTTGATTATTTCCCATGAGGCAATAAATCACTAACAAATTCTCGAAGAATCCATTATGAAGTGCCAATTTTGGTGTGATTTTAAAAATTATGTGTTTAATTTTGGCTATGCAGGAGCCTACTAAATGACGTGCTGTGTTTCAAAATATGTCTTTGGAATGGAGAAGTTTGCTTGCCATGATAAATTTATTATGTATTTCTCTCTGCAAAAATCTTAGATAATTTGAAGGTTTTTGCACATCTGATTTTTAGTTTACTGTACTATGCATTTATATTTAGTATATAATAGAGAGGCGTACAAACCATCAACAGAATTCAACAATGTTTACTGACATTGACCTAGACATATTTTATTAAAAAGAAAACGGAAAATCCGATATAATATAGTTATTGAATGTTTTGTTTTTTAACCAGTTGCACTAACTACTTCCGAACGTTTAAGTAAATTATAAGATAAATATTGTAAGGAGTAAATTGACACTATTATTATTGCTGGTCATTGGACAGGCCAGCACACGCACACAGTGTTATTTGTATTACAGTAAAATGTTATACCGTGTATATAAATAGGCAAAGTAATCTGATCTAGATCAATTCAACAGATTAAGATTATGGCTTTGACCCAAGTACATATGCAACGCATTCCACCGACAAGCAGAAAAAACTCGAAAAGCAGGTTATGCATATAGTGTAGTGTGAATGTCGGCAAGCTCGCTTTTTCCCATTTTTCGATGAAAAACTGAAAGTCCAAAAAAAACCTAAGCTCATAATCGGATGGTCCCTTTCATGCCCCTTTCGAAAGTTGGAAAAAATGTATGACTCAGACTATTTATTTGTATAAACCTTTCGCCATATTTGTTGCAGAAGAGAGGCTTTATATTGTACGACTTTTCAAATGGCAGTGAAGTTGCTACACCATTGAAGTTTAAATAAACATAAAACGCAAACACGATTTCTAAGTTCTTGCTGCAATGACAAAAGAAATTAAATTAAACTAATTACAACATAAAGCAATATTCCATACGAAACGTAACGGCACTTCCATATTTTTATTCATATTCATTTACATGTGTGTTTTGATGAAACTTTAATCCTTTGAATCATATGATCCAAATATATCTTTTTAACGCTACTTTATTTCATACATGCGCATGTATATTTTGCTACAAAGTCTGCATTAAAGTGGTGTTCTCCTGTTTAAGGGCCTAATTAAGCAACGTTATCAGCCAGTTTTACAACGAATAGATATAAGTTTTGGCTACAAGTAAAAGTCTGGTAAACGAAAGGTTCGGCTTTTATTTATTAAAAGTGTGCAGGCACTTAACAGCTTTCTAGAAATAAATGATGGACAAATTCCTTTGATGAATTTCCAGAATGGTGTGATTCATGATCCAGAATGATTAACAAAAACACTCTACTTTTTGCTTATTTTTATACACGTAAGTATTTTTTTTATATATGGTATTTATCCCAACTTTTTATTCAACATCCCCTGTCATAGTAAACGCAACTTGAAAATGTACTAATAATAGCATTAGGGAAACAGTTATGATGCTGGGAGAACACATGTACAATTGTTAGCACATTAGTGGTTTTGAAGTCATGCAGTTTAAAAACTTGTTGCTTTTAATCCACGCAATGAAAGGCGTAAATTACGAACGATTAAGTAACTTTACGAACAATAACATGAATGCTGGAAAAAGTTATAAAAATAAAATAAATAAGCCTTCATGGTGTGTATATCCTGACAATACTTTGGAAATGGGATTTAAAAATAAATAGGAATCATATTACAATAAGTTTCATACACATATTTAGCTGCAATGATGTGTTCCTAACTACATTTTTAGACTCTTCAGCGCTGTAGTTATGAAACTAAATAAGGAGATAGCTAGACTTATTTCGATGTAACGTTTGTAAATAATGCTATTTGCTTATAATAAAGTCAAAAATGCACTGAATGCAGTTACACAGTAAAATACGTGGTCCTGAGAGCCTAAACGGCGTACAATTTTAGCCTTACTGATATAACAATCAAAGCAAGTGCACTACGTATACTCAGACGAACAATTAGGATTTGACTTATTTAGAGGATTAAATGTACATATTATTCTAAACCAAGCTAAAATGCATAGTAAAACTACACAATTGGTTTGTAATTCAGATTGATGTACTAATACGTTTAGTGCTCACATATTCATTTTAATGTCTATTACATTGAGAACTTACATTATGACAGAACGAAAATATTCACAATTTGAATCAAATAACAATTCTGGGTAGGTTTCATGCTTGGAACCAAAATATATGAACTTTTATGCTTATAAGCGTTTACTAATGTGATTTATTCAACATTAATGAATGTAAATACAAACCTCTACTTCAAGTTCGTACACCAATTTTAGTATATGTCATTAGAATGGTATCTGGTTAAACAAAAACGAAAACAATATTGATAAATTACAAGACACATTGCGAATACGGAATCACATTACTTACAACACAACAAGGTTAACCGTGCCGTGATGGTTTTGACAAAACAGACTAAGCTTTTACATCTAAAGTCATCGAACATATTTGTAATATTTTCAATTTCCTAGAACTAACAAGGGAACCGTCCCAGTGGGTACATCCAGAAATATGGGAAATCTAGCATTTTCGATAGATTTCGATGCGTAGAAAACGAATATATTCATTTCCGTTGTGAATAGGCCTTTACTGAAAATTTCGTACTGACATAGTGTTTTTTAATCCTGCTTTTAAGCTTACTTACCATGGAAACATTTTTGCTGTAAAGTGCATTATATTGAACTGTTTTTAAAAGTTGAGTTAATAAATTTTGGAAGAATAGACTGAAGCCTTATCCACGTAAATTTGATACAATTTCATGCTGTAGTGACATTTTATAAAAGATTATGGCACTTAAGGGTTGACCGTCGATGCTCCCAGAAGAAAAGTTTCTGAACTTTCAAAACGCAGTCTTTTCACAAGTTGAAAGCCGTTTGTAGTGTCAATTAATGTAGTTTCAACGACATAATTGAAGCCAAAATTGCATTTTTTGCATTTGGGGAAAATCCCATAACGAAGACTGAATACTGAATAGCAGGATATTTGTAGAAGGAGAGGGCATTTGGCTTAACATTTAATGGGTATTCGGCGGATTACTGTCAGCATAATGTGTCTAACTTTCGAAGTACACATGCAACAAATCTAATTCTCTGTTTATGGTAAAGCTAATACATTGCGCTACAAGTCACACTCCGTCTCAATATAAAATGCGTGCAATGAACCAACTGAAGGCTTTATAAACGTTACACTTTAATATTCGTATTACACGTGTTTAGTTGACAATTTTAAAAAACGAAAGGGTGTGTTTTCTTTTCTAGCTGTCCTTAAAGTAAATACTACATCCACCGATTGAAATAGATTGATGCAAAACCTAAGCAACTAGACCCATTGTTCGAATCCACACCTAACAGGGAATACACATTGTCATGTTGGTGACCACGTTCTTTAGTGACCCTTAAAATCTGCAGCAGCATTTTACACGCTCCAATCTCGCATGTTTGCAGCAAGCATTTGGAGGCAAATTGAATAATAGAGTACGGTTCAGTAAAAATGATACCATGGCAAGTAAGCTTAAAAGCAGAATTAAAAAGCACTTTGTCATTACGAAATTTTCAGGAAAGGCCTATTCACACCAGAAATGATTAAATTCGTTTTCTACGCATCGAAATCTATCGAAAATGCTAGATTTCCCATATTTCTGGACGTACCCACTGGGACGGTTCCCTTGTAAGTCTCAAACAATTTTAATGCTTGAAACGCTTTACGTACTAAATTCACATTTCCTAAAAGTTTTACACATTTCATTTTTTTGAATGATTTGAAGCGTTGCAATATTTGGAAGCATTTTGCACAAGCCAATAAAGCTTGAATGGCTTTTGTTGTAAATGCAACTCATTAGTAGTGCAGTTATGTTTATGTTTTCTGAGAGAACCAAATTGTCCTCATGTTTGTTCAGGTTTTGATTCTGAATAATCACTAAACTCTTAAGTTGAGGGAGTAGCTTCAAAAATTCGTAGCATATGCTTTTTTCAGCATACAAAATCAAACTCTGGATGCATAGAACTGAATTAGGTTTTATATCTATGGGCAGTGTGCTAATCGTTTTTTCTCTAAAGTTCATTATCTCCAGGATTAAAACGTTTGAATCTTGTATAGTTTGAAGAAGGTGAGATACACAAAAAGGCTGTCTAAGAGAAGGTATGATTCTCAATACTTTTAGCTGTATATCTCTTATATTTTTCAGCAACTCAGGCAGTTTTTTATAGTTAGTAGAAAATGCAGCATCTACAAACACTTCAGTAAGGTGCGTCATATAGGTTGCGTAATTAGGTCTCCAATATCGCAATGGAATTCCCAGGCTTCTAATTGTATTGTGTCTGCAAAATCTTTTTACAAAATGTAATATTTCTTTGGCGGCCACATCAAATCCTTCAAGAATGTTCAAGCTCTGTAAACAAGTCAGTTTTGAGGTCCATTTATAATTTCTGATTAGTGTATTTACGTCGCAAAACTGGATAAAGGTTCCATTTACATGAAAACTACATCCAATTGAACGTGCATTTGTCACAAATTCCAAACATTGGAATATTTTCTTTACAGTTACGTACGCGTTTTCAACCTGTTGAGGAAAAAACCAACCAAAGTCAACATTCAGTTCGTGTACATATCTACCATGTGACTTTAAAAGATCCAATGTGCAATTCAAAAACTCTTCAGCGTTTATTTGGGCAGCAAGTTTTTCGTCGTCCGTTTCATCATCCGGCTCATTTCGTAAAAGATTTATGGAATATAAACTTAGAGTATTGTCACTGGTGGCTAAAATTTCATTGCGAAATCTCACTATATCTTCTGGATTCCGGAGTAAAACACATGGAGCACCAATAATCCTTGTACTAAATCCATCACTGTTGGCACTAAAATATTGCACGCGTTCTCGAATTTCCCTCAAACTGCGTGGTCGTAAAACCATTTGAGATTTTAGACAACTGTTCACCGCTTTAAACCAGTCTTTGGAAGCAAGGCGGCATGGTAAAATTGCGTTACCAGAATTTGAGAACATTGGAAGCAAGTTAGGAAAAACCTAGCGAATGTGAATAAGCATAAGAATTTTTAATACATATAACCTTTAGTAAATGATGAGTTACGTTTAAGTACTAATAAATAAATTGCCTTAATTTATTGCTCAGTTAGTAAACAAAACGCACCTTGTCAGCAAGCAACAATGTTTTCTTGGAATGAAAAGAATTACCAAGAACCTCGTTAGATAGTAGCACATTATAAATGCTCTCCTTGTCCTTTACAAGTTCCAAGATAGTTTCCCAAATCTAAAACAAAATTTTGCAATTATATTTCAGTACTTGTAGAGCCAAATCGAAACGACTCCATCCAGAAAGGATAATAAATTACTTTTACAAATACTTACCTCTTCGGGAAAAACTTCAAATGGATGCCTAAATTGTTTTTGTGCTGGGTTGTAAGACTGTGTTTTCTGATTAGATTTCAATTTTTTGCGCGACATGGTGCAACTTAAATAAGTTTGCAATTACGAAACTTTTGAATCACAAGTTTATTGCATTTAAGTAATGAATATTGTACGAAATGGAATGAATAATTTCTAATCCAAAGATTTAAACTCTTTTGCTGGCTACAGATGAATAATTAGAAGCAACAAAGACTATATCCTTAAAATAGCAGTACGCAGAATTTATCCAAAGTCAAGCGACGGCACAGCTTACTTACTGAACACTTCAACACTAACTGAGCTCATATTTTAGTCCTGAACAATTTCAACTAAAAGTTTTTATGGAGTATTTTCTCAGAACTAGAGCTCTCGTTGAAGGTTTTGTAGAAAAAATTATGAGTCTACTTAAAACGATCAACACAATAAAACGTTGAACGCACAAACAGAAAATATGCGGTTTCGTTAACGCACCACAAGTTATGCACAAAAGTGCCTGCTGTAGAAGTACTAACAGCAGGGTATATACATGTTTGCCACTTTATTCCAAGTTACGTATATTATAGGAATGAGTTCAAAATTTTAGGTACATTTTATGAATGGGCGGTACTTCGCTTTTAAAGCTGTAGTTCCCAGTAAAACTCTAAATGGGATTAAATTCTACGAATAGATTTTAATGCTTTCTCAGGACTCACTTGCTCGCTTTACATTTACTGAATAATTTTAAGGTGAAAATACTTAATTGAATAATTGTTCAGTGAACATCTGTTCTTCAGAAATCTATAAAAAAGTAAACTTCGTAATCCGGCTTAACTGAGCTGAAAGTATTTTTGTTGGTGCGTATACAAATACACTATTATTGAAGTACATTATTCCGTCTCATAGCTTTAACATAATGCATAAATACACCTTTAAAATTGTATTAGAATTGTTTTCAAAACATTTGTAAATTCTACGTGACTTTTGAAATATTCTTTACAATACGGGGTAACAGTTTGCTAGAAATTTGTAATGTTGCTTATTGGTTTTCAGAGAAAAGCTATTGGCTTTAGACAAATCCTAACTCTATTTTGTACCTATAGATATTTCTTTATTACCCCCGGAACAACAGAAATGTAAATATTTATTACCGCGCTAGTAGTTTGCAGGTACACATATGCTTAAGGGAAAGCGCTTACTGGAATATTTAAATGCTGAATATCACATGACTGAATTCTTGGAATGCTCTAATTCTGCTGTTAATCTTAAAGCCATTATGTATATCTTCGTGGAAATACTTTATCTAATCAAACCTTTTAATTTACCCAACATATGTGTACAAGAAGCAACCGCTCAATTTGATAACCAATATGGTTTCGTTAAAATCGATGCTTCTGTTAGCCAGATATCGTCCGGACGGACACACGGACGGTTGGACGGAGAGACGCACGACTTTTGCCTTCTTAATACTTAGCTTTTTCACTTAATAATTGATGAGAAGTAGACAGCATGTACAAAAATCAATTGCAAGTAATTTATTATATGTTATCGCAGGTGTATAAAACAAAACACATGCTAATAAGACAACGATGCAATTAGCCATGCGGTAAAACAAATCTTTGACTAGTTTTAGTTTCTAAGCAAGTCAGCAGGTAGAATTGAATGTTTTAGTTAAACGTCTTGTAGTTATTTAACTGTTTTAGAATTTAAATGTTACAAATATTCAGATTCTACTAAAGCAGTAGTGTTTAAACAAAAAACAAGCATGCAACTGTTTCTTTATTAAGTTACAACTGATTTAGTTTACAGAACAAAATGCTAATATCTAAAATATTGAAGAAACTGCCGTAAAATCCGACTACTTAAAAACTAATTTTTAAAACTTTGTGCTAGTATTAAAAATATAGCACGGTAAGCATACAATGTACAAGAATGAAATGTCTAACAGAAATTACTCAGGAATTGTTGATGGATTAACGCATTTTTGTATAGTTTTAAGTACAATCATATGGTGGTCTAGTTTGAGTTGTAAGAAATTGTAATTCCTACAAATTTCAGTACAACAGTCAGTACCAGGTGATATCTGTAGTATGGATTAGGATAGGTTGTTGGTTCTAAGAAGTACCTTCTGTCTCTAAGCCTTTTTGTTTAGTTACATTATATAACGGTGCATGCACTGGAAACCTGAGTACTTTACAGTGCTACGTTTTGATATGATACCCAACCGCTGAGGCTTTGAAGTATTTGTAAGTAAACAGCTCACACCAAAACAAGACGGATCCATCTCCGACTTTTCTTGCAAATTGTAGTGTGAACGTATAACATTTATATTATATACATGCACTGGCGCATCTAGACCCATCATTTGGTAGGTGCAGAGTTCTAGTACACAAATTTTTAAATGTACAGAAAACATTGCATTAACAATTCATGTTTTGTTTTATTATACATAGTCATACAGCAAATTTCTCAGCACATAATCCTGGGGTATATTTAGCATTACCATTACTGTAAAAATACTTCATGGTTTGGAAGAAGCTTTAAGTAAAAAAAATCTTGGAAAAAAATCCTTTTATGCTATATGCTATGCTTCCAAGTAAATTATAATCCAAATGGGTTTTGTGCGTAATGAAATCTAAGCCAAAGTACATATAAGCTGATACACTAAAGGTTGTCTAAATTACTGCTTCAATCCGTTGAAAATAAATAGGATTAGTTCAAACATTAGGGTAGTTTGAAAAATTCGCTGTACTACTAAACATATAACACGATAAGCTTACTAGTAGTAAGATACTACTAATATTTTGAACTGAAATACTCAAATTGACATGTATTCTAAGAACTGCACACGGATTAGGGCATTTCATACATTTCAGTAGGTCTCTGGCTTAGACAAAAACTGAATTCAAAGCAAATGCACATATATACCAGAGTCTTGAGTACCTGGCTGCAATATCGTGCAGCGTATAATAGGATTATTGTTAAATTTGAACAATGGATGTCAGACATCAGAAGTTACATGCATAAGACTAAACCCTCAAACGTTCAAACATAATTCTCAGTGTTCCGTGTTGTTTAATATTAGCAGTAAGTAACCAACTATCACCAAAAGAGGACAGCTCCCTCCAGGCTAGCTGTCTTGCGAGCTAAATACTGAGAAACCAGCACCCTTATCAAATACACTTAGGAAAAGAGTTTGTTTATAGATTAACTTCCACTGTAGTGAAGGGTTGCTCCGGTACTAATTTCAAGTTGACCTTGTTTGCTTGTGCACGATACCTTGTCGTTGCATTAAGTATTATGGAAAACCAAATAAACAAGCAGAAAAATGCAAAGAAGCGTAAATGCAGTATTTGTGGAAAACCAATTATATCAAATAACTACGCAGCTCATTTGAGGACTCACACTGGAGAACGACCATTTAAATGCAAAGTTTGCAGCAAAACATTCATTCGGAACGGAGAATTAAAGCGGCACGGACGCATGGTTCACGAAAAGCAGAAGTCTTTTAACTGCGGATTCTGTGACAAGGCATTTTCAACATCTCAAAATCTAAAACATCATGAGAGAACCCATACAGGGGAAAAGCCGTTTCAGTGTTCGCTTTGCCCAAAAAGGTTTGCGCAATTGAGCCCCATGAAACAACACATGATGACGCACACAGGAGAAAAGCCGTATTGCTGCAACATCTGCAATCAGAAATTCACCCAAAAAGGAAGCCTAACCACACACCACGAAACGCACCAAGGTAATTGAGAAGGATATAAATAGTCCTAAAAACCGGATATTGCATTATATATTAACTGAAAACTTTTTCTTTAATTCGCAGTTAGAAGACTCAAAGTGTACAGCTGTCTCTTTTGTGGATATATGTGTTCACAGAATCGCTACCTTGAGTGGCACATTCGTACTCACACAAAGGAAAAGCCGCACAGTTGCAGCGCTTGTGGAGAATGTTTTAACCAAAACGGCAATCTGAATGCACATATAAATGCAAAACACTCAGACAAAAGAGAGTACTGCTGTGAACTGTGCGACAAGACTTTCAAGTACAAAAATTACCTTCAACAACATGTGCAGAGGCATTTGGGAGAAAAACTCTTTAACTGTTCTGAGTGCAAACAAAGCTTTGCCAATAAATCCGGGCTAGCACGGCATATTATCGTACACACTGGTGTGAAGCGGTTCAACTGCGACGCTTGTGGGCAAGATTTTGGACAATCGTCATCCTTGAAACGTCATTATAAAAATGTTCATAAATTGTAGCCTCTTAAATAAAATATTGTCGATGAAAGATTTTAATCACAGTGAAAAAAATTTTCTCTCAGTTGATTTTGTACTAGGGCTTTTGAGCTAGCCTTATGAGTGAGAATGCTTGAGTATTTAGAAAAAAGCTAGTAATGCAAATGCAAAAACACTATGCAAAATGCTCCTAATTAATATGATAATTGCAATGTTTTGACAGGTAAAAAGCAATCTGAAAAAATGTACTGTTTTATAAATTCTTTGTAAATAAATACAGATGAAATTAGTGCATAGTTCTGCTCATATTTTATTTAGATTATTTAGGTATATATTATTGAAGCATTGTTTGTATTTACAAGCACAATACCATTGGTCTGATTCGATTGTAACTGAGGTCAGGACGCTAAATCTTGCATAAAATCTTACACAACCAACTCGTATTTTTGTGAATGAATTGTGTAGATGCAGACAGCACGCTTAATCTAAAAATTATTAGCATACCCTAAATAGTCCAGTGATGATCTGCAAAGCCACAAAGAGACATTTGGGACGAAAGTCATTAGTTGTTTTGAGTGCCTCCAATGATTAGTCGCGAAACAAGAACTAGCAAGCCATACTTTTTCACACGTCATTTAAGCGCCATTTCATGGCAGCGTTTTTGAGAAATATTTTACCCTCTTATGCAACGTAAGACGTTATCAGAGAGCGGTCCATCTGGAAAACAATTCCTGAAGGTAAGCAGACGGCAGACGAAGAGTTATTTGATTCAACATATGACAACAGTCCAAGGAATAATATTATATGCGACTTTTGTTGTCTCTTTGCAAGCACTAACATTAAAAACTACATTTGCGTTTTCTGCATTGCTGGCTATTCTAACTTGCAGCAACTTCACAACCACCTATTTTGTCATACGAAAGAAAAGTTATATTTCTACAGTTTGAATCCTATAGATCCTTTATTTTCATAAATTATCTACATCCAATTGTTTTATTTTGTTTGCATTACTGGGATCAATAAATATTAAGCCAAACAGTTACAGTCTAGTACATTTAGCATTATATTAACAGACCTTTTATTAAATCTGATTTCAAGGAAAGTTGCATTTGTTTTAATTTAGCAACTTTTTAAGTTAGCATTTTTTGCAACAGTGCTTGCACCGCTGGGTTAAATTTTGCACACAAATGAACTTATTTAAATGTTTTCAAGAGCATATATTCATGATAAGATAAAAATGCATTTACGGTGAGAATCTATTTGGCTACATGAAAAATGTTTGGTGACCAAATCGGTAGCATGAAAATTAAATTCCACGTAGGGTATTTCTCATGCTTGCAGATGTAGAAAAAGTAAAATTCCTTTAAACACCTGGGGACATTTTATAACTTAAGCTATTTAAATTTATATACATGGGCAGCTTTGCAAAAGTTTTTTTTACAGCAGTTACAAAACGCAGCAAGCTAAACTTTCTGAAACCTTCAACGAGCACACAGTCAGCCTGACTGAGTCAGGGTAGTTTATATATAGGTGGGATTATTATGTTCACAAAGTTTGTGAAAAAGTAAATGAGTTGAATTTAATCATTTGCATAACCTACCCGTCAAAAGCCGTTTGAGATTTTCGTATTCCCGGACACACTTTGTCAGTTTCCAAATAATTGGGATTGTAGTATTACTGGCGTCAACTTGTGCCAAGGTTTGAATACAAGTACGTTACGATAAATACGACATTCAAATTTAAATTGATAAGTATTTACTTGTAGCTGATAATCGCACTTTATTTACAGGATGAAATATTGCGCACAGCATCAAGAATGCGAGCAGTAAAATATTTAAGTATAGTTTAATACACACATGACCTTATGTGCTAATTCGGAAAAGTCGAGTTTGAGAAAATGCAGAAAAATGACATATTTTAGACGTAGTCCAATAACAACAGTGTGTTCTCTAAGAACAGTTAAACTCAGCACACCACATATCCCAAAGCAGTGTGATTTTGTACCTGTTATTTTCGGTCAAATATCCAAACCACTTTCCGCATTCGCTACATTTTAATAGTTACATGTCATAGTGCACGACATGATGGCCATTTAGATTTTTGCTTAGTGAGAAAAGTATTTTGCACATAGAGCAACTATAAAATCTTTCATTCTAATGACCTTTTGTATGCACTCTGAGATCCTACATTATTTTTCACACATGTCGTGTTTTAGTCTCATTTTTTACCATAAAATGTACGGTAAGTTGACCAGATAGCCTAAACATTTGGTTTCATTTGCTGCAGGAGTAAGTTATGATCTAATGTCGGTTTAACAAAGTATAGGAAACATGTTACACACTAGTGAACGCTAGTGAGTTGTAAACGCTGTCAGAACACCATAGAAGAACTTATATGAAGGATCGGTACCAGTGTTGAAAGCATTTATTTATCAGAGCATAAAGCATATTTTGTGAAATTTTACTTTCATCAACTGCAAAGCAATTAAAAAAAAGTAAGCGCAAGATTATCTTCTGCTTTTACTGTCAGTACAAACATGCGATGCTATACTTTTCAACCTCTACACTAAATACTTTCCACAAATCTGTAGAATAGAATAGAATGTTTTTTATTTAAATGTTAAATAGTTTCAGTCTTTACAGTCTGATATTCTAACCATAACTCTCTACACATAGGTTGTCAAATATTCCATAAAGAATTATAAGCCAATAATACATAAGCCGAATAAAAAACAATATAAAATATTAACAAGACGATCTAAATAGGTATGGATTTTCGATTTCTAATCATTAATTCTTTACATACTTCACTAAATGTAATGAACGTACGTGCCATGGGCATTGAAGTTCGCACCTGAAGCTTAGAAGCAATTTTACTAAAATTATTTTAGCCTGCTGACGAGCTCAAATTGTTACTCAAATACAATTTTAATGTATACAGACCCACATAACCAGCTATCCACGGATCGCTTGCGCATTATGAATTGATAAAGGACATACTGCAGGCTGTGCATACTGCAGGCTGTGCATACTGCAGGCTGTGCATACTGCAGGCTGTGCATACTGCAGGATGTAACGTGATGAGCTGACTGTCTGTACTCTGTACCGTTCCATGTTTTTCAAAAATTCATAATGCGATCCGTGGATAGCTGGTTATATAAGTCTGTCATTGGTTCTAAGTGATGCATTTCATAGTAACCCCTACGTGTTATAACGAAGTTATGCGTGTCCTTCAGCTGCTCATGTTTGTCAAAATTAACTACATATATTTGAATCAAGTTGTATAATTTGCAAAGGATTTAAGATATTGATGTTGTCGAAATATATTTTTTATACCTGCATTTGGTACTGTTTCAAGCAACATTGCAATAGCTGAAAACCAGCAAAATCTTTTGACGTACCTTATTACAATTACAATATTTTTAAAAAATTTACTTTTACTGTAATCAAATGGCAATGAAATTAATTCAGGAATCCATAAGACGACTCTACCAAACTCAAATTACAATAAGATTACCCAGTAGCACAAGTTTTTATTCCCTTCAAAACATTTTTCTATGTACAAAAATGAATATAACGGTTTTTAACAAAAACGTATGGTCTTTAAAATTTATATCCAGTTTAATTTTATTCACATATTTTTATTTTAAACCTGAACTATCGACACCAACTAGAATCTTAATCCAAATATGTCACATTACTGAGCTTATTTTAACCAGGTAAATTATTCATGATTGGTATTTAAACGCGAGGTTTAGGATTTTAAGCCACCAAGTTATACTCAAGATGTAGCTTGTAGTTGATACTCCACAGAATTTTTTTGGATTGCTTGATCTCAAGTGATACAAAAATCTACCTAAAACCAATTTAGATAACAATTAACATAACCAAAATTTTATCCTAATAAGCAATTTGAAAGATATCGACACGTATTTAGCATACTGATATAAAATATTCAAAAACTGATTTGCACACTCCGTTTCAAAATGTAATTATAAAAAGTTTATCATACGCCAAACGTCAAGTGGCAAGAGGCTAAAAAATGTAGATGAGTCTTGATGCATAAATATCTCTACGTTGCATTTATTCTTGTCCAATATATACCGTAAACCAATAAAACCAGCGACCAGCTTATTCTAATCTTTGATCACTTACACTTCAAACTTAAACATAATTGTTGATTAAAATTTGGCATATGGATTCACTTTTTCAAAGAATTTGTGTTAAGCCAAGAGTACATATTAGCTTCCCATATCTTTATACAACAATTACTTTACAAATAAATTCTGAACGATTACTTGCCACACAAACGTACCGAATAAATGTTCTTGTAGTATATGCTCGATTGTGTTGAATACATTAAACAATTGCCAAGACTTCAATCTAAAATTTACTACTTTTATATAAGGTTAGTTCACCGTAAATGTAAATAATCAACAAACTTACCACTATCTATATGACAATTTAACAGGAAAAACGCTCTTATTCAAAAAACGTAAATGTCGAATAATGAAAAGTTGCATTTTATAATTGTTCATTTACGTCAAACGTTTTATTTTATGCTTTTGATTACTCACCTGACGCTTCGTTTCCATGAACTTTCTTCTTGTGTGTGTAAACAGAAGTTAAATGTCCAAACCGCTTCCCACATTCATTACATTCGTATGGTTTTAAACCAGAGTGCACGACTTGATGATTATTCAGCATTGGCTTTGTGAGAAACGTTTTCCGGCAAGTCGAGCAGGCATAAGGCTTTTCACCCAAGTGCTGTAGTATATGTGCTGTGAGATTCCTTTTTAATTTAAATCCTTTCTCACACAACTCGCATGTAAACTTCCTTTCTTCTGTATGCTTTGCGGTCATATGCCTACTCAGATTACTGTAATGGCTAAAACTTGCACAACATTTGCTGCAGAAGTAAGGCTTCTCTTTTGTGTGAGTACGTAAGTGGTGATGAAGGTACTGCAACGTTGAGAATCCAGAGGAGCAAAAAACGCAACTGTGACTTAAACGTTTAGTTCCTGTAAACCACGAAATGAAGTATTATATATATTTATACCAAATGCCGAGCCGCTACATCAAAATTACATGCTTACCACTGTGCGTTTTTTGATGAGATTTTAAATCACTTGTGGTCCGAAATCTGCACAAACACGTGCTACATTTGTGAGGCTTTTCACCAGTATGAGACAGCAAGTGTGCCTTCATGTGGGAATTTTGCGAAAATCGTTTTTTGCAGAGTGGACACTGAAAAGGGGTTTCACCTGTGTGAACACGTCCATGAATACTAAGTTCTTCGCTAGTTGAAAATTGCTTTTCACACTGATCACATTCAAAAGGTTTCAGTTTCTCATGAACTCTTCGTCTGTGGGTCTCTAGATGAGTCTTCTGAGAAAACTGTTTATTGCAGACATCACACTTGAAAGGCTTTTGATTCTCATGAACACTTCGCCTGTGTTTTGTTAAGTTTTCTTTTCGACAAAACCATTTGTTGCATGAGTTACACTTGTACGGTTTTTCGCCTGTATGTACATTCATATGCCTATTGTGGATGCCTAAGCTTGCTGAAAGTTTCCCACATATTTCACATTTATGTGCATGTTTTGATAACATTATGTTTTTAGAATTGTCAATTAAAGAATTAATTGTTCCTCGAAGTAGTATAGATAATAGTGATAACAGTAATTTAAATTCAACTTTAGAAAATACAACAAACGTAAATACCGAACTAAATGTTTAATCAACAAATTCACAACACACGTTTTCAATTTTATAGCATGATCTTAAGATGTATTTTAGGAATTATAATTGACTTCAAGAAAAAACACGCGCAAGAAAAGCAACCTCTTTTTACTGTCAGCACAAACATCTAACAGGCAATCATATGCCTATTATACAAGTATTGCTTAAAATGGCATACCATTTTTTACTTTATCAGCTGAATATAATCCAAATCCCTTCTTCAGAACCAGTTTCTGGCGTACTATATATAATCAGTTTCTTAGAAATATATAGAGAAGTCAAAAGCTCATAATCCGACCTGACTAGGCTCATCATAATATGCATATACATTGACTGTTGTAGAAGTACTTGGTTCTGTTTAAGCTCCTACGAAGTGTATAAATACACATATAATATGGTATTATGTTTGACTTTTAAAATGTTTCGAAGGCGTACGTGACTTTTTACTCAGTCCTCCTAAGACGAACTAACAGTTTAAGGGAATCGAACTTTATTTGGTACGGTTTTTCCATGTTCAGATATGCAGGTACTTAACAATTTGCGTAACGATGTATGTACTTTCGCAGTGAATGCTAATTGTTTCACACTACTAAACATTGTTAATATTTAATTCTCGTGCCAACAATAATGAATAATAAAGCCGGCAACATGTCCACATGTACCAAAGTAGCGAAAGCAGAAGTTTAGTTCAGAACAAACAAAAAATCGGTTCTAAATTGAATGGAAACAAGTGGACCTTCACGGAAAATTCTTTTAGTTTTGTTTAATTCAAAAGCCCATTATTGAACAAGGGGACTAAAAATTTTAGTTTTAACCTTTGACCTTTGGGGTTGATCAATTGACCTGGAATTTTGGGCAGAGTTAGCTCATGTTATAGGACTCCTTTGTGCCAAGTTTCATTGAAATCGGTCAAACCGTTATAGAGATATCGCACGGACAGACGGACGAACGGACAGACAGACAGACGGACAGACATACAGCGCCATCTTATAAAGTAGCTTTCGCTACTTAATAATCGTATAATATGCTTTTTAATAGAATATTTTAGCTCAAATAGAATCTTTCTGTTTTTCTAGCATTCATCTGAATACGTATAATGTTAATCTACCAACCTATACATATGGTTGAAGTAAATAAACCAAACACTAAGATTATTCAAAAATGCAGTGGGACCAATTGGTTAAGGTAGCATAGAATTTTGTCTCCTAATGCTTCAATCAAAGTTGTTGGTAAGACATCTTCAAAACGATTTTTTACCTGGTTTACAGGAATACTTAAAGTAAATTTGCTAATTTGGCTTAACTTTGCCCTATGCCTTTTTTGGTGCGAAATGCACTACTAAAGTAGTAATTCTGTGTTGCCGTTTTTTCGTAGAAAAAAAACTAAAAACACATAAGACATCGTATTTTTTAGTATTCTTTTAAAATATTTCAAAGTTGTAAGACACTTCCTCCCTATACTTTTGAACACTAAAGTGCAGCTTTGTTTGAAATTTTAACATTGTTTCTTGATTTCTTTATTCGACGTCTAGCATGTATTACAATAATACAAATATGTACATTCATGCATCGGGAAAAACGATTCATTTTTGTTGTCATGCATGAATAAAAGTCACCGTACTGAAAGTTTGAGCGCTCTAATGCTGCCGCGTATCACGAACTTCATATAAAAGAAAATGTTCTTGTTTAAAAATGATAGGGGACTATAAACCGACGAAAGTCAAAGTTTCGGCTTTTGCCTCTCATAGAAGGGGTATTATTCAAAGCAGGACTTGCCAATTCGCCGAATATTCCAAGTGCTACAAAATACCCACCCATTTTGCCAGGCAATCATCCGTGGACCTGATTCTGCTTATGGAGTACTACCATCGTTTGCTCCTTCATTGTGGTCAAGAAAAAATCGTGAATGAGTTGAGGCAGCGCTATTGGATCATAGGAGTCAAGACAGCTGTGAAGAATGTTGCGAGGACCTGTCCGGAATGCCAGATGAAGAATGATAAGCAAGTATTCCCTCAGCGTTACTGGAAGTGCGTGTGACCAGACCAAACCGTCCATTTACATTTGTCGGCGTAAACTACTTCGGACCCATGGATGTATCGGATTCCTGGATGGCAAGAAAATCGTGATTCCACCTAATGAAATCACTGGGAGGTGTTTGTTGTAGATAGTAATTCATAATATACGATTGTGCCAAAGTGAATAAGCTACCGGAACAAAATGTAGTATGTATGTAGTGTGTGTAGGGAGCCTATGGGTCGGGTATTTGTATGCATAGTGCTTTTACTTGTTACTAAGATTAGTTTGCTAAGGAAATATGCTTGCTTATTGCAACGTGCAGTTGGCTGCACGTTTGAGCCTCGGGGTCAAGAGGTCAAAGGAGAAAACGAGAAAGAGGAGAATATTCGGTATATAAGGCAGCTCGCCTTCAATGTCAGTGTCAGTCGTTATCTATCGCTCTTGTCAGTCGTTATCTATCGCTCTTGTCAGTCGTTATCTATCGCTCTTGTCAGTCGTTATCTATCGCTCTTGTCAGTCGTTATCTATCGCTCTTGTCAGTCGTTATCTATCGCTCTTGTCAGTCGTTATCTATCGCTCTTGTCAGTCGTTATTTATCGCTCTTGTCAGTCGTTATCTATCGCTCTTGTCAGTCGTTATCTATCGCTCTTGTCAGTCGTCATCTATCGCTCTTGTCAGTCGTTATCTATCGCTCTTGTCAGTCGTTATCTATCGCTCTTGTCAGTCGTTATCTATCGCTCTTGTCAGTCGTTATCTATCGCTCTTGTCAGTCGTTATCTATCGCTCTTGTCAGTCGTTATCTATCGCTCTTGTCAGTCGTTATCTATCGCTCTTGTCAGTCGTTATCTATCGCTCTTGTCAGTCGTTATCTATCGCTCTTGTCAGTCGTTATCTATCGCTCTTGTCAGTCGTTATCTATCGCTCTTGTCAGTCGTTATCTATCCCTCTTGTCAGTCGTTATCTATCGCTCTTGTCAGTCGTTATCTATCGCTCTTGTCAGTCGTTATCTATCCCTCTTGTCAGTCGTTATCTATCGCTCTTGTCAGTCGCTATATTTGTTTGAAGTAAAGATTGAAAAAAGTTAACTACGTTGTGTCGTCATTTTAGTAATAGCTTCCATTTAGTGATCATAACTGAGCTTACAATAGCATCATTAAGAACTACAAAAATGCACGCAACATGCAGGCACTTAGGAATATGTGCTTGCTGAAATATAGGGCAAACGGATTATCTGACCGAATTTTTAGAATGCTTTACTTCATTTACTCCTGGTACTTGAGCAAGCCAACCAAAGATGTACATTGAAGTAATTTACACAGTTTCATTTAAATTTAAACCTTTGGTGTTTGTTCTTAGAATGGAGTTTTTATATTCACTAATCCTTTTTTGTAGCCTGCAATAAACCCTTCATAATGAAGTAACAAGGTATGCACTTTAAATAAATTCGTATGCACATGGTGTACTAAGATTCCACAAAATGTTAAATAAGTTCACCTGACTTTTCAATTTCAGTTACGTGTACAAAAATCTTCTGATAGATTTTGTCTAAACGTACACTCTTTTAACTTTCACTTTTAAATTTTTGAGGTTTAGAAATTGGCAACAGCCAGATATGCATATGCAATGCAACATATGATTCGTTTAAGGATCATCCTTGATCATTTAGGTAAGTACAAATTCAAGTTGAATGTTTCTTCGTTGCTCATCTGCTCTTTAAACTCAAGTGATTGAATCATTGACAGCTGAACAACTATCGCAGGTCTACCATAATGATATAACACGTGTTGGTTTTAATGCACTACTAAATTGATTACAAGTGAAGTTTATACTCACAAAGCATAAAAAGCAGCTATGAAATGTTTTCTTAAGCTGTTCAACGTGTTTATGTTGTGCCAAATATCATCATCCCAACCAAAACCAGGTTGAAGACACAAAATGAGCATAACCACGCAAGTCCGGTATTATACATTTAATTCCAAATCAAAAAGTCATATTATTATACCGATGACTTTCATGATTGAGATATTAGCAAAACTGAAAAACGCAATATGAATTTAAGTTAATTTATATTTTAGATGTCTAGCAATTATGACGATGGTCAATCCCATTGCGATAACGGGAGAGCAGTTACATGTAGTTGTCCAAATAATCCAGCATGCGCCACGGTGCTTACTCAAGTTGATTACGTGCGCAAATGTAATCTCAAAAAAACCGTTGTGTGTTTACAAGGCCCATTTTGGCCTCTTGTGGATGCAATGTGTCCACAAGAAAATAATTTTTTGATTGCACGGTCACATGCGCTAATCTAATCAATTCTAATCTAATCATAATCTAAAAAAATAGGTTTTCATAATCTAATTGGGACCGTGCGGAGCGAAGCGGAGCACCAGGATTCTTATCGCGTGCGAAGCACGCGATTTGGGCAACGGAAATATTCGTTGCCATAATCCTTCACATATGCTTCCATTCAGTAGCACCAAAAAAAATTTAAACTTAACTGGAGAACGACCCACTGGGTCGATTTCGATGAAATAAAAAATTCTGACATTCTGAAGAGATGAATTAGGTGCATTGATTCGAAAATTTTGAAAAAAATTGCATTCTTGGTATCATTTTTGTCAAAAAACCTAGAACCGCTACACGGCCAAGTGGGAAGGGCATTGTAATGGTCACTATGGAATGGCTGCATGTAATTTCATGGTCATTTTTGTGGAAAATAAAGATGAATGGGATGTGAAAAAAGATAATTCGTACTTTTGAACCGCAAATAGCTGCTCCAAATAGCCCGATTTTGACCCCAAATAGTCCGATTTTGACCCCAAATAGCCCGATTTTGACCCCAAATAGTCCGATTTTGACCCCAAATAGCCCAATTTTGACCCAACTAGCCCAATTTTGACCTCAAATAGCCCGACTTTGACCCCAACTAGCCCGATTTTGACCCCAGATAGCCTGATTTTGACACCAAATAGCTTGATTTTGACCCCAAATAGCCTGATGTTGACCCCAAATAGCCTGACTTTGCCCCCAACAACCTGATTTTGATCCCAAATAGCCTGTCTTTGACCCCAGATAGCCTGATTTTGACCCCAAATAGCCTGATTTTGAACCCAAATAGCCTGATTTTGACCCCAAATAGCCTGATTTTGACCCCAAATAGCCTGATTTTGACCCCAAAAAGCCTGATTTTGACCCCAAATAGCCTGATTTTGACCCCAAATAATGTTGACCCCAAATAATGTTGACCCCAAATAGCCTGATTTTGACCCCAGATAGCTTGATTTTGACCCCAAATAGCCTGATTTTGACACCAAATAGCCTGATTTTGATCCCAAATAGCCTGATTGTGACCTCAAATAGCCTGGTATAGATCCCAAATAGCCTGGTATAGACCCCAAATAGCCTTGTATAGACCCCAAATAGCCTGGTATAGACACCAAATAGCCTGGTATAGACCCCAGTACCAGTACCGTTAAGGGAATTGTACCGATTAAAGATATTAAATTTTATGGAAGTATGCGAAAACGATTTGGATGAAGGATTTCTGGAGGATTTAGTAATGTGGACTATCAAATATGTTATGTGCAAGAAATGTGGAGAGTGGAGATGTAGTTGCTCATGTTCACGAGTTCTTAACTAACAATTTGTATTCAGTGTATTTAGTTTTTATAATACTGAAACGGATATTTCATTATTAATGCTTTTGTATTGCATTTGTAAATAATGAATAATAAAATGTTTAAATGTTAGTTTCAATGTCCCAATTAATTAATCAAAAAAATGTTCATCTGAAGAGTAATATTTGTAATAAAAAGTTACAAATAAAACCAAAGGGAAAAATCCCAAAAACCTGCATATGGGACATATAATGTGCACGGACAAGTTTAAAATAAAGTTTTTGAATGCACGGTCACATGCGCTAATTTTTTAGATTATGATAAGATTAGAATTGATTAGATGTGCAGGTTTTTGGGGATTTTTCCCTTTGGTTTTATTTAAATACTTACACTCTCTGAATATAAAAGCTAAAATGGCAATTGTTTTTAAAAACTAGTCAGTTTACTATTCTAAAAAGTACGTCACCATCTACTTTGATAATGCTTGAGTAGAAAATTGTGTGTCAACAAATCATCATATCAACTCGCTCGCAATGCTCGCAAAAAATGCAATATGAGTGATTGCTTTTAAGAAAGAATGGGTTAATAAGTTAGAGGAATAAATGTTGGGTACAAAATGGCGTTCTAATGTATGCCTTTTTACCGTCTGGTTCAAATATGCATTATTCATTGAAGCTTTGAACTCAGTTTCTCCGTCCTCTAGCACCTTTAATGTGGATCTGCAAAAACCTATTTTGCTAGGATTACAACTTTGCAGGTTTACAAGCATTTTTTGCAACAGACTCAGACAAGGTCGACGTAGAGAGAGTAAAAGTAAAACTAACTTGTATTTTCGCCAAGTGCAAACTGCAGAAGGGCAGTTTAAACAGCAGTACTATAATTTGTACAGTACTATATTTGAGAGTAAAATCATCATTGACTATATTTGTAAAGATCTTTGCCAAACCCTAGCCAGCAATCATTTAGTTAATTTCTAACACTTATGCTGATAAACTAATTACACTTCTGATATCCTTCTTCCTTCGCTTTTCATACTTTTTTTTAAATACATTACTTCTGCAATGATTTTTAACAACATGAGCTCTCTTTGGATTCAAGATAGAAATACATATTAAAATTTTTTCTCTAATAGAGATCCAGTCTAGAATATGCTGCTGCATTTTCGGTTTTCGGTCAATAGCAGTACTAGTACTGGTTTTTGTTTTTATCTAACTATAGGGTGCATAATTTGGCTGTATATTATATGTCTGCATACATTGTTCAAGTTTCGGTTGATACCTACATGATAATAAGAGTGTGCAATCATGAATGGAAATGCGTCAGTCGAAGTAACATAGCAAACTTTGTATGTACCCTGTCAGGAAAGTTGTCGTATCTTGAAAATTAGAAGGCCAACTTGCAACAACATTCATTCCCTTTTTATGAATGAGTTTTTACAACTCGTAAGGATAAACAATAGAGATGACTTGAAAACCATGTTTACTAAATGGGTGATTAAAATAAATGATGATAGTACTTAAAACTGCAAAAAAATATTACATGCATTTACTTAGGCATCGATTGTGCGTACTTGTAGCTTTCAGCTTTACAGTGCACCGTACATCAACCTTTCAACGCGACCCTGAACAAGAAGTGTCATTATTCAGCGTATTCACCGCAAGAACATGCTAATAAAAAAGACTTATGTCTAGGTACTAGCAAACTGACTTGAAGTTTTTTATCGATTTCATCGAGAGTAAAAATTAAAAGTTGATTTAAGACTTGCATTAGCATTTTTAACCTTCTTAGCTTTTTGAAACTTACCCACAATTCTGATTACGCATCTCGCACTCATTACGATAGAATTTGTTGTCTGACCCACAAACAAATTCACGACGACTTTCGCAAATCGCGTTGCAGAACTTTGTCGTTTGGCAGCGTTCCAGTGGCACCCTCACCACTCTCTGGCCACACGTTTCTCTCTTCATTTCACACTCGGTTCTGCAAATATCAACGAGGAATAATAAGCAATCAGTCAAAAATTCATCCAACATAATATATCTCAACAAGTACATCAATAGAGAAATTGAAAAATGAAAGAAACAAATACAAAAACAAATTCTTCTTTGTACAAGCCTTGTATACATACGATTAGCGATAACATATATCATGTCATTAGACAAGTGGTAAGGCAATAGGTATCATATCTTGACAATTATTTCATTTTTAAGTTGATAATGATTGATGCTTGCCAATTGGCTAGTACAAGCAAAGAAATCTGACAACATCCATACTTGGCAGTTTTGCATAATTTGTTTTTCACTTTCTTGATTTGATTTTGACAATGACGAGTCTGATTACCTGTATGTATTGCCATCCGAACCACAAACAGGCTCATCTGAAGACTCTTCCTCAGGGCATTTCATGATTACACCACATCTTTCCGGGGAAGTGAGATTGGTGCAAGCTCCCCAATGAGCCATCTGGATGCCTTTTCTGTAAGCATAAAATGCATAGAAATCTTACTTTGAATCTATCACCATTTTGTACTAATCGTATGAAATGTATCGGCCACGTTTATTTGAAAACGTACAAAATCATCGGAAAATCTTTGCCAAGATATAACGGACAATTCTACTGTAATTCTGAGGGTAATAGAGTTTTAAGTAGCCATTCAACCTGACGAGATAATGATATTCAAACTATTTATCTTTTTATGTCTACCACCCTACCAATGAGCATGACACGTTCGCTTTATAAATGAATCATCCTGAATCACGAATCACACGAATAACAAATTAGCACTTAAGCATGTCATGGGACCGTGCGGAGCGAAGCGGAGCACCAGGATTATTATCGCGTGCGAAGCACGCGATTTGGGCAACGAAAATATTGGTTGCCATAATCCTTCACATATGCTTCCATTCAGTAGCACCAAAAAAAATTTAAACTTAACTGGAGAACGACCCACTGGGTCGATTTCGATGAAATAAAAAATTCTGACATTCTGAAGAGATGGATTAGGTGCATTGATGCGAAAATTTTAAAAAAATCGCATTCTTGGTATCATTTTTGACAAAAAACCTAGAACCGCTACATGGCCAAGTGGGAAGGGCATTGTAATGGTCACTATGGAATGGCTGCATGTAATTTCATGGTCATTTTTGTGGAAAATAAAGATAAATGGGGTGTGAAAAAAGATATTTTGAACTTTTGAACCACAAATAGCCTAATGTTGACCCCAAATAGCCTTATTTTGACCCTAAATAGCCTAATGTTGACCCCCAATAGCCTGATTTTGACCCCAGATAGCTTGATTTTGACACGAAATAGCCTGATTGTGACCCCAAATAGCCTGGTATAGACCCCAAATAGCCTGGTATAGACCCCAAATAGCCTAGTATAGACCCCAAATAGCCTGATTTTGACACCAAATAGCCTGAGTTTGACCCGAAATAGCCTGATTGTGACCCCAAATAGCCTGGTATAGACCCCAAATAGCCTGGTATAGACCCCAATTAGCCTGGTATAGACCCCAAGTAGCCTGATTTTGACACCAAATAGCCTTATTTTGACCCTAAATAGCCTAATGTTGACCCCCAATAGCCTGATTTTGACCCCAGATAGCCTGATTTTGACCCGAAATAGCCTGATTGTGACCCCAAATAGCCTGGTATAGACCCCAAATAGCCTGGTATAGACCCCAAATAGCCTAGTATAGACCCCAAATAGCCTGATTTTGACACCAAATAGCCTGAGTTTGACCCGAAATAGCCTGATTGTGACCCCAAATAGCCTGGTATAGACCCCAAATAGCCTGGTATAGACCCCAATTAGCCTGGTATAGACCCCAAATAGCCTAGTATAGACCCCAAATAGCCTGATTTTGACACCAAATAGCCTGATTTTGACCCGAAATAGCCTGATTGTGACCCCAAATAGCCTGGTATAGACCCCAAATAGCCTGGTATAGACCCCAATTAGCCTGGTATAGACCCCAAATAGCCTAGTATAGACCCCAAATAGCCTGATTTTGACACCAAATAGCCTGATTTTGACCCGAAATAGCCTGATTGTGACCCCAAATAGCCTGGTATAGACCCCAAATAGCCTGGTATAGACCCCAAATAGCCTAGTATAGACCCCAAATAGGCTGGTATAGACCCCAAAAATAAAGTAGACGGACACACAGACATACAGACATACGGACACATAGACACACGGACACACAGACACACGGATACACAGACACACGGACACACAGACACACTAACCGTTAATAAGCTCACATGCTGACGCAGCGAGCTAATAATGGGTCTAATTGACCCAGATTTGCTGATTTTGACCCATTTAGCCCCCAAATAGCCTGATTTTGACGCCACTTAACTGATTTTGACACCAAATAGCCTGGTATAGACCCCAGTACCAGTACCGTTAAGGGAATTGTATCGATTAAAGATATTAAGTTTTATGGAAGTATGCGAGGACGATTTGGATGAAGGATTTCTGGAGGATTTAGTAATGTGGACTATCGAATATGTTATGTGCAAGAAATGTGGAGAATGGATAACTAACAATTTGTATTCAGTGTATTTAGTTTTTATAATATTGAAACGGAAAATTCATTAGTAATGCTTTTGTATTGCATTTGTAAACAATGAATAATAAAATGGAACGTCGGAATAAAGTTTATTTTCCTTTACGCACTCGTTGATACCCATCAATTATTTAAATAATTAATAAAATGTTTAAATGTTAGTTTTAATGTCCCAATTAATTAATCAAAAAAATGTTCATCTGAAGAGTAATATTTGTAATAAAAAGTTAGAAATAAAACCAAAGGGAAAAATCCCAAAAACCTGCATATGGGACATATGATGTGCACGAACAAGGTAAAAATAATTTTTTGATTGCACGGTCACATGCGCTAATCTAATCAATTCTAATCTAATCATAATCTAAAAAATTAGCGCATGTGACCGTGCAATCAAAAACTTTATTTTATACTTGTCCGTGCACATTATATGTCCCATATGCAGGTTTTTGGGATTTTTCCCTTTGGTTTTATTTCTAACTTTTTATTACAAATATTACTCTTCAGATGAACATTTTTTTGATTAATTAATTGGGACATTAAAACTAACATTTAAACATTTTATTATTCATTATTTACAAATGCAATACAAAAGCATTACTAATGAATTTTCCGTTTCAATATTATAAAAACTAAATACACTGAATACAAATTGTTAGTTAAGAACTCGTGAACATGAGCAATCACATCTCCACTCCCCACATTTCTTGCACATAACATATTCGATAGTCCACATTACTAAATCCTCCAGAAATCCTTCATACAAATCGTCCTCGCATACTTCCATAAAATTTAATATCTTTAATCGGTACAATTCCCTTAACGGTACTGGTACTGGGGCCTATACCAGGCTATTTGGTGTCTATACCAGGCTATTTGGTGTCTATACCAGGCTATTTGGGGTCTATACCAGGCTATTTGGGGTCACAATCAGGCTATTTGGGGTCAAAATCAGGCTATTTGGTGTCAAAATCAGGCTATTAGGGGTCAACATTAGGCTATTTGGGGTCGAAATCAGGCTTATTGGGGTCAAAATAAGGCTATCTGGGGTCCACATTAGACTATTTAGGGTCAAAATCAGGCTATTTGGGGTCTAAGCCAGGCTATTTGGATCTATTTGGGGTCCATACCAGGCTATTTGGAGTCAAAATCAGGCTATTCGGGGTTAACATTAGGCTATTTGGGGTCAAAATCAGGCCGTTTGGGGTCAAAATCAGGTTGTTGGGGGCACAGTCAGGCTATTTGGGGTCAAAATCAGGCTATTTGGTGTCAAAATCAGGCTATTAGGGGTCAACATTAGGCTACTTGGGGTCGAAATCAGGCTTATTGGGGTCAAAATAAGGCTATCTGGGGTCCACATTAGACTATTTAGGGTCAAAATCAGGCTATTTGGGGTCTAAGCCAGGCTATTTGGATCTATTTGGGGTCCATACCAGGCTATTTGGAGTCAAAATCAGGCTATTCGGGGTTAACATTAGGCTATTTGGGGTCAAAATCAGGCCGTTTGGGGTCAAAATCAGGTTGTTGGGGGCACAGTCAGGCTATGTGGGGTCAAAATCAGGCTATTTGGCGTCAAAATCAGGCTATCTGGGGTCAACATTAGGGTATTTGGGGTCAAAATCGGGCTATTTGGGGTCAAAATCGGGCTATTTGGGGTCAAAATCGGGCTATTTGGGGTCAAAATCGGGCTATTTGGAGTCAAAATCGGGCTATTTGGGGTCAAATTTGGGCTATTTGGGGTCAAAATCGGGCTATTTGGGGTCAAAATCGGGCTATTTGGGGTCAAAATCGGGCTATTTGGAGCTTTTTGGGGTTCAAAAGTTCAAAATATCTTTTTATTACATCCCAATTATCTTTATTTTCCACAAAAATGACCATGTAATTACATGCAGCCATTCCATAGTGACCATTACAATGCCCTTCCCATTTGGCCATGTAGCGGTTCTAGGTTTTTTGACAAAAATGATACCAAGAATGCAATTTTTTCAAAATTTTCGAATCAATGCACCTAATCCATCTTTTCAGAATGTCAGAATTTTTTATTTCATCGAAATCGACCCAGTGGGTCGTTCTCCAGTTAAGTTTAAATTTTTTTTGGTGCTACTGAATGGAAGCATATGTGAAGGCTTATGGCAACGAATATTTCCGTTGACCAAATCGCGTGCTTCGCACGCGATAAGAATCCTGGTGCTCCGCTTCGCTCCGCACGGTCCCATATGCAAAAAAGGTTTTTATTACTGTTTTGATGTATGATAAAACTAAAATAAATTTGATGAACTTCTTTGTTGTATTTATGGTACATAATTTCATGTATACCGAACAAAAAATTGGGAGGTTGTATATTACTCGGCAGTTAACAGCGATTTAACCTTTAATTGCACTTAAATTATTTTGTGACAGCTTCATTAAATTTACTACAATAATATATAAATAATATAGCCTAAATATTTTAAGCACCGTTATCGAACAATTGATGGTCTTTGAGAACCTTCTGAGAATAGCGCGCTGTGCGCTTCTTAGATTACATAACATTTTAATATCAAAATGGCTTATTATTGAACATCCATCTTATGACGCCATAAGTTGCCCGGGCGTGCAAAATTTTTCCCGCAAGCACTGCATTCATATAGTTTTAAGCCAGTGTGTAAGAGAATGTGGCGTGCCAGATGGCGTTTGCCGAAAAAACTCTTATTAATTGCACACAGAGCAGCCAAAAATCTTTTCCCCCAAATGCCTACGTATGTGCGTCAGCAGAACATCGTTGCCTTTAAAAGTCTTGTCACACAGTTCACATTTGTAATGTTTTTCACCAGAGTGCATTCTGTCTCTGTGTAATTTCAGATTGCTCATCTGGCTAAAGCTCACAGTACATGAGCTGCAACTATGTGGCTTTTCCTTTGTATGAGAACGAATGTGTCGTTCAAGGTAACAATACAATGGAAACATGTGTCCACAGAAAAGGCAGCTCCAATTTTACAGTCTAAAAACTAAAAAGGAAAAAAATACCCTTATATGTTGGCTAACAGAAGAGGATAACGAATGTTGTATAAATGTACAGTCATCTAGCCAAGCAAAATGTAGATTATGGGACGACATAGCTTCCAAACTGGTGTATGCGCAAAACGCGCTATTCCTTTTAGAATTCCAGGAATATTTCTGTTGTTGAGCATTTCAACCCTAAATCTAGTAATACGTACAATGTTGTAGTTTCAATACTCTAGCAAATTTTAAAGCTATTATTCTAAATTATGCTAAGTTAAACAGGTATAAAAATGCACACTACAAATACGATACATATGGGACCTATGCGGTTTTGTACCGTTTCCCTGAATATTTTTTTGAATGGGTTCAATAAAAATTCCATGTTTTATTTTAAAATTCTCGAAATTTTTGTCACTGCTAATACGCCAAGGGTGAAATCAATATGAAATGCGGATGAGCATTGACGTATTTTATGTTTGCAAAACAATTTTAATTCATTTGCTCAAAAATACCTGGTGAGCTTATCATTTAATCCAGGATGTTTAGTTTGTATTGTTGAAAAACTCACGAACTAAAGTATTTGGTACCTTAATAATTTTTGAGTGGGCGCACGGGTGTTATGGTTTTTGCTGCATTATATATGCGTTATATTGTATTAGAAAAATTGGCCGGCTTTGTTTTGGTATTTGAAGTAGTCTGTGGGTAATACGTGAACTTGCTACTTGTTACATTGCCACGTATTTAATGTTCCGTAGCAAAAGTCTACTAGAGCGTAAGTGTTTGTAGTAACGACATGATTAGAAACTGTGTTAATGCTGCAATTATTGGTACATCTTCATTACAAAACCTGCAAGGAAAGGAGCGTTAAAGGGTTCATCCAATTTTTGTATCAGGTATATACTGCGAGAGAACTACAATAATGCGAAACATAGTGATATTTATAAAGGTAAAAATGTGCGGTTGGAAGGATTCTTTACGCAGGAGATTATTGAAATACACAAATAGAGAGGTATTTTACAAATATATCACCCACGCTCGTAGCCCATGATTCAAGGTACTTAAGAAGAGAGAGTACGTTAATCCTTTTACAGTTCTTGGAAGATTCCTGTAGTTTAGCATTTTAGTCAGGAAAATGTAATGCTCAGCGTGATACGTATTTAGTTCTAAAACGTTTTTGATAAAAAAGGTCGGATTTGAGTACTTCCCATTGCATCATACGTATATTCATTCTCATTCACACACTTACAGGTTTACGAAAAGAAAAATACAAATGAACCAAAAAAACAGGGTATAAAAAAAGTTTTTATCAGGTATGTCGAGTGGAGTTTGTGGGAAGACATAACATTTTTGTCCAAAGTAGATTTTAATCATATAGCCACGTACGTACGAAAGCAAAATCCAACGTAACTTTTTTCATTTTTCACAAATAATTCCACACCCAAAGAATCTTGCCTAATCCAATATGACTAAGCTCTGAACGTTTTATACATGCATACTATTACACGAACTGCTGTCAGAAAGTAACTTAGTCTGCGTCTGTTTGCTTTGCTTCCACGAAATATAAGGATATACACTGAAGTAAAGTATTAACTGAAACTTTGAAATATTTAAAAAGGATACCTTATTTCCTAACACCTCTTTGTTATGCGGAGTGTTTTATAACGTTTTATAATGCTGATGTGTTCTTGGTAGTACCTAGAATATTATCTCATCCACTGTAAAAGGAATAAGTGTCGTTTCGTTTTTCTCTATGTAATATGAGTACCTAAAGACTTACCACCATATTAAACGTTTTTGCTGAAATGCTTGAAAAGTGAGATGGAAATTATTTAAGGCAACTTGCTGAGTTTTAAAGCTGCATTCTCTTTAACATTCTGTTAAGGTGTTTGGTGCCTTTCTACAAAGCAAGGAAATTTATGCAAAACTCTAGCCAAAACGATTTAACCTCTACGTAATAGGTTTTCATAGGAGCACTTTAGCAGGACAGTAAAGAAAAAGTTGTAAATGAGTAAATATACTAATCACAATAGATTGTGCCGTTTAGAATTTCCTGATTTTTTGATAGTTCTTAAAACGTGTTTGCAAAACAACAGTATTCTGGATACAACATAATAGTTTACTGCTTTTATTTACTGGTTTAGAAGTGATGAAGGCTTTTGTTAGAAAATAAGAAAAGTGCATCGCATTTGCGTACATGTGCAAGGCGCACTCGGAACTTACTTTTCTTCTACTCGCTTCAATAGTCAACTGCAAACGACTAGCCCATAAACAGTCCCATCAGTTCAAAACCGCTTCTGTAAACAAAAGTGCTTTCCACTATTATTATTTGCAGTGTTACTATTTGGAACATTACACACCAAGTACCGAAACAAGACGGCCCCAACGTTTCTTGTCTTGCAAATTGCATTTTGTGATACAAGCACTTATATAATTTACAAATTACTAAGTTAGTTTGCTACTTCAAAAACATATTACGTTCTAGCAAGGTGCTATTCAGCAACATTTTAAAATTTTACCTGTGCGGCAATTTGTTGTTGCGGCAAGTAAAATGGCTAAAAATACCGGCGAGCAGAAAGAAGCAAAAATGCGTAGTTGTAATGTTTGTGGAAAACGTATCTTGTCAAACAGTTACAAGAATCATTTAGTGGTTCACACAGGAGAAACACCATTTAAATGTGAATTTTGCAGCAAAGCTTTCAGTCTGAAAGGACAACGAAAGCGGCATGGACGCATGGTCCACGAAAACCAGAAGCCTTTTAATTGTGGATTCTGCGACAAAGCGTTTGCAACATCTCAAAATCTAATGAATCATGAAAAAACCCACACAGGCGAAAAGCCGATTCAGTGTCTACTTTGTCATAAAAGATTCGCGCATCTGTCCAACATGAAGCGACACATGATGACTCACATAGGAGAAAAGCCGTATAGCTGCAACATCTGCAATCGGAAATTCAGCCACAAGTGTAGCCTTACCAGGCACCGTCAAACGCACCAAGGTAATTGAGATAAATAAAAAGTCCGAAAAACCGGATATTCCATTAGATAATAACTAAAAACATTTTATCTTTAACCCACAGTTAGTAGAATCAGTGCTTGGTGCTGTATTTTCTGTGAAGATATGTTCTCTAGATATTCCAGTCTTGATTGTCACATTCGTTCTCACACAAAGGAAAAGCCGCACAGTTGCAACGCTTGTGGAGCATCTTTTAACCAAATAGCCAGCCTGAACACACACATAAATGCAAAACACTCTGACGAAAGAAGGTACTGCTGTGAACTGTGTGACAAGACATTCGAAACCAAAAATGTCCTTCAAGAGCAAGTGCAGAGGCATTTGGGAGAAAAAATCTTTAAATGTTCTAAGTGCAAACAAAGCTTCATCAAGAAATCCGAGCTAGCAAAACATACTGTCATACACACTGGTGAAATACGGTTGAACTGCAACGTTTGTGAAAAAGATTTTGGACAATTTTCCGCCTTGAAAGGTAATAAGAAAAATGTTCATAAATTAAAGGGATTAATATAAAATATTGTCTTTGAAGTATTTGATTCACAGTGATTAAAACCTTTAGCTCTGACTTTGACTCTGTTGTTTGTAAACTAGTATGTGTAAGCTTGTATTTTGTATTATATCATAGGGTACTTACTTTCTAGTAGAAAATACTAGTAATACAAATTCAAAAACGTCATGCAAGTTTTCCTTAATAGATAAGATACTTGAATTGACATGTTAACAGTATTCTGAAAAATACTTAGTTTTTGATTAATTCATTGTAAATAAAAAAAAGTGAAAGAAGTTACTAAATGTGCTCATATTTTATTTAGATTTTGAAGGTAAATTTTATTGAAACTCTGTGTTTGGAAGCATAGTCACATTATCTTGATTGGGTTGTAACTCAGGTGAAGAAGCTAAACGATACATAAAATTATACGCCACATACATTATTCTGCTCGTTTGTGACTTTTTGTGTATGCATTGGGCAATGCAGTCGGCATGTTTAGTCTAAAGACGATTAGCATAATATCCTAAATAATATTCCAGAATAGCTTTGCGCAGCCACATACAGAGACAATAAAGAAAAAAGTCGTTTAGCAGTTTTGAGTGCAAGCAGGGTTTTGTCAGTAAACAGGGACTAGCACCAGCAAACTTATGCTAGAATTATATATTAAAACTATACTCAGACCTGGCTCAATGAATGTGTCAGTGATTTGACAATAGTATGAAAAATCGTTTTGTTGTAAACTAAGACATCTTTTTCATAATGCTACAATAGGAACCAAATTTTTGACAAATTATATCGAATATTCTTTTTTATTTTACATTGTAAATTTTAATTGACTTCTGTATTTGCAATTAGCTTATTTGTGTTTATTTGTATGCCCCCACGTATATGCAAACGTTGGTAACTGGATTCATAGCAACGTATCGCGTAATAAACTGAACACAAGCGGAAATCTGTATAATTAGTTAACTTTTTTGCTGAACGAAACACATAAAGCGACGAGGATTGTAGGTGAATTTAATTAATTTTAAAGTTTAGCCAGAGAAGCTGCCCAAACTTTAATTAAGACACACTTCACCAATTTTTTTGTTATCAACGCCAACCCGTCTTTTGTGTCGTTATGCTAGCTGGTTTTTTAATCTTTGAATTTTGGCTATATATACTTGATTAGCTTTTAACTTACTTCGCATTGCTCATTTCATTTAACACAAAACATCTAAATATTTTGCATCTTATAAAACACAAACATTCATTCAAAGAAAATCCTCCCTCTCAACCCTCATTTGGCAGACAATTCCCGTTCTTCAGATATATGGAGAAGTGATACAGCCCATAGTCTGACTTAACTGAGATCTAAAGCATTTCCTTATGAATATACATGCACTGTTGTAAAAGTACCTTGCTTTGTTTTTAGGCTTTCACGAAATGAATTAATACATTAAGAACTGGTAGTTAGTTAAACCTTTTAAAATATATCAAATGTCTACGTGTCTATTTGTCTAAATATTAAAAACTAACTGGTGTTTTGAAATTTGTAATGTTGATCATCGATTTCTCGTAAATTTAATTTTATACTTTGGAATTTTTATTTTGATTCATTTTCCTAATTTAACAGCATAATACAAATCAGATTTGATATTTGCTGCACTTTTTACCACATTTTGGATTAATTTAAAAACATATTGTACTTTTTACCTGTAATGAAACAAGCGCTGAATTCCGTGTTTGCATAGTCTGATTTTGTTATGCTTCAGCCAGACTCAAATAAATACCGAATCAACATAGGAAACGATATCAAGTGATGGAAATTTAGGTTGCCCTTAAAATAGTTATTCTTCATTCAATTAGGGGTTTTTCATTTTTTATTTAAGTTGTCCTTCCCTCTCGTTAGTATTTGTCTTGTAAAGTTTGTTCCTAATTTCAAACTCGGTTTCAAATTCATGATAATTTTTAGTTTCTTTAGGGCTCCTCTGGTATCCTGTGAAACCATGTCACTTGTTATCTTCTTCTGATCGTTGAAACTTATCATTCTGATTTACTGTCTGTTGCGTGAACGAATGCGTATTCTGCATTGAGATGGTATTTGCCTATGCACAGGGATATGAACACGTACACAGTCGAACCTCAATAATATATAATTTCATCGAGCAGTAGTATACGTGCCAAGAATGTGTAATAATTTGTAGTGTAGAAACTTTTGTTATGACATTTGCGCAACGCAAAAATGTAAAGGCGGTAGAAAAAATACGCTTGAATATGCCTGGCACGATTAAATTTTGATTTAGTTAAAAATCTTTAAAAACAATATGTCCTGTAGTATTTGCATACAATCAGAATATTATTTTTTACTTTGCAAGATTTAGCTTTTACATGAAAACACTTATTGAACCATTTACATATTGTTTGGCACTACGAACAATGTTCAATAAATTCTATATTCAGGTTTACAATACACGTTCGCTATTAATATGTGCGCTATCATGGAATTGTATCAGTTGATTAGGGTTATAAATTATTTTTGCAAAACTAGGTAAGTTAGTTAGAAAGGGAATACATATGCACAAAAGAAACATCATCGGACGGGCACTTTTACAATTATTAATAGGAACGTATAACCGTACATAAAACTAAAGTTCTTCGTATTACCAGCAACGTCGTGCATCGTCGAGAAGCATGTTTAATTAGCAAACGACTATACAAAAAATTGAAATAAAGGATATCTGCAAAGTCCTTAATGAAAGTTAGAAGGTTGCTTTCGTTTTGCCACCTTCATAGTGTGACAGCCTGATACAAACAAATTGAAAAATTGACAGCAAAAGAGTCGAATTTAGGTTCAAAGGGGATTTTAGGTTTTCAGACCGACTTTGTTTTGGAATGCTTGACAGAATCGAAGGCTTTCAAAAGCTGTGTGTATAAAGAACATTTGAGTAAATATTAAAAAGTGTAAGTTTTTAAGGACGAAACATGATTTAGGGAAACAGGCAACTTATAATTGACAGTAACTTGCTGGCGGTTTTTACAATTTGGACTGATGGATTAAGCTTAGTGTTCTACACTTTACTTAATTGATTTCTCACAACGTTTATATGTTCATTTACATGTGATTATACAAAAGCTAGGAAATTTTCACTTAAGGTGGAGGAAGGTTTATTGTGGATAGTTAGAATTTTCGAAGGCACACCATTTCCACAATGCCACAGGTATCATGACAATTAAAAATAGAAGCATGCTATAGAATTATATAACTCCAAACTACTAATGAAAAATGATTCTTTGAATTCTGTGTTATGCCACACAAATTCAAATGTTCAATTCAAAATGTTTTTTATTTCAATATTTAGAATTATTTACAATATTTGAAGATACTGAAGTCTAAATACAGAAAGTAACAATATCCAAACAAATAGTATACAACTTGAAGCATTTTTCAATGATTTTGGTATATTACAAATCATGTTTTCAGTTTAAAACTACTGTCACAAAACACTTCAGGCTTCTGTTGAGCCAGAACTGAATGTTATGCTAATAAGCAAAACAATTTTATGAAGCAAGGACGCCTCATTGATAGACAGCTCTCTGATAGCGTGTTACGTTCTACAACAGTGTAAAACATATCTCATAAGGGTTGCCTTTAAATGTTGAAGAGATAATGTGCGAAAAAGTGTTAGTTGCTTGTTCTTATTTACCGACATGCATACACAACAGTATAAGTTAGATATGTAAGGTTTTTGTAAGATTTAGCTTATTTGCCTGAGTTACAATCGAATCAAGTCAACGGTATTGCGCTTGCAAATGTTTCAATAGTTCATACCTTAAAAATCCAAGCAAACATATGAGCAAAGTTAAGAACTAATTTCATCTGTTTTTATTTACAAAAAATTTACAAAACAGTACATTTTACTCAAAATGCTTTTAACATGTCGAAAAATTCCAATTGTCTTATTAAACAAGGACAATTAGTATAAGATTTTCGCATTTGCATAACTATCTTTTTCCAAATACTCCACCATTCTCATTCGTAAGGCAACCTCAAAAGCACTAGCTCGCGTACACTTGAGCTAAAGTTTTTAATCACTGTGAATAAAATTCTTCATCGATAGATAATATTCTATTTAAAATCTTATAATTTATGAACATTTTTCTTATGACGTTTCAAGTTAGACGAATGTCCAAACTTTTTCCCACAAGAGTCGCAGTTGAATCGCTTTACACCAGTGTGTATGACTATATGCATTGCTAGATTGGATTTAGTGACGAAACTTTGTTTGCACTCAGAACAATTAAAAAGCTTTTCTCCCAAATGTCTCTGCACATGCTCTTGTAGGTGTGCTTTGGACTTGAATGTCTTGTAACACAGTTCGCAGCAGTACTTTCTTTTGTCAGAGTGCTTTCCATTTATGTGTGTTTTTAGATGGCCTATTTGGTTAAAACATTCCCCACAAACGTTGCAACTGTGCGGCTTTTCCATTGTGTGAGAGAGAATGTGACACTCAAGGTGGGGATACCTTGAAAACATATGTCCACAGAAAAGACAGCTCCAATTCTTGATTATACTAACTGCAGATTAAGGATAAAAAGCTTTTAGTTGATATTCGGTTTTACTGATTTATTATATCCTTCCTAAAATACCTTGGTGCCTTTTGTGGTGTGCACGCAGGCTTGCTTTTTGTTTGAATTTCTGATTGCAGATGTTGCAGCTATGCGGCTTTTCTCCTGTGTGCGTCATCATGTGTTGCTTCATGTGACCCAGCTCCGCAAACGATTTTGGACAAAGTGGACACTGAAACGGCTTTTCGCCTGTGTGGGTTCTCTGGTGGAGGTTTAATGACTGAGATGTTGCAAATTGCTTGTCACAAAATCCACAGTTAAAAGGCTTCTGTTTTTCATGAACCACACGTCTATGTCGCTGTAAATGTGGCTTTTGGGTGAATGTTTTGTTGCAAAATTTGCACTTAAATGGTCGTTTTCCTGTGTGAATCTTCAAGTGGGTCTTGTAATATTTTGGTGCAATATGTTTTCCACAATGATTGCATGCGCGCAGTTTTGCAACTGGTTTCGTGCTAGTTTGGCTTTCCATTTAAAATATTGCAACGCTAGAACAATAGTGTACAGGTCAACTCGTATACTGCTTGGAAGCAATTTGGTGCTAGAAAATAATTTGTTAAAGTAACCAATTGATTTGTTACTTCGTGAATATTAGAAGTGCTTTTGCTTTAGATTTGAACTTGCATGGAATAAAATGTTGCGTGACGAGTAGTGCTGCGGTGCCATGTGAGTGCGATTGGGGAAAATTAAATATTTTAATAGTACAGATCACTTCTAGTTTTTTCAAGGGGTTCAATATAGACGGATTATAGGAATGCTTTACGCAATTGACAATTTTCCTTGTGAAGTATACAGTGAAGAAGGTACTTCTCAGCTCTTATTGCTAATCCTTTTCATGCTCCAAAGATTTATTTCAGGGTACCACAAGTTCTCGTATTTGTTAAGGATTGCACTGCATTGATGTCTGGTTCAACTAAAGAACTTACAGAAGTGCCAAGGACTGCGATTTGTAGGAGTTTAAAGCAGGAGAGCATGAATACAATAATGAGATACAGATGCATCAAAACACATCAATTTATACTAATCGCATGCAACTTGAAGTTTTGCACATCAAAACCTTTGTAAAATTTTACATTTTTTAACGGTACATGCAGCTCGGTTTTTTAATATTAACTGTCAATAATAAATATTATGTTAGATACGTTTCGGTATTCTGGCTTAAAATTATTTTCTTGATAATTTTTGGTTAAGTTACTTATTAGATAAACTGGTTTTAGGTCCATTAATATTTCATGTGAAAGCAAGTTTTCATATAAACATTTTTGTCGACTATCAACTGCAAGCTTACGGTAAAGTTGCTGTGTAATTCATAATAGTTCGGAGAATTGTACAAGCTACAGGATAAAGGTGATTTTTTAAAGCCTCTTAGAAAATGTTCTGGAAAAAAGCATTGAATTTACGCAGACTAAGCTACGTACCTTATTTAAACTGTTCGCTTTTTATACATGTATACCGTGAGTGGAGTCTCTCAGTGGATACATATTTATATTAGATTAGAAGGATTAAAACATGCAGTGCAGTCCCAAGTACCTCTACATGTTCAAAAAAATTCTACCTGACTGTAATATTTTAGAGCTTTCTACTTGAAAAGTACCCTTCAGTCTGTAAGCTACATTTTTAGCTAGAAAAGGTAAAAATAAATCGTCCTAGCTTTAAAATACTTGAAGAAATGTCGTGTTTTGTATTGGTATAATTCCTGGTCATTGTGAAATAGTTCACAGCTATCATCAAGGCAAAGCGGATTCATTACCGAGTTTTGCAAGTTTATTCTGAAGTAGCAACACTTGTGTAATTTAAAAAATCATAAATCATTGTCTTAAAACAAAAGCATTTCCTCCAGTAGAGATTTACTGTACTCTGGAACTTATTTCAAGTTAACAAATTCCCAAATACTCGGTGTTGCGTTAAGTAAAATGGCAAGCAAAACGAGCATGCCAAAAGGTACAAAATTGCAAGAATGCGTTATTTGTGGAAAACTTATTGCATCAAAGCATTATATGGCTCATTTAAGGGTTCACACAGGAGAAAGGCCATTTAGATGCGAACTATGCAACAAAACATTTACTCACCAGCAACATTTACGTCGGCATGGACTCACGGTTCATGAAAAACAGAAGCCTTTTACCTGTGCATTCTGTGACAAAACATTTGCAGCATCCTATGAACTAATCTTTCACGAAAGATCCCACACTGGCGAAAGACCATTTCAGTGTTCACTTTGTCCAAAACAATTTGCGCGGAACGATCATATGAAACAGCACATGAGGACGCACACCGGAGAAAAACCGTACAGCTGCAGTATTTGCAATCGGTAATTTAGCCACAATGCAGGACTAACTACCCACCGTCAAACACATCAAGGTAATTAAAAAGTGATTTTTTAAAAAGAATTGCTGATGTTCCAAGAAACAATAGTTTACGGTTATATTTTTTAATTTTCAGTTAATAGGCTCTGTCTAGCTAAAGACTTGGCAATAGAAAAAAAATGGACTTGTTTGTTTTGCTGGCGTAGCTTTTCAAAGTATCAGTACCTTGATTGCCACACTCGTTCTCATACAAAGGAAAAGCCTATTAGCTGTAATACTTGCGGAAGATGCTTTAGTCTTCCGGTAGGTCTACATGCCCACATAAAGGGAAAGCACTCTGATGAAAGAAAGTACAGTTGTGGACTATGTCACAAGACTTTTAAGTTCAAAGCTTATCTCCAGGAGCATGTACGGAGACATTTGGGGGAAAAGATTTTTAACTGTTCCGAGTGTAAGCAAAGTTTTGTTAGTAAGTGTGAGCTAAGAAGTCACATTGTCACACACACCGGCTTAAGACAGTTCAAGTGCAAAGCTTGTGGAAATGATTTTACGCGTTTGGCCGGCCTAAAACGTCATATTATAGTTGATCATCAACAACAGGTTTTTGAATAAAATATTTTTTACGAAGTACGATATTCATGGTGACTGCAAATTTCTCTGGTGGTTTGAATACCAGTACCTTTAAAGTATTGTTAGGTGTGAGAGTATTCCAGCTATCAGGAAACTGTTTATAACCCAAATATTAAGAACCTAGTTGATACTAATCATTTTAGATGGGGCATTGAAATGTTTTGTCATTGCTTTCAGGGTTTTGACAAAATTACTTACTTTTTACTGTTTGATAATTCTCGTCTCAATAAAGTTACTTCTATTCTAGCTTTCGTTGTATAATTAAGTGCTTGCGTAGATATAAGAAGTTCTATTTCGAATGAACACTACAAAATATTGAAGCAATGTTATTTGCAAACACAAAGCTACTAGACATACTAGACGTAGACGAACAAGTCATGAACATAGAAGTCATTTTAATGTAGTTTCTGCAACAATGTATGAATATAGATGCCATGCCTGGTTTAAGTTCGGTGTAAAACGCAAGGTCGCAATTTTAATTAATTAATTAGTAATCGTGGTTTGCGAAAGAAACCGCGCGCTTGACCCCAGCAGCATTCCTCAGGAGCTCCTCCACTGCAGGGGTTAGCGCGGGTTTTCTTACGTTAACTATGACTACTAGTTAATTATTCAAAATTGCAAACTTGCGTTTTACACCAAACTGAAACCAGATTTAGAATCTACGCAAAAAGCTGGACAAGATGTGGTATATCACAACTGGGTTTGCGATTAACAGTCAAATCAAATAGCATACCTTGTCAGGGTCAAGACAACTAGTTTAAAAATATGCGCATAGTCAACTTCAGATAAGACATGTCATATAGCACAAATACATTCATGCATTAAAAGATTTAGAACATTTCCAATTTAAAAGTAAACGCAAGTGTGTGAAAATTTGTTTCCTTAATTCACGTTATTTCAAGTTACCCGAATATAATATGCTTATGAATATAAGTTTCATTGACTAGATCCTCCCCCTGATTTTTATTGTGCAGCAACTGTTTTTTGGTCCTTGTTCTTTGCTCTATATGGCTACTGTGTATTTTTAACTCGTAGCACGCATTGCAGGAAACTCGTTCACGTTGCACGATGTCAGGACGTGCAAAACTCACACGTCAAAAGAAGGTTTTTAATACTTTTTTCGTACATTGATGATTTAGAATATGTTAATTACATTTTGCGAGCTTAAATAACCGAGATATATTGCAATTGTAGTTTAACTCCCGTATGAGTTCGTCGAACCTGTCCAAAAAATTGTCACTTTGAAGCTTTCTCAGCAAAGTTTAGCTAATTTCACATTTGCAAAAATCTTTGCTTAATAAAGCCTATTTCATAATTTTGGCAAGTTGAAAGTGCATAAAAGAGAGACTTTATCAATGCAAAATGCACAACACGACGTTTACTATAAAAACGAATTTTACATGGCGACACGCAAGCTATGCACAAAAGCCAAAAATCTATAAAGGGCCATATTCAAGTTCTTACTTGCCTGGGACCCTATCTTAATTTCTAAACTACACTTCGGATGGTTATGTTTAATAACTCATTCGAAAGACCAACTCAAGTACTATTAAACAACAGTCCATTGTTGTCCAGATTCGTGTGCGCATGGTCCGATTTTTGCAAAATCATTTTGCAAAAATCTGGGTTTTGGGCAGCTGTAGTTCATTTCCGAAAAAAGTTGTTGCAAAAATCGGACCATGCGCACACAAATCTGGACAACATTGGACTGTAGTTTAATAGTACTTGAGTTGGTCTTTCGAATGAGCTATTAAACGTAACCATCCGACGTGTAGTTCTGAAATAAGGGTAGGGACCTGGGTCCCAGGCTAGTGGGAACTTGAATAAGGTCCTTTATTATTTTTGAAAAAAAACAATTGGTAAGGGACAAGAATCTAGAAACGCGTCAACCCAGACACACACAGCAAAAATACCACTCAACTGTTTGCGGCGTATATTATGTAGGAGATGGTTGGCTTAGATTGGGAGACTAATTCCTTAATTAGCATGTCACTCCGGAGACAACCACGATCACTTGGAACGTTTAAAACAAATTTTGCGTTGGATAATTGGAAAGTGTAAATTAAAATAAAACATTCTAAAAATACAATGTTCTATTAATAATGTTTGATGGAAGTGTAGAATTACATAAAACATCACGAAGTTGCACCGTTGTTATATACTACTAATACATTCGCTTTCAATCATTTTCATGCATAAGACATTCCTGGTAAAAACTTTATTAATGTTTGCCGCCAAAGACGAAATGTTTACAAGATTGTCAAGAACTCCATCAGGTTTGTTTTACATACCTACATGGAAAATTACTTATATTTAAAACTATATCAAATACAAAACTTCCACATTGAGCTCACATGGTTTCTAGCCTGTTGGTATGGTATAAAAATAATGATTACGGACAGACAATCAGACGGACTCGCAAACAGAGATAATAATTACTCTCAGAAACTCGTATAATTTAGCTTTCATGCTGAAGCAGTGAGGAAATTAATGTTTGAAAATTTCCAGTGGTTTGAATCAAATTATGTTACCACTTTTAAATGAACGTAATTTTATTTATTGACTTATTCTATCATTCATTTATTTGTACTTCAACTTGCCGTTTGGTCGGAAACGATATGCTGAACAATATGGAAAATTTATAACCTGATGAGCTCTTGAAACACTTCATGAATTCAAATGGCTTTTAACTTGCTTGTGTAAAAAAGTGGTTTGCCAGAGCGTGCTAGTACATTTAACACTTTTTGTGAAATCAAACAGAGATTTGCACAAAATTATTGCACATTAACAATACAAATATGCAATTTACGTCAAGACTTAAAAACATAACAAGTGTAAAATTGGATTTTATTGTACTAACAAAAACTTCCGACTCACAAAAGCAAACTAATTAATTAATTAAGGTTAAACCGTTTTCCCAAAACACTCTGAACTTATTTGAGCGTCTGTATCATTAGGTGATTTTATGGGTCAATCATAACTGACTTTAACTTCCATTTCAAAACAAGTTAGTTGAACAATCACCTATTTGGAGATTATATTTGCATGTTTTTATGTCCAAATATTTACTAAACTTGTTTACTTGCAGATCACAAATCAGAGCAAAATTACAGGACAATTACCTTATTAATTAAGACACATAAGTACTGTTCAACTATGATACTAATTCTCATCCAACCTTCACGATAATACGGCCAGACACTATAAGTATGATAATTACGCAAGTGCATTGTATTTTGGAGTTAATCCTTGTTAATGCCTTTGCACTTACTCGAATATTTGTATTATCATTTCACTAACCATTTGATGGCAAGCCATTTAAAATGCTCGCTGCAAAATACGGTGACTTTTTGAAATACAAAAGACTCCGAAAATCTACTACAAAAAGTTTAAAATCATTACAAGAAATAATAAGTGACCTTCTAGCCTGCTTAAGGGCCCATTTACCCTGTTCCATGTAAAATAAAGTGGACACACGGACACACTCACGGACACGACATCTTATATAGCTCTCCTGCAGACGCAGCAAGCTAATAAGTATGCTACGTACTCGGTACTTCATTTCAATTCATGGTGCAAATTGTAAATTAATTGACAAAACTTTGAATTTATATATTAATTTTATTTACAATTTAAAGAATTCATCTATTTAAATCAAATTTACATTATGATGTTCACAAAAGATTAAAAACAAACTTTCCACTGACCATTTTGACGCACTGATCAAACATTTTTGCTGAATTGCCAGGTAAAAAGGCGTACTTCTTTCTTCAGTTAAAGGATCTACGTTTCAGAATTTTTCCCAATGTGTAGCAAATGTAGACAGCACATATAAACTCAGCAATTGTACATAAAGCAAAATTCCTCAGAAATTCCTCCAAGACTTGTCGGTTTGATTCATGAGTGTGAATTATCTTGTCCAAACTTGAGTGCATCAAAATGTTACCATTTTCTAGCATCAGATTCCACAAAACTCGAGTGTTACTTTCTGAACAGTTTTTAGACCCAATGACATCTCCAAAATTTTCATTAAACCTTAAGCACATTTCAGTTTCATGGTGAAACAAAATAAACTCGGTTTTGTTATGAATTTGGGCCGTGGTTATATTCCAGATCATATTTGAGTTCGAAGAACACTCTTCAAACTTTGCAATCCATGTGTCATTTGAGCGAAATGATAGAGTTAAGCACGTTCGCCGCACTTCGTTGTCTGAACCCCAATTGTACTTCATGAGCAGGACTCCATTATTGCCGTTGTGTCTTATTCTGAAAACGTCCACGTGTTTCCTTCTTGGTGTGAAACACTTAACTGAAACCACATTTCCGGACATTTTGTAATCCTCACCTTTGTGTTCGCTCAAGCATATACCAGACGCAGAGTTTCTTAGGACAATCCCAGGTGGCATACAGATATCCCGAAAACATTCCTGGAAGCAATATTCTTTCATAATAATTTAAACTAAACAATAAAGTAACGTAAAAATATTATGCTTACTCCATGTGCTCCGTTGTTGTCACTACATGGGGATCCGTTTAGCGGTTCGATAAACTCTGTACTGCCTGAGAATCCACCAGTACGACATATAACGAATTAACAGCTTGCCTCATTCTGAAATACAACAGAAATAATCAAAGAAAAATTTAATACATTTTCAATAAACTGTAGCAAAATAACTTGAAAGCTTGTATATTAGCTTAGCAATATGAAAACTGAATTTTTTTTCACGGATATACCTGATTTACATACACTGAGGAGCTGTTTGTCAGTATTCGACATTGCTCCAGAAACGTCAAGGTCGGTTGCGCTGATATATTTTCTGTATCAATGAGAGCGAATTCTGTTCTCTTGATGTCTTTAAGGCAATTGTTTAACCTGATTGGGTGCTTTCTGGCTAAAATTTTATTGGAACAATTGGAGAAGAAATGTCGTTTTTTTGGTATACCGGTTTCCCTAATTGCTTTCATCAGATGTCCCAATCTTGGAAGCTCACCGCACTGGTGATTTAAATATGTCAACTCGTCGTCATGATCCGCGCCTAAACTGTATTTAGAAAAAAAATTAGTACGTAGTACGTGCTCAAGTTCTTTCATTAATAATACTTTTTGAAAAACTACTTACACGTGAGCAATTTCGTGAGCAAGAACAGAAGCAGCATCAGGTACTCTCACTGAAAAAACCAGGGCACTTGTCCACGCAATCGTACATATTGTATCCATATAGGCAATTCCACCCGCACTCCCTTTCAAATACCGAGCTCCAATGGCTAAAATTGCAATATCAAAATTTGCATAATTTCCAAACTTTTGTTGCAGCCACATTGGAAATGCTGGGTGTGTTTTCCTAAGGAAAACAGTATCTGAGTCTACGCGAGCCACTTCTACAATAGCTTGTTGATCGGCCTCCTATTCACAAAAAAAGAATATGTTTTTATTTTATAAATTCTAAATATTTATGTTATGTCATTTTCGATAAAATATTATGTCAGCTATAGTTGTGCCTTACCTCAAGTGTCAGAAGTTCATTTACGCGAAAAGTAAATTCTGTACTTGGCAGCGTATTAAACCGCAACTGAACGTCGTAAAACATTGCCTGCCAATATTCCAGCATTTTGGTTTGGTTGTGCTGGAACAAACCACTAAAGTCTCTGTCGCAAATTAATGCTACTTCGACAACATACTTGTTAAATGGTTCAACTGGTTTGTTAACGTTTACTGCGTTAATAATTTTATAGAAGTTTTTTATTAACTCTTGTGTTTTCTCCACGCGCTTTTCCCATTGGCTGACAGATATGTCCACGTAATCAGAATCGCGCGTGGAAACTTGGTGGATTTGCAACAGAATGAACAAAAAAAAGTAAACTTGCTTTTTGGTAAAGTTTCAACTTTAAGCTTAAAAAGTAGTGCCATGGTTTAGTAATGTTCAGAAAATAGACACATCCGATTAGTTAATTGCTCGTAGTAGTATTTAGCTGTATAATATTTTAACCTGATAATTTTAGGAGTTGGAAATTAACAAAACTTTAGGTTTTGGTAATACTTACTTCACTGTGAGCACAATTGTACAACAAACTTGAAGCTGCTGTGAAATAGAAACGAAGACTACGCAATTTTATATAAACAGAACGAATGCATTCAGTTCCTATTTCAATGCAACATGCTCAAAAATAGAATCAACAATAGAAGGAATCCCGTAACACATTTTACAAAAATGCTCAGCTTTTGAAAAAACTCAACTTGAGACGGTATGTATATTATATCACTTAAAAGTACCTAAAATAAACAGCTTATAGGATACGCCAGAGTTATCGGCTATTATACACTTACATCGTGTTCAGCATACTTAGTATTGTTTCTTTGCCAATGCATTTTCATTTTCCCAGGTACTTTTGACCTCACGGATACGCGACAGCATGGGGTGCAACAGAAGCGTAAGTCGTTGTTTGATATTTTAAAATAAACCTGCAATTATTGGAAGCTAGCCAGTCACGTAGACCAGGAATTAACAATGGTATTTCTGTGATATTTTAGTAGGATTTACCCGGTATACACGCACAATGAACAATGTGTAGCAATTGAGATATGCAACCATCTAAAGTTTGTTTTAAACACTCGTTGTAACTAAATTTCTATACTGCAAACATCTAAAGTTTAGTTTAACTGAAAATATTTTGTTTATATAAGTTGATTTCGGGTTGAAACTCGGGTGGATTTAGTTTATCCTTTGCATGTGGAATGAATGCTTCAGTTATTTTATTCTGGGAAGTCCGCTTAAAAAACTTAATCCCTAATCTAGCATTTTACGTGGTTTTAACCATTATTTTGCTCATAAACAAGCTACTTGTGTTACTTTTATACATACTAGCATGCAGTTGATTTAAGGAAAAAAGCTACTCTATGCCTTACATTCATTTTCATTTTTAATTTATTAAGACCATTCTCGTATTTACGTTTATAAACAGTTTTGTCAACTTGCACACTTAACCAGGTACCAGTATGTGTTTGTAGAATGTGAGCTAATAATAATCTTGATGCCTGCTCTAGATGGAAAACAATTCAGTGCAATCAGTTGTTAGTATGCATATTATGGTTTAGCTTCGCGGGTACTTACAATTAGTTTAAACATTTGTTTCGTCTGTGTAGAAAGGATACCTTTTCTAGTTTTTGAAAAATATGTACGCATAAAGGTAACATGCATAAGTTCATATTAGGTACTTTATATATTCTTGACCGAAACATTATGGAATCATTTTATTCTCCCATACAGCTTGACACAGTCAGGTAGACATTAGCATTTTATTCTGGTCTCCAATGAAGTTTTTAAAATATACATTTCGACTAATTGCGTGCTACGTGCAAAGGCACACCTACGGTGCATCTGTCTCAAACATTTTAAGAATTTGTTTCGTTCATTCTTACATCGTAACAATTTTATTGAAGGCAAAGTGTTCTGATTAGGAACTTAACACTGGCTACTTTTGCAAAGCTTTTCTTTTTATGTTAGTAACAGATTCAAGCAAAAGTATATATTCAAATAAGATCAAATACTAAAGTGTTTATATTAAACCTAGAGCAATAAGATGTGCACAGAATTGTTGCACAAATAAAACGCTGCTGTCAAAACCATTTCACTGCTTTGGCTTTGATTACAAATTTCAAAAAGTTAGGTACCCAGTGAATAATTTATTAAAGCTCATAACTGTTAAAAGTGTAACCTCAGACATATTTAAGAAAACTTGATTTGCAATTATAAATAAGCTTTGCCTAAGTGCCAAGCCAGATCCAAAATGTCTCACATTTGTGACATCTGCAAAAAATCGTTCTCCAAGACAAGTAACTTATACTATCACAAGCGGAGCGTTCATGAGAATCAAAGGCCTTTAAAATGCGGAACATGTGGAAAGCAGTTCAGAAAGAGACAGGATTTAAAGTCGCATGAAGCAACGCATACGAGACCGTTCGAGTGCACAATGTGTTACAAGTCGTTCCTCCATGAGAGACGGTTGTACAATCATCAGAAAACAGCTCACAAAATAGTTTATAAACCGTTTAAATGTGACCAGTGCGAAGAAAAGTTTGCATCAGAAAAACCTCCTAAACGTCATTCGCGAATCCACAGAGATACACAGTGTCCCCTTTGTGAAAAGCATTTTTCAGGGTCGTACAATATGTTGCGCCACCTTCACAACCACACAGGTGAAAAGCCGTACCAATGTAACATTTGCCAGCTCCGATTCAAGACTGCACAAATACTAGCAACACATTGGAGAACTCATTTTGGTAAGTAAAGTACAAATTCCTCAGTAAGCTAAACTTTAGAACTATTTTGGGATAAAATTTACGGAAATTGTTTCGTTACTTACACAGAACGCGCAGGAAAAAGGTTTTATTGTGTGTTCTGTGAATCTGGTTTCGTCACACTGCAAAACCTACAGAGTCACATAGTTACCCACATAAAGGAAAAACCTTTCTTCTGTAAAAGCTGCGAGAGTTGCTTCGGCCAGTCTACTGCTCTAAAAACTCATACGATGCGGGCGCATTCCGATATTCAAAATCACAATTGTTTCTTATGTGGAAAAATGTTTAAAGTCAAGAGTGATTTAAACTTACATTTGAAAATACATTTGGGAGAAAAGTCTTAAACACACAATTACAAACATGCCGAGATGCAATTGATGAGAAGCAGTTTATTAAATATGCACATAAATATAGCTATAAGTTTATTTTCATCCTTTATATTTGATGCAAAAGTGTTAATAGTGATTATACATGGTAACAATAAATTTAGAATACATGAGTTTTAGTAAAGTTGTTGATACAAAGCCTTAGAACTTCTGGACATTACTGTTTCTCCCGTTAACGGCTACAAGGGATTTTTCGCGCAGATTCAGAAGCTTGTTGTAAACTCCTTACAATTTTTTTCGCCATTTTAGTTACCGTACCCCTGGTTTGTCTGAATGAAATTTCATGATAAAAAAGTAAATGAAATGTATCACTTGTTGGTGCGCAAATACAATCCATGTCAACTTTCAATATCTAAAAATTCCTATATATAATAATTTTTGTAGGTGAACACTAAGATACGGTGGTGAACACTAAGATACGCCTCTGCCCAGCTTTACAAAATTCGTGTGTGAACAGAAAAGTTGTCAGTTTGCTCCAGAGATTTGTAAAGAACAGGCTGTGGCGAAATATTAATCAATACAAAAATATCCGCAAACTTGCAGACATTAAAGTTTTTCCCACCAATTCATCATCATCATCATGGTGTACGTTTGTTGTATTCATCATCCAACGATTTAGGTTGTAGGACTCGCTGGTAGTCATTATGTTTAAATGTGAAAAACTTGGTGGAACATCTGGGATACCCTCTAAGTGTTCTGGTTTTTCGAATTGAAATGTTCGAAAGTTAGCATCAGATATCATATGCCGAACGTCTGGAAACAAGCCAGCGTCAATAAGTCCAGCCCAGGGTCGAGTATTTGATGAGAAACGGAAGTGTTTGATTAGAAAACAATATTGGAATAATTTTACATTGTGTACATATGTAGAACATGTGATGTTTTTAGGTTGACGACGTGTAAAATTTATAGACCAAATCTGTGGAGGGAAGGGAGGGATCCAGAAAGCATTAAATAAGTGACCACTGACCATGTTCTTGCCGTATCTGTATTTACGTATTGGCAATGGTTTATCAGAATCCAATTGAAAATATAGTCCGAATTGACAAAATCTGCTGATTGAAAGTTTATTATTGACACCAGCGGATTTGCAATGTAAAATTGAGCCAGTAAAGTTCCTAAATTTTTAATTTCAACAGGAGATGTAAAATTGAGTTCTGGTTCCAGCACTATTACAATATTGTACTATTACACATCTTCGCAGTCAAGTTAAATTGCTTTCATCTATATACTACATACACTTTTCTGCTATAATTGTTAGCACATATAACAAGAAAAAATTGGTCTATCATTTGAAGATTTAAAAATAATTTGTTCTATATTGTGTATTTTCGAATTTTTCGTGATATTGCGTTTGTGTAGTTTGTATAGAATTTCTCGTAAGTCTCTAATATACGCCGTATTACCGGTATGTAAAAAGCGGTTTTCGCGAAAGGATAACATGACAAAACACTTGCAGTCTCATTCTGGTGAAAAATCGCATAAATGTGTCAAGTGTTTAAAAAAATTTCGTACGACGTACGACTTGAAATTTCATCAAAAAACGCACGAAGGTAAGGCATACTTTTTAAATAAGGAAGGATAATTTTTGCCTGTGGAATAATCGTTTGTAATTTTCAATTTCGTATTTATTATTTGCCATGACATTGCAGGCAGTCACATTGTAAACCACACTTGTGTCTTTTTTTTCTCTGGATTTACAAAGTTAATGAGCTGTCATGTCCACCTACGTAGTCACACAATAGAGAAGCCTTACTTCTGCAACAAATGCGATGCAAGTTTTAGTACATCCGGTGACCTGGCAAAACACAAACACGAGGTCACAAGGCATTTGGGTGAAAGTAAACATAAATGCAATATGTGTAGCAAATCCCTTAAATCTATGGACGCTCTCAGATACCATATTCAACGTCACTTGGGGGAAACGCCGTATGTGTGCTCTTTTTGCAAAAAGGGATTTGGTTACTCAAAGAAATCTAAACAATCATCATTTTGTGCATTCTGGCATAAAACAATTTGAATGTAAACTATGTGGAATCCGATTGACACATTCAAATCAACTACGTAAACACAAGAAGACCGTTCATTGAGAAGGAGGATGAGAAGGAGGATATTTGGTGTGCTAAACTTTGCTGGTTCAATGAGGCGTCATCCATTAATGACATCACTTTTTGGGGTCGGTGGATCACTTCAGTTAAAAAGTGACGGCCTATGTTAAGTGCCTATCCTCCAATGTTAAAAAATAGTGACAGGGGTTAGTGGGTCATTCGAAAAATCGGTTTTTTAAAGTGACGTCATTAGTGGACGACGCCTGACCACTAGTGAAATCAAGCGTTTAACATATGTTAATATCCTACATACGCTTGTTTCTTGCAATATATTTAGTTAAAAATTAGACATACTAAATATGCTTACATGAGAAGTAAAGCAACATATCATAACGTGGTATTTGTTTGTAATTTTATTGCTGTTTGCAATACTTGAATTTGTAAACAAAACTAAAGTAATCTAGTACAAGTCATTATCTAATTGTCTATGTATGTCATACTGTGATACATAATTTAATCCGCTTATTCCCATACTATTTTTCCAGAATGTCTACAATCATGCAGCTCATTTGTTTTTTTAAATTAAAATACAATAGTGGTAGGAGGCTCTATTTAGCCATACATGTTTACGAAAAACAAATAACTTGAAATTGCAGACATTATCTGTGGACCACAGACTGTGGTAGATTGAGTATCAAAATTCGTAATGCTTTGCTTTAATAACAATTTTGTTAGTTAATTAGTGCAAATTGTTACTCTCATTTGATACTAAATGCAAAGTGTGCAAGCGCTGTCATAGCAAACGCCGCCTAATGATTATCTAGCGTTAAGTCATGTGCAAGCGATAATATACGCAATTCCCATTGAGTTTAAGTTTTCCGACTTTTTTTAACGTACAAATATTTTTTTGTAGTAAACCATGAAGTTTTTTTTTCCTTAAACCTACTAATTTTCAATCATATAATCTGCAATGCCCAGTACCATTTCATTTTTCTGCAGTGATTACTGTCGAAAGTGATGACGTTGGTCATAAAATTTGTAAATCCCTTTACAAAGGCAAAATTATTCATGATGAATTTTTGGCTATGGAATGCAAAACCGTCACGACTGATAATGTTGTTGTTTCTTCGCTGCAGATAACAAATTTTTGAACGGGTAGTTTTATTTTGCATACATATCCGTAAAATTCAAACTCATATTTATTGTGAACATTTATATATGCTTCATTTATATTGTGCGTCCCTTAGCGTGTGCAAAATTCTATTGTTACGCAAAAATGAAATATGCAATTTTATGAGTAAAATACTAAACTACAGAAATAATTTAGGTACTTTAAACAGAAATAATTTAGGTACTTTAAACAGAAATAATTTAGGTACTTTAAACAGAAATAATTTAGGTACTTTAAACAGAAATAATTTAGGTACTTTAAACAGAAATAATTTAGGTACTTTAAACAGAAATAATTTAGGTACTTTAAACAGAAATAATTTAGGTACTTTAAACAGAAATAATTTAGGTACTTTAAACAGAAATAATTTAGGTACTTTAAACAGAAATAATTTAGGTACTTTAAACAGAAATAATTTAGGTACTTTAAACAGAAATAATTTAGGTACTTTAAACAGAAATAATTTAGGTACTTTAAACAGAAATAATTTAGGTACTTTAAACAGAAATAATTTAGGTACTTTAAACAGAAATAATTTAGGTACTTTAAACAGAAATAATTTAGGTACTTTAAACAGAAATAATTTAGGTACTTTAAACAGAAATAATTTAGGTACTTTAAACAGAAATAATTTAGGTACTTTAAACAGAAATAATTTAGGTACTTTAAACAGATAAAGATAAAGATTTTTTATGTTCGATAAATTCCTTGTCGATAAGTTATAATCCAGGTTACCTGAAAAATGGATAATGTAACTATACTGGCAAAGTAAATGGCACTGGTTCAATAAGAAGAATCGTGCAGAAGCTAAAGTTTGTATATTGATTTGTTTTTTTACCATTAGCAAATCTTGATGATAACCTAATTGCTAATAAAAGAAGTTACGAAAAGTTTCTGTAAATTTAAACAATTTTTTAGAATGTATTCTAGAACAACTTTTGTAAGATATCAGTAACATTTCCTTGTACAATTCTTATAATTTTAGAAATTTCAAGTTTGCAAAAACTTGTTTTTAAACCATATGCACACAAACTTCATATTTGCTTACGCATTTTATGCAGCAATAAAACAGTCGTGTAATCAAAGATTTTGAACAAAGCTGTTGTAGCTACAAAGGCTTAATTCTATAATTAAGAAATCACATAGAATTTGAACCATACTGCAACACATAATAACCATGTTTTGCGAACAAAACCGCGCTCGTAATTTTCACGACTCATAAATAACTTTAGTTCTGTTTCTATACTCAGTCCGCTTCTTGAACATAACTGAAGGAGCTAATTATTAACGGCATTGTCTCAAGCAAAAAAGTTAATCCAATATTATACTGCAATGGCTAATTTATTTTCCCATACAAAAGTAATACAAACCATTTCTTAGCATGCAATTGAAGCATTTTACATAGTATATATAGGATAAAATTATAAGAACTGCAATTATAAACAAATGAAATATTTTTTCAAACATTTCTGAAAATTGCGCTTCCTGAACTACATTTACAAACGAAACTTTATCATTCATGAGCAGCTCTTTCATGACGCCTTAAGTGGTCGGACCGTGCAAAACGTTTCCTGCAAACATTAAATCCGAATGGCTTGAATCCCGAGTGTTTAACTATGTGATATTCTAGTCCCTTTTTACAGGCAAAACTTTGATTGCACTCAGAGTAGCTGAAGAACTTTTCTCCCAAATGTCTACGCATGTGCTCTTGAAGAACACTTTTGTCTTTAAAAGACTTGTCACATAGTTAACAACCGTACTTTTTTTCATTCGAGTGTATTCTTCTAATGTGTGTGTTCAGACTACCAGTTGTGCTAAAAGAGCCTCCACAAGCGTTACAACTATAAGGTTTCTCATTTGTATGTGAACGGATGTGGTCAGTAAGACTGCTGTACTGTGAAAAGCTAGATCCACAGAAAAGACAGCTCCATTTTGAAAGTCTATAATCGGCAAATCACAGGAATGATACATAAGTAGCCAAAACTAAATCTTGGAATTCTCACTTTGTTTTTGTTTACCTTGATGTGTTTTGCGGTGTCTTGTTAAGCTTCCTCTTACTTTCGTACTTACTATCTTTGCTTGCATATGTTTCAGCTATACGGTTTTTCTCCGGTGTGCGACATCATGTGTTGTTTCATGCTAACCAGCTGAGAAAACCTTTTTGGACAAAGTAGGCATTGAAATGGTTTTCCTTTGTGTGGATTCTCTCATGGTTCTTTAGTTCACGAGATGCCACAAACTGCTTGTCCCAAAAGCTGCACTTGAAAGGCTTTTGTTTTTCACGAACCGTGCGTTTATGCATTGTAAGGTGAGTTTTTCTGTTTGAATGTTTTGTTGCAATCTTTGCACTGAAATGGCCTTTCTCCTGTGTGAACTCTCAAATGCTTTGTGTAATTACTTGGTGCCATTCGTTTTTCACAATCACTGCATTCAATCAATTTTGCACATGTTTGCTTTCTAGTTTTGTTCTCCATTTTAATACCGGCAACGTCCAAAACTGGGAACAAGTAAACTTGAAGTTTTTCAAGTAGCCAACTGAGATTTACTAGACTTTAAATGATATGCAAATCTTACTGCTTGAGAATACAACTGTAAATATAAAGAGCGCTGAGCGAATGGGGTACGTCTTGTTTCGTGGGAAGACGCAGTGTGATCTTAAATGACTAAAATATACAGCAATACATAACATTAAAATACTTAGTTGGTTCAAAGCTAAGTTGTTGGTTCCTGTGTGCAAATGGCTGTTGCTGTTGACTGACAGTCAAACTACCTTAATTACAGTTAATGCTCCAAGATATTACAGCGAAGTACCATACTAGGCCATGCGCAAAACGCACTAATCCTTTTAGAATTCCGGGAATCTTTCTGTAGTTGAGCATTTCAGTCCGAACTATAGTAAAGTTTAGTGTTATATTTTTAAAAGTACTCTAAAGCTTTAAAAAATTCACTCTACTTCAGCTAATCCGATTTATGCAAGTTACACTGCCATATAAAATGCACATTACAAATAAGATACTCCTGTGAGCTCAAGTGGTTTGATACCCTGTTTCCTAGAATATTGTCTTGAATGGGTTCAATAAAAATTTCATTTATTATTTTTGAAATTCTCAGAATTTTTTATCATTTCAAACACGCCAAGTTTCAAATCAGTGTAAAGTGCGGATGTGCATGGACGTATTTTATGTATGCAAAACTGATTTTTTATTCATTTACTCAAAAATACCTGGTGAGCTTATCATTTACTCCTGACGTTTTAGACTGTATTTTTGAAAAACTCACGAACTAACTATTTGGAACGTTAATAATTTATGAGTAGGCGCAAGTCTGTTATGGTTTTTCCCGCATTAAATATATGTTATATTGTATTAGGAAAATCGACCCGCTTTGTTTTGTCTGGTATTTTAAGTTATCTGGAGGTAATGCGTGCACTTGCCAGATGTTAAGGTGCCACATATTTAATCTTCCGTAGCAATAGTCTACTAAGGTATAAGTGTTTGTAGTAACTTAATGATGAAAAACTGTGTAAATGCTGCAAATAATGTTACATCGTCATTACAAAACCTGCAAGAAAAAAAGCGTTAAATGACCCGTCTTCTTTCAGTATCATGTGCATACTGCACGCAAAATATGGACAACTACAGTAGTGCAAAACAGTGATGTTTTTAAAAGAAAAATTGTACGGTTGAAAGGATTGTTTTGCACAGTAGATTATTGACATGAACAAATAGAAAGATACTTACCAATAGTGATGGCAAAAATCGGAAACTAATCGTGATTAATCGCGATTATTCCGATTTTTGTCCAAACGTTTTGTGCGTGATGGGAAACGTTTTATACAAAAATCGAATCGGAAATCGCGATTAATCGCGATTTTTAGAAAACGCAATTTTACGACAAAATTAGCATTTAAAGTTGCTTAAATTAGAAATGAGTAACCTATTTACACAGAAATTTACACGAATTTATTTAGTCACATGCTTTATGTTATCAAATGTTAACTTTTCTCAGGTTTTATAGTTGCTATTTGTTGGACTGCGAGTAAATTTTAAGAAAACCTGATTGATTTTATGGAAATTTTTAAGGAAGTAAAAATCGTGATTTTTTCGATTTTTAAACGTTTTAAGCACTAATCGAATCGGTTTTCCGATTATCTAAACGATTTTACCAGAAATCGGATCGGAAATCGTTTGGAATCGCGATTAATCGTTTGCCATCACTACTTACCAAATATGATCACCCATACTCGTAGCCCATGCCTCAAGGTACTTAAGACCCACAGAATGCGTTAATCCTTTTACAGTTCTTCGAATATTTCTGTAGTAGAGCATTTTAGTCAGGAACATGTAATGCTCAACGTGATATGTATTTAGTCCTAAAACTGGTTTGTTTAAAAAGGTCGGATTTATGTTCCTCTCACTGGATTATAGGTACATTTATTCTCATTCACAAACTAACGATATACAGGTTTACATAAGAAAAATACAAAATAAACCAGATAAACAGGGTATAAAATCGTTTGTTCAAGTATATAGAGTGGAGTTCGTAGGAAGACATAACCTTTTTTTGAGTACAAAGTAAATTTCAAATGATACAGCAACGTACGCAAGCAAAATCCACCGTGCCATTTCCCAGAAATAGTTCCACACACCAAAAACATCGCCTAATTCGATATGACTAAGCTCTATACGTTGTATACATATAATATTACACAAACTGCAATCAGAGTGTAACTTTATCTGTGTACGTTTTTTCGCTTCCACGAAACTTGAGGCACTGAAGGAAAGTATTAGCTTAATTTTTGAAATATGTAGAAAAGCTACGTGACTTTCTACGACCTTCTTGTAATGCAGGGTTTTATTAGAACGTTTTATATTGCTGGTGTGTACATGGTAGTACTGATAATACTATCTGACCTGTAGTAAAAGGGTTAAGAGTCTTTTTGATTTTTTATGTATTATGTGTACCTAAACCTTTGCTACATGTACGTTGCTTGCTTTTAGCTACGAAACCATCAGGTTTTTTTGGAGTGTCCAACACACTGAATAGTCAGAATATACAAAGTTTTTGCAAACATGCTTAAAATCTTATGTGGGAGCTACTTAGAGCAGCTTGCTCAGTTTTAAAGCCTAAATCTCTACAACATTCTGTTAAGGTGTATGGTGCCTTCCTTTATAGCCAGAAAGTTTATTCAAAACTCTGGCGAAAAAGATTTAACCTCTACGAAAATTTTTTGTTTCGGAGCACCTTAGCAGGACAGTAAAGAAATAGTTACAATTACTATCAATGCACAATCCATTGTGCTGTTTAGAATTTTCTTATTTTATAACGTTTTGTTAGTTTCTTGAATCATCTTTGCAACACACCGGTATTCTTGATTTATCGCAATATATTACTGTATTTATTTATTGGTTTAGAAGTGGTGAAGTTTTTCAGAATATAATAAAAGTGCACCACATTACCGTACAAATACAAGACGTAATCGGAGCGTACAATTTTACGGCTCGCCTCAATATTTAACTGTAAAAGACGAGCCCATTAACAGTTCCATAAGTTTTAAACCACTTCAGCAATATACAGTCTTTTGCACTATTATAACTTACAGTGTTACTATTTGGAATAGTGCACACTAAGCACCAAAACAAGACGGCCCCTCAAAGTTTCTTGTCTTGAAAATTGCATTTTCAGACACAAGAGCATCACTTATTAATTACTAAGTTAATTTGCTACTACAAAAACATATTACGGTCTAGTAAAATGCAGATCAGAAATATTTTCAAAACATAAATGTGCAAAATAATTTGATATTGCGGGAAGTAAAATGGCTAAAAATGCCGGCAAGCAGAAAGCAGCAAAAATGCGTCATTGTAAGCTTTGTGGAAGGCGTATCTTGTCCAGCAGTTACAAGAATCATTTAAAGGTTCACACAGGAGAACGACCATTCAAATGTAAAGTTTGCCGAAAGGCATTCAGTCGGAAGGCAAATTTAGAGCGGCACAGACGTATGGTTCATGAAAAACAAAAACCACTTAACTGTGGATTCTGCGATAAGGCATTTGCAACATCTCAACATCTAAAACAACATGTGAGAGCCCACACAGGCGAAAACCCGTTTCAGTGCCCACTTTGCCCAAAAAGGTTTACGCTATTGAGCCACATGAAGGAGCACATTATGACGCACACAGGAGAAAAGCCGTATTGTTGCAACATCTGCAATCAGAAATTCACCAAAAAAACAAGCCTACGCGCACACCACCAAACGCACCAAGGTAATTGAGAACAGAAATAAAAAGTTCTTAAAACCGGATATTACATTAGATATTAACTAAAGGCTTTTCTGTTTAATCCGCAGTTAGTAGAATCAAAGTCTGGAGCTGTCTTTTTTGTGGAAACATGTTTTCACAGTATCGCCAGCTTGAGTGTCACATTCGTTCTCACACGAAGGAAAAGCCGCACAGCTGCAACGTTTGTGGAAAATGTTTTAACCAAATAAACAATCTTAAAACACACATAAATGCAAAACACTCTGACAACAGAAAGTACTGCTGCGAACTGTGTGACAGTCATCCAAATCCAAAAAATACCTTCATGAGCACGTACAGAGACATTTGGGAGAAAAGCTCTTTCACTGTTCCGAGTGCAAAGAAAGCTTCGTCACAAAACGCGAGCTTGAAAACCATACTAAAATACACAATGGTGTAAAGTGGTTCAACTGCGACGTTTGCTGGAAAGATTTCGGACAATTGTGTAACTTGAAACGTCATAAGAAAAATCTTCATAAATTATAGGCTTTTAATAAATAAAATTATGTCGCTGAGATATATTATACACAGCGATTAAAAACTTTAGCTCAGATGTTTTTGATTCAGATTTGTGCATGAAGATGCTGGGATGCTTAGAAAAAGTTAGTAATGCAAGTGCAAAATATTATACAAAATTCCGCTAATTAGTTCGATAATTGCAATGTTTTGACATGTTAAAATCATTCTGAAAAAATGTACTATTTTATAAGTTCTTTGTAAATAAATACAGATGACATTAGTTGTTAGTTCTGGTTACATTATATTTAGTATTTCAACCTTGAATTTGTTGAAACATTGTTGGTGCAAACTGAGCTATATTTTCCGTGTCTGGAAAGAATCCCCAACGAAAAAATCCCCAACGATAGAATCCACAATTTCTTTTACCCAAACGAAAACATCCCCAATGCGTAAAAATACCCAACGAACTTTTCCCCACCTTACATAAAAATTCAGCATCACGGGGAAATATAACAAATAACTACAATACGATGTCCCGAAGTATGCATTATAAACATTATGGTTTTTCCAGGTCATTATACTCCTGACTCAAAGTAGTACAAAATGAGATTTCGTTGGGGATTTTTTCGTATTGGGGATTTTTTCGCATTTGGGATTTTTTCGTTTGGGTAAAAAAAATGGGGATTCTTTCGTTGGGGATTTTTCGTTGGGGATTCTTTCGGGACACGATTGCTTTACCTAACTGCTGAAATGCTTTGATTCTGCTACTGCTCTTCATCGTATTAAGATATTTTATTGAAATATTTCAGTTGATTTTTAAAAGCAGACAACATATACATACGAATATCAATTGTGAAATCAGGTAGCCAAAATGTTCTTAGGTCTTATTTAATGACCTTGCATCAATAAAACATTAAAAAACGTAAAATGAACGAAAAGCACACTAAATATGATTGAAAACTTTCATTGAATTCAATTATGCATTATTTACTTAATCATTATTATGACACCTGATAACGCGGAATGACGAAGGAAATCAATTTTCCATGAAGATTGTAACTGAAATTTATTATTGGATTAGTTGGTAGCATTTCGTTTTTATATTATGTAAATATAATATTATGCACAAAAATATGCACTCAGACTTAATTATTACAGCTAAAAGGCGTTTCACGCAAATGTCTCTGTATGGTGCGCCTATAGAGCGTCCTTTGTCTTGAAAGTCTTGTCGCAAAGTTCACAATTGTACTTTCTGTCGTCAGAAGTTCTGACTCAGAATGCATTTCCTTTATGTGCAGTTTAATATTGTTTACCCGCCTAAATGCATTTTCATATAAAATAGTTGTATATTTTGCCTACATAATATAAGATTTGGTTCCATTGAAGAAAACCTCACTTGTGGGAATTTACTTTAGACTATGCATATTATGCTGATTTCTCTCCGTTTCTTTTATTCAAGAACACTACTCTTCCCAAATAAAAAAGAGAGTTATGCATTGGTCGTAAAAAGGGAAGGTATTATGAAAATTGTTTTAGCAGTCTTTGCATAATACAATGTTCCCACCTTCTTACACCAGATTCGGGTTATGCTGCGGATTGTAAAGAAATGCAAGTTTAAAAGTCCAAAACTTACATACATTCAAAAACAGTAAAAAATGCAAATTACCGGCTACCTTGAAGTAATAAAACGAGCAGAAAGTCACGTAGACACTTGAAGGATTAAGCCTTTAAGATTAAATTATTACAACTCCATATTCATTCTTTTCGTGGAATTGTAAAAAGAGAAGAAGGTACTTATTCACATAACCATATGCTTAAAAATTTCCTTAAAGCCAACGTCCTAGGAAATACGGGGCTTTATCTTTTAGTACATTTCTGTGGAAGTAGAAAAAAGGAAGCTAAGTGTAGGCTTAGATGAAGTAGCTCGATTTACAAACTAATTAGGTACAAACCCTTTAGACTTAGAAGCCTTAGCTCACATACTTTCGTTATATATTCATGAACATTGTAAACCGATTTAAGCTTAAACGTTTATACGGACAATTAAACGGAGCTCTCAATCAAGCACAGATTGTTTCTATATACACATGCATTTCTGCTAAAAAAAGCATACTAAAGTGGTGCTAGGGTTGTGGAGGTGTGACGTGCATTGATTGCACTAAGACAAGACTAAGCATTTAAGTTTCTTGTAATTTTTACTCAGTAAAACACATTCCGTGAATAGCAACACATTTATTTGTGAGGGTCTATGCATGTGTATTATAATACTGGCAGTTTAAGACCATTACATTTCGCACAGACCGCTTTTGAAACACAATGTCACCAAAAGGTGTTCATAATTGTGAAATATGTGGAAAGCATTCAAAAAAGTTAAGCCAACACAAGGCGCATATGCGTACACATACAGGTGGAAAACTTTTTAAATGTGATATCTGCAACAAACCTTTTTCTCATCAAAGTAATTTAAGTCGGCACAGACGAAGCGTTCATGAGAAACTGAAACCTTTCAAATGTGGTCAGTGTGCCGGGCAATTTTCAACAAGATATAAACTTAAAAGGCATGAACGAATTCACACAGGCGAAAAACCTTTTGACTGCCCTCTTTGCGAAAAGCGGTTTTCGCAACACGGACACATGAAGGCACACCTGAAGTCTCATATAGGCGAAAAGCACCTCAAATGTGACAAATGTTCCCAGAGGTTTTGTAGTGCAGGTGAATTGAAATCGCACCAAAGAACGCACAAAGGTAAGCATGCGTAAAAATCTAGATTGTTGATTGTATAGTATATCTTTATATATAAAATAATTACGTGCTATTGTTTCTCTTATTGCAGAAAATAATCCCAGAAATTACACTTGCGTATTCTGTTTTTCTGGATATACCACATTGCAGCAACTTTATAGACATTCACGTAGTCATACTAAGGAACAACCTTAACTCTGCAACAAATGTCCCAAAAGTTTTAGTGATTCCAGTAGTTTGCGTTCTCATGTGACTTATAAGCATTCTGAGGAAAGGAAATTTAAATGCGACCTTTGTAACAAAGGGTTTAAGGTCATGAGAGTCCTCAAAGTCCATATACAAAATCACTTGGGTGAAATGCATTTCGTGTGCCATATTTGTACAAAGGCTTTTCTTACCAAGCAACGTCTAGATGTTCATCATAATATCGTGCATTGTGGCTTGAAACCATACGAGTGCAATGAATGTGGAAAGCGATTTGGATATTCATGTAGCCTGAATACACACAAGATGAAAGTTCACGGAAACGGAACTGGCCCAGTTCACTAAATGTTATTGTGGTTGGCTAAGTTAATACAAACCAATAAATCTACGATATAGCACATTACAAAGTCTGAGTTTTAGAATTTTTGAATTAACCATTCTTCGATTGCAAAGCAGTGGAAACGTTTGTCTGTAGTACTTGATAACCTCAACAAAAATATTTGTTTATTTGAATGATTAAATTGTTCTGAATAAAGATAATTCGCCACGGAAATTCGACAATTTGAACATCACTTGCTCCAAATGCATTTGTTAATTCCAAGACAAGGTGTATTTTAAGTAATAAGTAAATAATATATTGGGACGCACGAAAATTGTATAATTGGATTGTAAACGTGTTTTTTGTAGAGGATTTGGTAGACGCCTTATAAGTTTATGTGTCTGTATTTAGTAAATACTGTTTATTATGTATAAGTATATACAAATCGTCAAATATTATCTTCGCAGGGCAATATTCAGAAGTGATTTTAACATTGTCTTATTTTGTTTGATAGGAGTCTATATGATTATTAAGTTTTGGTTGTCTGTAAATTGCGTGTTTTGTATAAGCAATGATTGGCCGAATGAGAGCAAACAAATATTTAAAATATTAAAATATTTTATTGGATTTTCATATTTTTGTGCTCCATATAATAGCATCAATAAATCTAATTTGATTCTGCAGTTAGTTGTTTTGTAACTCCTTGTATATTTCACATAAATGCATACGTTGGTATATAAATGCCCAGTGACATTTTGAACAATAAAATGAGATTGGGATATGTGAGGGGCTATAATGCTACATTACATATATACATACAACGTTAGAATAAGTCCCCGACACACTTTTCCTCAAATCGGACAAATTTTCACCAAATTAGTTTCTCCATAACAAATCCCAGTACTGTTTATTGATTTTTGCTGTGATGAAAACAGACTAAAAGGAAGAAATATATGACATGATCAATGTAAAAAGCTAGCAAATATCACTAAAAATTGGAAATACACTTTTAAGATGTACTTTTTTTCCGATTCTTGCATTGTATGCAGCCATTCCTAAACAATTTGTTTTTTAATGCACTGAAGTGCAGTGTCAGAAATTGTACTGTAGAATAGGTAGGAGATATGGATATCCCTTTATCTAATATTTAAAACCTTGTCCCTTTTATAACCATAACTTCTAAATAATTTTTTAAATGTAACGCTTTTCTGCTACATCTTCATTAGGCCTAATAAAAGTCTAAATTCCACATTCATGGCAAATTCGTATGATATCTTTCTAAATACAACACTTTTGTACGATGATTCTCAATATTCTCATGAATTTTACCTAAAATGCCCATCTCACAATGCCGTAAAGTCAAATTATGCAGGTGGATAATCTCCAATGCCTTTCGGTGAGCAAAGTTAACAAAAAAAATCAGATTTAGTTAATGCATGTGATACTTTTTTTAAAGTTTTTACTACTCCTGCTTCAAATTTGTAATGTAGTAAATGCATAAAAACCATTACCATTCAAGTTAGATCATTCATTTCAGTAATTGATTTCTTCCCTAAACGAAATGTGTAGATTATAAAACATCATTTACCTTCAGGTCTACATTGGCGTAACATTCATCGTTTTAAGCCCAGATTGCGATAAAATTCGGCTTCTTAGCAATTACACAAACTTCGAGAATTGTTCAAATAAACGAGCATATAGCTGTTACTGAAGACATTCATTAAACCATTATGAGAAAAAATGTTTTAAATCCGCATACTGTTACACAAGTTCCCTATATGTATTTTGCAAATTATTTGCCTGATTTTTGAAGTTTTACGTTGCCGGTATAATCCTAATAGTGCAAAAAAATCTTTTAAAAAAGTCTTAAAACTATGCTGCTGTACTGACAATAAACCACGCTAACCATGTTTCGTTAATGACTGATATGTTGTACTACAGAAATATTCACTAAATCCTGAAGGATTAACACAATTGGTGTGCTTCCTTAGTACATAAATTATTGGTCTTGTTTAGTAAGCTGAACAAATGCAACGCATATGCCTACCAACAAGAATCTGTGGTACCTTATGTTATATTTTGGAGTACTAACTAGGATACCGTATACATAAACCCGCTCTTTATCCATTTTCTGTGAACTCCATTGTTCTCAACTTAAAAATATAGATGCATGCAGATAAAAGTGGGCTAGAAAATAAATGAGGTATTAGTGATTTTTCGTTTTTGGTATCCTTAGGATATGCTAATCAGGTTTAGATTGAATCTGCATTTGCCCAAAGCATGCATACACAAAAACTCACAAACGAGCACTATGCAATGCATAGTGGTGTAAGAATCAGCTTCTTCACTTTAGTTACAACTGATTCAAACCAATGGTATTGTGCTTGCAAATGCAAACAAGGTTTCAATAATTTCTACTTTGAAAATCTAAATACAAATATGGGCAGAATAAAAACTGATATCATCTGTATTTATTTACAAAGAATTTATCAAATAGTACATTTCTTTAGAATGCTTTTAACATGCCTAAAGATTCAATTATCTTATTTACTAGGGGTACTTTGCCTAATGCTTCTGTATGCATTACTAGCTTTTTCTATTTCTCATGCATCCTCATACACAAGGATACCTCAAAAGCACTAGTTCGCAAACAACTGAGCTAAGCATTTTAATCAGTGTAAACAAAGGATTTCACCGATAATACTTTATTTAAAATCCTATAGTTTATGAACATATTTCTTATGACATTTCAAGTGAGACGATTTTCCAAAATATCTCCCACATGCTTAGCAGTTGAACCGCTTTAAACCATTGTGCATGACAATATGCATTGCTAGCTCGCGTTTAGGGACAAAGCTTTGTTTGCACTCAGAACATTTAAAGAGCTTTTCTTCCAAATGTCTCTGCACATGCTCTTGAAGGTATTTTTTGGATTTGAATGTCTTAACACACAGTTCACAGCAGTACTTTCTTTTGTCAGAGTGCTTTGCGTTAATGTGTACATTCAGATTGCCTGTATGGTTAAAACATTCTCCACAAGTGTTGCAACTGTGCGGCTTTTCATTTGTGTGAGAACGAATATGACACTCAAGCTGGGGATACTTTGAGAACGTATGTCCACAGAAAAGATAGCTCCAGACTTTGATTCTACTAACTGCAGATAAAAGATGAAAAGCCTTTGGTTAATATCTAATGTAATATCCTGTTTAAACGGCTTTTTATATCCTTCTCAATTACCTTGGTACGATTGGTGGTGTGCGCGTAGGTTTTCTTTTTTAGTGAATTTCAGATTGCAGATGTTGCAGCTGTACGGCTTTTCCCCGGTCTGCGTCATCATGTGTTGCTTCATGTGACTCAATTGCGCAAACCGTTTTGGGCAAAGTAGGCACTGAAATGGTTTATTGCCTGTGTGGGTTCTCTCATGAAGGATAAATTATGTAGATGTCACAAATGCCTGAATACGGAAGCCGCAGTTACACGGCTTCTGTTTTTCATGCACCCTCCGTTTATGCCGCGTTAAATGGTCCCCGGGAGTGAATGTTTTATTGCAGTCATTGCATTTAAATGGTCGTTCTCCTGTGTGAACCCTTAAATGAGCCGCGTAATAGCTTGTTTTAATTGGTTTTTTGCAAAAACTGCACTCTCGCAATTTTGCATCTGCCTGTTTGCAAGGATTCTTTTCCATTTTACCTAACGCAGCCTGGAATAGTTGCACACTTTAAACTTTAAAGTAAACTTTAAATACGTTCCAATGCAGCAATTCTACTGGAGCATGAAATCTTCTAGGAAAAACTGATGTACTGATTTGTGAGATAAATATAAGAGTCAGAGTACATTAGATATCAACATGCAGGACACGAGAGCCACAGTGTTGCAGGAGCCGTCCAAGTTTGGTGCAACATGTATACTATGCATGAATGACTGAGAAGTAAATAAGTATTTTTAATGTTTAAAGTGGCTTATAACAGGGACAATGGATTTATGTATTTGGCTATTGAAATTTACTGAGAAAACAGGTTGTTTTTAAATATTATCACCAACCCTAATCCGTGCTTCAAGATAATAAAATCAGGTACCATGAGTTCCCGTATCTCTTCGTAGTAGCATTGAGTTTACTTGTTCTTAGTAAATTGCAGCACAAAGGTACTATGCTCTACACAAAATGCGTTAATCCTTCACATTTCCTGGAATATTTTTTTGTATACCTGGCTTTTCAGACCTTTTCTAATATGCCTAGCGTGTTTTTGCTTACTACAGCTACAGTTTAAAATTGTATTTTTTAACTGGTGGGGTATGTGTACACTGATTGGGGAATGAAAGAATAGAAAAGAATTATTATTATTACTTCAACTTATCGCATTGCACGGAATCTTCAATACTGCCTTGCCTACACTTAGCTGCTCTATTTAACTTTGAACCCGTACCTTCAATCAATTATGCTTAAATTCTAATGAACTTTGACTTTCACGAATAGCATAAGCATAAATATGAAGTGGTGTTTAGTTATTCCTTTAAAATATCTTAAATGTGTCCGTGAGTTTTTTACTCGTCTTTGCATTACAAGGTAACAGGTATTTTGAAATTTCTAACATTGTTTCAGGACCTCCTAGAAATTCAATTTTTTAACTTTAGGATTGCTATTTGTTCTCAATATCTCAACTCAGTAGCATAATCCGGGTCAGGTGTGATGCTTTATGGCTTTCAACCGTGTTTTCAACTTTGATTAATTAAAAAAAATATTGAACCTTTTACATGTGCTACAGGAAATGCTACATACTCTGCTTGCATAATCTGAAAACGTTTTGCGTAAGTCAAGTTCTAATGAATACCAAATCAACATTTAAAATTGGATGATACCACTTGATAAAAGCTTAGGCTGCCCTTGAAATAAGTATTTTCCAAATATATTTTAAAAAAATTACACAAAAGTGTGTTATACCTTCGTTGACGTTACAAGTTTTTACTAACATGCAGATCTGTTGCCTTATTAAACTATTACGCTGCTCTAAGCTCGCATCACGTAGAGGTAAAATGTGAACTATAGGTCAAGAGTCGACCAAATATGGCCATCCCTTGTATGGGATATGTAATTGGCTTTGTCATAAGTATTTTGTATTAATCAATCTATTTCTAAAAAGGCAATCTTAATTAACTATAAATCTGTCAAGAAGCTTCGAATTGGAAGTGTTCAGGTATGTTTACCTTATAAAGACTGGATAATAAGATATCCGTCCTTTTTCCATAACTCCTACATTTTATACCTAAATAGTTTTAGGTATCATTTATACTGTAAAACCGCAAATAAAGCTTTATGCAGTTGGGATTTGGGTATTCTGGGAAGACGTTTCTGTTCGGAGTTATTATTTTTGCACCTTTTCATACGAACATTAGCCATAAACAATTGATCAATGTTAACCGAATTGTCTTATATTATTGCAACCATGTCATTAAATGGACTTCACAATTATGCGTTTTGCAACAGTTTATAACATGCAGAAGTATATTGAAAAGAATTGGGCGAAAATATTCTTTGAAAGATTTTATGTTCAACAGTTGGGTAAAACGAGATCCAGAAGATGATTTGTAATGCATTACTACACACACAAATGTCTATTTCGCTATTATTCACGTTCTTTATTGTTGTTTTGTAGTGTTTTGCTCCATGCCAAAAGAATGTTTAAAGTTTATACGCATTTCTAGGTTTCAGTCGTAACGCGTAAATCATTTACTTTTTGCAGAAACACATTACCTACGGGTAATTCTGTACTTCGTGTATGTAGCATAAAAAATATGTATTTATGTTTTTGTCAGTGTCTTGCTGGGATAGGTGGTTTTTGATTAGTATGAAGCGTATTAATAATTGACAACATATTGACTTCATGTATTCATTTTATTTACAATTTGGGAATATTTAAATCAAATGTACAATATGTGGTTTACTAAATAGTTAGAAACAAGTTTTCTACTGCCCATTTTGACCAACTTGATCAAACATTGTTGCTGAATGGCTAGATAAAAAAGCGTACTTCTACCTTCAGTTTGAGAATCTACGTTTTTTCCCGTTTAAGGATCTACATTTCAGAATTTTTCCCAATGTGTAGCAAATGTAGACAGCACATATAACCTCAGCAATTGTACACAAAGCATAATTCCTCAGAAATTCTTCCATGACTTGTCGGTTTGATTCACGAGTGTGAATTATCTTGTCCAAACTTGAGTGCATCAAAATGTTACCATTTTCTAGCATCAGATTCCACAAAACTCTACTGTTATTTTGTGAGCAGTTTCTAGACACAATCACCTCTCCAAAATTTTCATTGAACCCTAAGCACATTCCAATTTCCACGTGAAACAAAATAAACTGGTTGGTTTCATTTTGTGGTGTGATTATATTCCAGGTCATATTTGAATTCGAAGAGCAGTCTTCAAATTTTGCAATCCAAGTTTCATTAGAATTATTAGAGAGAGTTAGGCATCTTCGATGCACTTCGTTTTCAGAATCCCAGTTGTACTTCATGAGCAAGACTCCAATATTGCCGTTCCGTCTTATTCTGATTACGTCCTGGTGTTTACTTCTTGGTATAGAGCACTTAACTGAAATCACATTACTTGACATTCCGTCATCCTCACCTTTGTACACGCTTAAGCATCTATCAGACGCAATGTTCTTTATGACAATCCCAGGTGGCATACAGATATCACGAAAACATTCCTGTAAACAATATTCTTTTATAAATATTTCGACCAAAGAATACAAATAGAACCACGTAAATATATCAGGCTTACCCCGCTTGCTCCGTTGTCGTCACTACATGGGGATCCATTTAAAGGCTCGAGAGTTTCAAAACTGTCTGAGAATCTACCAGTACGACAAATAACAAATTCGCAGCTTGCTTCATTCTGAAATAAATTTGGAATACCCAAATAGATATTAAATTTACAAAAATATGTAGCAAAGTTACCCCATTCCTCGCTATTTAGCTTAGCAAACTGAAAATTGATATTTTTTATTTTGATTGATGAATTGAAGTCTTTTTCAACAAATTTACCCGATTTACAAGCACTGAAGAGCTGTTTGTCAGAATTCGACATTGCTCAAAAAAAGACAAGGTTGGTTGCCCCAGAATTTGTTCTGTATCAATGATAGGGGATTCTGTTCCCTTGATGGTTTTAAGGCAATTGTTCCACTTAATTGGGTGCTTCTTGGCCAAATTTTGTTGGAACAATTGGAGAAGAAATGTCGTTTCTTTGCCTCTTCGGTCCCGGTAATTGCATTCATCACATGTCCCAATTTTGGAAGCTCACCGCACTTGTGATTTGAATATGATAGCTCGTCGTCATGTGGAGCGCCCAAACTGTATTCAAATGACATGTTAGATTAGTTCAGTTAAAAACTGTGTTTATACAAACTAGGAGAAAAACTACTTACATGTGAGCAATTTCGTGAGCAAGAACAAAGGCAGCGTCAGATGTTCTCACTGAAAAAACAAGGGAACTTGTCCACGCATACGTACAGATTTTATCAAAATAGGCACCGCCAACTGAACTTCCTGGCAAAACACGAGCTCCAACGGCCAAAATTGCAATATCAAAATTTGCAGAATTTCCAAACTTATATTGCAGCCACATTGAAAACGCTGGTAGAGTTTTCCTGAGAAATATTGTATCTGAATCTATGCGGGCCTCTTCCACAATTTCGTCCTGATCAGCTAGCTGTGTACGGAAGATGTATGTTTTCATTCTGGTAATATATAAATACTGTTGTTTCATCTTCGATAAAATAATAAGTCTTACCTCAAGTGTTAGAAGCTCAGTTACGCGGAACGTAAATTTTGTGCTTGGCAGGGTATTATACCGGAACTTAACGTCGTAAAAAATTGCCTGCCAGTATTCCAGCATTTTAGTTTGGTTGTGTTGAAATAAAGCATTGAAGTCTCTGTCGCAAATTAGTACTATTTCGACAATATACTTGTTAAATGGTTGAACTGGTTTGTTAACTTCAACTGCTTTAATAAATTTTACTGGTTGGACACTTTTTACTGGATGGTTGATCTTCTGTAGTACTTGGGTTTCATTCTCTGACTTTTTGCACGAGCTTTCAGTTATGTTTGCACAGTAGTCAAAAGTCAAAAACACACATTGAAACTTGATGGATTTGTGGCAGTATAAGTAGCAATAAAGTAAGCTTTCTTTTTTTGCAAAGTCTTAATTTTAAGGAAAAAAAATAGTGCCATGATTTGGTTTGGTTGAAGAAATATACACAAGTGAACCGTTATTACCTGCTAGTTGTACATGTGGGTTTTAAAATTGTAAACTGATAACTTTAAATAATGAAAATATAAGAACAAATTAAGATTATCCTCATGGCAAGTTGTTGATGATAGTGGATTCGCTATTTTAACAAATGTTCACAACTAGCTCCTGTTAAAAATAAAGACTAGTTTCGTTTCGTTTTATTCATGCGGAACGCATGTATTCAGTTCCTAATTTCAATGCAACGTTTTCAACAATATAGGAAACACGTACACAAAAAGCAAAGCTGAGGAAAAAACTCACCTTGCATTTTTGTTGACTTTGTATACATTTTATGCAAAAGTACCTAAAATAAGTAGCTTATACGATATGGGGAACTTATTGCCTATTATGCATTAGCAGGGTATTGAACATACCTTAACCAATTCTCCTTTGAAGAAAATCGAATGGTTACACATTGGTATGACGACAATTGCCGGCAGGACAATTGCCGGAAATGGCATGTAAATTTGTAATGCTAAAGCCTTGTCTCATTCTAAAGCACTATGCTAGAGCCCTATGCTACAACCTATGACAGAGCCCTGTGCTAAACCAAAGGTTTTCAAGGTAAGATTAGGCAAGAGTTTTTGTTTGGTTAGCTTTTGGCATAAGGCTTCAGCATAGGCTTTAGCATGGGCTTTACTATGGTACAAGGCTTTAGCATTACAAATTTACATGCAATTTACCGACAGTTGTTGTACCGGCAATTGTCGCATACCGGCAGTGGTCCTACCAGCATTATCCTGGAAGCTCACCCATTATGTTACTGAATGTGTAAAAACCTTTTCCGTTTTTCACAGGTAGTTTAACCATCACGGATGGAGGCCAGCCTGGGGAACAACAAAAGCATACGTCCGACATATATTAAGTCGTTCTTTGCTATATTTAAATAAAGCTGCAATTCTTGGAAGGGAATACGTCACGTACACCGAGACCCTACGGCTTTTTAGCACACTGACAAAAGATTAGCAAATAACCTGGAATGTTTATAAATAGTAGATTTTAGATCAAATCAGGTACGTCTATTGTAAAAAATACAACAAAGTTGGATTTATTTAGCAACTTTGATATGCTCATTTGACGCATTGTGCAAAACTGTATAAACTACAAAATTAGTTGCCAGAACTATACCAGAGTTGTTCCATGTGTCATAATGAAAATTCCGAGGATTGTACCCAAAAGTGGAAAGGTAGTAAACCCCTTGTAACTCCTAGTAGAGCTTTGTAGTAAAGCCATTAAAGAAAACATTCTAGGAAAAAGCGTATAAATGCACATAAACTTATAGACACACGCTTGCATTCTGTTCTTCTTCTCTTATACCTGTTATCAAGAGGTGCACGTAAGTTAAAATATAAATACAAGCTCAATTCAATACGCTGTCGACTAATCCGATTATACTAGAACAGAAAGTGTTGAAGCTTTGCAGTAGAAATGTAAATATAGCAACAAAGGCATATTGCTTTCAACACTGAAATATTCAACTATAAGATTATTGCATTTTTGCAGTCCGTAGTACCTTTGTAAGTACATTAGTGTAGTAGAAACAATGAAAGTGCACCGCATTTGCGTACAAATACGAAACGTACTCGGAACGTAGGTACGTCATTTCTTCTGCTCGCTTCAATAGTGAACTGTAATAGGCAAGCCAATAAACAGTCCCATCAGTTCAAAACCGGTTGCGGAAAATCAAAGTACTTTGCAATAATATATTTTACAGTGTTACTATTTGGAGTAGTACACACCTAGCACCGGAACAAGACGGCCCCTCAACGTTTCTTGTCTTGCAATTTGCATTTCAAAATACAAACACTTATACCATTTACAAAGTACTAAGTTAGATTGCTCTTACAAAAACATAATACGATCTAGTAAGGTGCTGCTCAGAAACTCTTTCAAATACGTCAGTGCACGACAATTTCTTATTGCGGCAAATACAATGGCTAAAAATGCCGGTGAAAAGAAAGCAGGAAAAAAACGTAATTGTAGTGTTTGTGGAAAATTTATTTTGTCAAGCAGTTACAAGGATCATCTAATGGTTCATACAGAAGAACGACCATTTAAATGCAAAGTTTGCAGCAAAGCATTTATTCGGAACCCAGACTTAAAACGGCATGGACGCATGGTTCACGAAAAGCAGAAGTCTTTTAACTGCGGATTCTGCGACAAGGCATTTGCAAAATCTAGTAATCTAAGCCGTCATGAGAGAACCCACACTGGCGAAAAGCCGTTTCAATGTCTACTTTGCACAAAAATGTTTGCGCGATTGAACAACATGAGGAGACACATGATGACGCACACAGGAGAAAAGCCGTATAGCTGCAACATCTGCAATCAGAAATTCTCTCTAAAAGAAAACCTACGCGCACACCATCAAACGCATCAAGGTAACCGGAAAGGATATTAAAAGTCCCGATAATTCATTAGATATTAATTAAAGGTTTTTTATTATTTATCCGCAGTTAATAGAATCAAAGTCTGGAGTTGCCTTTTCTGTGGACATCTGTTCTCACATTATCGCCACCTTGACTGTCACATTCTTTCTCACACAAAGGAAAAGCCGCACAGTTGCCATGTTTGTGGAGCATGTTTTACCCATACAGGCAATCTGAATGCACACATAAATGCACAGCACTCTGACAAAAGAAAGTACCGCTGTGAACTGTGTGACAAGACATTCAAGTACAAAACTATCCTTCCAGAGCATGTGCAGAGACATTTGCGAGAAAAGCTTTTTAACTGTTCTGAGTGCAAACAAAGCTTCGTCACTAAACGCGACCTAGCAAAGCATATTGACATACACACTGGTGTAAAGCGGTTGAACTGCGACGTTTGTGGGAAAGATTTTGGGCAATCGTCTCATTTAACAAGCCATAAGAAAAATGTACATATATTACCATGAAGTGTTTTATTCACAGTGATTAAAAACTTTAGCTCAGTTGTTTGCGAACTGGTGCTTTTTGAACTAGTGCTTGTTGACCTAGCCTTATGAATGTGGATCGTAGAGTACCTGGGATATGCTAGTAATGCAAATGCAGAAACATTATTCAAAATGTCCGGATTAATAAGTTAATTAGAATGTTTTGACATGTTAAAAGCATTCTGAAGAAAAGAAACTGTTTTATAAATTCTTTGTAGATAAATACAGATGAACATAGTTCTTAGTTCTGCTCATTTTTCATTTAGATTTTCAATGTAAACATTATTGAAACATTTTATTTGCAAGCACAAAACCGATTTGGTTTGATTCGATTGTAAGTCAGGTGAAGACGCTACATTTATACAAGATCGTACACAGCCAACTTCATTATGCTTGTTTGTGGTTTTTTGTGTATGCATTGGGCAATATCAATCAAGCATTCAATCTTAAAATGATTAGCATATTTTACTGATACCAACAGAACAGAACAGTAGAGTTTTATGAAAACGGAAAACGAGCAAGTTTATGTTTACAGTTGTAACGTTCTCAAGTAAATGCAGATTTACTTGAGATGTTAATGTACATTCAAACTCTATGATGAACATAACGTGTTCATCTAGTGTATACTATGTGCTGAACATGCACGACGCATAATATACTTTTCATCATCATCATCATCATGATCCCGCTTCCAACTCAGCACCTACTATCTACCATCAGAAGCAGAGCCTCGGCAGTCTAGCAGAGCACGGAGTCCAGTACGGGTCATTGGCTACAATTTATTTTTCTTTTCTTAAAAAGTTTGTCAATTCGAGATTGAGAAAATAAATTAAATAATTCATTTAAGAATTTCTGAACTTGAATTCATTCCGTTATCGGTCAGTTCAAGGTTTCGTGTAGAAAGGCCTGAACCTCCCTCGAGAAGTAGTTTTTTTTTATAAAGAAGGGAATTAGTAACTGCTAGGCTCATCCTCATGTCATTTTATTCATTACCGTGCATACTTCGTCCCTACACTACAGCAGAAGGAAGAAATACCCACCTTGGGTATTACAGTTGGCGCCCAACGGAAAATTTCTACAGAAACCGACCGTAAGTGATTAATAAAAAAATAAAAAATTTTAATTACTCAGGTTAATTGCGCTTGATAGTTTTTAACGAGGTTATAGCTATCAGTCACTGAGTTTCTTGTCTACAAAGAGAGTATTGGTATAGTTTATTCAGTCACTTTAATTTAAGTTGAGTTTGATAAATTAAAAAGTGAAGTGAATAGAGTGGTGATCAGTAGTAGTAAAGTCAATGGTACGAAGCTAACCTGTCATTGTGTCAGCTTTGTGGCTCAGTTTGAGTGTCAGACATGACTCATGTCTGATCGAAAAAATAGGGGGAAACGTAAAGATCATCCGTCCACCTCAAGCGAGGATTCACCACCGCATCAAAAGCGAGTATTGAGGGATTCAACGGTTAAACAAAGAGCATTTGTGAAACCACTGCCTTTGAAAAAGAAACGGATAGTTAAAAAAGTGCTGGTGGAACCTAGGATTGACGTTTTCGAGGACGCCCGGTCAAATTTTTCAAGTAGTGGGGACAGTGAAGGGGAACAAAACCTAATCAGGCCGCAGCAGGAAGCACCCCCGTCCACGCAGCCACCGGAGCCCCAGCAGCAGCAGCCAGAGAGCCGCAGCTCTGATACAAATCCAAGCAGTCCACCACCGCTGCCACCCCCACCTCCAGAAGTAGTACATAGTCTTGGACATATCAAACAGTTTGACACGGTGGTCACGAAAACAGCCATCATGTTTGGTAGCAATTCTTCATCAGGAAGTGCCAGTAGCGGTGGCTCATCATTTGCCACCCAGCAAGCACCAGCGATTCCACAAGAAGTGCTAGATGCACTGACGCCACAACTACAAGCAACATTACAGAATTTTGTCACGGCTCAAGCAACGCCAGTTATCAACCCCATCATTAACATTCCTCCGATCAAGGTAAAACAATTAAACCCAAATGTGCAGATACCTAAATATCATCTTCTAAAAAAGACAGCAGCAACTTTTATAAAAGATTTGGAAGCATATTTTAAAGCTCAAGGGCTAGAACAACACGAGTTTTTAGAAGCATTGCCCGCCGTGCTAGATGACGAGATCCGCGCTTGGCATCGGCATAAGAAAGTCGTGGGTTATACTTGGGATAACTTTAAAGCCGACTTTCTAGCCAGATATGATAGTGCAAGCTATCAACAGCGGCGGCAAACATACCTCATTAGCCGAAAGCAAGCAGAGGACGAGCCCGTCGAGTCTTTTATTTGGGAGATGATGGATCTCGCAAAGCAAGTCTTCCCAGCCGAAAGTGTAGCAGCATCAGTTGAAAGATGCAGGCAAGCCCTCGTTCCTTGCCTAAAAGCCCAGCTAGCAGGATGGACAACATACACGCCTGAGGCGCTAGTGGAGAGATGCACAAACGTGGTTGAAGATCTCAGAGCACTAGACCGCCAGGAAGGCCAACGAACAAAGCTGCCACCGATGCACAAATACACCAACGAGTTTAGACAAAGCAGAGGACGCGGATATCATTATGCTCGCTACCAAGGCAGGGGGCCAAGATGGTGGAATAATAGAGGGAACGGCAACAGTCAGAGCGAAGCAAGTAGCAGAGAGCAAACAGATCAAGGCCAAGCCACCACCAGCTCATCACAATCTTCACAGGGAGGACAGACTGCAGCCAGCAGCAACACCACCCGAGGGGGTTACTATAATAAGAGGCTATTTAAAAGCCAGACTAGGGGATCGTTTGGCAGAAGATTCGTTGGACAAAAGCCATCAACCTCCACAGACAACCCACACGCTAACAAGCAATGCCACACGTGTAAGGAATGGGGACACATATCTCCACAATGCCCAGTAACCGCATTCTTCATGGATGAAGGAAGCATGGAAGAGGATGTTGCACCGTCAGCACCAACAGAAGATGCTTTAAACTCGAAGGGGAGCAAGTAGCAGAGGAACAAGCATTTGCCTTCCCCGTATCACGTAAAGTACAAAATTCAGTTCCAACTATTTCTGTATTTTCCGAAGCACTCTCTATTCCTGCATATATGGATAATGGTTGTGGTAAATCAGCTATAAGAAAATCTCTAGCCTTACGTTTTACTAAAACTTTTAAGCCTGTGAAAGACATTGAAATGATTAGCTTTTGCAGTACGACAGTGAAACCTGAAGGTATATTGAGCATGAATATTCAAATAGGACATAGAAAATTTAAACATGACTTTTACTTGTTTGAGAAGATGCCATACCCTCTTTTCATAGGTAGGGATTTGTTAGAAAAAGCTGACATAGTGTTATACGAGAGAGGTGAATGTTTTTGGTATTACGACGAGCCAGATAAAAGGTATTCACTTAAATCGTGGAGAGGCAAATCAGACTTATTTTTTCTCAATCCCAGTGACATTTCTGTTAATGATAATGATATTCAAATGAAAATCAATTCTCTTTTACAAAAGTTTCCTACTGTTGCTCCTACCGATGGTAGCATAGGGAGGACCAACGTAGTGAAACATAAAATAGAGGTGACCTCAGATAAACCCATAAATTGTTCTCCTATTTTCTATCCACCTAAATTTGCATCTCAAATTCGTGAACAAATAAACGACTTATTGAAACGTGGTTTAATACGAGAGGTAACGAACTCAAAATATAATGCAAATATAGTCCTTGCTCCAAAACCTAATGGAAAAGTACGCATGACCGTGGGCTACAAAAAGTTGAATGCCATCACGAAGGATAATTTTTATCCAATGCACAAAAGTTCGTTCATTTTAAAAAGATTGCCTCTAGGAGGCTGGTACACAAAAATAGACTGCAACTCTGGGTTTTGGCAGGTATTAATGGATGAAGAGAGCGTGCAGTACACTACATTCAACTTTGAAGGTAGACTATTCCAGTTCTTAGTAATGCCTTTTGGGTTAAAAAATAGCCCAGCCACATTTGCTTCGTTAATGAATGAAGTACTCAAAGGAATTATAGGTCGTTTTTGTTACTGCTATGTAGATGACATTATTGTGTACTCTAAAACTTTGAAAGAACACTTAATACATTTAGAAGAAATATTTGAAAGGTTTAAGAAAGCCGGACTTACAATTAGTAGGGAAAAAAGTCAGTTTTGCCTTAGAGAAATTTCGTTTTTAGGTCATGTTGTAACTCAAGAAGGCATAAAAATGCAACCTGAAAAGGTTCGTGCCATTGTTGACTTGCCACCACCCATCGACAAAGCGCAATTACATACATTTCTTGGAATGTGTGGATGGTATCAAGGATTTATTCCTGATTATTCGTCTAAAGCTGAACCGCTATACAGGTTACTTTCAAAAAAGGTAGAATTCAAGTGGTGTGAAAGTCAACAGAAGGCATTTGAGTTGTTGAAAAATGAACTTATTAGTGACAGGATTCTTGCTACAATTAATTACGATTTTCCAATCATAATTAAATCTGATGCATGTAATTTAGGAATCGGAGCTTGCCTCATACAGTACGTAGATGGCGCTGAAAAGGTCATTCAGTACGCTAGTAAGTTACTAAATAAGTCAGAACGCTTATTGCATACATGCGAAAAAGAACTTCTAGGAATATTATGGGCTGTTGAAAAGTTTAAAGATTATGTGTACGGTGAAGAATTTTATATCGTGACTGATAACAAGGCATTAAAATACCTAGAGAAATTTAAAGACGGTAATAGCAAACTAGGTAGATGGGCATTAAGGTTAGCTCCATACGTGGACAAAATAAGGCATATTAAGGGAAGTGAAAACAAGGTAGCGGACGCGTTATCACGTAATTCAGTTCCTGCAACAGAAGGTGAACCTGATTATTTGGGTGACGATCCGGAGGTCATGTTAACCCCAGTCTTTGCAATGATAGATGCCAGCCCGTCTCTAAAGGAAATTCAAGAAGAGCAACAGAAGGATGTCACGATCAAGAATATCTACGATAAGCTTACTAGTCAGTCGACTGCAGCGTCTGACAGTTCGCTTCGTGCATACAAAGTAAAGAATGGTATAGTATTCAAAATCATTAAAAAGTCATATAAACCTAGGAGGAATAGAAAAAAGCAAGATAAGGCAAATAATAGTCAAATCATCTCAGATAGTATAGGTACTACGGAAAATGATGATGGGCTAAAATGGAATCAAGGTGAAATTAGTATCATAGAGGTACCAATGATACCTGCTTCTCTAAAGGTTAAAATGATGGAAATGTTCCACGATAACCCCACAGCAGGTCATTTTGGCGTAAAAAAGACAAGATTGCGTATGTCAACCAGAATGTTCTGGGAAAATATGTCTAAGGATATAAGAGAGTACGTTAGGTCTTGTGATACATGCCAACGTGTAAAATATAGCAATCAGAAGCCAGCAGGTCTAATGGGAAATTCTAAACTGGCCAGTACGATTTTTGAGAAAATCTATATAGATTTCCTAGGGCCGTTTGTACCTAGTGTAAAGGCTAGAAACCAATATTTATTGGTGGTGCAAGATGAAATAAGCAAGTGGGTTGAGTTGTTTCCACTGCGTACTGCTACTGCGCAGAAAACTATTAATTGCATAAAGGACATAATATATAGGTATGGCTTCCCAAAGGTCTTAATTAGCGACAACGCTACACAGTTTACTTCTAAGATTTTCAAGGACTTTTGCCAGAAAAACGGGATTGATCACCGTTTTACGAGTCCTTACCACCCGCAACAGAACCAGTCAGAGAGAGTTAATCGGACATTACTACCCATGATTTGTGCATTCATTGGAGATAGACATTCAAATTGGGACACATACATTCAAGAGTTTGCGTTTGCAATACGGACTGCTGTGCATGACGCCACGGGCGTAACGCCAGCTTTCCTTAATTTGGGTAGAGATTTGTCAGTTCCGTTTGATAGAGTGATCAATGATGAAGTAAAATTTAGCATTGATGTGTATAAATCGATGTGTGGTAAAATGAAAAATGCTATACAAGATGCTCGCAGTAATATGCAGGCTTACAGACAAAAAAATAAGGTGTATTATGATAAAAAACATAAACAGGTAGAATATAGCGTTGGACAAAGAGTACTCGTCAGATCGCATTTTCTGTCTGATAAGATGAAGGGAGTAATGAAAAAATTGTCTCTGAATGGGTTAGGTCCTTTTGTAATTAGCAAAAAAGTGAACGAATGTGTTTATTTAATTGAGGATATTAATGGTAAAGTACTGGGAAAGAAACATGTGACTGATATAAAACTGTATGTGGACAGAAAAAGTGTAACTTCAGCTATTAAACCTCAGGTTGAAAACAAAAGTATTGATGTAATGCGTCCTAGACGCTCTGGTAGGACTACCTACGTTCCCGGAAAATATAAGTGTTAATTTCAATTTCAATTCTGATCGATGCAAAATTGCAATGCAACTTTTTTTTCTTATATAAATTCAATGTATTTTAAATAATGATATAATATTTTCAATTAATTTTAAAGATGACAAGTTACCTTAAAATGGAACTTAAAAAATATTTTCAGTAATTTATTAATTGTGCCAATTTATTTCTTTACGTTTCAGACTGTCAGACATAGTATAACCATGTCTGACGTGATAAGTTTATCTCGTAGAAAGGAGCGAACTAAAGCATGGAAGTTGGCCCAAAAGACCTTGCCTCAAGCAAAGGTGCGCCCGCAGGAAGTATTTCCGAAGTTCAAGGAGTACCGAATGGAGATAAATGGAAGAACTGAGTCTCTGCATGAGAAGAATCCGTTTTACAGCGAGATCATGAGATGGAAACCGGATAGTTGGCTGTTTGAAAAGAGGAACATCATTGATCGTGATCCTATCATTGTCAATTCCAGACATAAATGGTCTGACATGATGAGCCATATTTGGAAGCAAAATGTGATGACTGTGGACTGTGAAGCAAACACTACCCACTCCTACTATGGTATGCTATTGTGGTTACAAATTTCCACTCACGAAAAAAGTTTCTTAATCCATGTACCTTCATGCATTGAGTGGATCGTTGAAGAATTAACCCTTGTTCTCGAGTATGAGTGCTTTGTTAAGATATTTCATGGAGGGCAAAATGACATACTAGGATTTCAAAGGGACTTTGGAATTTACCCTAGAGCAGTTGTCGACACGCAACATGTCTACAACTATGTTAATGGCATTCGAGAAGACAATTACCGCATCAAGTTTAAGGACATGGCAAAACAGCTTCTGAAAACTGCTTACCCAGCGGATTTCGATGCTGAATACCAGTGGGGAGATTGGCGGTTGTACCCATTGCCTGAAGATATGAAAAAATACGCGCATTACGATTCCTTTTTGCTGCTCAAATGTTGGGAAATTTTACGGGAGCAACTTCAAGATAAAAAATGGTCAACCAGTGACCTCAACCCGTTCTATAAAAGTAATCAGATGGCAGCCAGTGTTTACAAAATTCATCGCGATTCTCCAGAACAGAAAGCTGTGGACATGAACGTGAAACCAGAAGATGTTAACCTGTTCATCTCCCTTTTCAAGTGGCGTGACGAAAGAGCCCGAACGGTGGACGAACCACCTCACGAAATAATCGAGACATCACTGCTTAAATCTATTGCAGAGAGACGACCACAATCAGTAAACGAATTGGAATCTGTCTTTCCATCCAATAACACTCCAAAGTGGATACGGAAAGTGAAAGACAGTCTCCTGCTTGTGATAAAAGACATTGTTTCAACTCAGGTTCACGCAGAAACCGAAGAAAATGATTACATTTTGGAAATCAATGCCCCAGAGGAAATGGAGCTCGATGAACTCGTGATTCCTTCACCTAAAGAACAGTCGGAAGTAACATATCAGCGAGACGTATCAGCACTTTCAACATTGCCGTTTGTGCGAAAAAAGTGGATTTCTAATCCTCCAAAACGTAAACCCCATGCAAGTCAACCTGGACCACTAAAGTTTGCAAAGGAAGAAAACCAACTGAAGAAAGCAAAGCGACAGAGAAGGAAGCTTTCTCCAGTTTCCAACAACTACCAACGCCGTCGTCGCCAGTTTAATTACAGGCAAAACAAAAAGTTAAAACGAGCGCAGGTTCAATTAATTGCACAGCAATTTCAAACCCCAGGGAGGACTTCAGAGGGTGGAGACTGTAACGTTCTCAAGTAAATGCAGATTTACTTGAGATGTTAATGTACATTCAAACTCTATGATGAACATAACGTGTTCATCTAGTGTATACTATGTGCTGAACATGCACGACGCATAATATACTTTTCATCATCATCATCATCATGATCCCGCTTCCAACTCAGCACCTACTATCTACCATCAGAAGCAGAGCCTCGGCAGTCTAGCAGAGCACGGAGTCCAGTACGGATCATTGGCTACAATTTATTTTTCTTTTCTTAAAAAGTTTGTCAATTCGAGATTGAGAAAATAAATTAAATAATTCATTTAAGAATTTCTGAACTTGAATTCATTCCGTTATCGGTCAGTTCAAGGTTTCGTGTAGAAAGGCCTGAACCTCCCTCGAGAAGTAGTTTTTTTTTATAAAGAAGGGAATTAGTAACTGCTAGGCTCATCCTCATGTCATTTTATTCATTACCGTGCATACTTCGTCCCTACACTACAGCAGAAGGAAGAAATACCCACCTTGGGTATTACACAGTATCAGTTAGTACCCCAAAATATTACACAAGGTACCATAGGTTCTCGTTGGTAGGCATATGCGTTGAATTTGTTTAGCTTAGGAAACAAGAACAATAATTTATGTGCTAATGATTCACACAAATTGCGTTAATCCTTCAAGATTTATTGAATATTTCTGTAGTACGGCATATTAGTCCTTAACGAAGCATAGCTAACGTGTTTTATTGTCAGTACAAGTACAGCAGCAAAGTTGTAAGTCTTTATTTTTATTCGCACTATGAGGAATATATCGGCAACGTAAAATTTTAAAAATCAGGAAAATAACTTGCAAAATACTTATAGGGGACTTGTGTAACCAAATGCGGATTTCAAACATTTTTTCTCATTAAAGTTTATTGAAAGTCTTAAGTAGCAGCTATATGCCCGTTTAACTATTTGAACAATTCTCGAAGTTTGTGTCATTGCTAACACGCCTAACTTTATCGCAATCAGGGTTTAAAAAGGGCTTAAACCGATGAATGTTTTATCCAATGTACAGCGTGAAAGTAAATTATTATTTTTAATCTACACTGTATTTTGCATTTCTTTCAGCCAAAAATCCATTTTCTGGATTGACTGATAATGAACCTTGCAATCTAATTTGAATGATAATGCTTTTTATGTGTGTACTACATTATAAATTTGAAACAGTATTAGAAAAAAAGTATCACATGCTTTAACAAAATCGTATTTCTGTCAACTTTGCTCAGGGAAAAGCAATGGGATATTGTAATCATCAAAAAAAATATTGTACTTGGAGAAATATAATACGAATTTGCCATGAATGTGGATTTTAGATTTTTATTAGACGTAATGAAGATGTAACAGAAAAACGTTACATTTAAAAAGTTTGCCAGAAAATATGGTTAAAAAGGGGAAAAGTTTTTAAAGTTTAGATAAAGGGATATCCATATCTCCTACCTATTCTACAGTAAAAATTCTGATACTTCACTTCAGTTCAATAGAAAAAGAAGTTTTAAATTGGATAGGAATGGCTACATACACTGAAAAAACGAAAAAATAGAGTACATATAAAACGTGCATTGCCAGTGTTTAGTGGAATTTGCTTGCTTCTTACATTGATCATATATTTCCTCTTTTTAGTCTGTTTTCCTCACTACAAAAATCAATAAGCAGTACAGCAGTAGATTTGTTATGGAGAAAAAAATGTCGGGAAAGATTGTTCGAGAAAATTTGTCGGGTTTGAGAAAAAGTGTGTTGGCGACTAATTGTAACGTTATATGTATATTTTTATTGTAGGGTTTAAATCTTTTATATATCTCAATCTCAGTTTATTGTTCAAAATGTCACTGGGCATTTATATACCAACGTATGCATTTATGTGAAATATACAAGGAAATACAAAACAACTAACTGCAGAATCAAATTAATTTATTGATGCTGTTATATCGAGCACAAAAGATACTAAAATCCAATAAAATATTTTAATATTACATTATTTGTTAGGTCTCATTCTGCCAACCATTCCTTAAACAAAACAAGCAATTTACAGACAACCAAAACGTATTAATCATAAGGACTGCTATCAAACAAAATCAGACAATGTTAGATATATTTGTGAATATTGCGCTGTTTAGATAATATTTATTGATTTGTACATACTTATACATATTAAGTAATATTTACTAAATACAAACACATAAACTTCAGGAGCGTGTACAAAATCCTCTACAAAACATATTTTTAAACTAGTTGTACAATCTTTGTTGCACCAAATTAAATTATTTACTTCTTACCTGAAATGCACCAAATCTTGAAATTAACAAATCCACTTGAAGCAAGTGATGGTCAAATAGTAAAATTTCTTGTGGCGAATTATATTTATACATAGCAATTTAATCTTTCAAATAAATTAAATGTTCTGTTAAGGTTACCAATTATAACAGACAAGCATATCCACTGCAATCGAAGAATCCCTAATGCAAAAATCCTGGACGCAGTATTAGGATCCGCATTCATAAGCTTCCTACAACGAATGTGTTTGTCATGAATCCGGGTTTCAAATCGCTTAGTTCTATTCCCCGGATGTTGGATTTTTAATAGTTCAGAAGATTCCTATCTCGTTCGATCACAGGACTTGACGTTATGGCTAAAAGTGGTTAATTATGCTCTGCTAGACTGGTGATTTTCCTACTCAAAATCCTAGATCTTTCGGAAATAAATCTCTTAGCAAGCTACACAAACTATTATTATTTTTCTCAAACTATTTCTATGCTTTATTATCTCAAAGATTTACAGCAAATTATCTCGTGCCAAGTGATTAGCTTAACAATACTTCTTGAGCACGGCCACGACTATTTCTACTTCTTAAAATTGAACTACACGCAGGCAGAAAACTAACGACTACTTTTTTACCCAGAATAAAAGACAAGAATATTCTCTGCTCACAGGCAGAGGCTACTACTACAAGAATGAAAGGCCAACGGCCGAAAGTTTACATTTTACACGTAGAATAGGAATAGCTGGCATGCAACCCGACGAGACAACTTGCCGCCAAATTACACCTTGCAGTCCACCGACTGACTCAGCAAATTCCTTTGTTCACAAAAATACATACGCTACTGCGTCATTTTCTGACACTCCCACTATTTAAATTTACAGCTACATATGTCAATTTAAATACACGAACAGAAATATAAACTTAATATCGGTCGGGCTTCTTAATCTTCCGTCCACATCTTGAAGTTACTTCCGGTGAAAGTACTTCCTCTTGCATCTTCTTTTCTTCTTCTTTCTCTTGCTTTCAGCTACATGCCTTAGTTGTCCCAGGTACTCCTTTACGATCCTAGACCGCAATTGACTCCGTATATGCTGACAGCGTCTAGCACTCCCACGAAGACCTTTGGCGTCCACTACTTCAACCTCTGGCAATCCACTAGCTCCAGTAGCTTCCACAATGCCATCTTGCTCCCACGTAGACCGCGGCAGTTCAGCTTCAAAACCTCCATCCGGTAATCTATTTACTGTATCCTCGAAATGGGAAAGTGCTGCTGCCTCCTGGTCTTCTCTTGTCTGAGTCTTGGCTTTATCCCCTATGCCAAAAGTTTCCAGACTCCCACGGTCGTCTGCACTCATGCTACTTATCATCATAGAAGTAGCAACGTGTGCCACTGTCGTTCCTGTTCCTGGTGGACTATCTATGGGAACAGATCCGCAAATCACCCATCCAAAGATAGTTTCTTGTGCAATGTAGAAACGATCAAACCGATGGAATCCTCCTGTCAAGATTTGAGCGTAGATGTCCATGCCCATCAGTAACTGTATTTCCTCATCGAAATCGGACTGGTCAGTGAGGTTAACACCCGATCCTTCAAGCTGTTCCATCCATTTTCCGTGCGGGGGCTTCTCTATTCCTCGCACAATCTTTTCAGCACTGTTGAAGGGGTATGTGCCACAAGCATTTCCATCTAGACTCCGCACCGTCACTTCAAAACGTTCATGGGTCTTCGGCTTGGTTACCTTCCCTCCAAAAATCAAATGCTCCATAACTTTACTGGAGAGCCTTTTGAACCTCGCTGATTCCGCAAAAAGGAGCTGTACGTAGCTTTCCGTTGAACCAGGATCGATAAACACTCTAGTCCTCACTGGTCCAAACGCTGTTTCCACTATTCCCACAAATGACATCAGCACTACGTCTTTTCCACTGATGTTTGACAGTCCCGGTGTTGGTCGCCTTGCTTCACTTTCACCGCGTGACTGCTGCTGTTGGTGCCCATCCCCAGGCCCTCCTGGAGGTACATACACCCTTGATTGCTGCTGTTGGTGTCCATCCCCAGGCCCTCCTGGAGGTACATACACCTGCTGCTGCTGTACTGGTACTGGAGGTAAGTAGTAGGGGGCTGCTGGAGGATATCCGTATCCATGGACTCCCTGTTCACCCAATGGTACCATCATCATCCTGCTTGGTTGAGGCTTCTCCTCACCGGCTCTACACAGGATGGCAAAATGCTTGCCCTTACACTTGGAACACTCCACAGTAGACTGGCAATCCGATGACCTATGTCCCAGTTTCAAACAAGTAAAGCACGCATTGACTTTCTTTACATGCTCTATTCTGTCCTCAAGGCTCATTCCCTTGACCTTTCGACATGCTTGAGACTTGTGGTTCGGCTTATCACAAAATATGCACTGGTTCGAGAGCTTTCCTTTTCCTCCGACATCACTGCTAAAAAGGGCACTAGCTGTGGGAACATCCGCTTTCTGATTTTCCTTGACAGTCTTCTTAGTCTCCGGGTCACCAGATAAGTCCATCCTCGCAAGTGTCCGATCCATTTTATTTTGAACCTCCGTTGTCAAAAACTTGATAACTGGTCCCAATTTTCTCTCATGCGCAGCGTCTCGCTGCCACGCTTCCAACAAATCGTTGGGAAAACAAGATTCCACCACAGGATACAATACGACCTCGAATTTGTCGCTGGTCACTCCTAGGGACTCCAAATTCCTTATCTGGGAAACAACCTGTGGCACCCACTCTGTGATGTCCATCCTTGTCTTCTCAGAAGCGTTTCGGTATCCGAGCTGAAGCAAGTCCCGCATGTACACGTTAATTAGGGCATCTGTTCTCCCAAATGTAGACTTCAATAGGTCCACAGCACTTCTGTAGTTCTGGCCGGAAACAGGGAATGCCTCGATACACTTCCGTGCCTTAGATCCTGGAGGAATTGCCTGGAGGAGGTACTGAAATTTATCAGCGTCTGACAGGTTCTTCTTGGAATCTATTCCTTCAAATCCCGCCCAAAACTCAAGCCAGTTTCTTATATCCCCCGAAAACTCCGGAAGTTTCAACTTTGGCAACTTCACATCCGATTCCAGCGTGGTGGTGGTAGTAGCCGTTGTTGCTGCTGCTGGTGTCATTATCCCTGACACTTTAACGCCCAAAACTAATCTCCTCTTCCGGAAATCCAAACTGACAGCTTCCTCCGCCTGAAACAATGCATCTTCATCCGCTGCCAGCAGTGCGTCGATGTACTTCGACTGGATTCCCTCGAAGCGGGTTATCTCCCCATCCACCACTTGAAGCTGCAATGTGATCGCTTCCTTGTCCACCGGATCCGCAGTAGTAAGGGCTTCTAACTGGAGAAATTCCCTTTCCAGTTGCCGCTGTGCCCCTTGAGACCTCTTCTTTGCCGCATCCATTGCTGCTGCTTGTTTTCGGGTTTGTCCCATAAACTCCCAAAACGCACAAAAAACTTAATCACTTTTCCGGTACGTCAATCCTGGCTGAGGTTCGCCACATGTCATGAATCCGGGTTTCAAATCGCTTAGTTCTATTCCCCGGATGTTGGATTTTTAATAGTTCAGAAGATTCCTATCTCGTTCGATCACAGGACTTGACGTTATGGCTAAAAGTGGTTAATTATGCTCTGCTAGACTGGTGATTTTCCTACTCAAAATCCTAGATCTTTCGGAAATAAATCTCTTAGCAAGCTACACAAACTATTATTATTTTTCTCAAACTATTTCTATGCTTTATTATCTCAAAGATTTACAGCAAATTATCTCGTGCCAAGTGATTACCTTAACAATACTCCTTGAGCACGGCCACGACTATTTCTACTTCTTAAAATTGAACTACACGCAGGCAGAAAACTAACGACTACTTTTTTACCCAGAATAAAAGACAAGAATATTCTCTGCTCACAGGCAGAGGCTACTACTACAAGAATGAAAGGCCAACGGCCGAAAGTTTACATTTTACACGTAGAATAGGAATAGCTGGCATGCAACCCGACGAGACAACTTGCCGCCAAATTACACCTTGCAGTCCACCGACTGACTCAGCAAATTCCTTTGTTCACAAAAATACATACGCTACTGCGTCATTTTCTGACAGTGTTGGTTTTAAAGAAACGACTTTGTTTATACTAAATAAATATTAAAACAAACGTAAATGCTTGACTTTAGCTTTTTCGGTCGATGCACAGCATAACTGCTAAACTCTAGCACCTCAATATTTTTTTGCTGAACTACAGATTTTTTAAGAAACAATCCGTGTGAGACCAAGTGCTCCGAGTTACTTACATAAAAACAGTTCAACTTGAACGGATTTGTAGTGACGATTTAAATCTAATGAGCATGCATATGTGCAACAATATTCCAGCAGGTTGAGTACCCAATGAGGTTATAAATCGTAAGCCCTTCTTCTACATCTGCACCTAGCGTAAAACATGCCACTTCAGAAGCTCTAGGGTATTTGTATGCATATAGAGTTCCTGGTCTAAAAGTGCTTTGTTCAATTTCATGGCTTTCAGAAAATGAATTAACACACGGAGTTGAAATATTTTAATCCTTTAAAATATTTCAAGCGCCTACGTGACTTTTTGTTCGTCTAGATATTACCAGGTAAACGGGGATTTGGCTCCGGTTGTGCTGTTTCTGGATTTCCTGTCAGTGTAATTCCAAGTTAAGAATAACCACACCTAAATTTCAGTAGAGCTGGAAATAGCTTTACGAAAACCGCAACAACACTATACAGATACGGCGAGCAAAATCACATACCAATTGAAGTACCGTACACAATACGCCAAATTGAAAGTGATTAGGTAAGTTTGAGGTTGCCTTTAGAGACAATATGCGTTTGAATGCTGAGCATATTTTCAAAGCCAATATTACGGGATAACTGCATGTAATGACAGTTAACAAATACGCCAAACTAAGAAAGATTACAAAAGCAAACCGTTTTGTACATTATAAAAGTGTCATTCCTGAACATCAAATTAATATAGATTGTATGCATTTTTCTCAGCCTACATGAACGTTTTTAAGATCATACAATAAAATATTTATAAATAACAAGTGAGTTCTTTCTTAACCACTATTGAATATAGGGCTTTGTACAAAATATTTTTAAAGAAAAATATATCATTCATGGACCCATTTCTTATGTCGCTTTAAATCCAGCAAGCGTGCATCTGAATCCCGTATTGAGCAGTTTTCAAAGCTCACTAGATTTGTTGACCATAAATATATTAAACTGAAAAAGATTGTCAAGTTTAAATAAACTTTGTATAGTATCTGAATCAGTTACATTTTATCAATTTAAATTTTATTATACAATATAGTTTTAAAATTTATAACACGAAAAATAGAAACGTTTCGATTGTAATATAATACAAACTGAACTAAAAATAATATATAAATTCTGCAGTACTGCAAGCAAGCAACTGAAGTGCTTTAGGCACCATTACACAATATTTTGCTTCATCTGAAACTACACTTCTCATTGATAGCAAGTCTTCTCATGCCGTCTAAGGCCTCCCAGGTCTGAAAACTCTTTTCCACAAACGTTGCATTTGAATGGTTTTAAGCCGGTGTGTGTGGCAAAGTGTCTTGCCACTTCTTGTTTACTGAAAAAGCTCTGTTTGCACTCCGAACAGCTAAACAACTTTTCTCCCAAATGTCTCTGTATGTGGCCCTGAAGATGATTTTTGGATTTGAAGGTTTTGTCACAGAGCTCACAACTGTGCTTCCTTTCTTCAGAGTGTTTTGCCTTAATGTGTACTTTCAGATTACATGTTGTTATAAACGATTTCCCGCAAACGTTGCAACTGTGAGGTCTTTCATTTTTATGAGAACGAATGTGCCAATCAAGGCATTGATAGTTTTGGCACTTATGGTCACAAAAAAGACAGCTCCGATTCCTAACATTAGTAACTGCAAATTAAAACGAAAAGCATTGAGTAACATTTGCCTGCGTTTGAGAGTTGTGTGATTTGTTTTCTATTACCTTGGTGTGTTTGACGGTGTGTGGTTAGGTGAGTTTTCCGGCTGAATGTCCTATTGCATATATGGCAGCTATACGGCTTTTCTCCGGTGTGCGTCAACACGTGGTCGTTCATGTTACCCAGCCGCGCAAATCTTTTTGAACAAAGTAGACACTGAAACGAAACAACAGACCAGTCCACTTTAATCGAGGAATGCTTAATAAAAGCGCTATGTCGTAGACATGTTGGTTTGTATTAAATTAACTAACCACAAAAACACTTTAGTGGAAGGGGCCAGTTCCGTTTCCGTGAACCTTCTTCTTGTGTGTGTTGAGTTCACTTGAATATCCAAATCGCTTTCCACATTCCTTACATTCATATGGTTTAATGCCAAAATGCACGATATTACGATGGACTTCTAGGTTTGTCTTGGTGGGAAACTCCTTTCTGCAAATATGGCACACGTACTATTTTTCACCCAAGTGATTTTCTATATGGACTCTAAGATCCTTCATGGCCTTAAATCCTTTGTTACAAAGATTGCATTTAAATTTCCTTTCATCCAAATGCTTCCGCCTAGCATGATCAAGCAGATTACCGGATAGGCTAAAGGTTTTGCTGCATTTGTCGCAAAAGTAAGGTTGTTCCTTCGTGTGACTACGTAAATGACTGTGAAGATGCTGGAGAGTGGAAAAAGCAGATAAACAGAATACGCAAGTGTTATTTTTAGAATCAGTTTCTGAAATAACACGAAATATAGCACTAAATTAATAATTACATAAACAAGTACAATACAATTGCCAACCTAAAATTTTGCTGCATGCTTACCTTGGTGTGTTCTTTGATGAGTTCTCAATTCATACGCGTGAGGAAATTTTCGGGTACACTTTCCACATTTGTAGGGCTTTTCCCCTGTATGAGACTGCACATGTTTCTTCAGGTGTTCGTGTTGCGAAAACCGCTTCTCGCAAAGTGGGCACTCAAAAGGTTTTTTGGCTGTGTGGACTTTTTCGTGTGTACTAAGATTTTGTCTTGTTGAAAATTCCTTTGCACACTGACCGCATTTGAAAGGTTTCTGTTTCTCATGAATGTATCGTCTGTGCTGTTTTAAATGACCTTGTTGAGAAAAAGATTTGCTGCAGATATCACACTTGTAAGGTTTTTCGCCTGTGTGTACACGCATATGCACCTTGTGGTCGTATAATCGTGCTGAGCTTTTTCCACATACTTTACATTTATGAGTTTTTAATGACATGGTACTTCGGGAGCGGTCTTAGTGAAATGTAACTGTCTTAACACTGTCTGTATTAAAATCCACGTTCACAGACTCCCACAAATAAATCTGATACTCTTCAAGCGATGACTTTGGTTTTACTGAATGAAACTATTACAAACGAAATTGCTTGATTTTGTCTTTTTCTGAGAAAAACTTCTCAACTCTACCTCCTCAAGATTATAGTTTTTTTTTGCAGAACTACAGGTTTTTAAAGAAACATTCCACGTAGGACTAAGTGCAAAGTTCACTGTTGCAATAACAGTTCAACTTGAATGGATTTGTAATGGGGATGTATACCTAATGGACCTATGCAAAGAATGAATGCTAAAACTTCCGTACCTAATTAGGCAATAAATGTTAAGTCCCTCTTCTAAGCCCACACCTGGCGTACTGTTTACAACTTTTTCAGAAATACACAAAACTGCAAATTTGACTTAACTTATCTCTAGGCATATTGTTTATGCATGTAATTGTCCTGTTGTAAAAAAGTACCTTGTTCAGTTTTATGATTTTCACCAAATTAGTGGAGTGGTATTATTTAATCATTTAAAATACTTCAAGTGCCTACGTGACTTTTTGCTCGTCTTGATTCTAGAAAATAACCGGGGATTTGGTAGTGTTGTTTTTGTATTTCCCTTAAGTGTAAATCTTGGACATTTGAAGTTGTAAAGCACTTCTTTATATTGTGTTGACTTAGCAACTTAATTCAATTCCGATGTTATCCGATGATTGATGATTTATCATGCCAGAGTTTTTGGTTAATTACGACTGTCCCAAAGCCTTTTTTAACAATAAATATTATGTTTTTGACATGAAAAAAGGAGTTCTTGGAAAACTGATGTATAATGAAATGGCTATTTAGCTAAGTAAACATGCTACGTAAACGCACAGTCAACCTTCATTTAAGAGTTGCATTCGTCTCGAAGAAAAATTTAATGGTAATATGAGTTGCAAACATATGATATTGACATGTTTTAGATTTGAGAAAATATAACCCTTATTGTTTATATTGACAATGCATTTCTACGTTTAATAAGAAAATATGTAAGTAATTAATAATTTAATAATTTGCTAAATGACAAATACCAAATTACCACGCAAAGGTTTGCTTTTACACAATTGTGCTTATTGAACCAATGCCATTTACTTTGCCAATATAGTTATTTTCTTGATATTTAAGGTTACCGGGATTATGATATATTGACAAGGACAATGTGCAAAAAGCTTTGGCAAACTCGAACTTAGTTGTCACAAAGCTCGGACATCTCGACATTTTGCTGTTATCCATTTGACGCCGGTTAAAAATTGTTTAGAACCCAAACTGTGTGCGACTAGACTTTTTGTTGTTAAGAATAATAAATTGAGACTACGAACATTGTTTCATCAAATACATTTTTATGCCGATAAAAACTTTTTTTATAATATCAAAGTTGAGGGGCTATGGTGCTAAGTTTGAAGGGTTTTGCTGTAAATTCACTGGGCAAAGATTAAAACAAAGCATTACTGTACTAGATAAGGTTCAGGAGTAATAATAAGTGCCAGATATAAAAACTAAGAAGTAGCATGTACAATGGATAGTGTAATAATGAGCGCATAGTACTAAAAGATTTGCATTGTCTGTTGGGATTCATTTGTCCCGGTATCAGCGGTTGTTCAGGAGATTAAAATTGTAAAAAAAGATAAAATAGTATATATAACATAAACAGTTTGTTTGAGTGGGACCCATCAACGCATAAAAACATGCGTAATGTAGATTGGGTATCTGGACACAAGTCAAAACAAAATTCCTTAATTAACAAATTAAGTCTCCTTCCTTCATGTAAACTTAACAACAACTGCCAGGTTTCTACAAGTATGTATGTGTGTTTAGCACAACCTGAATCTAAGATGACTAAACACATGTTTTAAGTGAAAAGAAGGCATGCTAGTTTTGCCAGAATTTTTTATGTTAAATGTATTGTAGTTAACCTTAGATATGAGGAAAACCTTTAGCATTTGCAACTAATAATTACGCATACCTTCAACGTCTTTTCAGTTGTTAGAGTTTTTTCCCTGGGGTATATTTAGCAGTACCATTATTGTGAAAATACTTTATGATTTGGAAGGAGTTTTAGGTAAAAAAATGGCGGTTCCAAGTTTAATTTACAAAAATTTCCATGGTGGTTCCAAGTAAATTAAAACCCATAGGGGCGTCAATAATAATAAAACCTTAGCCAAAGGGCAAATAAGCTGATATATCGTATATCGTATGGAAAATCATCGGGTAAATATTAACTAATGTTAGGTGTGCGGAGTGCTACGCCATTTTCAACATATATTTATTTGCAGCGAACGTCCCATTCTTCATTTTCCACGTCAAAAACAACTTCAAGTCCGGCAGCTAGAACGACCACTGAAGAAATCCCGGAAAGAAGGGGTAATAATATTGTTATCTGGGACATTTTGCAGAAAAACTGCTTTGAAGACACCTGTTTTTAAACGTCTCGGCAGCTTGAACTGTCAAATACCGCTAGGGGTTTAGTTTTAAAACAAATTGCAGTTTCCACCACAGAATTTTTTTCTTTAAGGCGGCCATGATTTTATTTAATTCATGAAAGCGTTCGTTTCAAACCATGAAAATGCTGGCGCAACGTTAAATCCCAAGGACTCATCTTCCAATTGTTAATATCTTTAAAGGAATATAAGTACGTAGGAACCACAGGATAAAGGGAAAAGTTAATATAAAAATACATATGATAAGATTATCAGTTGCGCAGTTTGTGATTGTAAGTAAATTAAGCAGCAACATACGTGACGCTTTTATTTTTACTGCTTTCTAAACTAAATTGTGAGTCATAAATCTAGTCAACGTTTGATTTTGATTGTGTGGTAAGGAAAAAGTCATGCGGGGTAAACAAACCCCTTCTTTAAAATTCAGAAATATATATAATTAAGATTAACCACACCTTGATTTAGGAATAAGGCTGCCACATGCAACAAAATTTTGTTACTTCTTAGAAATCTTTCACGAATATTCAAACTTTTCGCAATTGAGATTATTAAATGATATCTCATTGAATAAATGAAATGCAGTCATACAAGCAAAAAACCGCAAACAAAATCAAGTTGGTGTTTATTCGCAATGTATCGAAAGACTAATCAAGTTCCTTATGACTCGAGTGTGATAACCGTTTCCAGGAGGAGATAAAATTACCCCTTGGAAGCTTGTAATATAACTGTGCCTTTATAAAATAACGCTGAGTCAGAAACCAATTTTAATTGTTTATCAGCACGATATTGCATTACAAACATGGTAGCTACATTACAAGCTATGTGCAAAAGAGATATCATAACGTCAAATATAATTAAAGCAGCATATCAGGTGGGCATGCTTTGACTTGAAGACAACATAATGTGTTATTTTAGTTGGAATACTTTGACTGATATCCTATCAGGCCCATATGGTTATAAATTATTAGTACGCTAATAATTAATGTCAACATACCTAATTTTAGTAATTTTCCATTCTGCCCGCACCCACGTTTTTCCATGCAATATATGTTCCACTACGAAATGGTTATCACTTTTCCGGCTTTACGTTATCGTCGTTTCAAAAATAATAATTGTGAGTACTACCATTCTCTGCCGTTTGGTCATGAAGGAGAGCTTCTTGATATCAAAACTTACGTGATTTTTAAATACAAATGTAACAAGTAATGAACGTCTTCGACTTTTGAACTTCTAATCAATATGTTATTTCAGCAGCAAATTGCAAACCTGTACTTCCAACTTCTAATTTAAAAAGCGCCTTCCTTTCCGCTTTCCAGCCTGCAAAGTATCAAAAAGTTTGGCTTATCTACGTCAAATAAAAACTGGACTAGTGTTCATGATTTGTTGATGTCAAATAGTTGAAATTGGGTTTACTCCGAAACTATATATTTTTAAAAGAATTACTGAAGATTATTAACGTATTAGAAAAAGGAATGGTAAAGGCTTTGTACCTTGTTAGCTTAGGAAAATTGTAAAACGTTCTTCAGAAGTTGTCGGTCTTTTTATCATTTTCTCAGAAATATACAAAGAAGTATAAACGATAATCCGACTTAACTGACTAAGCTCTAAACTCAGGTTTATGCATATATATGCACTGTTGTAAAAGTATCTTACTCTGTAATTAGCTCTCCCGAATTTTATAAATACACATGTGAAATCCTATTAACTTAATCCTTAAAAGCATATCAAATGTCTACGTGACGTTTTACTCAACTTCAAAATTTTACTACGTAACAAGTATTTTGATTTTGATAATAATGTCTCTCGATTTCCCATAAAAAGTTTGGGATTTCTGAACAACCACTTCTTTTCAATAGCTTAATTCATCAGAATAATCGTCGACGTTACAAATCGACGTTTTGTAAGATGCATTTGTTGTTTTTGATAAATTTGTGCATAAATTAGAACCTTTCATCTTTACTTTCGTAAGCGCACATAAAAATTTCGTGAGAGCCGAAAGCATAACAAAGTACTTCTTACAGCAGTTTAGGGCTCAGCTAAGTCGGATTCTTGTGCTCTACCTTCTGTATATTTCTGTGGAAATGAAGTGAACGAGTACGTCAGATAAGAGTGTAGAAGAAGCAATAACGATGCGATTCTTCTAACTGTACAAAGTACAAAACGTTTACAATTTTTTTTGGACATTCGTCCATTGAGTAAAAATGATGGTGGGGCCAGTTAATTACGTTTGCTAGGATTTCCAATTTCTGATACAGTTTAGACATCAATTAGGAGGCTATGTCTACAACAAGTTTGAATGTCTCAGATCACCTAAATAGTATGGCTGGCATAGGTTTCTAATTTACTAGCATTACAAAGTGCATGAATTTGATGAAGTTTTAAAAATTTAACTTTCAAATATTAAGGGCCATTTTACGCTTCACTTATTCTCTCTTTGGCACAATAAGGAAAAAGCTTTTTACATTGTTGCGCAACTTAAGACATGATCAGAGAGCTGTCCACCAGTACCCCTCTCTTGTTTTATAATGTATCGAGAATGTCAATTTACACTGTATTATAAACCTGTCAAACAAATGTCTAATTTATAACATTAATGTTTAAGTAATTATGCAAACATGTAAACTTGCCAAAATACGATAACCAAACATTATATGGAAAAACAGGTATCTTTGACAGCCGCAAATAATAACTGTCAAACTCCATTATAAAATATTACTTTGTAAATTTGTTGTATCCAAAACAAATCTTGAATCCGCTATTACCTATTTAAACAGTAGGTACTGTTTTGACGATATAAACTCGACGTAACAAATAAATGTTATCTCAGTCTTCTCTAAAATACTTCGGCGGGTTGGTTACTAAACTATTTGGGAGCTTCGGGATTTGCATTTGCACATACTTGGGTTGGGAACATAAAGCTGAATAACACTGCCGCATCCATTGGGCCACGTATTTATTGCAATAAAATTGTATTGTTTAATAGCATAACATATGATACAGCGGAATTCATTGCGTGTTTCATTAGAGGTAGATAGTATAACACCTTTTAAAATTAATCATAATTTTAAAAATGTGGTAAAAAGTGCAGCAAGTATCAAATCGGATTCGTATTATGCTGATAAATTATGACAAAGAATCAAAATACAAATTCTAAAGTGTAAAATTAAATATACGAGAAATCAATGATTAACATTACAAAATTCAGAACATCAGCTAGTTTTTAATATATAGACAAATAGATCCGTAGACATTTCACATGTTTTAAAGGATTAACTTACCAGTTTATAGTTGCATTTATTTATTTCGTAAAAGCCAAAAAACAAAACAAGGTACTTTTACAACAGTGCATGTATATTTATATACAATAGCGTTAGGTCTCAGGTAAGTCGGATTATATTTACTCCTCTCTATGTTACTGAAGAATGGAAAATGTCCGCCAAATGAGGGTTGAGGGGAAAGATTTTTTTGAATGAATGTTTTTGGTTTATAAATTACAAAATATTTACACATTCGTTGATGTAAACTAAAAAATTAATATGACTGCCCGTCGTGCATGAGTTAAACTAAACGAAAATAAAGGTATGCTGTAGAAATTAAATTATTACACGTAAAGCCTACTGCTTTAAAATTATACGCAGACGTAAGAAAGGGTTTCAGAATCTGCGAAGGATTAACGCATTTTGTGAGGCATTTTGTACCTCTGTAGGTACTTTAGTTTTGTAAAAGGAAGTAAATGCAATGTAATGGAATACTAATCCAAGTACTTATGGTATCTTACTATAATACCCTGGCATAAGAATAAGGAATACTGTGCATATTTATAGGGTACCCTTCTGTCTGTAGGTTTCAAAATCCAATTGTACAAACCTCCTTCGTTATTAGCTTAGCTTTTCAACCACTTGAATACTAATCACAATTTTGAATATTTAATTATTAGTATTCGTTGTGGGTTATTGTACATCCAACACCGATACAAAACGGATCGCTAAATCCTAATTGAATTGCACGTGGTTTTACTAAGTAGTGACACTTACATCACTTACAAATGACTTTGAAATCAGTTTGCTTCACCAAACAGTAGTGCTCTGGTAAAGTGTTGCTCCAAAATTAATTTAAAATTGACTTCTGCTAAGTTAATTGAAATAGCGTTCATTAAAATGGAACACCGAACTGGAAAGCAGACGGACACAAAATTACGCCAATGAAATTTTTGTGGAAAACAAATTTCAGAATACAGGCATTTGAGAGTTCACACAGGAGGAAGACCATTTAAATGCAAAATTTGCAACAAATCATTCAATCGAACGACAGATTTGAAGCTGCATGAACTCATGGTTCATGAAAAACACAGGCCTTTTAACTGCAACTTCTGTGACAAGCAATTTGCGACATCTCAGGCACAAAACTTCCATGAGAGAACCCACACAGGCGAAAAGCCGATTCAGTGTCTACTTTGCCCAAAACGGTTTTTCTCATTCGGGTGGCATGAAGCAACACATGATGACGCACACAGGAGAACAGCCGTATAGCTGCAACATCTGCAACCGGAAATTCAGCCGAAAAGAACACCTAAAAAGACACCGTATAACACATCAAGGTAATTAAATACGGCATAAAAGATTCTCAGATTCTTAAATTATATTTTCCTTGAAACTTCAATTTTATTGTTTTTTCATTAATTTGCAGTTAGAAGAATCAAAGTTTGGAGCTGTCTGTTCTGTGGACATATGGTCTCGCACATGCAGAGACATTTGGGAGAAAAGCTTTTTAAATGTTCTGAGTGCAAACAAAGCTTTGTCACTAAACGCGATCTAGCAAAGCATATTGTCATACACACTGGTTTGAAGCGGTTCAACTGCGACATTTGTGGGAAAAATTTTGGACAATCGTCCAGCTTGAAAAGTCATCAGAAAAATGTTCATAAATTATAGGGTTTTAAGTAAATAATGGGCGATGAAATATTTTATTGTGCAAATAGACCCTAGTGAATAAGATAATGAGAACGTTTTGACATGTAAACATTCTGAAAAAATGTACGGCTTCTATCTTTGTAAATAAATACAGATAAAATTAATTCTGAATACTGCTCATATTTTATTTAAATTTTCAAGCTAGAAATTATGTAAACATTGTTTGTATTTGTAAACCCAAAACCATTGGTTTGATTCAGTTGTAACTCGAGTGAAGAAGCTAAATTTTACATAAAATCTCACACAACCAACTTCATTCATCTCGTTTGTGACTCTATGTGTATGCATTGGGCAAAATCAGACGGCACGTGCAATCCAAAAACGGTTAGCACATTCTAAATAGTCTAAAAATTTCCAAAGAATAGGCCGACATAAAGAGACATTTGGATGAAAAGTATTTTAGCTGTCGTGAGTTCAAGCAAGGTTTTGTCAGTAAATGGTAACTAACAAGTCACACTTTTTTGCACACCTGCTTAAAACCATTTGAAGGCAACCTTTTTGAGATGTGTTAAACACTGTTGTGCTACTTAACAGGGCATTGGAGACCGGTCCAACGGTAGCACATCCTTGTGTTATAAATTTCTATTATTTAGTAGCATGCCTTTCAGTGTGACTCAACAGAAGCATGAATTGTTTCGTTACAGTAGTATGAATTTTCCAATTGAATTTTTAAAGAAAAAAAAGTGTTTGCAAAGGGCCAAAATTACATATTACATATGTATTGGCAAAAATGCTTCTAGGGGGTGAGCATTTGCTTGGCTATTGTGACTCTTCGTATTTAGCTTTCAGAATCTCCAATCAATGTATATATAGTCCTGAAGTTTGGTCTTCAAAACGGTTTGAATTCAACAGTTGGATATGTAATTCCAGATCACTAAATGAATAATTGAATATTTTTACTGTAGTTGATAAAAATCTTGTTGCCGATTCTATTTGGTACTAGCATCCCACGCTTAAGTAGAATTTTGTCAGCAGCCTATTTTTTCAATATATGTACTTTGATTTTTCGAAATAGATGAATTGGTTTTTCCGAATACAATAAATAAAAATAGCATTGCCTAACAAGTTTTAAAACTTGTACAATACACATTATTTACTTGTACATCACAGTAAAGTGTTTGCACAAACTCAAAAGTCTGTGGCAAAATTGCGGCGTGCGTTGCAAGTGTATAATACCGATTATATGATGCAAAGTTTCTAAATGCCAGGGTATGTTTAATTTGCAAAATTTGGAACCCGTACAAAATTAAAAAGACAGCCTAAGTAACTTCGAAACAAGAAATAGAGCCAGCATGAGGTTTTCATCAAGGGGTAGAAATATCTTTTACCGTTGCGTAGTATTTGCATAGTGCGTCAACTCTACTCTAACATTCACCAATGTTTAGATTGTAAACAGTTCCTTGGATAAGCCGTTGTATACAATAACGTAAATGTTATACAAGTCCAGTATGCATAGAAAGGATTTATTAAGCATATCGGTTTGTGAAATGATCAACAAAGCTGACTTTAGTGGATTTCTACGTTTTGCAATTCGGTATATATTTGTTTTAAATTTTGCAGTCACAGAATTAGTTGTAGCAGAATGTTTGTGTATAATCATATTTAGTTTATTAAAGTTACCATTGCAATCGGTTTATCAATTATAAACATGCAAAACTATGTTTTCTGGTCATCCCGAACACAAAAATTCAAGTAAAGTTGCGTTTGTTGGCGGACTCATGAATGAAAAAGCAGAATCTGCTACCCATGGGTACTCTAATTTGTAAACGCTCATATATAAATTGGTACTATTATGTATTAAGTAAAAGGAACCACCTGTTGTTTCCTCAATTCTCCAAAGAAAATGGTAATTACACTCTGAATAGGTATTCGTAGTGACAGCATACGTCCATTCTGGATAATCCTCAACGTAGCCGATTGGGAAAAACACACTTAGGTATTCGTTTAAATTAACGTTTTGTAATTTGAACATTCCGTTGGTTTGATCTACAGGTATCAAACGCCATTGTGTATATGGTTTTTGGCTATTGACGAAGAGCGTTGCTTTGTAAATGGTTTCACTTGAACCAAAATCAGGATTGGCGGTCAAAAACCAACTATCCCCAACAGTCTTCAAAAAACAAGTCGACTCATAAGTCAATCGTTTAAGTTGTGTAGCAGAGACAACTTGCGTTGTTAAAGAAGCTTCTGTCATGCCAAATACTTTTTCATTTCTGTGTTTGACAGTTCTAATTGTCTCTGAATAAATTTGAAAAAAGTCGCACACCATAGGCTGATTTTCACATAGTTTTGATAGCACGATCTGTTCAAAACATGTCAGTGCGTGGGTTATATTTTTGATTAAATTGGAACTGAATTGAGAATGCACAACCATGTACGTCAGCGAACCCAAATTTTCGGACACATGTTCCACAGCAATGGTACAGTTGCCTAAGGCAGCTAGCACTTTGGCATCTTGGGGAATGGTGCTGCTGAATAAAAGAGGAGATGCATCACGAAGTATTCCCGTGTAATGCTGCAGGAGTATTGCGATCGCCGTGCCACATTTATGATTGTGAAACTCCGCTCTATTCAATTCTTTGCAATCCTTAAAAATTGCAACAGGCAAGCTTAGTTTTCAACAAGTAATATTTTTTATAATTAGTGTTTTTACCTTGCCTGACGGTTGAACTAAATCTCCTGCAATACTTGAATTAGTCCCTGACAGAACTAAACCAATACAAAATAATAGCCAAAACATAGCCATTCTGATTATGCCACAGGATCCGAGTTTTCAGATATAATTACAGATGTATAACTGATTGACAAACTTCCAATTTTTGCAGTCTGACAAGTATTGAAGTGCAGCACTCACTTTTATATGTTTCAAATTTGCTTATCACTTAGTATGCTTTCTCTTGTCACTGGTACTTTGATTAACTAATCTGCTTTTTAATCGGCAACGACATCATCAATCATTGATGCGCAATAAATGATACCTATGTGAAACAGAAACACACCGTAAAATAATCATAAAAACGTTTTGGTACTTGCGCGAGCAAATGTGCTCATTAGAGCTGTAAACGTGTACACGGTTGAAAACCGTGTCGTGTTTACATCGTGTTGGACAGAACACGACAAGAAATTCGGCAGTACACGAAACGTTTTGTACACGGCATACCAGAACACGAAACGAACACGCTTGAAAAAACGCGTGTACTGGAGAAAATTTTATTCAAGCTGAACGCTTACGCCACACTCTGAATGCATAAATAATACTTTGGTTTTATTCAAAATCTTGGGTTCGACCATGAATTCTTTCGAATTCTGCTCACACTTAGCTTATCTTATGTTAACCAAAACTACATTATGTGTCAAAAACGGTATATTTTTCTTTCGATAAAAAACTTTTTGTGAAACAATCATTAAAATCTCAATGAGTCCCGTTCTGTTCTAATTTACACTGTACACGATTTGTACACGTTTATTTTCGTGTTCTGGTAAACACGAAACGAAGACAACACGTTTAGATCGTACACGAAACGGACACGGAAAATTATATCGTGTTTGGTTGTACACGACACGAAATTCCCAAGGGTAAATTCGTGCACACGTTTACAGCTCTAGTGCTCATAATATCAGTTATTTCCAGTAAGACATGCGTGCGGTGTACTCTATAAAATTTTTTAAATTCGTTCTCTGATTTTATATTATCTAAATATTAAGACAATTTTGAAGGTATGCAGTTTGAGCCAATCAGCCATCATAATAGAGTATAAGAGAAAATATTATTTGTGAAAGGCACAGTGAGGCCCCAATATATTTTAAACTATGTATCCATATATATTTGACTCAAATATGTAAAATATCCATGACCTGAAAGCTACTGAGATTATGAATAGATAACCTTACTCAATGCAATTATTAATCTCCAGTTGACTTGGTTTTTATTGTAAACTTATTGCATTTTTTACTGACAGAGTAAGTCAAGATGTAATATGTAATGTTATAAGCATATTGCCAATCAGTGTAAATTGGTTTTCGTCATCTATATACTCCTTGTCTGTTAACCTTTCCTTTATTTATATTTTATTTGTGTCTTGCGTTGCGGCTAGTCAGAATAAGTTCATGAACCTTTCATGCGTGCTATATAATTTGTCGGATAATTTTCCAAAATTTTTTCTAAGCTCTTGACTTCCTACTCCGTACATGGTATAATTTGGATTGTTTGACTAACTGACTAACTGATGCGTAATTTTATTTGTATACTCATTGGAGATTTGATTTATTGGAATTTTCCACTTTCAATTTATCTGCCACGTGGCAAAGATAATTAGGACAAACAATATAATGCACGAAAAACAAAGTTCTTGAATACAATTTGTTCTAGTTTGCGTCAATAACTTTAATCAATCAAACTAATCTTTCTGTTGTTTTTCTATTAAAATGCAATCATAACCTTTATACATCTGTGAATTTTAGCCAAAGTCCAAACACGGATTCAACGTCATACATTAACATATTTGTGCAACACACTTTGTGTAGCTTCAAGATTTTTGTTTACTTACTTTTACGTTGAAGCTGAAGTATTATTGTAAAAATGGATTTTGATCGTTGGACAACATAATATATAACAACTAAACAACTCTTATCTGCACGTGGCGACAGTGTAATGCGCGTTTGTTTTTTACTGCATGCAACACATTCTGGCATAACTTCTTGATTTGTTAAGAACAAGTTGAGGAAAAACGTCATGATTTCAATTGAATCAGAGCCCTAGATATTCTCGGGGGCTGACTTTAGTTAGCACTCCGCGTTGGTTTACAACAGATTTTACAAACGTTAGAAGGAACCTATCTGAGGGTCATCTGTTTTGAGCATTACACCACGGCAAAGCACCCTTGGCTTTACAACTTTAAGTTTACTGCCTCTTTCTACCTGTCATAAATTTTTTACTATATCCAATAGATTTAGTAGTTGTGTGTAGTAAAATGTTATCAGGCTAGCAAAAGTCAAGAACCTTTTGCATGTTTGCAAGCATTATTAGAAGCGCCTTGTGTATAAACCTAAACTCAATCAAAGAAACTAACAATAAGTAACTGGTCAATTTTTTGCAACAAATAGCAATGGTACTCAAATTAGAAACTGACAACTGTGCATGTTCAAAGACATTTGCTTCTGTGGGTTTTTTGCGCACTCCTACACTTTGTAAACAAGGACTATTGATAAGCGTGCAATATGTCACGTAGGTCTCAGACAAGAACACAATATACTCTGTATATTTAAAATCAATCACTAATATTGACACTTTAATCAGCAATCAATCAGCAATACAAAACGATATTTTGACACCATGGTGTGTTTGAAGTGTTTTATAAAGCAATGCGTCATTGGATGCACGTAGCAAATCAATCAATCCAGAATGAATTCGTGAATTTGACCGTCACATATTTATTATACACTGAAAAATCAGCATATACGTGGGCAATGCAGCAATTGGAATCATGCCTTTTGCAAAAAGAAAGTTTTCTTAAGTAATGTGCTGAGATGAGTCTAACATTAGAATTTAGTGAACATTATCAATGTTGGTATCAAATCATTTTCCGGATCACTGCCAGTTTATTACCTTCAAAAGTTCTTTAGTAAGAAAAATATCCGGATTCTGATTACAGATTTTTAAAAACTCAACTGAATGACTAACTAATGGTTAAACTGGTTTATTAAAATGGCTATAATCTTTAAGGCAACCTGCTTGTAATCATCGTTGCACATGTTTGACGCAAAAATCAATAAGATATTTACACATTACGCAACAGACTGCGTTATAGTTAAGTTTTATTGTGTTAGATTGTACAATCTGCTAATCTACCAAATTTATGTTAAAACATCTATAAAGACAAAGAACAAAATAAGCTACTTCTTTAACTATATTATATCTGTGTATTGTCTAGTTATTCAAATCCAAAAAAAATGCTAACTTTTACTAAACAAGCTTTGCTGTTAAATGAGTATTTAGTTTACTTGTCTTTTGTCAAAACATTTTTTAATCGCAATGAAAATTAATGATTTTTTCGGGACGATTATAAATTCAAATTATGCAATTGATTAACACACTTTTTACGATCAAATAATCTTGTTCAATATGTAAAAGCTGCACAATGAGCTTGTATTTGTGTTTCAATATATTTATTTTAATTGATTCCCTTCGTTTCCCTACTTTCAATATATCTGCCACGTGGCAAGATTACTTGGGACAAAAAATAATGCACGAAAACAAAATGCTTGTAAACAGGTTGTCCCATTTGCGTCAATAATTTCAATCAATCAAACTTATTTTTCCAATTTAGGTACATTGTAGCTTCCATACATACGTCAATAATATTTGTAGTCAGTTCAGACACCAATTCTTTGTAATGCTTTTACTGATTTCGATGATACTTTTCCAAAAAAACATCGTTGAGAGGTTTGTTTATTGAATTTGTTGTTTGCATGAGATAAAGTGTTTTTGTGGAAATGGATTTTGGTCTTTGGATACAAGAGCGCTTATCCAAACGTGTGCACGAAGCAATGCGCAGTTTTGGCGTTTTGCATGCATCGCAAACAGGTATATATTTTGGGATACACATAACCAACGTCAATCCAAGCTTTTTGTCTTATAAGCAAGTATACAAACATATACCGTTTTGCCAACGCATATGTGACTTAAAATTCAATATGCCGCATACAAAAGGATTGCTGATTTTAATATTTAGCTGCATTGCTGGGGCAGCAGATATAAAATTTTACGATTCCTTAAATTATACTGGTAAAGTGTTGCTGTTTTGATAGATAGATGAGAAAATTATCACCTATTCACACATTTTGCTTTCTACAGGTCTATTCTACGAGGTTAAGACTACGCCATCAGAATGCAGTCCTCTGCCAGAATATGGACATGGAATGACAGTTTCTCTGATTACTGACATGTGTATCATGCTGCATGAAGATGTGGGCTGTAAATCTTTCAATGCAATAAAGCTGCCAAAAGGAAGCCATGATGATCTCAAGAATCGTGGCTTTGGGAACTCGTTCAAGGCTTTTGAAGTTTGCACTCCAACAAATGGGGGCGCTGGACTGAACGTAGACTTATTTTACACATCTGGCTATCAGGGTATGCATTAACCACATAAACTTCGGAAGTTTTCTATTTAAATGAAAATGTATCTACATTTTTTTCATGATGGGCTTTTAGACTTGGCTGTGAAGTACACTGATGTATGCGGCTGCATTGACATGCCAAACTACGTTGGCGTGCGACAAATCCTTTCAATACAGAACCATGGGAACTGTGTCAAGCTTTTTGAGGAGAAAGGGTGCACTGGAAAACAGATTGAAATCCCCGGAGGACTAAATAGCATGACAAACAATCTTGCTTTGCATTTTGGTGTACCAACTAGATCCATTAGTTCTTGTGACGATCATTTTGCATGCTTACAATTAGAAGCTAAGGTTATTAAATTTGAGCTTTGGTCAAACCAATCACTCGCATCAGCATTAAGTAACTCAATGAACTTTGAGTTGGCGGCGACAACATCTTTTCGAAACAACGGTAGCGCCATTGTTACGCAGGAGTATCATGCAACCAAAAAGATTGTAGAATCTGTAGAAATATTTCGAAGCAAATCATTATCAACTATGACTCGAGTAGAAACCGTGAATGAACTAGAATTTAAAGTATCTGCTGATTTGTCAATTGGGCCTTTTTCCTCAAGCGCTAATCTTAGAGATAAGTTTGTAGAATCACACAAATATGAGAAAAATTCCAGCTCAGAAGAAAGCGAAAGATATGTCTCGGAACAAGAAAGAGAATTTTCAGTTAGCCAGACAATTCAAATTATGCCTTGTACGGCGTATGAGGTCAAAAGCTTAGTAAAACTTTTAGAAAATTATCCGGTAAATTATGTTGCATACATGAAAGTTTCAGGAACCTATTCCGGTTTGCCGCTTACCGCGACACAAATAAAAGATAGGTTGATTGACATGGAGTATTTGGATGATGAAGACCAATTTACAGTCATTGGCAAAACTGAGGGCACAATGGTTACGGACTTTGGGGTTGAAACTGTAATAGAAGCTGAAGGATTTCCAATGGAGAATTGCTCAAAATAAATAAACCATTTTGTTTTTATTTACTGCACATTTGAATTATATTTTCTGTCAGAATTGCAATAAAATTTATTGAAACCCTTGTTCTATGCTGGACGAATTACGTGTAATATTAATGTTTTTCAGATTACTAAACTTTATATTTCTTAATTCATTCTACATTTAACAAAACTTGCACGCACATATTCCAGTGTGCAAATCAATTTCATAGGTTTTATCTAGTCATAAAATAAAATTGACGCAACATATGTTAAATTGCAGATACAAAGCACAAAGTTTTTAAACACTTCTAGTCTATAGCAGAGAACATCACATGACAGAATTTAAAAGTCAATTTAGCTCAATGCACGTATATGTACTTGAAACAGATTTCTAACGTTGTCATACAAAGTTATCCTTTGGTTGAATTATCAAATCAGTCACATAATCAATCAATCAATGTCTTTGAAAGCCAACCAACTATTATTGCAGAGAATGAATGACGGGAGAATGATAACCCTGGAGGAGAAGAACAATATAAAAAGCAGTACAAACATTGCTACGATACACTTCAATACAGAAGGACCTGAAAGATTGTGCTCAACAAGCGCACACTCTTGTGCTTCACTTGAGGTTCCTGGAATTCTAAAAACGTCTCCTGCTGCCCTAGAAGCTGTTGCATTCTTAAAAATGGCACTTGCTTGGTTATATTTTTTCCTTGGTCTTGTTATGTCAGCCGCTGGTACATATGTTATACAGGATACAGCTGAACCGCTTGACAAAGTAAGAAAAACAACAGTTACTAATTTTTAAAATAATACTTCTCTAATACTGTGTTTATATTTATATTCCAATGTTTTAGAATTGCCAAAACCTGGACACAACAAATGTGTATGCCCACAGATGTGGCACGGCAATAGCAACACTGCTGCAGCATTACACAGAAATACTTCGTGATGCATCTGTTGCTTCCATCAGCGAATCCGTTTTGGAAAATGCTAAGGTTGAAGCTGACTTAGGCAACTGTATTATCAGTGTTGAACATGTTTCCGCGAGTTTGGCGTCTTTGACATACATGGTTGTACACTCACAATACAATTCAAATTCAATCCCAAACACAACTGACACGTTATCTTGTTTAGAATATAGCATAATATCAAAATTTTGTAAAAACCAGCCCATTGTGTGCAATCTTTTTCATATATATTCTACATTAATTCAATCTGTCCTACAAAAACATAAAACAACATTCCAATTATCAGAACATTCTCGGTCTGCTGAAAAACCCTCTGTTACAGAACTTAAAAGTTTGTCTTTGGAATCAATTTGTTTGCTGAGAGATGTTGAATATAATAAGTTTTTGGGTGCCGATCCAAAAGATTCTGGCCATTGCAATTACAGGGGAACCGATTTTTCGGATTCCCAAAACCAAGTGTTTACACACTGGCGTTTGATACCTGTTGAGAATACCAACGGAATGTTTAAATTACAAAATGTTCATTGGGACGAATACTTGAGTGTATCTTTCCCTCTGGGAATTAATCCACTTGTTCCCGACTCGTCGTTTTGTGTGCTTACAAATACGTATTCAGAGTGTGATTATCATTTTCTATGGAGAATACAGGAATCATCTGGGGGATATTTCTATTTGGTTCACAATAGTACCAATTTGTATTTAGGCAATTTTAAATTCGATGGTGGGACATTTATTTATTATATTCCTTATCTGGCTGCATCATCCCACGCTAGTCTGTTTGAATTTGTATGTTCTGGATGACCAAAAACTATTAACTTGCATATTAAAAATTCAAATGCCGTATGCCTACCTAAACCATGTTAAATTTTTTGTACATATATACGTGAATAAATTTTTACAAAAAAGCATTTTCGCGATAAGACTCAAGAAGAAATAAATTGGTTGCAGCGCGTTCTTCTAAACTGATTTAAATTGGTAAACAACTTCGCGTTCATTCCTACGCAACCCCTATTTTATTAAAGCATATACTGTATTTTTATTTGATTCTTTTTGCTTAATATATTTTTGGCCAAAGCAGTAAACGTCCATGATGGTAAATAATCAAGGAACAGATTTTAAGGTTGTATGAATAATGAATACAGATTTTGGGTTTGAAAATGTAATAGAAGCTGAAGTATTCCCTCTTGAAAATTGTTCAAAATAAATACATTATTTTATTAATTGCCTAATTATATTATATTATATGATATATTTGTCATCATATAATACCTATGACAAATATTCCTTGCAAAAAACTGAATAAATTTAATGAGAACCAAACCAATACGGTCCGCTTTAAACTTTAACGTGACATTGAATATCAAAACAAATTATTGGCTTTGCAAACAATTCAGATTATTAATCCAGATAATACACCTATATATTTTGGATTCGAAAATAAGATGTTCATAAATACACGTGCAAGTACTTAAAATTCACAACTAATAATTTCTCCACGGCTGGCTTCCTCAAGCTCAGCTTCGAACTGCTTTGTCAATCAGTCTTCATCAATCAATCAATCATGGGTTTTATCCTTGAAGTTTTTAGCCGATAATGCGTCTTATTACCATTGACATAACAATTGTTCAATTAGTTAGAAAGTAGATTTGAGATATGTATAGATTGCGGTAGCATACTGATGCACTTCATTATCGCAGGATCTGAAGCTGTGTCTGGTCAACACTCATTGCATTGTTTAAGGATTGCAAATGTCTGAACACTAACAATGTCTACAACAACAGATGAGGAACGATAATAGCAACACTGCTGCAGCTTTACACTGGACTTCTTAGTGATTCTTCGTTAGCTTCCATTAGCCGCTCGATTGTTTTCAAATGGTGCTTTTGTTTTTCTTTTCTTTTCATGTTAGTGACGTAGGGCCGTAGTGACGAAGAGTCACTCATAAGCATGACATACAAGGCTAACGGTCTATGTACGGGATTAACTTCAACCATTTTAAGAAATTTTTTACACTCCTATACATTTCTTGCATCGCAAACCGTTTTTATAAAGTACGTTTTGCTGTTTATATTAATTTCAGATAAACTAAATTAGATTACAAAATAACTTATTCACAATACTATTCATTCTGTTTTGCCGCAGCGGCTGGTTGTAGTTGTTTGGAAGTCCGCAAAGTTTTGCAATACCAAAGCTTTTATTGACATCCAATGGTAGCAAATATAGTTTATCCTTAGCCATTTTCCAATGACGTATAAGCATTTTTAAGTCTTAAGAACAAAGTCACTGAACTGCATTTTTATAAAAAATAGTAATGAAGACAAAACTCAATGTTGGATGGATTGGCTTGTTTTCAAATCGTCACAAGTTTGCTTTTACTTTTAATTTAGTACCAAATACATACATAAATAGTGCATAAATAAACATTTAGTGCTTTGCTTCTATTTTGTGCCAAATAGTCTTTAGATGAAAAGCTCCATGACGGTGAGAACTTAATGGTAAAAAGTTGAGAATTAGTTGGCTTGTTCACGACAAGTTCACGCAAAGCTCTCCGCTACCATTTTTTGCGTATGTTTTGCAATTCCAGTTATGTGATGTAAACCAAACTCATATTTTGATATTAACAAAAGTTTTTGATGGCATGCTTTTTCAAAATTGGTATTCATATTTTGTATAGATTTTGAATTTACCATAACGTGCTAACTAGGTCATAGTGAAACACAAATGTCAAGCATAAACATTGAATGCGGGTACATTGGAGAATTACTGGAAATCAGTATGTTGGCATTGAAGATCTACGTATTAAAATTGATTAAGATATAGGCTATGTCATATAGGCCGGATAGGATACCAGAAGAAATATTCCAATCATAAAATCTAATGGAATTGTGTTCTAATCAACGCAGGGCTACTTTATATTTTTTGGATGAATTTAGTTACAAAACTTTGTTTTAAATAATGGCTTACAGTCGTCAATCCGGGTAAGGCTTGAATTTCCCAGTCACATTTTATCATCTTCAAGATCTTGTATCATAGACGACTTTGCAATGGTGACAAAATATTGGCTGGTTCCATAACTTTAAAATTTATGCAGTGAAAATGAGGAACTACACGTTTCTGGTGACCACGAAACTTCCTGAATTCAGAGCAAGCTGATTAATTGACAAACGTATCAGGTATACTGTTTTAAATCAGGTTTAATCCGTGATAATACGTAATCCTAAACTAATTAGAGATTGTGGGAACAAAGTTGATGACGTCATACGCCAAAGTGAGGAGTTGTTATTTGGGTGAGTCTTGTGAATAAAACGCTCAACGAACCTTATTTTACGTTTCAGACTACTGGGAAGTACAAACCTGAATACTGCCAGAAATTTGTTTTCACCAGTGAAGTATTTATTTCGAGTACTTTGGTCAAATGAACTGATTTGTGCCAGTGATAACGTTTCTCTGCGGACTCATTCCAACGCTAACACTGGTCTCCGGGTTTGGAGTTGTTTTAGAAGTAGACAGTGATGAAGGGGACATTGGTGGTAAGTTCTTGTACGTTAAAAATGACCAAAGTCACCGCAAACCAGATTTTGGTCAATATTTACCCGAAAACTTCTCGTAAGATCACAACGACTCGACTTCTGAAATTTGGCAATTTTTCCAAAACACGACAATAGTTGTGCTAATTGAACAATAACTACTACTAAAACACTTGTGTCATCATGTATTCTGTTTACCTGCACAGAGTAGCAGTGTAACTTTTACATGGTCAGTCGTTTTAATAATAGTTACAACAAATGTCAGAACACGTGATGATTTTTTTATTTAATTTATTTTAACTGTTTCGTGGTTATAAGCACACATATGTAGGTGTATTTAATTTATTATGCTAAAAGTTACATTTGTTGCATATATAATAACAGAAAATTGTTTTGTTTTTAATAAATGTAAAGAATAAGTTCTTCGGTTTATGAAACCGACCATTTAGCAATAATCAAGTGCATGCATAATGAAATATTCAATGCTTTACAATAATAACCTGGATTTGCAAAGAGTATTAAAACCAGAAATTTTCTTTTGATTAAAACTTAAGTGTGTGTACTGCATTTAGTGCATCACGCCAGATATGGATTTGGGCGTGAATATTGAATAACACCTATGACTTATTGTCCCACATAATATGAACTAATTTTTTTTAATTGAAAAGAGTGGACGTGGTAAACAATGTTGCGTCTAACCCAGTGTGTAACAACGTAATAGAACGACGTACTTTCATGACATTAGATCGTGCTGATGAATTTTAATGAATATATTTTGCTACGTAGTTGCTTTATTGAGAGCAAATCATATTCCAGTTTTCATAGAACTCTTGACAGGTTGTGCATGTGCTATGAAATATGTTATAGAAGAAACAAAATAATATTCACGAACATTGTTGTCCTGTCCATCAACATTGAATAAGTAGAACATGTAATGTTTCCTTTTTGTCTTATCTTAACTGGGCTTCCGTAAACGTTGTACTACTTTTTCACTTGAGAATAACGCGGATACATATTAAGCAACCATTATGCCAGTTTATTGAACTGTTCCTCTAAATACCGAAATGTATATTCTTATTTCTTTGCTTCCGTATGAAACCCCATTTCTATCAGCTAGCAAGACATTATTTGCTTGAACTGCGCGGAGACAAAAACCATTTTGTTTTAGATTTTGCAGAAATAATCAACAAAATGAAGCGCAATATATTTGTTATAAGATATATAATTGTTGCAGTTTCTATTTTTGATGTGTCATCCCAGTTAATTCGCATTAACCCAAACCTCACTAATATTACTATTCTTGAACGCCATGAATTTGCAATTCCGGACTTCGAGAAGAGACCTAAGAATTGCCTAGGAGCAATGGATTGCCGTCGCTGTAGGAACGAAAGCTATTGTACTGACCGTAAGTATATGTAGTTTACTCTATGCTCTTGTGCGTCTATTTGGTAAGTGATCTGGCAAACTGCTCTGATCCTTGTTTTAAAAATTACTCTGGTATTTGCAGCGGAGCAGCAGAATTTTGAAGCAGCTACAGACAGAACTTTTCTACGGTGGGAGAGGTATCCTTGCTATAACAATAATTACCGTGCACCGTGTGCCTTAAACCAGAGTCAAGAATATGGCGCGGCGATAACATTTTGGGTGCCGTATCCTGGTGGTGCAGCAGGTCCATTCCACTTTGTAGTTTACGGACCAACTGGCCAGCAAGAGGATTATCAGATTTTTCAACCATTATTGGAGCTATGGCCAGAGGGTACGATTCTCCCTGGTGAAGCATACCGTTTTCATTTTTGGTTTTCCCTACCGTCTCCAATTACAACGCCAACTGCAATTCAGTTTATGCTAGGTGCAAATAAGCCTATTCAAGAAACAAGACAGCCCAATATTTTTTGTGTCGCGAGAAGATTTATAACATTGTAATATTGTTTAGGTTTTAACATATTAATTTTAAAGTGTTTTTATGCCTATAAAATTCTAATTGGTAGTTTACTGACAACTGGTCACGTAGATCATTTAGCATTTAGGTTTGGGCATATGTTTCAAACTTGCGAGAAAAACTTCACCTACCATTATCACCAAAACCAGAAATAATAAATAAAGCAAAAACGTATAGATTATATATCACTTGATTTGACAATGAATTTTTAGAAAATTGCAGAGGCTTCTAAGACATTGAAACTGATCCAATGGAGCTTTATGTTTATATTTGAAGGATTAAATCTAGTGCATAGTAGATTGCAACAAAGCAAAGTATCTAAACTCTCTTTCAAAATTCGGAAACTGTAGTCTCCAAGTGAAAATCAAATCTTTATTGTAACCAAACTTAAAAATCCAACTTAACTCATATTAGCTATCTCTTATGTTGGATGCAATTAATAGCGTAAGTATATTCCAGAAACAAAAACGAAGATACGATAAAGTCGGCAACATGCCCACATGTACCAAAGTAGCGAAAGCAGTAGTTTAGTTCATAACCAACAAAAAATCGGTTTTAAATTGAATTGAAACAACAAGGGGACTTTCACGAATTATTTTAGTTTTGTTGACTTAATTATCACAAATTTTCTAAACTCGTATTCAACTAAAATCTGTTCTGGAAGACGTCTATATTTCGCAAAAAGATTTTAGTTTTGACCTTTGACCTTTGGAGTTGACCAATTGACCTGAAATTTTGCGCAGAGCTAGATCATGTTATGGGACTCCTTTGTGTGAAGTTTCATTGAAATCAGTGAAACCGTTAATGAGATATCGCACGGACAGACAGACAGACAGACGGACGGACAGACGGACATACAACGGCCTCTTATAAAGTAGCTTTCGCTACTTAATAAGCCGAAAAAAATTAATTATGCAGGCGACTCACAGTTTGGTCCTTCTATTCAAAATTTGCATGAGCATATTTCCTCTGAACATCACGGGTATGGGAGTATGGAAGATAAAGAAACATCACGTATCAATTTATGACTTCAATGATTTTGGTTTCGCCGAAATTTGCCTTCCAGTAATTATTTTAAAAAACATCTTATTGTTAACAAATCTCTATTATATGTCATTTTATTATGTGCCTGTCAATCTGTAACGAAGGACATTGTTTATACAATAACCATAAAAATATTCATATTCCAAATAGACAAGCCGGTTGCTTAAAAAATTTAAAAACGGCTTGTTATTAAATATAAAGTTGTAAATTAACGAGTTAAAAGAGTTTTTAGGTCACTCTTAATTCAAGTGTTTTTACCGTTGGCACATATCTTCAAAAGGAAAATAATATTTTAAACCACCAAGTGTACTTAAGTCATGCAAGGGACAGTTCTTACTTTTAATTGTTTATTTGCTACTGTGTCTTCATTATGCTCCGATGATGCTCTATACGTAATAACATGTTAAACCTTAATATTCTGTTGGTTAATTGATTCAAAGTGTGCTGAATGTTCTACTGTGTGATAAAATATCAAAATTTTTTGGATAAGTTTTTTTTCCAATTTCACAGTTCAGTTGTTTCGAGTTACAAGTTTTGTATGGTAAAAACAAATCATCGCTTTAAAAAACTAAAGTGGAACCAAAAATTGCCAATATGCAGACTACTCTGTGTTTACTGATACTTTTTGCATTCAGAGAAGCTTCAAACAACGTCGTGTTTCAACTAAGTTCTGCAAAGGTAAATTACTCAAACGGGGACAATCAAGATTTGTAGGTTAAACACTTTCATGAGTACATCTCTGAAGAAAGTTTTGGAAGTGATAGCACGTTACTGATTCACATAACGTTTTACAATGTTCCGAATGTAGACCTTGTCAGACTAAACTTGCCAATAATTATTAAAAAGGTTGACCTAATGTGGCTTGAATATCCTGATGATGATTTCTACAGTAAGCATTTTTGGATGCGGAAGGGTACTTTTATTCTACAAAACCATTCCAGCGTTTTGAATGTCTCCGAATCAAAATGTACTTCTATATTCTTCGACGATACACCGGAAAAATTTACATGTGGGCAAATGAAAAGAAAACTGTTTGTTCTAAGTTCTAAACCATGGAACCGAGAAATGATGATCAATGTTTTTGTTCCAGACATAGCATTCAGTATCAATACTATGATGGCATATTCATATTCTAGTGTTTGGTTTTACGGTCTTGAATCAAGGCCATATGAACTACGAGTAAGTACTATTCCGTCATTCATTCCTAGGTACCATGTACTCGTGTATGAGGATTCGGGTTCTTCATTAAGCTCGAAGAAAATTCAAGAATTTATTAGGGACGTGCACGTTGCAGATGTGAGAAAAGAATCCAGTCTACATATTAGTTTGGGAATGAAGTGCTACCGCAATCATATTATTGGGTTGCAATGGTTTAAACCCGTCGAATTGTTTACAGAATCAACTACAGAAAGCTTTTCTGGTCACGAAAATATTAGTTTCAGAGGAAACGCTGCCTTAAAAAGCTTACATGATCAACTTTTATGTGCTAAGCAACATATCATTCAAAGGCAAAGACTTTTTCTTAGGTTTGACCTGAATACCAAAAACTTTGAGTACCACAACAATTACTGGAAAGGATTTCGCAGCTGCTTGAATTTGCAGTCAGAATCTCTGGTATTTTTTAAAAATCAGCAAAAAGTTGATATCAAAAGGTACACCGTGGATGTGATTCGCTACTTACTCACCTCAGTAATTATAAACTACACTTACACAACACATTCCCGTGGCTTGTGCGTTGACGGGAAGCCAATAGACAAACAAGGATTCATAAATTTTATGTATCAGGTGCGCACAAATGTACACATTAGCTTGGTGTCAGATATGCAAGCTGCGGTAGCGCCATTCCTGTTGTCAGATCATGGAGGTGAACTCCGGATGATTTCATGTGGAATAAGAAAACAAGAAGGACTGAAAGCAGTGTTGCTTTTGCAAGCTTTTGATTGCTATACATGGATATTCTTATCTTTGGCAATGATTATTATGGGTAGTGTGCTTAGCCAAAACATATTCATGAGTAATGGGAGATGGATTGCTACGTTTTTGGACACGATATCAGTGCTGTTAGACCAAGGAAGTCTGTTTCAATCTTTGCACTTAAAGCGCAAATGGATCTGCGGTTTTGCGTTGAGCGGTTACTTTCTTGTGTTTATGGTCATCAGCAACGCTTACAAAAGCAGCAACATTCGCAAAATGATGGAACCCCGAAAAACGTTTTATTACGACACTTTGGAACAGCTCATGGTGGACAGGTTTGATATTTACAGCAGAACCAAAACAATTCTTCTATCTGATAAGGGACAATCTTGGGAGGAACTTGTCAACGAAACCATAGCTGACCATTCTAAGAAATTAAACGGGACATTAGTCAATTTTGTTTCACTTTTTTCGGAAGTATACTATTATTATCACACATCTTTGCATGCGCAAGTATCAACACAAATAGGAAAAACCATGAAAAATTTATATAATAGTTCATCAATATTCCCAATTAATATTTTGGAAAGAGCTAAAAATTCTTCTAAAATCAGGCGCGTGGATATGATTGAAATGCCGAATATTTATACAGAATTGGAAAAACAGGAAATGATTAAGGAGCTTAGCAAATGTACAAAGCTTGCTTTAGTTTTGCCTTTACATTTGTGCACTAAATTTCAACACCACAACAGCGGTTTTCATATTTCCCAGGAGTCAGTTTTAAGCTTCAGCATCTTGTACAAGCTTTCAGGGAGACTTTACCCAGCTCTTCTTAAACGAGTTAAAGGTATGAAAGAGTCTGGTATATGGGAATGGTGGGCAAACAATTTGAAGCGTTTTACCTCACAAAACGCTGCGAACAACAGCAATGTTTTGCCGACCACATTCGGACTGGATGGAAATATTTTGACAGTTTTCGTAGTTTGGGCAACTGGCGTACTTGTATGTGTGCTAGGATTTGGAACTGAGGTATTAATTTATCTGTATAGCAAACAAAATTAGTGGTTACAGCAAGTTGGACACAAAGTTTAGAAATTTGATTTACACTCCAATCTTTGATTATAACTTTTCAAACACAAACAAACATGTATTTAAAAAAATCACTTGTAATGGTATGTAAGCATTTCAGTGTTTAAATAGTTTCAGGAGAAAACGCTTTGTAAAGTACTTACGTCATCTGGGATAAAAAAACTTGATTTTACACTTGCACAAACTTACCATTGATGTGCAAAAGGGAACATATTGTCATGTTAAAAATGTTTTGATGAAAGTTCATGATATTCCATGTAAGTTCATTGTCAGTTAGGTAGTTAAGATGACCTAAGTTGTCAGCTAAGCTTTAATCTATCTTTATAAGTATGAATTTTTGCTAGATTGACTACGTCAATGCTGCTATATAAGCCAATTCTATACCAACTTATATGACCTGATTTGTAATTGACCTAATTTATTTAACTCAATTTTGTGTAAAGTAACCTTTCAATGTTAGCTTTAAAACAATTTCATTGTGGAAATATGGCGATGTAGTTTTCAAGATCGTTTAGCAAATTAAGCTTTAGTTAATTATTATCTACTCTGAAAACGAAAAGAACAAAACGCCAAATATTTTAAAGCCATCCGGCTGTCCAACTGTTGGTTACTCAATTACGCCACGAAATGTTTTGAAGAATATTTCTCTTCAAATTATTTCCTGAAAATACCTTCATATAATTTAACAGTTTACTCACAAAACGTGCTTAAGTATGTTGAATTTTTTCCACATATTTTACGTTGCTGAATGTATTTGTTTGCATTATATTTTTAAAACTTGAAACGGGAAACGTAGCTGCTTAACACTATAAGCATTGAATATTTTAAAATTGCTGTAAAATAAAAACGGGTCATATATTAATATTCAACACACTCCTTTAAATATCGTCAAACCTGCAATTAATCCCGATAATAAATTATTAGCACCTATAAATAAGATTTGTCTAAATGCCAAGACACTCCGCGGCAAAGTGTCTAACAACTGTGACATCTGCAAAAAATCATTCGGAATACGTGTAATATATACTATAAATAACCGTTCATAAGTGTTGGAGACCTTTAAATTGCGAAAGTGCGTTTATACTATGCACAGCCGTTTTTTGATTTGGTGTGTTTCTGACGAGTAAATGTTTACTATTGGCCATGACGATTACTTTAAAATACGGGAATTTTCGTCCAAATACGCATTTAATAATTTGCTCGCTGCTTCTGCAAGAGAGCTATTTAAGATATCGTTGTCCGTTTGTCGGTCTTTCCGTCTGTACACATTATTTTTAACCCAGGCTAACAGGGCACAAACCCAGCAACATGGGCTCTAACGTAGCACACTTGGCTTTAAACATGCATAGTGGGATCTAAACCAGGTCGAGTGGACTCTAGACCGGATTAACGGTGCTCTTAAACGGAAAATTGGCCCTAGACAAGGTTAAATGGGCTCTAGAGTAGGCTAAATTGGGTCTAATTTAACACGAGTGGAATAGTAACTTGCAAACATAAATCAGCACAAGTGGGTTTTAGACCTTTTTTTCTATTATAAGCATTAATATTATTATGTAGTCTGTACTAGTTCCGAATTTATTAATTTAGTTTACTCTTAATTATTTTAAGTATGCAGTAAGTATGAAATTTTGTCAAAGATGTCATCTATTATTCACGTGAGACAGTCGCAGCAACGTTTTTGCAGCGAGCATTTTTCAATGGCTTAACATGGATGTTTTTCCTCTAATGCTCATTGCAAAACATCCGTTTTATTATTCATGTAAACAGATGCTTGACAATTTTGCCTTTATTAGAATTAATAAAGAAATTATAACCGTTTTGAATTTTAAGAATGCTTTATTGCTGCGATTAATCATAATCGTACGTCATGTTACTTTCGGCAAATACTATTGCTAATAATAAAGAGTTTTGCATTTTCAGTTTATTACACAAATTCTTCTTATAAATTCATTCACCAACGTTTGCATTTAAATGGAATATACAAACAAACACATACAGGCCAGCCTGAGCGGCTAACTAAAATTATTGCTGGTATTGTCTCAAGCAAAGAAGATGTTTTGGCTAGTAATCAGCAGCATGATAAAAATACTTTTATATATAGAATGAGATATTGTACAACGAGTAGTTAATTATAAGTAAATTATTTTGGGTACTGTTATCAAACAGTACACAATATGCTTTTTTAGCCAGTCTTGAATATTGCGCTTCTTGGATAATATTTTAAAACCAAAATATGTCATTGATGAACAGCCTTCATATGACACCTTAAATCGCCCGAGCGTGCAAAATCCTTCCCACAAACACTGCACTTGAATGGCTTTAACCCGGTGTGTGTTGCATTATGCCTTGTCAGAGAAGATTTACTGACAAAACTTAGCTTGCACACAGAGCAGCTAAAGAATTTTTCTTCCAAATGCCTCCGCATGTGGTCCTGAAGATCCCCTTTGCATTTAAAAGCTTTTTCACACAGTTCACAACTGTATTCTCTGTCTGCACAGTGTTTTCTCTTAATGTGTGTTTTTAGATGGCCTGTTTGGCTGAAAGATTCTCCACAAACGTTGCAACTGTGAGGTTTTTCCATTGTATGAGAACGAATATGAAAATCAAGTTCCTGAAGGCTTAAGAACATATGTCCACAAAAAAGGCAGCTCAAAGTCTTAGGTCTACTAACTGCAAAATAATTAAAACAATAAAATTGAGGTCTCAAAGAATATCCAATTCTGAGAGTCTTTATGCCGTTTTCAATTACCTTGATGTGTTATGCGGTGTCTGGTTAGGTGTGCCTTTTGTTTGAATTTTTGATTGCAGATCTTGCAGCTTTGCGGCTTTTCTCCGGTGTGCGCTATCATGTGTTCCTGCATTTTATCCAGGCTCGCAAACATTTTTGGACAAAGCAGACACCGAAACGGTTTTTCGCCTGTGTGGATTCTCTCATGACGGTTTAGCTGCTGAGATGTAGCAAATTGCTTGTCACAGAAGCTGCATTTAAAAGACTTCTGTTTTTCATGAACCATGAGTCCGTGCCGGTCCAAGTTTCCCTTTTCACTAAATGCTTTGTTGCAAACTTTGCATTTAAATGGTTTTTCTCCTGTGTGAACCTTCAAATGTCGCGTGTATTTGCTTTTTGCAATTTGTTGTCCACAAAAATTGCATTCACGGAATTTTGTTTCCGTCTGTATGCCAGTTTTGTGTTCCATTTTAAATAACGCAATTTAAATCACTGAGCACAAGTCAACTTAGAATTAGTTGTGGAGTAACAATTTTTCACAGCACTACTGTTTGGTGTAACAAACTAAATTTCAGTGATTTGTGAGTGCTGTAAGTATAACTACTTTGTAAAGCCACTTATAAGTCAATAAGCATTCAGCGACCTGTTTGTATCGGTGCTGGATGTACAATATATCACAACGAATAAAATTCTAACAATATTCAAAATTATGAATTATTCAAGTGGTTGAAACGCTAAACTAATAACAGAGGTGGTTTATACAACTGAATGTTGAAATGTACAGACAAAAGGTACTCTAAAAATATGCACACTACTTTTTATGTTTTTGCCTGGGTAGTACAATCGGATACAATAAGTACTTGTACTAGCATGCCATTGTATTTTACTTATTTTTACAAACTTAAAGCACCTACAGAGGCACTAAATACTTCACAAAATGCGTTAATCCTTTGCAGTTTCTGGAATTTTTCCTTACGTCTGCGTATGATTTTAAAGCATTAGGCCTAACGTGTTATAATTACGTTTCTACAGAAAAGCTTTATTTTTCAGCTAGTTGTACCCACGGAAGCTTGACGGATGGTCATATTAATTTTTAATTTACATCAACGTATGTGGGCTTACACGTATAAAATGCACAATACAAATGTCAGTGCGTGTGTTAGTTTATAAATATATACATTTGGACCATTTTCCCCAAACTATTTTGCGAGACGCGACCTAACGAAACCTTATTGTAGTATGATTATACTGCAAAATTAAAAGGGTGGGTGAGTTGAGGTGATTAAGGCTTTTCGTTATCAACACCCACACGTCATGTGTCGTTATGCTGGCTGGTTTTTTAAAGGGCCATATTCAAGTTCTCACTACACTGGGCCCCTGCCTTAACTTTTCAACTACAAGCAGAATGGTTACAATTTTTAGCTCATTCGAAAGAACAACTCAAGAGCTAATATGCCACAGTTCAGTTATGTCCAGATTCCCTTGCGCATGGTACGATTTTTGCAAAAAGAGTTTGCAAAAATACACTTCAATGGACATTACCATGCTAGACTGCTGTAACTAACTATTTAAATATACAACACGTTGAGCATGCAGTATTAAAAACGAAAACGAGCTGCTACAGAAGTATTCCAAGAAAAGTGAAGGATTAACACATTTTGTTCAGTTCCTGTTACCTCTGTATGTGCTTTGTTTGAAGTAAAAAGAAGTAAATGCAGTGCATTTGCGTACAACTACATGAACGTGGGGTATCTAATTGTAAAGTTTTGAAGCATGGATTAGTGTTAGTGGTCAGATTTGAAAAGCCACTTTCGTGTCTGCAACCTTCAATAGTCGAATGCATAAACGAACGCTTTTACCGATCAGTCACTAAGAAAACACTTAAATACTTCAAAGTGTTCTGCATTGTTATAACATCCCGTCATTCTGAAATGGTATACAAATAGCTCCAAAACAAAGATCCGTTATGGTTACTTGTCTTGCAAGTTGTATTCTGAAAAAGTAACATTTACTTCTACCAATTTCGAATTATTAAAATACTGTTTTACCAAAGAAGTATACACTGTAGTAACGTGTTACTCCGCAACTAATATCAGGTTGACACGTGTTTGAATACTTGGTGCTGCGTTAATTAAAATGAAAAACAAACTCAGCAAGCCGACAAAAGCTAAGCTGCGCGAATGCAGTATGTATTTAGTTTAGGTAAAGCATTTCATCTATTTACAACATTTGAGTACATATTTTGCAAAATCTATGATGTTAATCAAGTTCTGTGCAAGACAAGAATGTTAGTTTCAAAAGTAATCGGCAATTACATTTTTAAAAGCCTGACAAAACAATCTCAACTTCCAACTATTGATATGTATTTACTTACATACAACAAGCCTTTTACTTATTTATTTATTTACAGATAGTATATACAAACATATAAACTCATGAGGAACTTAAAAACCTCTACGAAGCATGTTTTAAAACCCACTATGCAATCCTTCTTACACTACAATCTATAATTTGCTTCTTACTTGTAATGCACTGTGTCTTTGTATAAGCAAACGTACTTGGCAAGTACTACTTGGAGCAAGTGACTTCCAACATTTCATAGCCAAAATTGTAGTTGCAAATTATGTTAATAAAGAACAATTTAACCCTTCAAATAAAATTAATTATGTACTGAGGATACCAAGTATAACATGCATACATAACCAAAGCCTTGGTATCCAGAAGGCTGAATACAAAAAAACCCAAACTCTGGCGCATGTATAGGGGTATGTCGTAGACGTATTGGTTTGCATCAGCGCAACCAACCACAAAAATATTTTAAAGGCCTGGTCCAGTTCAGTTTCCGTGAACTTTCTTCTTGTGTATTTTGAGACTGTTTGAATATCCAAATTGCTTTCCACATTCGTTGCACTCGAATGGTTTCATGCCACAATGCACGACATTTTGATGAACATCTAGATTTCGCTTGGTAAGAAAAGACTTTCTGCAAATGTGGCACTCGTACAGTTTTTCACCCAAGTGATTTTGTATATGGACTCTGAGCTCTTGCATAACTTTAAATCCTTTGTTACAGAGGTCGCATATAAATTTCCTTTCCTTAGAATGCTTCAAAGTCATATGAGCACTCAAATTACCAGAGACGCTAAAGCTTTTGTGACATTTGTTGCAGTGGTAAGGTTTTTCCTTTGTATGACTACGTAAATGCATGTGAAGTTGGTGCAGCCTTGTAAAACCAGAGAAACAGAATACGCAAGTGTAATCTTTAGGGTAATTTTCTGCAATAACTCGAAAAATAGCACGAAATTAATTATTACATAAAGAAATACAATGCAATCAACAATCTCAGATTTTTACGCATGCTTACCTTTGTGTGTTCTTTGATGAGATTTAAGTCCACTTGCCTGACAAAATCTTCGAGAACATTTGTCACATTTGAAGTGTTTTTCACCTGTATGAGACTGCAGGTGTTCCTTCATATGACCGTGGTGCGAAAACCGCTTTTCACAAAGTGGGCACTCAAATGGTTTTTCGCCTGTGTGGATTCGTTCATGAGTAGTAAGCTCTAGTCTTCTTGAAAATTGCTTAGCACACTGACCACATTTGAAAGGTTTCAGTTTCTCATGAACGCTTCGTCTGTGCCGCTTTAAATTACTTTGATGAGAAAAAGGTTTGTTGCAGATATTGCACATGTATGGCTTGTCGCCGGTATGTGTACGCATATGTACCATGTGGTCGTTTAGGCGTGCTGTGTTTTTTCCACATATTTCACATTTATGTTTTAATGGCATCGTATTTCGAGAGCAATCTGTGCAAAATGTAAGTGTTTTATTACTGCCTGTATTTACGATTCACATACACAGGCTCCCACATGTGTTGCTTTTTAGGAGATGGCTTTGTTTTACTGAATAAAAATTAAAGCAAACGTAAATGCTTGGTTTTATCTTTTTCCGTCGATGCAACGCACAACTCTTCAACCCTAGCATCTCTACATTATAGTTGTTTAAGTAGGACTACAAGTGTCTTAGTTTTAGGAAACATTCCATGTGAGACTAAGTAAACCAGTTTACTGTTGCAATAACAGTTTCACTTGAATGGGTTTGTAATGAAGATGTTTATTTATTGGACGAATGTGAAGAATGATTGCTAAAGGTTGCGTACTAAATGAGCTTCAAAATTGTAAACCGTTCTTCTAAACCCAAACCTGGTGTATAGCATGCCACTTCAGAAGCTCTAGGGATTTGTTTATGCATATAAATGTCCTGTTGTAAAAGTACCTTGTTAAGTTACTTGGCTTTCTTAAAATGAATCAACACATATTTGGAGTGGTATTATTTTAATCCTTTAAATATTTCAAGTGCCTACGTGACTTTTTGTTCAGGCGGATTCATGCACTACTGCGAAAGTACCTTGGTCTTTCTTGGCTTTCACGAAGTGTATACCGTATTTATTCGATTTATACCCCCGGCTAAAATTTCAAATTTGACATCTCAAAGGAGGCTATAATTCGAGGGGGGCATAAATCGAGGGGGGCTAAAATTTCAAATATGATGATACATTCTGGAAGGATTTTGTATTTAGGATGAAAACTAACATTAAACTGTTCAGCTATAGCTTCATTAGAATGTAATTTGGCATAAATATATGCGTCAAACGTATTAACAATGATTATTATATTCATAAAACTCAATATAAAAGTGACCATTTTGTTTACCTTCGTATCAAAAATGATAGGGGGCTATAAACCGAGGGGGGCCAAAATTTCAAATTTCTCCTCTCAAAGGAGGGTATAATTCGAGGGGGGTTATAAATCGAGCGAGGGGTATAAATCGAATGAATACGGTAAATACACACATAAGATAGTATATTAATTTTAACTTTTTCAAGTATTCCAAACGTCGTTGTGTCTTTCTTCTTGTCTTTGCAGTTCAACGCAACGTAACTGGCAAGCTCATAGAGCTTTGGCAAACTGAGAAGCAATTAATATATACTACATGATGCCATCGTTGGCAAAACAAAATGTGTCGGTTAAGAAAAAGATCGTTTTGGTTCCATAGTTGAAAAAAGGTTACTTGATACGTTTTATCATTGACTTTGCTATACAAAACACGTTTAAAATATAGTCTAGTTAATGCTTGAGTGCCTGCCTTTCTTCAACTTTTGTACTAATAATATTGAAATCTAATATATTATTGCTAAAGTAGTCACTGATTATTCATTTCATCTGACTCATGATTTAAAGTCATAAAGCAATTTCAAGCAATGTTGTTGAAATTTTGAAAAAAAGTATACAAAATTGCAAAAACAAACTTATGGAACACTACCAGCCAATTACCCGAACAGTTTTTTTACAGCAGTGATAATAAATTAAACTACATAGCTACCTGTGCAAAGTAGTTTCTTTACGCTGTCCATTTTCTGAAGGTTTAAAATTTTTGAAACCTTAACAAATTTATTAATCGTACGTTTTTACACACGAATTACAGCTTAACCTTCGTTAATCCGTTGGTGTTAATGGTGCAATATACATCATTTATATACAGTTAAGTTTTAGTAAAAGGAAGGAAGCATAGGTACCTAATCTCAATATGCATTCATCCATTTGTACCAGCATGTTCCTCGCTTTGCATTTCAGGCACAATACTTGCTGATAACTCCAAAAACCTACAAGAACATTCAAAAACGTATAAAAGTTTGTCACAGTTTTAAATCTACCACACAACGGTCAAGTCAAGTCTTTTTGTACAACCTCTAAGCCACATAACTTGATTTAAAACATTCAAAAGTACACTTGCAAGTACTTGTACAAGTACAATGACGACTGTTAAAGTTATATGGCTCTTTTTAGTGTTGACAATATGTTTCCATGACATAGCGCATGGCATTGATTTTGATGTGCATGGTGTCAGTGCCCCAGCTCGATACAGGGTTAGTAATTTTTAAAAATTCTATAATCTAGTTAAATATTTTAATAAACTTTATGAAACATGTTGCCGATTTGTTTAGTTTGAGACTGATACACGGACGTTGATGATAACACAAGGCTGGTATAATAGCAGCAACTGCATGCTTCCAATAAATCCCGGCAGAAAAAAGATGCTACACAGGGTCTACGCTTTCAATTTTACCACCCGCGCGTGCCACAAATTCACATACCGAGGGGTTGGTGGATCCAGGAATCGATTTCGTACAAAAGAGGTATGTGAGGAAGTATGTGCTCCCTACTTGATTTCCACCTAAGTTTGGAGTACTATTGAAATTTAGTGCAGTTTTGGTGTTTAATTTATAACGTGTAAGTGAATACATTTGTTTCAAAAGTGTAAAAATAAAACATCACAAATTCCCTAATACGACTCCTGTATGTTCAATATATTCGGCTTTTCAATAAAAACGTCTTGTACAATTTTATCACTTTATATAGAAGTTTAAAATGAACAATATAAAATTATTTACCTCAGTATTTTGTATGCAATAACTGACAAATATGCTATTTTCCATAATGAGCTTATAGCATGAACGATAATTAACAGCTGAGCGGTTCTAAATACTTATTTGAACCATTCGTATCTTATCTATTGTTTCTGTTGCTTCAAGTCTGTTTTTCAAATATTCGAGCCAACAATGTGGCATATTCAAGCCGCACGTTTGCCAAACTGTTTTGCGCAAAACATTTTCGAATTTACTTTCCTTGACTTTTTAGTTGTCGACTTTTTGTTAGAACTACAACAAAACGCTTGGTCGGAATAATAAAAATTTTGCACATAAACCAGTATGTAATTCCAAATTCAAACTATTACGAGAGTTTGAACAATAATACAGTTAGAAACAATATGTCATGTAAAGACTGGAGTCGTTACAATGTCTTTTGACTCTTCACCAAACTTAGCAATCTGATAATGAGCTCAGCTTGGCAAACGCCTTACGTGTGTGACGTTTGAGGAGGCTCTTGTGAATTTTTTTTATTACATTCTAGTAAAGTACTGGACGTATACAATATTTTGCATTAAATACCAACGTGGAATTTTGTCGATTGTCAGTTTTGATGAAAATCTTGTACGTTCACCTTTATAAATAAACCCGGTTCATTTCAATTAGTCTGGTACAAGTTTTGGTAACCTAACAAATATCGCATGACTCATGCGGCATGTGTATTAAAGCCATTTCGTCTATAAATTGAATGGGCTGATACAATTTTTCCAACACAATGCAAAAATTCAGACAATTGAGTTTTCATGCGTTTGAGCTAATTTGGTTGAATTAAATTTCGTCCCATAGATGCCAGAGATATAAAAGCGACATCGACCACCAAAATAACAACTAAATTAAATTTCGTGCTCTTGAAAACACTTAAATATGATACATAAGAAAAATAAACAAACTTTATCACAGCGGTGCACGTATTGTTGCAAAAAATTGCTAACTTAAAACCATGTTGCTAAATTGAAACAAATGCAAGTTCCCTTGGAATCAGATTTAACTAATAGTCTGCCAATATATTGCTAACTGTACTAAACTCTAAGTGTTTGACTTAATATTTATCGACTATAGTAAAGCAAACAAAATACAATCATTGGATGTAGATAATTTATGAGCTTATAGGATCTACAGGATTTAAACTGTATTGAGTTCCCTGGAATGACTAAAACTTGCAATACATTTGTTGCAGAAATATGACTTTTTTTGTATGACAAAATAGGAGGTTTTGAGGTTGCTGCAAGTTAGAAAAGCCAGCAAAACAGAAATCGCAAATCTAATTCTTCAAGTTAATACCTCTACAACAAGAGACCAACTGTACTATTATTCCTTTGATTTATGGCATACGTTGAATCAATTCTTAAGTACTATTCATTTACCTTCGTGTGTTTCATGATGGAATTTTAATGTATTTCGACGAGACAATCTCCGCAAACATATGTCACATTTGTAAGGCACATTTGGATAAATACAATTTTATAAAACAGGGATGTCTTCCGGATGGACAGTTCCCTGGTAACGTCTTACATTTCTGCATTTAAATGGCGTTAACAGGATGTGTGAAAAATTGTGGCTTGCTAGTGCTTGTTTACTGACCAAAACTTGGAATTCATTAAAATCAGCTAATCAACTTGACTTTTCTCCCAAACTTTTGTGTGGCTCTGCAGAGCATCTTTGGAATTTTTGGGATATTATGCAAATCATTTTTGGATTATATTTGCATAGTCTACGTTGGGAGTTACTAAAGTGCACCATTACGCACCCACACCCCCACCCCCCACCCCCCAAACAAAAAGCCACCCCCCAACAAAATCCACCCCCCCAAAAAAAATCCACCCCCACCCCCAACAAAAATCCACCCCCCACCCCCCAAAAAATCCACCCACACCCCCCAACAAAAATCCACCCCCCAACAAAATCCACCCCCCACCCCCCAAAAAAATCCACCCCCCAACAAAATCCACCCCCCAACAAAAATCCACCCCCCAACAAAATCCACCCCCCACAAAATTCCACCCCCAACAAAAATCCACCCCCCAACAAAATCCACCCCCAACAAAAATCCACCCCCCACCCCCCAATAAATCCACCCCCCAACAAAAATCCACCCCCCACCCCCCAAAAAATCCACCACCCATCCCCCCAACAAAATCCACCCCCCACCCCCCAAAAAATCCACCCCCCACCCCCCACCCCCCAACAAAAATCAACCCCGAAACAATATCCACCCCCCAACAAAAATCCACCCACCAACCAAATCCACACCCCAACAAAAATCTACCCCCAACCAAACCTAACCCCAACCAAATCCACCCCCAACAAAAATGCAGCTGTTCAGTTTTAGTTGGGTTCTAATGAGGTTTACGGAACTGAATCGCGATTTGTAGTTGAGTTTGGAAAATACGAAATGAGGTAAGAAAAACCGTTGACGAATCTGTCGTTATGATTAGTTGGGTTAGGTCTTTTTAGGTTTGGTCTACACCTAAAAGTGCAGAATGATCTACTCGTCGAGAACGGCGCAAATAAGTATGTTTTAGACAATCTTAAGTTTTTAACTTTCCATTTAGGAATTTAAGGAAAAAATCTTAGGTAAAAACCTAACCTAAAAATGACCTAACTTAACTTAACGACAACAGATTCGTCAACGGTTTTTCTTACCTCATTTCGTATTTTCCACACTCAACTACAAATCGCGATTCAGTTCCGTAAACCTCATTAGAACCCAACTTAAACTGTGCAGGTGCATTTTTGTTGGGGGTGGATTTTTGTTGGGGGGTAGATTTTGTTGGGGGGTGGATTTTTGTTGGGGGGTGGATTTTGTTGGGGGTGGATTTTTTTGGGGGGTGGATTTTTTTGGGGGGTGGATTTTTGTTGGGAGGTGGAATTTTGTGGGGGGTGGATTTTGTTGGGGGGTGGATTTTGTTGGGGGGTGGATTTTTGTTGGGGGTGGAATTTTGTGGGGGGTGGATTTTGTTGGGGGGTGGATTTTTGTTGGGGGGTGGATTTTGTTGGGGGTGGATTTTTGTTGGGGGTGGAATTTTGTGGGGGGTGGATTTTGTTGGGGGGTGGATTTTTGTTGGGGGGTGGATTTTTTTGGGGGGTGGATTTCTTTGGGGGGTGGATTTTTTTGGGGGGTGGATTTTTGTTGGGAGGTGGAATTTTGTGGGGGGTGGATTTTGTTGGGGGGTGGATTTTGTTGGGGGGTGGAATTTTGTTGGGGGTGGAATTTTGTGGGGGGGTGGATTTTGTTGGGGGGTGGATTTTTGTTGGGGGGTGGATTTTGTTGGGGGTGGATTTTTTGGTTGGTGGGGGGTGAATTTTTGTTGGGGGTGGAATTTTGTTGGGGGGTGGGGGGTGGATTTTTTGGGGAGTGGGGGGTGGATTTTGTTGGGGGTGGATTTTTGTTGGGGGGTGGGGGTGGATTTTGTTGGGGGGTGGGTTTTTGTTGGGGGGTGGGGAGTGGATTTTTTGGGGGGTGGGGGGTGGATTTTTTGGGGGGTGGGGGGTGAATTTTTTGGGGGGTGGGGGGTGGATTTTTTGGGGGGTGGGGGGTAGGGGATGGATTTTTTTGGGGGGTGAGGGGTGGGGGTGGATTTTTTGGGGGGCGGATTTTTGTTGGGGGGTGGGGGGTGGAGGTACGTAGGGGTGCACTTAATTACTTCCTCTACGTTTGCCAAATGCATGTATAAAAGTAACAAACAAGCAGTAAAAAGTTGGTTGTGTAGGATTTTATATCAGATTTAGCTTCTGCACCTGAGTAACAATAGAAATAAACCAGTGGTATTGTGCTTGCAAATACAAACAATGTTTCGATACTCTCTATCATGAAAATCTAAATAACCTAATTACAAACCAATTTCTCCAATAATTTTTAAAATAAACTTAGAAAACACAATGTTTTCAGAATGCTTTTGTTGAATGTCAAACATCTCAATCATATTGCTAACCAATGAAAATTGTCATAATGTTTTTGCATTTCATTGCTAGTACTTTAAAACTAGCCTAGCATCCTCACACTTAACCCTAGCTCAAAGTATTAGCTCACAAACATTTGAAACAAATTTTTAATCTCATTGAGTAAAATCTTTCATTAACAATAATTTACTTAAAAGCCTACAATTTATGAACATTTTTCTTATGACGTTTCAAGTTAGACGAATGTCCAAACCCTCTCCCACAGGCGTTGCAGGTGAACCGCTTTACACTAGTGTGTACAACAAAATGCACTGCTAGATCACGTTTACTGACAAAGCATCCTTTGCACTCAGAACAGTTAAAGATTTTTTCTCTCAAATGTCTCTGCACATGCTCTCGAAGATATGTTTTGAACTTGAATGTCTTGTCACACAGTTCACAGCTGTACTTTTTTTTATCAGAGTGTTTTGCATTTATGTGTCTGTTCAGATGGCCCATCTGGTTAAAACATTCTCCACAAACTTTGCAACTATGCGGCATTTCCTTCGTGTGAGAACGAATGTGACACTCAAGGTCGCGATAATGTGAAGACATATGTCCACAGAAAAGACAGCTCCAAGCTTTGATTGTACTACCTGCAGATTAAAAATCAAAAACCCTCTGTTGTTATCTAATAGAATACCCGGTTGTAAGACTTTTTACATCCTTCTTAATTACCTTGGTGCGTTTGCTGGTGTGCGCCTAGACTTTCTCTTCGGGTGAATTTCTGATTGCAGATGTTGCAGCTATACGGCTTTTCTCCTGTGTGCGTCATCATGTGTTGCTTCATGTGGCTTAATTGCGCAAATCTTTTTGGACAAAGCAGACACTGAAACGGCTTTTCGCCAGTGTGGATTGTGTCATGGCGTTTTAGATCAAGAGGCGTTGCAAAAGCCCTTTCGCAGAATCCACACCTAAAAGGCTTTTGTTTTTCATGGACCATGCTTCGATGCCGGTTTAGGGTACCCTTTTGAGTAAATGCTTTGCTGCAAACTTCGCATTTAAATTGTCTTTCTCCAGTGTGAACCATTAAATGATTTTTGTAACTGGTTGCGAAAATAACTTTTCCACAAACACTACAATCACGCATTTTTGCTGGTTTCTGCTCGCCGGAATATTTAGGCATTTTATTTGCGGAATAAAAAATTATCTTGCACAGAAAAGTTTCAAAGTGTTTCTGATAAGTACCTTACTAGACCGTAATATGTTTTTGTAGTAGCAAATTCACTTAGTAATTTGTTAATGCTTGTGTCTCAAAATGCAATTTGCTAGACAAGATACGTTGAGGGGACCGACTTGTTTTGGTGCTTGGTAAGTACTACGCAAAATAGTAACAAAATTATAATGTTGGAAAGCACTGTGAATTAATTGAGCAATATTGAACTTATGGGACTGTTCTTGAGCTCGCCCTTAACATTTGACATTCGAAGCGAGAAATATGATAGGTACGTTCCGAGTATTTGTACGCAAATCCCGTGCACTTTTCTTATTTCTACTATGCTAATGTGCTTACAAAGGTATTATGGACGGCAAAAATGCAATAGTTTCGTGGTTTAGTATTTAGTTGAAAAATGTATGCTTTCGTTGCTATATTTACAATTCTACTACAATGCTTCAACATTTTCTGTTCTAGACTAATCGGATTAGAAGACGGCGGATTGAGTGGGATTTTATGTTTCAAAAATATATGTGCACCTACGGATAACAGTTGTAAGAGAAAATGTACACAATGCAGGCGTATGTGTATAAGTTTGTGTGGATTTACACGCTTTTACTTAGAATGTTTTCTTGAAGGGCTTTACTACAGGTCTTCACCTTTCTTCCTTTAGGAACATTTCTCGAAATTTCCATTAGTGCAAACACAGCAATTTTAGAATAGTCAAAGTATGCTACGGGTGTGAATATACGAATTCATGTTTACACAAGGCTTTAAAAAATCATTTGTTAATACACCACACCATAGAAGCATATAATTGGCTTTAAGCTGCGCACTTCATTTTCCAGAAAAATTGTAATGCGTTATCAGATTTGAAAGAATTCCAGTAAATAAGCCAGCGCTAATATTTTAAGGGCTTTACCTGCCTTACCTCATATTCGAACAGCGTTTATAAACTTTTATTAGAATCAATAAAGTAGTATTCCTTGTAAAAATGTAAAACCACGAAGTCTTCAGGTATCATAGTACCAACACGATCAAAACTATAGGTAAAAAATTCCTAAAATTATACCCTTTTGTAACTAGATAACGTAGGCATCTAATAAATGGGTTGTGATCATTTTGGATATTCCAATTTTTGGGATTGCAATGAGCAAATCAATTCTATATTGTAGCAAAAACGTTTAAAATTGAAATATTACGAAAAATTAGTAAGGTGAAATGATGCTATCATTACGCTGCAAAAATACCTTTACTGTTACGCTTTTTATTGTTAAGTATTTACCTGCATAACTGCACTTAAATCGATATATATAGACTTTTGCAGGAAACAATGAAATAAGGGAAGCATTCAGACGAACGGATCAAAATTTAAATGCGAGTTATGTGGGAAGAGATTTAAAGTAATGAGGGATCTCTCAGTACACTTAATACAGCACTTGGATGAAAAAGCCTATGCTTGCTCTGTTTGTCAAAAAGTTTTTCTTACCAAGCAAAATTTGAATGATCATCATGTTGTGCACTCTGGCTTAAAACCATACGAATGTAATAATTGTGGGAAGCGGTTTGGATCTTCAACGTCTCTTTGCAGACACAAGAAAAAAGTGCACGAAAACGGAATTAACTCAGCAGTGTAATCAAAAGCATGAAATCAAACGTTTGAGGTAAATGAACATATTACATAAAATCCGTCTTGAATAGAGTCGACACTGATGCTATTAATTAAAACATTTTTCCTGTTAAATTGTTTTGGTGGCGATTTGTTAAATATTTACTTTTACAGTGAAGTTGTCTGATAGAAAAATAGATAACTTTATATTATGATCTTGGTAATAGAATAATATACGGAACTGAGTGAGGCATGTAATTTTTTAAAAATCTATTTAGCATTAATTGTTGTATAAAGTTAGTTGGTGCTCTGGGTCTTACAAGAATTCTTTGAAAAAATGATTTCATATGCCATTTAATAATAAACAGCCATGTTAAGGTATAAAGTTATAGTACTGCCGAAAAGCAAGTTTGTTTCCCAATATATTTTACTAGTTTTACTTTGCAGCTAATAAAGTAATTGTTCGCCTCAATCGCAACTTGAATTTTTATTTTGATTTGTCATAAGGTTTTATTCACACAACTTTGGAGCTGTCCTTACTGTTCTGTTTTTTGATTATTCTGTGTCAATTTGTTAAAAAAAGACCGATATTTACCTCACAATTAATTATGTTCGTTTATTTCTGAGAAGCAGCTTAAATTGTTTTTAGGAAAAATAATATTTTGTGGGGGGAAAGTCGTCGAAAATTGCATTTTTTCGACTAAAATCTGCAATCAACACTTTCGATATACGTTTGTGGCTTGCTTACTCCTAAACAAAACAAGTACTTACCAATACCGTAAATTGAATGTTTTCATGTTAAACATAAGCTTACCAGTGTGGCTTGATTGGATCTGGGTGCTAATTGTTGTTGATTGATATTGGTTTATACTCATACAGGAAAAACATATTTAAAATTAAGTAAAAGGTTTTGGTGTTTGGTAACCGTATGGTAGTTTAAATTGATTGAGTCATAACAGTCGGGTAGCATTGGCTCACTATGTGTACGAAAATATTTTGCATTTACCTATATTTTCTTAGCTAAAGCATTGACGAAGATACCAAGTACGGCACAAAATGCATTATTGCTTTCACAGTTCCTGGTATATTTCTATTTCTATCATAAACATGGCTTCCTGGTATGTGTGCTTAAGGTGGTATGTGTTCAGTCATAAATTTATCATATGTTTTAAAAAGTTGGATTTTTGTACCCCGAATAAATAAAGCGCATAAGCCTGTAATGAATTTTGATATATATGCATACATTTAAAATATGTAGGTTTACAATGTGCAGTATAGAAATGGCAACTTGCAATGTTAGCTTTTATGTGTTTAGGCCTTCTTCTGAGAAGTGGTTTATGAAGGCTTTTCATAAAATATCGTTTTTCTTTTGATTTCTGCAATTCCTGGAAATGTGAGCATTAATATTGAGGAGGTTTTATCGCTATCAGGTTATTGTAAGTTTTAATTTATGTGTTTTGTATCCACGCAACCGACTTTCAAATCGTTTATTTCCATATGCACTTGCTTGTGACTTTTATTTAGCCAAAATTGTATTAATCTTAATGCAATGATAAATATTGTTATTTTTGCAATGTTTCTAAGCTTTGTTACAAAGACAAAATTTTATTTTCCGGTAATTTTTTAATTCAAACTGGTTATGGAAAGCACCACGTCAAAACTAGAGTTAGAAAGGTGAGGTGTGTTAAGAAGTTTACTTTTTGAAATCTTCAAGTATTTCTTGCAGCATTACAATTGCACTCATCCCGTAAATTGTGTTCAGCTACAGCCACGGATTTACATGAACGTCGATTGATGAACTTGGACAAGGGTTATAATAAAATTGTTTAAAAAAATTACTTTTACACTTATTAAAATTTTCTTTCAGGGTCTTAATAAGCATAAAAATGTATTTGTATTTACAATCAAGGTTATTTTTTCCTAAAACATACAAAATTCCAATATTATATGTTTGCAACGCAAAGCATTACTCAAGGTTTTCTCGTAAACTCTTAAATGAATGATATATTTGACTGTGTTAATTTTGACTGCTTACTATGCTAATTATCTAATTCCACTACCATTTTTTCCCAAAAACACTTGTGTGCATGGCAAAAAGTTGTTGTTAATTGCTAAAACATGTTGGGTGATAGTGTTAGTTGTCTTGCATGGTACAAAATTTAATAAACATTCACATCTATATGAACCCTGCTGCTGAATCAACATACTAAAAAGAATTGCAAGTTCAAAGGTCCATGACATGTACATAATATGAGAAATCCAGAAACAGCAATACGAATTTCAAGTCACCAATTGCCTTGTTTAACTAACTAGTAAAGCGCGTAGAAAGTCACGTAGACATTTAAAATATTATGAAGGGTTTGGTTTTTGAAGGCCAAAACAAAACAAGGTACTTTACCATCAGTGTACGTATATGCATAAAAATGTTTAGAGGTCAGTTTGGTTAAATTATAGGGCTTAGTATTTTAGTTTGTTTCTGAAGAAGTGCTAATAATACGCTAGGTGTGGATTTACGATTTAAAGGCTCGATAGATGCAAACCCTTTACCAATCATTCTTCCAATGTGTCCCATAAATACACATTACCTTTGCAAATCTATTCAAGCTTAACATTTATCTCAATACTGACAGTAGTACGAAGCTCTTAGTCTTACACCGGCTGTTTCTAAATACAATTGTAGTTCTGCTAAATAAATTAAATTAGTGAAGTGGTAGTGTTGAGGATTTGCACGTGCACTGAGTGCACAACATTAAGATTAAACACTTACGTTTGTTGTTAATATTACTCAGTAGCACTAAACCAGCTCAACGTAAGCAACACATTTGATAGTGGTATTCTGTAATTGTGAGTTCTAATGTTGGAAGTGTAAAACAAGACGGTAACATTTTGAGCCCCCTACTCTCAAATCATCATGTCATTAAAATATGCTCATGTGTGTGAAATATGTGGAAAAAGCTCAGCAAGTTTAAGCGACCATAAGGTGCATACGCGTATACACACAGGCGAAAAAACCTACAAGTGTGACACCTGCAGCAAATCTTTTTCTCAACAAAGTCATTTAAATCGGCACAGACGAAGCGTTCATGAGAAACTGAAGCCTTTCAAATGTGGTCAGTGTACAAAGAAATTTCCCACAAGACATGACCTTACTAAGCATGAACGAGTCCATACAGGCGAAAAACCTTTTGAGTGTCCACTTTGTGAAATGCGGTTTTCACTAAAACACAACATGATTAAACACTTGAGGTCCCACACTGGTGAAAAGCCACACAAATGTGGAAAGTGCTCACAGAGATTTTGCCACGCGTCTGATATAGAATCTCATCAAAGAACGCACGAACGTAAGCATGCATACAAATCTAGGATTGTTTATTGTAATGTATTTCTTTATGTATTAATTAACTTCTTGTTATTGCATAATATTTTTCGTGTTATTGCAGAAAACAACCCTAAGGATTACACTTGCTTATTCTGCTTATCTGGATTTTCCAGGTTACATAATCTTCATACGCATTTACGTAGTCATACAAAGGAAAAACCTTACCTCTGCAACAAATGTCACAAAAGCTTTAGCCATTCCGGTAATTTGAGTGCTCATGTGACTTTGAAGCATTCTGAGGGAAAGAAATTTAAATGCGACCTTTGTAACAAAGGATTTAAGGTCATGAGGAACCTCAGAGCCCATATACAAAATCACTTGGGTGAAAAGCCGTACGTGTGCCATATTTGCAGAAAGGCTTTTCTTACCAAGCAAAGTCTAAATGTTCATCATGTCGTACACTCTGGAATGAAGCCATTCAGGTGCAATGAATGTGGGAAGCGCTTCGGATTTTCAAGTAATCTCAAAATACACAAGAAAAAAGTACACGGAAGTGGAAGTGGCCCAGTTCCCTAAAACGTTTTTGTGGTTGGTTAAGTTTATGAAATCCACTTTGTCTACGATATTACACATAACATGCGGCTAAGTTTTTGGATTTTTGCATAAAGCAGTATTTGATTACAACTCAGTAGATATGTTTGCTTGTTATAAATGGTAAACTTAACACAAAATTTTGCAAGCAAGGACAATTTCAACCAGAGAAAGCACAATTGCCACTTGCTTTAAACATATTTGCAAATTTTAACAAACTGTGCATTACAAGTAAGAAAGACGTAACCGACCATAATGTAAGAAGGATTGTATAGTTGCCATAGTTGGTTTCAGTTAGCCAGTTGGCCATGTTTTTTAGAGGAAGCTTTGTGGGTTTCTTAATTTGTGTTCGTTGTACAGATGTATTTGCAAATCATTAAGTGAATATTTGAATATTAATGGGTAGTCAGGAATGTAATCAGTTATGGATGTGAGAATACTTGAGTTGTTAAGAAAGTGTTTGTAATGCAAATGCAAAAATCAAGCAACTTGTTAGTAGTTAATAATGCATTGAATTATACTAAAACTTTTTGAAAATTTTTGAAAAATTTTGCTTTATGATAAATCTCTTGTAAATGATTTAAGTTTGTTGCTAATTTTATTTTTGCTACAATTACATACTTACTAGATATAAAAGCTGCATTTGGATTTCAATGTAAAAATCATTGAAACGTTGTTGGTGTTTGCTAGCACATTGCCATTGATCCTAATGGTTCGGACTAGCCAACTTTATACTGATCGAGTGTGGCGAGAAACACGTTAAGTGAGACTATTTTAGTGCTTCCATGTTTTCGTTTTTCTATCTTGAGCTGCTTTTTGCTAAGCAAAGTTAGCAGAATATTTTAACAATTAAGCGTTTTTAACGACTATGGCTAATTTAAGTATGTTTTGGTGACTTAGTTCTACCACTTGAAACTTTGGTTTTTTGAAAAAACTTTAATTAAAGTTAATTGCTATGTTAATTGGTACCCTAAATATCTCGCTTCCCCCCAGAGTGCCCGAAGATTTTTCGTCGCAAATCGAATCTCCTAACGAAGCTTTATCATACCTGCATTAAAACTCTTCGGGCACTCTGGGGGAAGGAAGATAATTAGGGTAACAATTAACATAGCAATTAACTTTTATTAAGGATTTTTTGAAAATTTAAAGTCTTGAATAGTAAAGCTAGGATACCAAAACATATCCAAGATAGCCAAAATTGTTAAAAATGCTTAATTGTTAAAATATTTTGCTAATTGTTTTAACATAATTAAATTTAAATTGCTCATAACTTGGGAACGACTTAACCAATATTGAAAATTCTTTTTATTTTTAAGTCAGCAATAATTTACTTTCACCCCAATAAAGTCATTTGGTTCAGTTTTAAAATCGCAAATATGGGCTGTCCGACTTGACGTGACTTTCACGTAAGTAATTTGTAAACGTTGTAAGTGCTTGTATCAGAAAATGAAACTTGCAAGACAGGAAACGTTGAGAGGCGGTCTTGTTATGGTGCTTAGTATGTACGATTCCAAATAGTAACACTGAAACTTATCAAATTGAAAAACACTGTGAAATACAGAAGCCGTTTTGAGACTGTTGATGGGCTCGCCTTTTACAGCTGATTTTTTAAGCGAGCAGAAAAAACGGTACGTTCCGAGTACGTTTTGTATTTGTAGGCAAATGTGGTGCACTTTTCTTGTTTTCTAAAAAAACATTTATCAATTCTAAACCAGTAAACAAATATAGTAACATACTACGATGTATCAGGAATACTGTTGTGTTGCAAACATGTTCTTAAAACTAACAAAATAAAACAAAGAAATTCTAAGAGGCACTACCTGTTGTTCATGGATAGTGTTTTTAACTTTTTCTTTACGGTTCTGAAAAATTACTCCTACACAAACGTTTACTATAGAGGTTAAATCCTTTTGGCTAGAGTATTTTATACAATTTCTTGCTTTGTAGAAAGGCATCAAACACCCAAACAGAATATTGAAGAGAATGAGGCTTTAGAACTTAGCAAGCTACTTTAAATAGCTCCCACCTTATTTTTCAAGCATTTCACATTTTACATACTGACAATACAGTGTATTGGAAACTCAACGCTCAGTTGCAAAAACATTATAGTTTCATAGCTAAAACCAAGCCTTTTCATGCAATGTACATATACGAAAGCTTTAGATACACGTATTACATCGAGAAATACCAAATGACTCTGAATCTTTTCACAATGGACCAGATAATATTGTCAGTATTATCAATGTACACACCAGCAATATAAAACGTTCTAACAAAACTCAGCATAACAAAGAGGTAATAGGAAGTCACGTAGTCTTTCTACATATTTCAAAAACTATGCTAATAATTTCCTTCAGTGCAAATCCTCAAGTTTCGTGAAAGCAAAAATACAAAGAGATTAAGTTACTCTCTCACAGTTCAGAGCTTAGTCATATTGGATTAGGCGAGGTTTTTGTGTTTGGAATTATTTCTGTGAAATGAAAAAAGTTACGCTGGATTTTGCGTTTGTACGTGGCTGTACGATTTGAAATTTACTTTGTACAAAAATGCTGTGTTTTATACAAACTCTACTATACTTGGAAAAAACCTTTATTTATATCGTTACTTCCGCATGTTATGGCACCAAAGCAATTTGCCTCGGACAATATAAGGACACAAAGCAATTTGCTGGCATCAATTGAAGGGCTCAAAGCAAATTCTACTATTTTTGTTAGGGCTCATTGTAGTGAAGGCAAACGACTAATCGCGATTAAAAAACGATTTTTGATGAAAACGTTTGAATAATCGATGTGCCCTAACTAAAATAGTAGAATTTGCTTTGAACCCTTCATTTGATGCTAACAAATTGCTTTGAACCCTTCCCTTGGTGCCAGAAATTGCTTTGGGTCCTTGTATTGTTCAAGGAAAATTGCTTTGGTGCTTTAACATGCGTTGGTAACGTTTGTATTTTCTTTTCGTAAACCTGTATACCGCAAATGTGTGAATGAGAGAGAATATGCCTATCAGTCAATAAGACGTACATAAATCTGACCGTTTTAAACAAAAAAGTTTTAGGACTAAATATATATCCCATTGAGCATTACATGCTTCTGACTAAAATAACAAGAATGCGCAACTACAGAAATAGTCCAAGAACTGTAAAAGGATTAACGCACTCTGTAAGCCCTAAGTACCTTCAAGCATGGGCAATATTATCAGTCTAGTACCAGGGGGTGAAATTTCACCCTCGTAACCTAAGTATTTTTTTTTTCAAAAAATAAAGATGGAGTGATTTTTTGTTAATGTAACGACAAAAATCTGCAAACTCTTCATTCGATGCAAAAAAATTGCGAATTCTTCGGTCATAGTTGCAAAACAATGCATCTGTTATACTTAAAATATGTAAAAATTTATTATTACAATTTTCAAAGTTCGATAATAAAAAAAGTCCGTAATACACTTGTCGGAAGGTTCCTTCAGGAGGATTGCTTCGACAATAGGGGGTATGCCTTGCTGAGATGGTAGGGCGAAATGGAAAGATGAGGCGATGAGAGGGAATAGGAAGACGGTGGTGGAGGAGATGGAGGTGATGAGTAAAAAGTACACGCCAGAATAAAGTGTACGAAGAGAACACACGGGAAGAGATTTAGTGCTCTTTCTATAGACCTGCTTTATTACCAAAGCTACTTTTAAGAAAATGACTTGAGGAAAGAAAAGGAAACAGCTCTGGAGTGTTCTTAAGGAACAATCCAACTCTGAGCTCGACGGAAAAGAGAATGCTGACACGGCGAGGCTGAGCATGCCTCTACACAGCTCAAACTGATAATTTGAGGACACATTTCGTAACACAGATTTAGGGGCATAATGATACAGAGTTATTGTATACAATACATGTTACATATAAAATACATACAAATCTAATGCCGACACACTGTAAGGTCTCTTTTTATGACTTGTATGCAAAGTACACAAAGTCTATTGTCCTCTGTTTATGCCGAATGTTATTCTCTTTTAAGTAGAGCCCCTGTTCTTACTAGAAATAAGTTTCTTTACCTGAGAAGTTTCCAGGTTGATCAAACCTTCCCAATCCCTCTGGGGCAATTTGATTCAATTGCAACCAAAACTCATTTGTCTTACATTCTTATTAATTTGCCATAAACTATATTGTCATAAGCCATTAATACCACTAGAATTCTGCTACTAGGTGCGACTATCCCAAAGAATCTGGTGAGGAGATTTCATACTGCATTGAGCATAAGCATTTTCTCCAAAAGATTGTGAGGACATTACATAATATTGTACTTGCATAAAAGTCTACCTCACAACACAAATATGCCAACTAGAGAAACAGCACTTTTTTGTAGTTTCAGACGGTGAGAATAACGTGTCTGGCGTTTTTGAAACGCACACAACAGAAAATTAAAACTTTAAATTTTACGTGATTTTGCAAATATTTAAAAATTTGAAATTATCAAGCTAAAACGCCGGACACCAGGGGTTCCGAAATATTATTTGAAAAGTATTTAAATACTTTTTCAAATACAAAATACTGTATTTTGTATTTAGTATTTGAAATACTTTTAAACTTCAAAAGTATTTTGTATTTTGTATTTCAAATACAATTTTTCAAAGTCTGTATTTTGTATTTTGTATTTCAATAACAATTTTTCAAAGTCTGTATTTTGTATTTCAAATACAATTTTTCAAAGTCTGTATTTAGTATTTGTATTTGAAAATACTTTTTAAAATTGTATTTGAAAAGTCATGACACCAAGACCTAAAAACAAGATAATGTAGTTCTAAAACGCAAGCCTGTGACAACTGCTGAGCTTACGAACTGCCAAAATAAAACATCAAATACCAATTTGCTGAGTAATTACACATGTGTATCTTTGTTTATTAAAGTTTGAGAAGCGTATATTGCTGCCTCCTTCTCTATAAAGGTCTAAATACTCCAGTTTTTAATCAACTCTAACTGATTTTTAACCTATGGCGGTGTAATTTAAAGACCACGTAGAGTAAATTTGGTAATTAAGTGTTCTTGCAACTGTTTGCTATACCCAATTCAGATTAGCTTACACGTTTTCTCTAAAGTTTATAGAACTTCTGTATTTGAAAAAGTATTTGATATTTTGTATTTGAAATACTTTTCAAACTCAAAAGTATTTTGTATTTGAAATACTTTCAAAATTTCAAAGTATTTTGTATTTTGTGTTCGAAATACAATTTCAAAGTATTTCGGAACCCCTGCCGGACACGTGATTCACACCAACTGAATCTACAAAAAATCACCATCTGAATCATTTTTAACTACTCAGCATATATGTGTAATACGGGCTTTTATAAGTAAAAAATCTCTACTGTTCTACATCAGTTTTCTTGTTTTGTTGTTGTTTTAGCTTGCAGTTTGTCAAGCCAAGAATTGGACCTGCCTTTTCTGTGGACACGTGGTTTTGTACTATCGCCAACTTAACTGGCATATTCGTTCTCACATAAGTGAAAAACCTCATAGTTGCATACGCTAGTGGAGAATCGTTTAGACATCTAAGCACTTTAAAAACACATGATGGCCAACTACTCAGACGAAAGACAGTATAAATGTGAGCTCTGCAAAAAAAACTTTCAAATATTCTTCGGAGACGGGAAGGTTGTGCGAAGTCCTTAGGGGTTTTGTTCATCGTAGAAATCATCTAATTGGCCTACCTTAGTGCTTCACTCGGATGGACTTGCTGACCTGGGACTTCTACCGCTTCGGTGCAAACTTATTTTTAGTTTATACACGTGCATGTTTTCGGCACCCATACAATTGGGAATTGGACCATTTTCCTCAAACTATTTTGCAAGACGCGACCTAACGAAACCTTGCTGTAGTAAGATTATACTGCAAAAAGTAAAAGGGTCGGCAAATTGAGGTATTTAAGGCTTTTCGTTATCAACACCAACACGTCTTGTGTCGTTATGCTGGCTGGTTTTTATTTTTATTTCTTAATTTTGGCTATATATACCTCAGCTTTAAATTAACTTTGCATTGCTTATTTCATTTAACACTAAACATCTAAATTCTTTTTATCTTATAAACCAAAAACATTCATTCAAAGAAAATCCTTCCGCTCAACCCTCATTTCTCGAACGTTTATCATTCTTCAGAAATATGGAGAAGTATTAAAGCCCATAATCCTACTTAACTGAGACCTAAATTTTTTGTTTATGAATATACATGCACTGTTGTGAAAGTACCTTGTATTGTTTTTTGGTTTTCACGAATTGAATGGATACAACTATGAACTGGTAGTTAGTTAATCCTTTAAAATATATTAAATGTCGACGTACCTGTCTGTCTATATAATAAAAACCAACTGGTGTTTTGAAATTTGTAATGCTAATCATCGATTTCCTGTAAATTTAATTTTACACTTTGGAATTTGTATTTTGATTCATTATGCTTATTTCGCAGCATAATGTGAATCAGATCTGATATATGCTGCACTTCTTACCGCATTTTGTATGCATTTTGATGAATTAAAAAATAAAATATTGTACTTTTTTCCTGTAACTAAACAAGTACGGAATTTCGTGTTTGCATAAAAGGTTTTGCTTCAGCCAGAGTCAAATGAGATCATCGTACGGGCCACTAGAGGGCTACAATTACAATTAAGAAAGTAGAACCCTACATACAAATTTAGGCTCTTCCGTAGTAGCAGCAACGTCGTGAAACGTTGCAAAGCATATTTAATTTGCAAACAAAAAATTGAAATGGATGATATCTGCAAAGCCTTTAACGAAAATAAAAAGTTTGCTTTCGTGTTGCCACCTTCCTAGTGTGATAGCCTGATTCAAACCAATCCCAAAATTGACAGCAAAAGAATCGATTTTAGTTTCAAAGCGGATTCTAAGTTTTCAGACCGACTTTGTTTTGGAATTCTTGATAGAGTCGACGGCTTAAAAGTGTTGTGTGTATGGAGAACATTTGAGTAAATATTGCAAAGTGTAACTTTTCCGGGACAAAAAACGGTTTAAGTAAACATCCAGCTTAAACTTGACAGTAACTTGCTGGCGGTTTTTACAATTTGGACTGATGGATTAAGGTTAGTGTTCTACACTTTACTTAATAGATTTCTCACAACGTTTACATGTTCATTTACACATGGTTATACAAAAGCTAGAGAATTTTCACTTAAGGTGGAGGAAGTTTTATTGTAGATAGTCAGATTTTTCGAAGGCACTCCATTTCCACAATGCCACAGGTATCATGGACAATTAACAATAGAAGCATGTTATAGAAATATATAACTCCAGACTACTAATGAAAAATGATTCTTTGAATTCTGTATTATTTGATTTTGATGTCACACAAATTCTACTGTTCAATTCAAAATGTGTTGTATTTCAATATTAAGTACTATTTACAATTATTGAAGATACTGAAGTCCAAATACAGAAAGTAACAAGTATCCAAGCAAACACTAGACAACTTGAAGCATTCTTTAATGATTTTGGTATATTACAAATCATGTTTTCAGTTTAAAGCTACAGTCACAAAACACTTCAGGCTTTTGTGGAACCAGAACTGCATGTTATGCTAATTGGCAAAACGAATTTATAAACCAAGAATGCCTCATTGATAGACAGATCTCTGATAGCGTGTTAAGTTCTACAACAGTGTAAAACATATCTCATAAGGGATGCCATTAAATGTCGAAGAGATGATGTGCGAAAAAGTGTTGGTTGCTTGTTTTTGTTTAATGACATGCATACACAACAGTATAACGTTGGTTGTGTAAGGTTTTATGTAAGATTTAGCTTCTTCACCTAAGTTACAATGAGCATTTTTTTGAAAATCTCCAACTTTTTTCTTCATACTCTCCAAAACGTACCAAACTTTCAGGATTGATAAAATAGCATATTAAACTCACAAATCTGAAGTACTGGCTCGAGATGTTGTCATAATTTGAAAAAATCGCAAAAATACTGAAAAAAATGAGTTGTCCCAGCTGAACATCTGTAACTTTTTTTGTCTTACAACAGAAACCTACCAAACTTTGCATGCATATACACTACTAACTAAGTTATTTTGCTGCGGAGTATCAAGTTGCCCCGTTGGCAATCGAGAAAGTTACATCAGATTTAGTGCCAAATTTTTATTTTTCTTCTCAAAAAACTTAACCTACCAACCACTAAAAATAAGTATTTTCACAAAATGAAATGATGACTAAAATACCACTACTATGGTGTAATAACTGCCACAAGTCGCATGTGAAAATCTCAAACCACTGTGAAGAAATCAGGGGTTAAGTACAAAAAAACGTGAAATTTTCATGTATAATTTTAAGCAACTTTTTTTGAAAAGTGTCAAAAATTTTGTTTTTTCGGCTTAATACATAGAGCAGTTTATGTTGTATATTTATTTGAAAGATTTATTTAGTTTTGACTTTTTAGTCAAAAGCTATGACAATTTGAAATTTGTTTGTTGCTAATGCCAGGGTCACAACCTTTCAAATTTCACATTGTCATAGCTTTTGACTAAAAAGTCAAAACTAAATAAATCTTTCAAATAAATATACAACATAAACTGCTCTATGCATGAAGCCGAAAAAACAAAATTTTTGACACTTTTCAAAAAAAGTTGCTTAAAATTATACATGAAAATTTCACGTTTTTTTGTACTTAACCCCTGATTTCTTCACAGTGGTTTGAGATTTTTACATGCGACTTGTGGCAGTTATTACACCATAGTAGTGGTATTTTAGTCATCATTTCATTTTGTGAAAATACTTATTTTTAGTGGTTGGTAGGTTAAGTTTTTTGAGAAGAAAAATAAAAATTTGGCTCTAAATCTGATGTAACTTTCTCGATTGCCAACGGGGCAACTTGATACTCCGCAGCAAAATAACTTAGTTAGTAGTGTATATGCATGCAAAGTTTGGTAGGTTTTCTGTTGTAAGACAAAAAAGTTACAGATGTTCAGCTGGGACAACTCATTTTTTTCAGTATTTTTGCGATTTTTTCAAATTATGACAACATCTCGAGCCAGTACTTCAGATTTGTGAGTTTAATATGCTATTTTATCAATCCTGAAAGTTTGGTACGTTTTGGAGAGTATGAAGAAAAAAGTTGGAGATTTAAAAAAAAAATGCTCAATCGAGTCAAATCAACGGTATTGCGCTTGCAAATACAAACAATGTTTCAATAGTTCATACCTTGAAAATTCAAGCAAATATATGAGCAGAATTAAGAACTAATTTCATCTGTATTTATTTACAAATAGTTTACAAAACAGTACATTTTATTTAAAATGCTTTTAAAATGTCGAAAAATTCCACTTTTCTTAACAAACAAGGGCAATTAGCATAATATTTTCGCATTTGTATTATTATATTTTTCTAAATACTTTACCACTCTCATACGTAAGCCTATCTTAAAAGCACTAGATTGCGTACACTTGAGTTAAAGTTTTTAATCACTGTGAATAAAATACTTCATCGATAATATTCTATTTAAAATCTTATAATTTAAGAACATTTTTCTTATGACGTTTCAAGTTAGACGAATGTCCAAACTTTTTCCCACAAGAGTCGCAGTTGAATCGCTTTACTCCAGTGTGTACGACAATATGCATAGCTAGATTGAATTTAGTGAGGAAGCTCTGTTTGCACTCAGAACAGTTAAAGAGTTTTTCTCCCAAATGTCTTTGCACATGTTCTTGTAGGTGTGGTTTGGACTTGAATGTCTTGTCACAGAGTTCACAGCAGTACATTCTCTTGTCCGAATGCTTTCCATTTATGTGTGTCTTTAGGCTGCTTATACGGTTAAAACATTGTGCACAAACGTTGCAACTGTGCGGCTTTTCCTTTGTGTGAGAACGAATGTGACACTTAAGGTCGTAGTACTGTGAAAGCATATGTCCACAGAAAAGACAGCTCCAATTCTTGATTCTACCAACTGCAGAATAAGGATAAAAAGCCTTTAGTTATTATCCGGTGTAATTGACTTATTATAACCTTCCTAAATTACCTTGGTGCCTTTTGTAGTGTGCGCGTAGGCTTCCTTCTTGGGTGAATTTCTGATTGCAGATGTTGCAGCTATACGGTTTTTCTCCTGTGTGCGTCATCATGTGTTGCTTCATGTGACCCAGCTCCGCAAACCTTTTTGGGCAAAGTAGACACTGAAACGGTTTTTCGCCTGTGTGGGTTCTCTGGTGGCGGTTTAACGATTGAAATGTTGCAAATTGCTTGTCACAAAATCCACAGTTAAAAGGCTTATGTTTTTTATGAACCACACGTCTATGCCAATTTAAATGTCCCTTTTGAGTGAATGTTTTGTTGCAAAGTTCGCAGTTAAATCGTCTTTCTCCTGTGTAAATCATCAAATGGATCTTGTAATAACTTGTTGCAATTCGTTTTCTACAATGACTGCATTCACGCAGTTTTGCGGCCGAATTTGTGCTAGTTTGGTTTTCCATTTAAAGTATTGCAACGATGGAACACTAGTGCACAGGTCAACTCGAATATAGATTCGGAACAATTTGGTACTAGAACATAAATTGTTGAAATAGGCAACTGATTTCTGATTTATTAGTTCGTGAATTATGAACGTGCTCTTGCTTTAGATTTTAACGTGCAAGGAAAGAAGTGTTTCTTGACGAGTACTAATATTGCTGAGGTGCTTGGCGCGTACAATCTGGCGTATATTGAGAAACAAATAAGTAGGGAAGAACACTTGAGTTTTTATAGGGGCCAAAACATAGACGGCTGATGATATTGTTTCACGAAGTTGACCATATTACATATGAACGTTATAGAGAAAAAGGTATGGTTAAGCCATCATTGCTAATCCTATTCGTACTCCAAGATTTTAGTGTCAGGTACCACAAGTTCTCGATGTGTACGCGATTGCACATTGCACTGCAGTAACTTCGTATTTAACTGAAGTACTAAACAAGTACAAAGGACTGCGATTTCTAAGAATATGTTAATCCTTTTGCCGTACTTGACTTTTTTATTTTGAGCATTGCCGTTCCTGAAATAGTATGCCTAACGTTTCAAATATTTTTATTTCTGCAGAAAAGTTTTTGAAACTTTGGTCTTCCCAGAACTAATCGGATTTATCTACAACGGGTTAGATTAGTAATATAAGTTGAGATAAATGTTTCAACTGATATGAACGTAAGGTATAATTGTATAAGAGGTGCAATACAAATTCGGTAAGCATGTTAGTTTATTTGGATTAGAGATATTTTTCTCAGATATTTCCTTGTAAGGCATTAACAGAAAATTTCTAAGTTTTTTTCTTTAAAAATACTTGAAATGAATAAATCTGCTGGCATGATAATTTTTCGTTATTAGAGTTTAGTACTGACAACCTTTATGCTCAAACCATTATTACTACTGCTCACAAGTGACTATGGTATAGCAGATTTTTAAATGCAAGTGATATGTTGCATAAAGCGCAATGCATGGCTCTGTTGTTACCTTGTACACACCTACAAGTTGTTCACTCTCACTTAACAGAATAACTAAACCAGAGAGTGTCAGTATTACGAGTTCTGTTGCAAAATCGTAATGCTATAATTGAAAAAAGTGGACTCTCAAAGGCTTGTCTCCTGTGTGGGTTCGTACATGGCTAGTAAGTTCTGATCTTGTCGAAATTCGTTTTTCACACTGACTGCACTTGAAAGCTTTCTGTTTCTCATAACCGCTTCGTATGTGGCGATTTAAATTACTTTGTCAAGGAAAATGTGTGTTGCAGAAATCACACTTGTAAAGTTTTTTGCCTGTGTGTATCCGCATATGCATTTCGTGGTTGCTTAAAGATGCTGAAATTTTTCCGCATATCTTACGTTTGTGAATGTTTTAGTGACATGATGTACTGAAAGCGGTCAATGGGAAATGCAACTGTTTAGTCCACTAGTTTAAATGCCATTCAATGCAAATCGCAGCAATATTTTTTGAAACCATTCGTCTGACATCCGTAGACCCACAAGCACTTAGGTTTAATATTCTGCAATATACAAGTAAATACGTAGAGAATTAGGTTCAGTAAAATGATCAATAGAATTTTAGTTCAAACTTAATTTCGATTTGTTTCGGAACAGTGGCGGGCGGCTTAGAATTTTTGTAAAAGGTCAACTATCTCTAAACTTATGTTTACGTCATAAAGCACCAAACATTTGGCTTAAATCTTTTGGATATTTAGTCGGCAATATTATTTGTTTCAAAATATTGAATAGCCCGTTGCAACCGGAGTTTTCAGAGTTAGCTACAACAACCTTCTCAGTTTAAAAACAAGGTATGTACGTGTGTTACATTACAAGTTGAGAATACCTTAAGTTATTTGAGCGACTGAGTGAGTGTATATTACCATTTACAGATTTTAATTTGAAATGGATTTGATAAATGCATTGTTATTAATATTATTGATTTTAAATAGGCATTGTAAAAATATCATGTAAAAATCCAATTACCTAAACCTTTTTGAGAAATCATGTTGGAGTGCAGGTCTTGTGGAATGGTGTAAAGTCATAAACAATTTATAAGTGCAGAATTGTCAGTACTGAAATGTCAGGAAATGAATAAACTCAAATTGAAATTTTTTACACTTCATATTACAATAGTGTATGCTTCCAAGTAAAGCTGACTTAATATACTTGCATGCATAGGCAACCAAAGAAAACATTTTATTAGTAATCGACAGATTCCTTCTAATTTCCTATTTCGGCCGTCCGTCCGACCGCGTTTTTCTCCAAAGTGGCTAATCAGATTTCAACTGAATTTGGTATACAGACTCTGGTAATCCTCGGACAGAACCCTATTGAATTTCAAGTCAATAGGTCAACTCCAAAGGTCACAAACGGTCCAACATTTTTATATATGACCTATATCATGCGACACATGATTTTATGTCCATTCTTCACCAGAACTACAAATCCACAGTCCGTTTGTTAAAATTTAACTATTTAGGCCCTGATTTTGGGCCTTATATGTTAAATTTTCCAAATTAATGGATGTATGCTGTGCGACACATGATTTTAGGTCTATATTTGACCAGGATTACAAATATGAGGTCCGTTTGTTAAAATCCGTTGATCCGCGGTGCCGATGGCCCCAAATATCCACGGGGCCAAAGGCTCCAAATATCCAGGGGGCCGAATGCCCCAATTATCCACGGGCCCCGAAGGTCCCGAAGTCGATTCCTACTTACTCCATTTGCCAATCGTTGATTTAGTTTTGGTTATAAAAATATTTTTGCAAAACTAGGTAAGTTAGTTAAAAAGGAAAAACATATGCAAATAAAGATGCACCATCGGACGGACACTTTTACAATTAGTAATAAGAACGTAGAACCCCACATAAAAATTAAGATTCTTCCTTATTACTAGCAACGTCGCGAAAAGTCAGGAAGCATGTTTAATTTGCAAACGACTACACAAAAAATTGAAATAGAGGATATCTGCAAAACTCTTAATGAAAGTAAAAGATTTGTGTGTTGTAACATCCTCAGTGTGACAGCCTGATACAAACCAATCCAAAAATTGACCGCAAAGGAGTCGACATTAGGTTCAAAGCGAATATTAAATTTTCAGACCGACTTTGTTTTGGAATGCTTGATAGAGTTGAAGGCTTTTAAGAGTTGTGTGTATGGAGAACATTTGAGTAAATAATAAAAAATAACGTTTTCAGGACGAAACACGGTTTAGGTAAACAGGGAGCTTAAAATTGCCAATAACTTGCTGGCGGTTTTTATAATTTGGACCAATGGATTAAATTTAGGGTTCTACACTTTATTTCTGAGTCAGAAGTTCTGACCACGTTTACATGTACATTTACACATGGCTATACAAAAGTAGGGGAATTTTCACTTAAAAAGGACAAAGCTTTACAAGCAGATAGTCAGAATTTAGGAAGGGAAACGCTTTCTGCAATGTCACGGGTGTGATGGTCACATAACCATTGAAGCATGTATTAGAAATATATAACTCCAAACTACTAATGGAAAAAAATACTGTGAATTCTAATCTATTTGATTTTGATGTAACATACATCCAACTGTTTAATTCAAAACGTTTTGTATTTCTATATTAAGAACCATTTGCATTTATTAGCGATAACGAAATTCAAGCACGAAAAGTGACAAAATCCAAGCAAATACTCACCAACAAGAAGCATTTGTCAACAATTTTGATATGTTACAAAATATTTTTTCACTTTAAAAGTAATGTAACGAAACAATTCAGGCTGCTCTTGAACCAGAACTGAATGTTATGCTATTAAATAATAAAATGCAAAAAAGTATGGCTTGCTTGTTCTGGTTGACTGGCTTGCATACACAAACAGTATAAAGTTGGTTGTGTAAGGTTTTATGTAGGATTTAGAATCTTCATCTAAATTAGAATCAAATCAAACAAATGTTAGTGCGCTGGCAATAATGCTAGTGTTTCAATGATTTCTACCTTAAAAAAGTGAAGAAAATGTGAGCAGAACTAAGAATAATGTCATCTGTATTTATTTACAAAGAATTTGTAAAACAGTTGTTTTTTTCGGAATGCTTTTAACATGTCAAAACATTCAAATTATCTTATTAACGAGGGACAATTCGCATAATATTTTTGCGTTTGCATCAGTAGTATGTTCTATCTAACAAAAGTACTCTAGTCTCCTCATACATAAGGCTAGCTCAAAAGCAATAGTTCACAAATAACTGAGCCAAGATTGTAATCACTGTGAATAAAGTACTTCATCGACAATATTTTATTTTAAACCCTGCAATTTATGAACATTTTTCTTATGACGTTTCAAGTTAGACGATTGTCCAAAGTCTTTCCCACAAGCGTCGCAGTTGAACCGCTTTACACCAGTGTGTATGACATTATGCTTTGCTAGCTCGCATTTACTGACGAAGCTTTGCTTGCACTCAGAACAGTTAAAGAGCTTTTCTCCCAAATGTCTCTGCACATGCCGCTGAAGGCATGTTTTGGACTTGAATGTCTTTTCACACAGTTCACAGCAGTACTTTCTTTTGTCAGAGTGTTTTGCATTTATGTGTCTGTTCAGATGGCCTTGCTGGTTAAAACATTCTCCACAAGCGTTGCAACTGTGCGGCTTTTCCTTTGTGTGAGCACGAATATGACAATCAAGGTCGGCACAGTGTGAAAACATATGTCCACAGAAAAAACAGCTCCAAGCTTTGATTTTACTCACTTCAGATTAAAGATAAAACACATTGAGTTAATAGTTAATGGAATATCTGGTTTTAAAGACTTTTTATGTCCTTTCTAATTACCTTGGTGTGTTTGGTGGTGTACGCGTAGGCTTCCTTTTTGGGCGAATTTCTGGTTGCAGATGTTGCAGCTATACGGCTTTTCTCCTGTGTGCGTCATCATGTGTCGGTTCATATGGCTCAATTGCGCAAACCTTCTTGGACAAAGTAGACACTGAAACGGCATTTCGCCTGTGTGGGTTGTCTTATGACGGATTAGATTACTAGATGTTGCAAATTGTTTATCGCATAACACACACATATAATTTCTTTCTTTTTCATGAACTGTGCGTCCATGCCTGTTTAAATTTTCTTTATGACTGAATGCTTTCCTGCAAAATTTGCATTTAAATGGGCGTTCTCCAGTGTGAGTCCTCAAATGAGCTGCGTAGTTATTTGATATAGTTGATTTACCACAAACACCGCATTTACGCTTCTTTGCATCTGTCTGCTTGCTTACTTTGTTTTCCATTATACTTAATGCAACAACAAAGTGTCGTGCACAGGTCAACTTGAAATTAGTACCGATTATACCCTTCACTACAGTGGAAGTTTATCTATAAACAAACTCTTTTCCTAAGTGTATTTGATAAGAGTGCTGGTTTCTCAGTATTCAACTTGCAAGACAACTAGCATGGAGGGAGCTGTCTTCTTTCTGTATTAGTTGGTTACTCACTGCTAATATTAAACAATGCGAGAGAACCATCAATACGAGAATTATTTTTTAAAAGTTGAGGGTTTAGTCTTATGCATGTAACTTCTAATGTCTGGCATACATAGTTCAAATTTAACAATAATCCTTTTCTACCCGGCACGATATTGCTCGCAGGTACTCAAGATTCTGGTATATATGTGCATTTGCTTTGAATTCAGTTTTTGTCTAAGCCAGAGAACTCCTAAAATGCATAAAATGCACTAATCCGTGTGCAGTTCTTAGAATACATGTGTGTTTGAGTATATCCGTTCTAAATATCAGTAGTAAGCTTAGCGTGTTATAAGCTTAGCAGTACAGCGAATTTGTCAAATTGCCTTAATGTTTGAACTAATCGGATTTATTTACTACGGATTGAATCAACAATTTAGACGACTATTAGTATATCAGCTTATTCAATTTGGCTTAGATTTCGTTATTTACGACGCCCATTTGGATTTTAATTTAATTGGAACATGGAGGGATTTGCTTCTTAAGAATAGTTTTATAGCTGGTTGAATATACTATGCTAGGCGGGCCAAATTTTTATTACCACAAAGTATTATAATTTTTGTTATGTCTTAACCTCACCGGATTTGTGTACTACTTATTGAAGTAGCCGTCTACGTTTTGATTTTTTCAACTTAAGCACCTCAAGGGAGCAGGTATATAAGGTACACAATCATATTATGCTACTTGCAAGCCCATCTGGATTTAAACCCTTTTTCTCAGAATGCCTTTTTGTAAAGCTTTAGTAGAAACTCCAATCCATTTGTTGTACAGTTCTAGGAAGTTTTAATATTGCTAGCAAATGAATTTTATCATAGTCAAAATTTAATACTTTGTGTGTACCTTAAATTTCCAATTTCTCCAAATCCTCTTGTACAGCTAAAGGATTTCTTATATATAAACCACTGCGAAAATATTTAAAAATATCGTCAATCTTATGAGATGTAAGCAAAAGGTTTGGTATTAAGCTTGGTATATCACTATACAGTTTTGAGAATAAGTAGACAGCAGTACAGCATATTATAGCTATTATACCTCATCAGTTACATCCTCCCGCCTTACTTTCCACCTCAACCAGCAGAATTTTATCAAAAATTATCAAAAGTAGTTTAAAGTAAAATGATTGAAGTTGCGAACTAAATACCTGTGTTGGAAAATTTAAATACTCTGCTTATTAAAAAATTATATGCGTAAAACAAATATTTGGGTGTTTACCTGAATATGCTTATAGAATTTCGAAAATGCGTATGTATAGGGCATAAACAAGTATAACATACAGTTATTGTTGAACCTCGGCCAGTCCTATGTCACATTCCAAATCACTACGGTAGAGTAACAAACTGATGGACCTGGCATACAGGTAGCTAAGTTTTGAAATACTGACCTCAAAATATGCATCATGGTTTTTGGTACATTTCTAATGCAAATGCGATTTTGTAGGTGGGTAAAAAATAATAGTTCAGAAAAAGATAATTTTTACGTTGATTACAGTGTGATTTCTGCACCTGTGATTTTGCACAAATTTTAATTTGCTGTAGCTTAAGAACCAGGCCAAATAAAAAATTCTAAAAAATAGCCCTCCTAGACATTTTAATGTAGTTTCATAATTGGTATTCATTTTGGACACTGGTCATCACCTGAATTTTTTTCCACAGAATACGAAAGTCAGATTTTAAACACTTAACTGACAATAACTTTTTAACGAAAGATTTTTGACGGCTAAAACTTCAGATTTATAGATTTTGGAGGTCCCTTTAACTTTTTAAATAAAAATTAGACAACAAATTTTTTGGGGGGTCAATCACAAAAAATAACACCCTTAATAGATTTCTCCCAGCGCTTACTTGTACATTTACAAATGGCTATAGAAGGAGAATTTTTTCTAAAAGTGGAAAAATGTTTATTGTAGATAGTCAGAATTTAGGAAGGCACACCATTTCCACAATGCCACGGTAATCATGCTCACATAATAATTAAAGCATGTTAAAGAAATATATAACTCCAACTATTAATGAAAAATGATTCTGCGAATTGTATATAATTTGATTTTGATGCCACAGAAATCCAACTGTTAAACTCAAAAGGTTTTGTACTTCAATATTAAAAACTATTTGCTTTTATTGACGATAATAAAATCTAAATATGGCAAGTAACAATATCCAAGCAACTACTCACCAACAAGAAGCATGTGTCAATGATTTTGGTATATTACAAATCCTGTTTTCAGTTTAAGACTATTGTAACGAAACAATACCGGCTTTTCTTCAGCCAGTACTGAATGTTATGCCATTAAAATAATACAATTTTATAAAACAACGATGCCTCATTGACAGACGGCTCTCTGCTCACAACTTGAGTTGCACAACAGTGTAAAACATTTCCCATATAAGGTGCATTTCAATGGCGTTAAGCTGATGTGCGAAAATGTGTGCGATTCTTGTTTTTGCTTACTGACATGCATGAAAAAAATTATAAAGGTGGTTATGTAAGGTTATATGTAAGATTTAGCTTCTTCACTTGAGTTACTATCAAACCAAACCAATGGTACTGTGCTTGCAAATACAATGTTTCAATAATTTCTACCTTGAAAATTTAAATAAAGTATCAGCAGAATTAAGACCAAATTTCTTCTGTATTTATTTACAAAGAATCCAACAAGTAGTACATTTTTTATGAATACTTTCAACATGTCAAAACATTTCAATTGTCTTAATAATAAGGGACAATTTGCATAATGTCTCTGCATGTGCACTATAAGGTTTTTCTACGTACTCCAGCATCCTCATATATAAGAATAGATCAAAAGAACTAGTTCACAAACACCTGCGCTAAGGTATTTAATCAATGAGAAAAAATACTTCATCGACAATACATTATTCAAAACCCTATAATCTATGAACATTTTTCTTATGACCTTTCAGGTGAGACGACTGTTTAAAATCTTTCCCACAAGCGTCGCAGTTGAACCGCTTAACACCAGTGTGTATGACAATATGTCTTGCTAGGTCGCATTTAGTAACAAAGCTTTGTATGCACTGAGAACAGTTAAAGAATTTTTCTCCCAAATGTCTCTGCATATGCTCTTGAAGGTTTGGCTTGGACTTGAATCTCGTGGTCAAACAGTTTTCGAACTAGTAGTTTATGTTGGATTGTGTGGGGGGATTGGTGGTGTGATGTATGTTGGACGGGTGAGGTTGGAATAAATGTAATATGGAGTGAAAAATATGAGGAGTTTCATTAGGTGAGAAGGGATTATGGATGTATGGTAAGTGGTTTGGTTAATATTTGAAAATGATTTTTGTAAGTTTATATGTGTGATTTATAATTAATGATGTTTTTAGTTTTTTATAGAGTTTGTGTGTTATATTGGTTTTGAGTGTAGTGTTAAATTTTTTATAAGGATATAGTAATGGGGGGGGTGTGGTTGGGTGGTGAGGAGGGTGTAAGGTGTATGGTGTTGGGGGGTTTGATATTGTGAAGAGTTTAGAGGGGAGAAGGGGGGAGGGTGATGGGGGGGAGGGTGTTGTAGATTTAAAGAGTTAGGGGGGGGATTTGGTATAGGTTTAGGGAGGGGAGGAATGGTGGGGGAGGAGGTGGGGTAGATGGTGTGGGGATTGGGGGGGATTTGGGAGGAGAGATTTAAATATTGAGTGTGGGGGGGTGGATGGGGAATGGAGTATGGAAGGGGGGTTGGGGGGGAGGGAGTGGGTTTGAGGAGGGATATAAAATGGGTTTGGGGAGGGAGAAGGGGGGGTTATTGGTTTGGGGTGGGTTGGGGAGGGGTATTGTGTTGGGGGAATATTTATAGTTTTGGTAGATGGGGAAGAGGGTGAATGGGGTGGGAATAGATTTTTTGTTAAGAATATGTTTGAGGGGGGTTGGGGGAAGGTTATGTTAAGGGTTGTGTGAGTTGTAGAGTTTGTAGTAGCAAACCAATTTGGTGGTTGGTTGGTGTGTACTCTTACGAACAGTAACACTGCATATTTTAACATAGGAAAACACTGTGAATTAGAGAAGCGGTTTTGAATTTATGGGATTGTTTATGGGTTCGTCATTTACACTTGACTTTGACTTGACAAACGAGCAGAAAATATGGTACGTTTTGTATTTGTACTCAAATGCGGTGCACTTTTCTTATACTATAAAAAATTTTCATCACGTTTAAACCAGTAAACATCCAGTAAAATAATACGATGAATCAAAAATATTGTTGTGCTGCAAATATGTTTTAGGAGCTAACAAAACAAAATAAAACAAGGAAATTCTAAACGGCACAACTTATTTTGCATTGATAGTTTTTATAACATTTTATTTACTGTCCTGCTAAGGTGCTCCGAGACAAATGTTTTACGTATACACCTCAACCGAATGTTGAAGAGAATGACGCTTACAATCTCAGCATGCTGCTCTAAATAGTTTCCGCCTTTGGGCAAAGTCTAAGTCTTTCGGCAAAAACATTGTGTGTTCTGACTACACAGTGTATTGGAAATTCAACCCTCCGATGGAAAAATATTTCATAGCTAAAACTAAGCTTTGTCTTGCTACGTACATGCAGTGCTGTAACTTTGGCACGGATCGACCACTCCGATCCACTCCCCGCTCCCTTATAAAAAATCCGTACCGATCCGACCCGATCCACAAATTATGTGGTGTGGTAACCGATCCGCACCACACCGATCCACGAACCCTCAAAACGCGGAACCGCACCGATCCACTCCACTCCTTGAAGCTTATGAAATTCTACCGCTCCGAACCGAGCCAAACCGCACCACTCCGCTCCGCACCATACATTTTCCTCAAACATGTTTATTATTCATTACAAAATGCAATGAAACTAAGAACTGTAACAGCTACTTGGTCACTAGGCTACTACTGACTACCAACCTAGATTGTTGGTCAGTAGTGGTATGTACCTGACAAAGACAGTAGTATTGCTTCTAGAGTTATCTTAATCAACATTAGCTCCTTACATCAGGAGACGGCACAGTAGACAGTATAACTGAACTAATTGATTACCTTCGTGCTCTTTCCAATAATCTAGCGGTCAACAATTGATAAAGGTTTTCCGAAAATAAATGAATCTGAACCTCTGCTTGAACTAAAGAGGACAGTTTAAATCTTGTGACACTACATAACACAAGACTGAATCCCGCGTGGTGCGGCTGCAGTGGAAGAAAGTAAGACAAGTACAGCCAATATTGTGCAACGTGGTTTTTGGTGACAAGAAATGTAGCATGCATCTAAGTTCCTCTCAAACCGATCCGCACCAATCCGTACCAATGAAAACATGTAACGTAACCGCACCGATCCGTGCCGATCCGGACCTTGCTCGAATATGTACCCGAACCGCTCCGCTCCCGATCCGCGGATCGGTGCGGGATCGGATCGGGTGCGGTAAAAATCGCACCGCCGGTGCGGAGCGGGTCACCAAGTTACAGCACTGCGTACATGTAGCATAACTTTAGATACACATATTACATTGAGAAAACCAAACAAACAACCTAATCATTTTACAAAAAATCAGATAATATTGACAGTACTACCTAGTGCACATCAGCAATATAAAATGTTCAAACAAACCTTTGCATAACAAATGTATTAGGAAGTCACGTAGCCTTTCTACATATTTATTTCAAAGATTAAGCTAATAGTTTCCAGCAGTGCATATCCTCAAGTTTCGTGAAAGGAAAACAACAGATACAGATTAAGCTACTCCCTGACAGCAGTTCCTGTAAAAGTATATGTACAAAACGTTCAGAGCTTAGTCATATCGGAATAGGCGATGTTTTTGAGTGTGGAATTGTTTCTGTAAAATGAAAAAAGCTACGTTGGTTTTTGGTTTTGTACGTATGATTTGAAATTTACTTTGTACACAAATGTTGTCTTCCTACAAACTCCAATCTACATACTAAAGAATAACGTTTTTATACCCTGTTTGTGTGGTATATTTGTATTTTTCTTTTCCAATTGTGAATACCGTGAACGTGCGAGCGAGAATGAATATACCTATAATCCATTGAGAGGTACATAAATCCGACTTTTTAAACAAAAACATTTTAGGAATAAATACATATCACAAAGAGCACTACATGTATCCTGACTAAAATGCACAACTATAGAAATATTCCAAGTATTGCAAAAGGATTAACGCATTCTGTAAGTCATAAGTACCTTGAAGCATGGGCTACGAGTATGGGTGATCAAACTTGTAAAGTATCCTTCTTTTTGTGTATTTCAATAATCCACTGTGTAAAACAATCCTTTCGACCGTTCATATTTTTGCTTTAAAAACCTTACTGTGTTCACCATTATTGTAGTTCTCCATTATGCTCGCGCAGTATATACCTGATTACAAAAGAAGACGAATGATTTAAAGCTCCCTTCCTTGCAAATTTTGTACTGAAGTTGTACCATTATTTCCAGCATTAACACAGGTTTAGTTTTTTGGTTACTACAAACACTTATGCACTAGTAGATTGTTGCTACTGAGCGAATGTCAAGTTTCAAGTTGACCTGTGCTCAGTTTTGCAGGAAGCGAAATGGAAAACGAATTCAGCAATCCCAATGAGGTAAACTTGCGTAAACGCAGTTTTTGTACAAAACTAATTACAAAGAAAAATTACATGGCTCATTTACGGGTTCACACAGGAGAAAAACCATTTAGGTGCGAAACTTGCAACAAGATATTCAACCAACAGCAACATTTAAAGCAACATACACGCACAGTTCATGAAAAACAGAAACCTCTTATCTGTGGTCTTTGCGGCAAGAAATTTGCAACATCTCAAATTTTAAGCCGCCATGAGAGAACCCACACAGGCGAAAAGCCGTTTCAATGCCAACTTTGTCCAAAAAGGTTTTCTCAGTCGTGTAACATGAAGACACACATGATAACGCACACCGGAGAAAAGCCGTATATCTGCAACATCTGCAAGCAAAGATTCACCGTAAAAGGAAGCCTAACAAGGCACCACGAAAAACATCGTGGTAATGAAAACAAAATTGAGAACTCCAAGAGTTTGTCGTGGCTATATATGTTTCGTTTTTGTAATTTGCAGTTAATAAACTTTCCAAATGGAGCTGCGTTTTCTGTGGATCTAGCTATTTGGATCACAGCAGTTTTACTTATCACATCCGTTCTCATACAAATGAAAAGCCTCATAGTTGCAACGCTTGTGGAGACTCCTTTAGCGTAAATAGCACTCTGAAAAAACACTTTACGAGAAAACATTTGGAAGAAGAAAAACACAATTGTGAACTGTGTGACAAGACCATCAAAGACAAGGTTTATTTGCACGAGCACATGCGTAGACATTTGGGAGAAACTTTGTTTAGCTGCTCTAAATGCGACCAGAGATTTTTCAGTAAACATGATTTGGCAAGACACACTGTCAAACACACCAGTTTCAACCATTCGGATTTTTTATTTATGGGAAACACTTTCCCCGCTCGGAAAATATAAGGAGTTATAAAAGATTCCTTCATCAATGATACATTAAAAATATCATCTAAGAAGCACACTATTCAAGACTGGCCAGAGAACATGTCTTGGTTTTAAACAAGAGCCTTTCAGATTTTCACTATACGATTATTTAAGCTATGTAAAATGCTTGCATTGGAAATTAAGAAATGATTTGCTACAAAATGTTACTGATTACCAAGCCAATGTAAATGTTGATGAAGTCTCATATATTTTTCATTCTGAAAGAGGAAATTGTGGAAGTGTAGTTAGTGTACAGAAACCTATGCCAGAAAAACAAAACTCAATAAAGCGTTAAGAGACCGGAGTAATGGCAAATTTATATTTAGGTCTTTTGTATATGGTATTGTATCGGTTTAGCCTCTCGCTGCTATACTGTGGTAGTAGACACACCGTAAAAACCACATTTTTGAAGTAAGTGTTTTGAGTACCAACAACCGTAGGACCATTGTGTACGATTTTATTACTTGTGCAACAATTTGCTCTATTAGAATAATAAACTCTATTTGTATACATGCTCTGCATATCTACTATGCAAGAAACAAAGCTTTTTTCTAAACCTTGCAACCAAAGCTGTATTCTAACACTAAAAAATCAAGTTATTATGCTATTGTAAGCAGATTATAAAAATAGTCATGATATAAAAGTCAACAGCAAAAGTAAGTCATTTTTATTATGTACTTTCAATTGCGCAATAAATGCAGATAACAAACAAGTAAAACAAAAAATAAATGCAGTTTTTTTCTGAAAAACCTTTTTCTCAGATGATTCACATATCTTGGTTTATGTAATGTTTACGTTGTTATTTTCCTTTTTGTATCAATGACAAACAGCACCAATAACGCTTTGTAACATGACAACAGCAAAATCGTTTGTATCACAGTATCCACTATTCACTAGTGCAGGTTCCTTCTTTCAAAGGATCAAATGTACAATTATAAGTAACTCAATTACTGAAATCCTCCTTGTGTTTCCTTTTTAGTTGAATTAGTTTGCAGACTTTGAAAAGCTTCGCTTTAGATCTGGGATGCGTCTAACCTGTTTGCCTGTGATGCTCTGCTGCTGAGTGAACTCTAGCAAGTGTCAGTTAAAATGAATTTTCATGCATGATGCATCAGTACTCACCTACATTCTGCACAAAGATTTTGCGGCATCATTTCATGTTTCTTATTGCAATACACGTACCTAAAAATTTTAGGTACAAACCGAGAAAGTTTGAACTGTATAAGTATAATCCTTTTTCTCAGAAGTCAACAAAGCCTTTGTTGCGAGTATATTACTAATATTACACATTATGCGTGCAAAATATTCCAAAGTCAATTATCAGAATTTTAGGAAAGTTACAACCGTTGTTAAAAAAAACTTTGGTTGGCTATGGAATTGAGAGTAATCAGATGAACGTTTTATTATCGATATTGTATAAACTACTTACATCGTGGAATAATAGCGTGGAATTTAACCAAATCTTCAAATCAACTTAAATTATTTCACATGCGCCACATCATGATAACGGACAATCACTTGCGTGGTTATGTTTTGATATTGAATTCGGTTCATCTTTTAGTACTAAATACATAATTTACTTTATAAAGTATCAACGACTCAGTAAAAATACCTCATATATGTAGGTAATATGCGTCATGAGTTAGTAAGATGTAATACCGTATTGTAACACCGTCAAATTCACACAATAAAGTAATTTCATCTATGTTTCAATACTTCGTTCTGGTTTAGTATTACCCTCATACAGAATACTTATTTGGCTATATTATTTTACATATGATGGAATACGTGATCAACAAATTAACTTAAATGCTTTAATTCTGCGGCTGATGATAAGTTATTTATGCCTATCTTTACGTTAATACTTGAGTTAATCTAAAAGGTTTTTTAATATCTAATTTAATTCAAATGGTTATTATGCGTTCATGCGGTGTATATAAGGAAACTAATTATAGAAGCAAATTACATTTAATAACAGTGAAAACTAGAAAATTCGATAAAATTCTTAAACTTCTTGGTTATTCGTAGCAATATGCAAACCATTTGTCAATATACCATTTACAATGTTTAAATAATGATAAGATAAGGTTTTAATCTTGGCAAATTGTATATCAATGATGGAGATATTCTTTGAACCAGTCCTGAATATTGCGCTTCTAATATAATACTTTCAAACAAAATGTGTCACTGATTAACTGTTCTCTTATGACGCGTTAAATTGCCCAAGTGTGCAAAGCATTTATCACATACATTGCATTTAACGGCATAAAAACGGTGTGTGTGACAAAATGCTGGGTCAGTTCTTGCTTACTGACAAAACTCTGATTGCACTCTAAACAGGTGAAAAAACCTTTTTTCTCAAATGTCTATGTATGTGGCACTGAAGAACATCCTTGTGTTTGAAAGCCTTATAACAAAGTTTGCATTTGTAATTTGTTTCGTCAGAGTGTTTTCTTATTTTGTGCGTTTTCTAATTGGTGGCTAGACGGTTGTGCACAATTTTTGCAAATATGTGACTTTTGCTTTGTGCGAGAACAAATATGACAATCAAGGTCGCGATAATGTGAAAACATGTGTCCACAGAAAAGACAACTCCAATGTTTGAATCTAACAAGTTAAACATATAAAACCCTAAATTCACGTCAGATAGAAAAACGAAGTTTAAGAATGTTTATTTCGTTTTCAATTACCTCCTTGTCTTAGGCGGTGTGTGGTTGGATATCTTTTAAGGCAACATTGCTATTGCAAATCTTATATAATATGAAATGTTTTAGATTCAATAAGTTACTAAAGCTCAAACATTTCAGAGCTAGATAATTTTAAGCTAGATGACGATTCATGACTGGATCATGAAGAATAAATCAAATAAATTAAATTCAAGGGAAAGCTAGAATAAGTGTTAAAGCATGTTAGGTTAAAAGGCTGTTATCTTTACCAAGCCTTATTTCACACATCTTCATTACGCGAATGCATTTTATTTGTGTATTACTAAATTTCTCCTGAAGATGAATACGGCAAGTATTTTAAAACTTGAGATTTTTAATAAACCTTTAAAGTAAAAAATGTCTACAATGAAAATAATTGATGTAAATAAGTTATGAAGTAAATAGATTTGCAGGATTTCAATTGTAGTGAGTTTCTTGGATTGACTAAACCCTGCATTATATTTTTTGCAGAAATATGACTTTTCTTTTGTATGACAAAATAGGTTTTTAAGAGGTTGCTAAAAGTTGAGAAAAGCCAGCAAAGCAGAAAGCGTTTATCTGATTTTGGAAGTTAGTACCTGCAACTAGAAAAAAAGATGCCACATATATTTTAATAACCAACACTCGACCAATTTTCAAAACTTTGAATTTTTAGAAACATTTTAAATTTTGCCATTTTGACACACTAATCAAAAAATGTTGATATATTTGTGTAACTGTGGATCTGTGTGTCTGAACTGTGGTGGTGTGCTAGCATCAGTTTACACAAATTTGGGCATCTGACACAAGACTTGAAAAAATTCAAAATTTTGAAAATTGGTCGAGTGTTGGTTAACGTATCATTCACCACTCGTACCTTTCGTGTCCAATTTTATTGATCAAGGTGTTAACATGATCGCAATGAATTTGCTCAAAAAAGGCTTTTTTTCTAATTTCGGTTTCAAAGAAAACTTATGTCTGAATTTGAAAAATCGGGAAATTTTTTTGTCCAACCTGATTAATAGAATGCTCTAGTTGGAATTTGTTGTAGTCAAGTAGTTACAAGCTTTTAGTGGTCACTTAAGATAGAGCATTTTTTGAGCTTTCTAATGTGCCCTTAATTAGGGAAAAAATTGTCTGGACGAAGCGCCACTTGATTCTGAATATATGACAGTGGACACAACTAAATGTCTATACTTACAGTTTTATGCATAGCGTCTTTGTTACTTAGTATTTTTGACAATTTTGACCTCCCAGGTTGTTGTCGATTCTGATAGAGTTTTAAATCCTCTACAATTTCGCAATTTGAAGTTTGTAGTTATCTATTAACGTTGTTTAGGTATGAAGGAGTTTGTAATTTTCGCTTCCATAAGGCCGCATAGTAAACACACTTTTTCAATTTTATGGCTACCCATTGCGACCACTTTTGATTTTCAACTTTGATGGCATTTTAAAAAGAGCGTTAAATGAGAAAGTTTTTCAGAAGTTACTGGAGTGGTTTTCTTGCAAACGTCGAAGTTGTGGTAGGTCAAACTTGGGGGTGTTTTTTCGGAACAACTTTCTTCTAAATCGTTATAGCTTCCACTACACACCTCCGATTTTCAAGGCTAATGCTAATTTTAAAAGAGGAATTTCTATAATTTCTACTGTAGAAAAAATCAGGACAACATGTCTTTTATTACAAAAGTTATGAAGCTCCAATCTGGAGGGGCTGTTTGAGAACCCTCAAAAACAGCCCTATTTCAAGCCAGCTTTGCACCCCCGGGCACACATTTGATTTTCGATCTTAATAGCAGTTTTAAAAGCGCTTGTTCAGGAAATAAAACTGAGAAAAAACTGGAAACCAAAACAAGGAATTATCGGGCAGAAGATGTTAAAGTATCATCTATTCACAAAAATAAATATGTATTTTTACATTGAGTCGGCAAAGGATGCAATTTTGGTAAGATACCACTCTAGTTTTTTCTCAGTTTTATCTCCAGTTTTCTCTGTTATTTTCATTGTTCATTTATTTCATTTCATAACTCAAGCCTAATTCCCCATTAAGGTTTTGTCTACAGTATTACCGCTGACTGTTAAAATTCATTTTCATTCATTTATTCCAATTTTTGGTTTTGGTATTCCAATCTCTTGTTTTTTAAAACCATGTTGTGTAAAAAGACCATTATTTTGCTACTTACAGTTTCTGAGAGAGCTGAGGAGCGTGTTTGCATATTAATTTTTTGTTCTAACTTACATGCTTAAGAATACAAATTGGTTCTACATTCAAATAGTTTTGGTTAAGTTTAAATCTAAAACAGGCTGTGCATTTGAACGGTTTGTAACCGCTGTGTGTGCTTTTCCAAATCGCACTTACGGACAAAACTCTGCTAACACTCAAACCATCTAAAACACTTTTCCCCAAATTTCTACGTACGTGCTCCAAAAGATCATCTTTAGATTTGAAAGTTTTGTCACTCAATTCATAATTGTGTTTTTTTCGTCAGAATGATTTCATACCTGCAGACTGCTCATATTGGTAAAGTCTTTTCCACAAGCGTTGCAACTGTAAGACTTTTCATTTGTAAGAGAACGAATGGAATAAAGAAGGTCGGAGTAAAACGAAAACCTGTGCCAACAGAGAAGACAGCTCATATCTAATAACTGCAAAAATAAAGAACCAAACTTAGTGCCTAATAGAAGATCAAAGTTTCAGAATTTGTACGTCAGTTTCCAGTAATCTTGGTCTGTTGGACGGTGTTTCGTTACGTTGCCCTTCAGGGTGAATTTCCGACTGCAGATGCTACAGCTATAGAGTTGTTCTCCGGTGTGCCTAAGCATGTGCTACTTCAGGTTACCCGGCTGAGAAAATCTTTTTAACAAAGAAGACTATGAAACTGTTTTTTGCCTGTGTGGATTCCTTCTTGGGAGTTTAATGATTGAGATGTTGCAAATTGCTTGTTGCAAAACCTGCAGTTATAATGCTTCTGTTTTTCATGAGTTATGCTAATATGTTGATGTTGGTTATTCATTCGTTTGTAGGTTTTGTTGCAAAATTTGCAAGTGAATGGTCGTTCTTCTGTGTGAACCGTTAAAAGAATTTTGAAATAGCATGCTCTGTGAATAGTTTTCCACAAACGCTGCATTTAAATATATTTCTATTGTCTGCTTTTGCTTACCAATTTGCATTCCATTTTACTTATCGCAACAAAAATAATCGTGCTTTGGTCAAATTGAAGCAAGTTCCGAAGAAACACTGCACTGAAGCATGAATTTTTGTGATATCTTACGGATTGAATAACTTTTAAATTTTAAGTGTTATTTCTTCAGAATATAACTGCCAAGAGAAGTAGCCTAGAGAGATTCAACTTATTCTAATAAAGACCCTGTATTCATATACATTCGAAAGCCCGTATAAAAGTAAGCAAAAACGTCAATGCGCACAACTCCGTCACGGCATGCACAATACCGGTTATGGCGGTCTCAAAATTACATGGAAACCCATTATAAAAAACAGGGTCGTCTATTACGGAACGAACCGAACTTCTGCAGAAAGAGGGGAACGGTTACAGTTTATAGATCATACGAAAGGGTTTCTAACGCGCGTTTATACACATACTTTTGCAATACCAAAATCCGTTGTACACGGATAGTTATTAAGAGAAATTTGTGGACCGGTCCGTGAAAATAACAGTATTCAGTATTCAGTTTTATTTGAGTGTTAAAAAAATTCAGGTAATACAATCAATGGAAATTTCTACTACTACAGCACTACACAGCAAACTACACAACTACAGCAGGAATTTCTACATAAACCTTTGTTATTCGGAGTAGTGGCCGACCCAATTAAGTCTTGGTGTTATTAACAAATATCTAAATTGTGCCACAAACTTCTCGTGTCTGCGTTTTACACCAAAATGAAAATACATTTGAAATCTACGCAAAAAACTGGTCCAGACCCGCTATATACTGTGGTTGAACTTTCGGAGCATCTTGGAAGCATCTCTAGTAAGTTACACAGGTGCACAATTAAGTAAGTCAAGCGTAAGTGTATATGAATTTGAACATTTTTTCAAAATGTATTCTACAGTCCTACAGGTTTTTGTAAAACGTCCTTATCATTTCCTTGTACTGTTCTTATAATTTTAAAAGTTCAAGTGTGCAAAAACTTGTTTTTAAACCATTTGCCCACAAATTCATTTGCTTATACCGAATCAAGTATAACTGTAGTTGTAGTTCTGCTTCTATACTGAGTCAGTTTCTTGAACATAATTGAAGAAGCTAATTAAGGACAGTTTTATCTCAAGCAAAAAAATCAATCCAGTATTATACTGCAATGGTTAATTTATTTTTCTGTACAATAGTAATACAAACCATTTTTTATTATGCAACTGAAGCATTTTAAATAGTTTACATTGGGTTAAAATAATAAGAAATGCAATCAAACAAGCGAAATATTTTCACAAACAGTCCTGAAAATTGCGATTCCTAATCAACATTTACAAATATAAACCTATCATTGATGAACAGCTCCTTCATGACACCTTAGGTTGTTCGATCGTGTAAAACGTTTCCTGCAAACACTGCATTCGAATGGCTTGAAACCCGTGTGTTTGACAGTGTGACTTACGAGATCCTCCTTACTGAAAAATTTTTGATTAAGTAAAGTTTTTTCGTAAAGTAAAGTACGTTAAGTAAAGTCAAGGTTTTTATTCAAGTGTCTGTCCCTGTTCACAGTTGCCCATTTGTATTTGATATTATTATACATGTATTTGTACCCAATTGCAATTGCACCGCATTGCCTCTATATTTAACTAAAGAACCTACAGAAATGCTACGGAATACGACTTCCCAGAAAGTGGTAATCCTTTCACACTACGTGATTCAATATTTCTGTTCTAGTGCCGTGCATCCTTCAAATAGTATGCCTAGAGTTTAATATATTATCACTACCACAGAAAAGTTTAGAAATTTTCGTTTTCTCTTAACCGATTGGATTTTCTATTTAGTAAGTAGCGAAAGCTTCTTTTTTAGATCCTGTTTGACGTCTGTCCGTCCGTCTTTCCGTGCAATACCTCCGACATAATTGCAAAATCATTTGAAAGATGTCTTTCCAAAAAAATTGATAGAAGCATGCAGGACACAAAAATTCTATGCTACCTTAACCAATCCCTTCGCGCAAAAACCCATTAACTTTGGGGAGCTCAAAATGCATAGTATTTTTAATTGAAAGTTGATGCTGACACACTCCCCAACTCAACAAGGATTGAAGATTATGGAGATCAGGTTAATTAATGCAACGTCTTGGTGCCACTGCATTTTTGGGTGTACTTAGTGTTGGTTTATTTATTCAAACTACATGAATAGGTTGGAATATTAATATTTTACGCATTCAGCTGAATGCGAGAAGAACAGAAAATTTTATTTGAGCTAAAATATTTTAGCAAAGAATTTAAGAATACGATTATGATTCATTATTATTGACAACATATTTAAATACCTAACCTAGGTATTAAGAATATTTATTAGCGTAAAACAATTATCATTCACTCCGAAAGTACCTATATCGTTACGCATATTGTTAGGTACCTGCATATGTGAACAATGAAACAACATACCAAATAAAGTTCGATTTTCTTAAATTGTTAGTTCGTCTCAAAAAAACTGAGTAGATAGTCACGTAGGCCATATTTTAAAAGTAAAGCCTAATGCCATAATATAAGTGTAATTATACACTTCTTAGGAGCCAAAAACCAGAACCAGGTACCACTATAACAGTCAACGTATATGCATATCATAAAAGCATCCAGACTAGTCAAGTCGGATTATAAGCTCTTACCATTCTGTATATTTCTTAGACATTGATTATATATACATAGAACGCCAGGAGACGGTTCACAAGAAAGTTTTTGAATGGTTTTCAGCTTATAAAGCAAAATATGGTATAACATTCTAAGCAATGCTTGTGGAATATATTTATTATTGCCAGTTAAATATATGTGCTGACAGTATAAACAGGTTATTTGCTATGTGCACATTTTCCTTGAAGAAAACTATAATTCCTAAAATGCACCTTGAGCTGCTAAGCTTGAAGACGTGTGTTGTGCAATAGTTTCACAAACGTTAAATTTGGTATTTACGTCTGAAGTAGTCTCATATCAAGTTAAACGAAAAACAGGGTTAAGAGATCAATACTACTTGTTGGAAAATTTACATTTCCCATTGACAGTTCTAGAAGCATCATGCTATCAAAACATGCACATAGGTGTGAAATATGTGGGAAGCTTTCAGCAAGGCTATCTCACCACAAAAGGCATATAAATGTGCATACCGGCGAAAAACCATACAATTGTGATATATGCAACAAATATTTCTCACAACAAAGTCATTTATATCAGCACAGACGAAGTGTTCATGAGAAACAAAAGCCATTCAGATGTGATATGTGCAATAAACAGTTTTCTAAGAATAATGATTTAAATAACCACAGACGAAGAGTACATGAGAAACTGAAACCTTTTGAATGTGATCAGTGTGCAATGCCATTTTCAACTAGACAAGAAGTTTCTATTCATGCACGTATTCGCACAGGCGAAAAACCTTTTCAATGTCCACTCTGTAAGAAACGGTTTTCGCAAAATTCCGATATGAAGAAACACTTGCTGTCTCACACGGGTGAAAAGCCACACAAATGCAACAGGTGTTCTTTCAGATTTCGTAGCGCAAATGGATTAAAATATCATCAAAGTTCTCACAACGGTAATCGTGTAAATGTTTATATTGCGGCTTAACATATGGTGTAATTGTATATCATAATAAATTTCATGGTTTGCAGGATACAAACATGTGAGTCAGAGTTGCATTTTTTGTTTCTACGGATTCTCAACGTTGCAGTCTCTTCACCGCCACTTACGTACTCACACAAAAGAAAAGCCCTACTTCTGCAACAAATGTTATGCAAGTTTTAGTCAGTTCCCTCATCTAAGTACTCATATGACTGCAAAGCATACCGACGAAAGGAATTTTAAATGCGACTTGTGCGGGAAGAGATTTAAAGTAATGAAGGGTCTCAGAGTACATATACTACAGCACTTGGGTGAAAAACCTTATGCCTGCTCAATTTGCCGTAAAACTTTTCTTACAAAGCAGAAGCTGAATAGACATCATGTCGTGCACTCTGGTTTAAAACCGTGCGAATGTAATGAATGAGGGAGACGATTTGAACATTCAACTAATCTTTGCACATACAAGAACCCAGTGCACGCAAGCGGAACTATTTCAATCTTGTGTAAAGTTTATAGTACTTAATAAGTTAAATGGTAACATGCATTACACATGCTAGTGACTTAGTTAATCAAAATATGCATCGTGGATATCTTGTAAAAGCTAATTTTTCATTTTGAGTTTAATAAACAAGTTTGTTTGTTACAGTATGTATCTAAACACAATTTTAAGACTTGTTTTGAAAATAATGAACTTTTTACACATTCTTGCAACAGCAAGAAAAACGTTTGCAAAAGAGTTATTACTACTGGCATAGAATAATGTGCATTAGAAGCTGCAAATAACGTAACTTACAAATAGAACACAGATAACATAGCATGTACCAGAAGAACGTAATTTCTTTTCCATTTTTACCAATTATGTATAGTCGCAAAGCACCCAACCAGTGAAAACAACCGTCCTAAAAACATCACGAAACAGAAAACCACAATCATTGAAAAGAAAAGCGTGTCAGGAAAATTATCTTTGCTTGTATAGGAGTAACGCATAATGCAGACAAACAGGTAGAAATTATAAATCAATTGAATGGTAAACTTGTAGCAAAAATTGTACTACAACCCTTGAAACAATGCCAAAACATTTCAATGACTAATCTTTCTTAACTAGTAACACATTGCTTATTCCTATATTTGCATTGAAAACAGCTTCTTAAAAAATTGAAAATTCACACACTTAATACAACTTTAAAAACAGTAGTGTTCAAGCAACTTAAAGATTATTAAATGTCTATGAAAATTGTACTTCATAGACAATAATTTTTTTTAAATCCCGTCGTTGATGAATAGCTCTTTTGTGATGTTTAAAGGCGGCCCAACAAACGTACAAAATCTTTTTTTCTGGCTTTGAGTATGAACGGATTTGAGCCGGTGTGTTTGAAAATTTGCCTTGCTAAATAGCTCAATTTTCTTGATAAATTTTAGTTTGCTCCCGGCACAGCTAGATTGTTTCTTGCAAATGTCTCCTTATATGCTCTTGAAGATTACCGTTGCAATTTAAAGTCTTCTGATATAGTCCACAACTCTCCTTTCTATCGTCAGATTGTTTTCCTTTGACGTGTGTTGTCAGGTTGTCAATTTGGTTAAAACTTGTTCCACAAGTCATGCAGCTATGAGGCTTTTTCTATGTATGCATATAATATGCAGGTTTGCAAAAAATCAAGCGTTTTATTTATGTGGCTTTATACACACCCATTACGAATCAATTTGAATCAATTTATGTTGCCATGAATCTGATTGGTTAATCATTTTAGTATATATTGCATTAAGGTCTTACTAAATTATTCATTATACTTACTACATATTTAACTACTCTGTTAAACAGAGTCCGTTAAGTAAAAGTTAAAGGGTCCAATGTACAGATTTAAAAAGCAATTCGGATTTGGCATGTAATTTCTCTGCCGGATGGAATCTTCGGTTTCCCGGAAATTCTAGGCATACTCTCCGAAAAGTCGAAAATTAATCATCACTCTGCAGAAAAATTATTTTTTCCGGGAAATGTATTATTTCTGTCAGCTTACTTAAATTTAACAATCAGTAGCAAACCAAACATTACATGCAAATTTGTGTTGAGCAAAACAACTTTGTATTGTATAAAGAAATTAAATAGCTTTCAGTCCTTCAGTCTCTAGCTGGATTTCAAAACTAGCACAAGTAAGATGGGGAGTAAAAAATTGTACAGGAGAGAGACCATATGAATGCAAACATTGGAACAAAACATTCAATTACAAGCATTATTTTTACAGGCATGGACGCAAGGTTCATGACACAATGAAGCTTTTAACTTTAGTTTCTGCCAAAAGACGTTTGCAACGCGTTTTGAACTGAATGAACATGAAAAAATTCATAAAGGTGAAAAACCGATTGAGTGTTTACTTTGTCTTTGTATTGTATCCTTTATTGCAGACATTTTCACAACATGTTAAATTACAATGACAAAATGTTTTCGTACGTGCTCCAACAGATCACCTTTGGATTTAAAGACTTATCACACAATTTACAACTATATTCTCCTTCATCAGGGTGATTTCTCTGTTTGTGTACTACCAGACTGCTCGTATTCGTAAAGCATTTTCCACAAGCGTTGCAACTTTTAGGCTTTTCGTTTGTATGAGAGCTTATTTTGTATGACTCATACAGTATGAGTATTTGTATTATCACAGATTGACAATTGTTTATCTCTATGAAGGAAGCCGAATACACAAAGGGGTTTAGGTGCACAATAAACTCTTGAAGCAAAACAACTAAAGTTTTCATATTTAAACTGAATACTAATCAATGCTCCAAAATATTACAACCAGTTACTCAATGCTAAACGATTAAATTGTATTCACTTAGTAAGAAGGCTGAAGTACTTAGGGTTACTCAAAATTCTTTAGTCCTTTTACAGTGTATCAAATATTTCTGTATTTGAACTTTTCAGTTCTACATGCTTTGCCCGTTATATTTTAATTACCAGAACAAAATTTTTGAATTAGCTTATTGTTTCTACACTTTGAATTACGTACCAGGAATAGGTTTTGTCGTATAAATTTTTATTCTCTCTAAATTAACACCATAGGTATGCAGGCAGAGAAGGTTTACAATAAAACAAGTTACGCAAAGTGCATGTGAATTTAAAGGATGTTTCAGAATTTATTCTAGAACTGCTAAAATTTTAAGTTTGCAAAAACTGGTTTCTATACCATATACCCACGAACTTTTTACTTGATTACGAATTTTATGCAACAACAAAACAGTCGTGTAATCAAAAAATTTGGACAATGCTGTTTTAGCTACAAGGGCTCAATTCAATTCCTGAGTAAATCAAGTAGAACTTTAATCATACTGCAACACATAGCAACCATGTTTTGCAACCCAAAATGCGCTCGTAATTTTAACGACTCAGGTACTATTTTTGTTCCGCTTCTACTCAGTCCGTTACTTGAACCTAATTGAAGAAGCTAATTTTTGACGACGTTGTCTGAAGCAAAAGAATCAATCCAATATTATACTGCAATGACTAATTTATTTTTCTGTTCAGTAGTAGTACAAACCATTTCTGAATATGCAATCAAAGCATTTTACATAATTTACATGGAGGAAAAATAATAAGCAAGCATATAATAATAACCTATTACCTCAAACAATCCTGCAAATAGCGCCTCCTGAACAACATTTACAAATAAAAATTATTTATGAATAGTTCTTTTATGACGCTTTAAGTTGTCCGACAGTGTAAAACGTTTCCTGCAAACATTACAACCGAATGGCTTTATCCCGCTGTGTGTGATCATGTGTCTTGCCAGACCCTTTTTACTGACAAAACTTTGATTGCACTCAGAGCAGCGATAGAACTTTTCTCCCAAATGTCTACGCATGTGCTCTTGAAGACCACTTTTCTCATTGAAAGACTTGTCACACAGTTCACAGCTGTACTTTCTTTTGTCGGAGTGCTTTGCATTTATGTGTATTTTCAGACTGCCTGTTCTACTAAACGATTTCTCGCAGACGTTGCAACTATGGGGTTTTTCATTTGTATGAGAATGAATGTGGTTAGTACAACCTCTATACTCCAAAAAATTAGATCCACAGAAAAGACAGGTCCATTTTGAAAGTCTATTAACTGTAAAAAACAGAAACGATACATTTGAAGCCAATACAAAATCATAGAATTCTCAATTTTGTTCTCAGTTACCTTGATGTTTTTCTCGGTGTCTTGTTAGGTTTCCTTTCTTTCTGAATTTTTGCTTGCATACGTTGCAGTTATACGGCTTTTCTCCGGTGTGCGTCATCATGTGTTGCTTCATGCTACCCGACTGAGAAAAACTTTTTGGACAAAGTAGGCATTGAAACGGTTTTTCACCTGTGTGGATACTCTCATGGTACTTTATTTCTAGAGATGTAGCAAACTGCTTGTCACAAAACCTGCACTTAAACGGCTTTTGTTTTTCATGAGCCGTGAGTTTATGCTGCGTAAGGTGAGATTTTTGGTTGAATGTTTTGCCGCAGTCTTTGCATTGAAATGGTCTTTCACCCCTGTGAACCCTTAAATGTTCCCTGTAATGGTTTGATGTAATACTTTTTCCACAAACGCTGCACTTACGCATTTTTGCACTTGCTTGCTTGCTAGTTTTGTTTTCCATTTTATATAAGGCGAAAATCAATAAATTAGAACAAGTAAACTTGAAACTAGTTCCCTAACACCGCTTACTTAAGCAAAAGGATTTGAAGTAAACAACTGATTCATTTATTTGTAAATGATGTGTTAAATGTTCCTGCTTGAAAATACAATTGTGAATATAAAGAGCTCTGAGCGTATGGGGTACTACTTGCTTCGTGGCTAGTGGCAGAGTAATGCTTAATGACTTGAAATTACAGCAACAGATACCATTGAATTATTTAGGTGGATCAAAGCTATGTTGTGGGATCCTGTTTTGGAATTACCGGCTGTTGTTGACTGACAGAAAGTACCTTAAGTACATCTAATGCTCCAAGATATTACTGCCAGGTACAGTGGAGCCTTCTGTTTTTAGACAGTTGCGCTGCATTTACACTTAACTAAAGAACTTATATGGGTTCTGGGCTATGCAAAAAACGCACTTATAACCAGTTAATCCTACTTAAGAAATTTTACACAAATTTTATTGTGTTGGTTCTGGGTCTACGTGACTATTTGCCTTCCTAAAATTTCAGTTTTATTTCAAAATAGCAAGCAACGAATTACATTATGCTTATTTTTGTATCACATGCTAGCATGTTTCCGAGAAGTTAAGCTGCCTTTGAAAACGGAAAAGGCTTTTACATATTCAGCAACTTGAAGGTAATCGGTGACCATCCAAATTATTTGCCAAAGATACATCGGTCTTAGTATTAAGTACGTTCAATAAGTTGGTAATACATAACAGGAAATAAGTTCCCGCTATCTTATAAACTACTTATTTTAGGTACTTTTATGTGATATATACACATACACCCAAGTTGGGTTTTTTCATTGGCTTTGGTTTTTGTGTAAATGGTCTTTTCTGTTGTTTGTCATGTTGCATTGAAATTAGGAACTGAACACGTGTGTTTGGCTTGTATAAAAAGAAACTCGATTAGTCTTCATTTTTATTTCCATGGAGCTTCATGCTAGTTGTGTACATTTGTAAGAATAACAAATTTAGTATCACCAATAGCTCGCCATACTGATAGCCTTAATTTGTTCTGATATTTTATTTATTTAAATTCATCAGTTTAAAATTTTAGTACCATTAAATACTACTACCAGTGATAAACAATTCACTTGTGTATATTTCTTCAACTAAACCGAATCATGGCACTATATTTTTTCCTTAAAATTAAGACTTTGAAAAATAGCAAGTTAACTTTATTGCTACTTATACTGTTACAAATCCATCAAATTTCCATGTGTAATTTTGACTATAATATAAACATAACTGACAGCACGTGCGAAAAATCAAATATTGAAGTACTATTGAAGATCAGCCAGCCAGTAAAAGTTGTCGAACCAGTAGAAATTGTTAAAGCAGTTGAAGTTAACAAACCAGTTGCACCATTAACCAAGTATGTTGTCGAAATAATACTAATTTACGACAGAGATTTTAGTGGTTTATTCCAACATAACCAAACTAAAATGCTGGAATACTGGCAGGCAATGTTTTACGACGTTCAGTTGCGGTATAATACACTGCCAAGCACAAAATTTACTTTCCGCGTAAATGAACTTCTAACACTTGAGGTAAGACTTATTATTTTATCGAAGATGAAACAATAGTATTTATATATTACAAAAATGAAAACATACATCTTCCGTACACAGCTAGCTGATCAGGACGAAATTGTGGAAAAGGCCCGCATAGATTCAGATACAATATTTCTCAGGAAAACTCTGCCAGCGTTTTCAATGTGGCTGCAATATAAGTATGGATATTGTGCAAATTTTGATATTGCAATTTTGGCCGTTGGAGCTCGTGTTTTGCCAGGAAGTGCAGTTGGCGGTGCCTATTTAGATAAAATCTGTACGTATGCGTGGATAAGTGCCCTTGTTTTTTCAGTGAGAATATCTGACGCTGCCTTTGTTCTTGCTCACGAAATTGCTCACCTGTAAGTAGTTTTTCTCCTAGTTTGTATAAACACAGTTTTTAACTGTACTAATCTCACATGTCATTTGAATACAGTTTGGGCGCTCCACATGACGACGAGCTATCATATTCAAAGCACAAGTGCGGTGAGCTTCCAAAATTGGGACATGTGATGAATGCAATTACCGGCACCGAAGAGGCAAAGAAACGACATTTCTTCTTCCATTGCTCCAACAAAATTTTAGCCAAGAAGCACCCAATCAAGTGGAACAATTGCCTTAAAAACATCAAGGGAACAGAATCTCCTATCATTGATACAGAAAATGTTTTAGGGCAACCGAGCTTCTCTTTTTTTGAGCAATGTCGAATTCTGACAAACAGCTCCTCAGTGCTTGTAAATCGGGTAAATTTTTTGAAAAAAAACTTGATTTCATCAATCAAAATACAAAATACCAATTTTCAGTTTGCTAAGCTAAATAGTAAGGAATGGGGTAATTTTGCTACATATTTTTGTAAAATTAATATATATTTGGTTATTCCAAATTTATTTCAGAATGAAGCAAGCTGTGAATTCGATATTTGTCGTACTGGTAGATTCTCAGACAGTTTCGAAGTTCTCGAACCTTTGAATGGATCCCCATGTAGTGACGACAACGGAGCAAGTGGAGTAAGCATAATATTTTTACGTGGTTCTATTTTTTGGTCGAAATATTTATAAAAGAATATTGTTTGCAGGAATGTTTTCGTGATATCTGCATGCCATCTGGGATTGTCCTAAAGAACACTGCGTCTGATAGCTGCCTTAGCGAGTACAAAGGTGAGGACGACAGAATGTCCGGAAATGTGATTTCAGTTAAGTGCTCTATACCAAGAAGAGAACACCTGGACGTTATCAGAATAAGACAGAACTGCAATAATGGAGTCCTGCTCATGAAGTACAACTGGGATTCAGAAAACGAAGTGCGGAGAACGTGTCTCACTCTATCATTTAACTCAAATGACTCTTGGATTGCAAAGTTTGAAGAGTGTTCTTTGAACTCAAATATAAGCTGGAATATAACTACGCCGCAAACTCAAAACAAAACCAACGAGTTTATGTTGTTTCATCATGAAACTGGAATGTGCTTAGAGTTCAATGAAAATTTTAGAGATAATGTTGGGTCTAAAAACTGTTTAAAAAACACTCGAGTTTTGTGGAATCTGATGCTAGAAAATGGTAACATTTTGATGCACTCAAGCTTGGACAAAATAATTCACACTCAAGAATCAAACCGACAAGTCCTGGAAGAATTTCTGATAAATTATGCTTTGTGTACAATTGCTGAGGTTACATGTGCTGTCTACATTTACTACACATTGGGAAAAATTCTGAAACGTAGATCCTTAAACGGGAAAAAACATAGATACTTAAACTGAAGATAGGAGTACGCCTTTTTATCTGGTCATTCAGCAACAATGTTTGATCGAGTGCGTCAAAATGGTCAGTGGAAAGTTTGTTTTTATTACTTTGGTAAACAACATAATGTACAATTGATTTAAATATTCTTTAAATTGTAAATAAAATTAATATATAAAGCCAACATTTTGTCAATTAATAATAAGCTTCATATTCCCCAACAACCTGTCCTTAGAAGACGCTAACGAAAACATATGTGCATAATATATGATACATGCACGAAAATGTGATATAACTGTAGGTAATGTTCTTCAGTAAACAACAGTAATATTTTTAAGCCTTACGATTTAAACCTAGTATTAGCACATAAAGCATAGGAAAAGCAAATCTAAAGTTAAAAATTTGAATTCATGGGAGGTAGTGAAAGAACATTAGAAATTTCAAAATATCTGTTGTTTGGGAAACAAAAGGAACTAAAATCTTATTACGTTGACATTTAAAATATTTTAAAGGATTTACTAAGTACCATTTCGTATTTAAACTTATGCATTTCGTGAAAGTCAAAACACCAAACAAGGTATTTGTACAATATGGCGTGTGTATTTCTAATAAAAAGCTTTAGAGCTTAGTTAAGTCGGAATATAAGCTTTACTATTTTGGTTTATTTCATAAGATATTCGGTAAAAGTGCGCCAAATGAGGGTTGAGAGGAAGGCTTTTCTTTGAAGAGATGTTTGCGGTTTACAAGATACAAAATTTTTAGATGTATTCTGCTAAATGAAATGAGCAATGCAAAGTAAGATAAAAGCTAAGCTAAAATTTAAAATCTGACTACAATAAGGTTTCCTGTTGTCGTGTCGTGTCAAACATCCTGGGAGAAATGGTGTAAATACTAAATGCGTATAACCTGACACACGTATTACATTTGAACTGTGCTCTATTTATAGGTGCAAGTGCACATACGATGATGTATATTAAAATTGTTATGACCATTTGTCTTGCATGAATTCAACTGGCTAAAAGTGAAAACTTTGCTGTAGAAATAAAATTAAAACGCGATGAGCATACACCAGATTGTAAAATGAAATGCAATTGTGTAGGAAGAATTCAGGAACTAAGAAGAATTAATGAATTTTTGCAGTGTTTTGTATCTCTGTGGGTACTTTAGTATTATTTACAATTTTGTTCTTCCTAAAGAAGTAAATGCAGTGTAACGGCATGCTAACTCAAGTACTTATGGTATCTGATTATACTACCCTGGCATAAGAAGAAAAAAGTAGTGTGCATATTTGCAGAGTACCTCCTTGTAAGTTTCTACATTTAGTTGTATAAAACAACTCTGTCAGCAGTTTAACTTTTCAACCACTTGAATAATTTACAATGTTTAGTATTGTTAGAACTCCATTCGTTGTGGGTTTGTGCACGCAGTACCAAAAAACGGATTTCTGAATGCTAATTGCCTTGCAAGTTTGTCGTATCTTTAAGGTTACTTTTAATGTGAGATACTTGGTGTTTGGCGAGGTGGGTAACTCATGATCATGAATCATATATTATGCCGTATGCTAGTGTGTGTGCTTGCAAGGTGGCAATAACGTGTAGGGTGACCGAAAGGTAAACGTGGTTTCTTTGCCTTGAGTACAAGTTTATTTACAGAGCTTTCAGTAAGGAAGATAGAATAGGTCTGAGCGTAATCTCAGTAAGAACATGATTATTTGTACGAAGCTCGGAGCTTGCTGTAGGTATGCTGGCACCTGGAAAGGAGACAACTCAATAATACATGTCTGCACGTAGGCCAACATTCATTAACACTCATTGGCATATCATATTAACTCATTTAAACTAATTTAACAAATTCCGTATTTTTCATTTCATTCAAATATACTACATTTCCTCTTCTTCTACTTCTTTTTAAGTTTTAAGTTTTACAATTACATTTAATATAAAAGAGGAGTGAAATTGAAATTGAACTAGTGATGAAATTTCAAGGTTTCCTCGTCTGCTCCCAACCCGACACTCATCGCCATTGGACAAGCCGATTCTGGTAGCATCCCCGAGGAGGTAGCGATGGCGGCTGCTGGCGGCTTTACTTGTGCTAGCCGTAGCTGGTCGGCGTGACGCTTCATTTTCCTTGCGCCGACTTCCACCTCGAACGTGACTGGACCCAAAGCGCCTATGATCTTCCCCAATGTCTATTTTTCTTCATTTTTGGAGAATGTCTTGACCCATACCAAATCGTTTGGCTGGAAAGTACGGGACTTTGCTCGTTTGTTGTAGGCCGCTTCTTGTCTTGTCTGAGCTTGGCTCACGGTTTCCTTCACATTTGGTCGGACCAAATCTAGCTTTGTACGTAATTTCTTGCCATATAGCAGCTCGGCTGGAGTAACACCCGTAGTACTGTGTGGGGTGGTACGGTAGCGGAACAAAAACTGGTTCAACCGGCTGGAAACTGGAGTATTACTGGCCTTCATGCTTTCCTTAAATGTACGGACAAATCGCTCAGCTTCGCCATTTGACCTAGCATGATAAACAGAGGAACAGACATGTTTCATATTATAACCTTTACAAAATTTGTCAAAATCGTCAGATACGAATTGTCTGCCATTGTCGGTAACGATCTGCTCCGGAATGCCATGACGTGCGATGACTTCCTCAAGTTTCTGCGTAATTGCTGGTGTTGCTGTGCCATGCATACAGAATACTTCTGGCCATTTCGAGTGGGCATCAATGATGATGAGCCACATCTTGTTCAAAAATGGACCGGCTAGATCCATGTGTAACCTTTGCCATGGACGCTCAGGGAACTGCCAGGGATGAAGAGGAGCTGTAGGTGGGTCTGCATGCTTTACTTGACATTGTTCACAGGAACGGCAGGTATTTTCAATGTCCTTGTCGATTCCTGGCCACCACACATGCATCCGTGCAATGCTCTTCATTTTTACTATCCCGGTGTGGCATTGATGAAGTTCATCCGAAATCGATTTTCTCAGCTTGGCTGGGATGATCACTCTAGTCCCCCACATAAGAACGCCATTAACTGTGGAAATTTCGTCTCTGTGTATGTAGAACTGTTGTAGAAATTTGTCTTCCGGTTTCAGGTGGGCAGGCCATCCTGAAGAAACATAATCCATAACACGTGCCAAGGTGACATCTCGTGCTGTTGAAAATTTTATTTTCTTGCTTGTAACACGGAGCACATCACACATTTCTTCATGTACTTGATGTATGACGGCTTCAAAATCCTTAGAAAGTGCGTTTTCTTTCTTCGTGGGAAGGCGTGACAGCGCATCCGCGTTACCGTGGTCTGCTGACTTGCGGTAGATAACTTGATACTGGAACTGCTGGAGGTAGACGCTCCAGTGGTGTAACCGTGATGCAACGTAGGTAGGCAGTTTGGACTTCGGTCCGAAAATTGCTAACAAAGGCTTGTGGTCTGTTACGAGGAGAAAGGAACGGGCACAAAGGTATTTATAATATTTTTGTATACCGTAAATGATACTTAACCCTTCCTTCTCTATTTGGCTGTAGCGTCGCTCTGTCTCAGTGAGCGTCTTGGATGCGAACGCTATGGGCGTTTCACTGCCATCCGGGTATTTGTGGAATAAAATTATTCCTATTCCTACAGAGCTCGCGTCGCAGGAAATCCCAATTGGTAGTGCTGGGTCAAAATGGGCAAGGACGGGGGAGGTGGACAGCTTTTTCTTTGTTTCTTCAAAGGCAGCTTGGCATTTTGTAGTCCATTTCCATTCCACGTCTTCTTTTTTCAGTCTGTAGAGAGGCTCTGCAGTACTAGAGAAATCTGGAATAAACTTTCCATAAAAATTAACAATGCCCAAAAAACTTGCTAACTCATTCACATTCTTTGGAACTGGCATGTTGAGAATAGCTTTCACTTTGCTATTTGTAGTAGCAATTCCTTTTTCTGAAATGTGATGACCCAGAAACTCGACTGAACGCTGCGCTAGTTTACACTTCTTTTTGCTGAGCTTAAAGTTGAATTGTCGCATCCGCTCAAAAACTTGACGTAATGTTGCATAATGATCCGTTGCATTGGCTCCTGCCAATAAAGTGTCATCAATGTACGGACTTACATTGGGAATCCCCTGAAGCATGGTGTCCATGTACTCTTGAAAAATTGCTGGAGATGAGGCGATTCCTTGTGGCAACACGTTGTAACGATAAAGGCCACGGTGCGTATTGATAACTAGACACTTTTTGCTGTTTTCATCCAATTCCATTTGGTGAAATGCGTTAACACCATCCAATATTGAAAACATGTTCATTTTGTTCAAACTGGCAAAAATATCTTCTGGAACGGCGATGGGGTACTGTGCTACATGTAACTGGCTGTTCACAGTGTTCTTGAAATCCCCAGTAATTCGCACTTTTCCGTTCGGTTTTGGTACGACGACCAGAGGTGACGCCCATTCAGAAGTTTCTATTTTCTCGATAACTCCTGTTCTCACCATTTCATCCAGCTCTTGATCGACTTTGGCTCGGACTGCATACGGAAGTGGGCGTGCTTTAAAAAATCTCGGGATCGCATCATCTTTCAGGATAACTTTTGCTTTGAATCCTTTTATCTTATCATTTGCTGTTGGCGTCTGAAAGATGTCTTGGAACTCATTAAGTAGCAAGTTAATACTTTCCTGTTGGGCGGTGGTAGTAGTAGTACTATGTATTTTGAAACTTTCTACTTGCCTTTTTACGCTTTCCCAGTCCACGCTGCTGAATCTTGCCATGAGATCCTTGCCAAAGAGGGATGTCCCTTCGCAAACTGGTAGTGCCCATGAAATGCGTTCTCCGTTGTATTCGATGAATGTGTTCAGTTCTCCCAGGGGGCTGAAAATTGGACCTTTGTATGGCTTGAATAGCTGATCAGATTCTACCAGATCGGGTCTGTTTAGTTTTTCTGACCAGAATTTTTCTCCTAGTGTACTTACTTCACAAGCGGTGTCAAATTCCATTTCGTGCTGGACACCGTCGATCTTGACACTGACCATGATCACTTTCTTGTTGGAGTTGACTTTTGACTGTTTCCTCTTGCTACTTTTAACGCTGGTGACAACCTTCACTTCATTCTTCTTTTTGGACTTAAGACACATGCTGGCAAAGTGTCCTAATGTGTCGCAGTTGAAACAGGTCACCGTGTCTTTGTGTGGACATTCTTTGGCGTTATGGTTGGAGTTGCCACATCGAATACACTTATTCTTTTCACCTTTACTCTTGTTTGAGTGCTGACTTTTATTTTGCTGCTGACTATCTTTTGGCTTACTTGCCTGCTGACTTTGACTTGACTGACTAGCCGCATGTTTCTGCTGCTGTTGCTTATTGCCCCGACGAGACCTAAACTTGCTTGTTTTATGTACTTGTGCATCTTCCTGCTGGTTGCCACCTCGGACAAGGGCTGTGCTGCGTTCGGCAGTTTCCATTGCCACGACTATTTTCAGAATTGCGTCTAACTTGGCGTCATCCTTCTCTCGAAAAACTGTGCGTTGTGCCTGCTCACTTCTTAACCCAAGGATAAATTGGTCACGGAGACGTTCATTCAATGATGCCTTGAAACTACAATGCCTGGCCAGTGAACGGAGTGCTGCCAAAAACTGTTGTGCTGATTCTCCGTGCTGCTGTTCTCTCTTGCAAAATTTAAATCTTTCAGCTAGGGCTTTTGGAGTGGGCTTGTAGAATTCCCCAATCGCTTTTAGGAGCTTATCCAGAGATTCTGCTTCCAGTGTAGCGGGTGAAACTAGATCCTTTAGTAGAGCACATGACTGTATTCCGACAGACGACAGAAAAACAGCATGACATTTCTTCTCATGTTTTGGATCTTTGGGGTCCAAGTCATTTGCGATTAAGAAAGATTGGAATGTAATTTCCCAATCCTCAAAAGTGTCGACTGTAGGGTCAAACGGCTTTAGAGTACCAATTGTAGTCATTTTCTTCTTTGGTGTTGCGACTGGAACTGATGTGGGTGGTGGTGATGATGGAAGAGGCGGAGGCAGTGACGATGATTGTTGCTGATGTTCTGGATTAGTCGATTCTTGGTCTTCAGGTGGTGGTTGTGGTGGAGGCTGACTAGGTTCTGCAGCTGCTTTCTTACTTTTTGAACTACCTTTTTCTGGTTTTGGTGGTGGATCTGGTCCTGGCTTCTTCTTTTTCTTTTTAGTTTGTTCGGTAGATTGAGAAGATGATGATGATTCTGTGTCACCTTCTGTTGCTGCTGCGCCTGAAGTTCCACTCATTTACTTTGGGGCTAATTGATAATGTAACTTTTTCTCGTTTCTGCTCAAAAATTCACTTTTTTGAAAACTTGCACTTTTTAAAATCACTCGTCGCCAAATGTCGTATCTTTAAGTTGCTTTTAATGTGAGATACTTGGTGTTTGGCGAGGTGGGTAACTCATGATCATGAATCATATATTATGCCGTATGCTAGTGTGTGTGCTTGCAAGGTGGCAATAACGTGTAGGGTGACCGAAAGGTAAACGTGGTTTCTTTGCCTTGAGTACAAGTTTATTTACAGAGCTTTCAGTAAGGAAGATAGAATAGGTCTGAGCGTAATCTCAGTAAGAACATGATTATTTGTACGAAGCTCGGAGCTTGCTGTAGGTATGCTGGCACCTGGAAAGGAGACAACTCAATAATACCTGTCTGCACGTAGGCCAACATTCATTAACACTCATTGGCATATCATATTAACTCATTTAAACTAATTTAACAAATTCCGTATTTTTCATTTCATTCAAATATACTACAAAGCTGTTTTACTAATCACTTTGAAATCCGTTGGTTACACTAATTATTAGTTCTCTGGTAAAGTGTTGCTCCAAAACTCCTTCAAAATTGACTTGTTCTCAGTGATTTGAAATTGTTAATTAAAATGGTACACAAAACTGGAAAGCAGGCAAAACCAGAATCATGTGAATGTAATTTTTGTGAAAAACAAATTGCAGAAAGCCAATACACGAGACATTTGAGGTTCCACGCAGACTAAAAACCATTTAAATGCAACGTTTGCAACAAAGCATTTAGTCAAATGGGAAATTTGAACCGGCACGGACTCATGGTTCATGAGAGACAGAAGCATTTTAAATGCAGCTTTTGTGACAAGCAATTTGCAACATCTCATGACTTCAACTGTCATGAAAGAATCTACACAGGCGAAAAGCCGTTTCAAGGCCTATTTTATTCGAACAGATTTGCGGCGATGACTGCCATGAAGATGCACATGATGACGCACAACGGCAAACTGCATTATAACATGCAAATTCTGCAGTAAAGAATTTACACGAACATTATACATAACCATACACCGTAAAACACATCAAGGTAATTGAAAAAGCATAAAAATTCTCAAAATTAGATACTCTTTGAGACCTCAAATTGGTTATGTTTTCATTAATTTGCAGTTACTGGACATGTGTAAAACACTTTTGTTGAGTCATGTTTTCAAACCTTCCTAACCTTCATCGTCATCTCCGATCTCATACAACGGAAACCCTTACAGTTGCAACGCTTGTGGAGAATCTTTTAGCGAAACATGGAATATAAACTCACACATAAGGAGAAAATTTTATGAAAACAGACATTACAGTTGTGAACTGTGCGAAAAGCTTTCAAGTCCTTTTTGGATCTTCTGGACCACATGCGGAGGCATTTGAAAGAAAAGTTGTTAGCTCCCCTGGTTAGCCTGTTTTTGTTTGTTTGTATATTCCATGTAAACGCAAATGTTGGTAAATTAATTCATAATAAGATTTTGTGTTATAAACTTAAGTGCGAATCCCAAACATCTTTACAATCAGGCACAGAATTTGCCGAAAGTGACATGAAGTTCGATTATTATTAACTGTAGAATCCAGAGTGGACGAAACCTGCGGGTTTTTCGCAAAAACCCGACCCACCCGGGTTTATCTAGGTTTTTGGGTAAAAGTGGGTATTTCTGGGTATGGGTGGGTATTGCAATACCATGCACTAAATTCTGTGCCCGCTAGGAATTTCGCGCCCCAAAAGGCAATAGATCAGTATTGAAATCACGTAATAAATGATTCATGAAAGCAACAACTATGAATATTTTGGAAAACTTCGATATTATATGAAGCAAAAAGGTCACTTATTTACAAAAATTGTATTTTTTTCAATCGTTATTTTAAAAACCCACTTTTACCCAAAACCCACTCTCAAAACAAGATGGGCTGGGTACCCAAAAACCCGGGTTTAACTGGGTCACCCAACCCGTGGGTAATGGGTACACGTACACACTGGTAGAATCAAAGCATTTTTAAAATTCAGCACGTTTATCGTTTCTGCATTAACTCCAATAAAACGCAGAATTCACTAGTATCTGCTTACAGGAATAATAAAACCGGTGTGCTACAATGAATACTAGAATGCAAATATTTAAGTGCTTCTTTGTAAGACACTACAAATATATTTAAGTAGTCTTCATAGCCAGTAGTAAACATTTACTCGTTTGAAACACACCAGATTTAATACTTCATAAATCGTAAATTGAATTGGGTTTCACTACTAAAGCATTTACAAAAAGCTTGAAAACCTTATTATTATGGGAGACCCAGAATTTAACATTATTTACCATATGTTTTGATCTTTTTACAAAAACTTTGTTTTCGTAATGTTCGAAGACATCTTCGCTCGAAAGAGTTTGAAGATATAGACAACATTTAACTGTAATGTCAAAAGGTCGCGACAATTTGAAAAATTTAGCAAGTGTGTTGTGGCATGCAGCGCATGATTTAAGGTCAGTTTTTGACTGTTGGCAAAATTAACGAATCCGAAGTCGGTCAACCAAGATTCATATCCCTTAGGCCGGCACAGCAGTTTTAATTTTTTAGTCACTTCAGAAGCTGCAAGTTTCTAAAGTATTGAAAACACCTTTTTGAAATCGCCTAAATACATCATTTTCAACTTGATCAGAAGTTGAACAAATAAAGTTAACTCAAAGATCAAAACTTCAAAATTTTAATAACCCACCTATAACTATTATAACAGAAGGAGCACTAGTTGAGATAAATTGTTTTCCAAATCTGCGACTCTGATTTAAAGCAATGCATAATTTTTTAACAGGGGAAAATATGTTAGCAAAACTTGAGTACTTTAATCTGGCTACGCAGTTGGTCCCAATAATGGTCGCACGATTCGTATTACCTCTTTGGTAAATCTATATCCATTTTCAAGTTGTGGAACTACAAAACATATATATATATATATACAATATTAAACACCTTCTCCAATTCGTAGTACATTTATCCGACATGTTAAAATCAAAAAGGTTTTAGAATTGTATGCATAAACGTTAAGCTTACCACGTTCAAGACAGAAATGCTCAAGTTAAAAAACATTCCAGGAATTTCAAAAGGATTAACGCACTTTGTGCAGGTCTTAGTACGTACGTAAGTGCTGTTCCTGCGTAGGAACATGTAAATGCAATGCATTTGTGTACAAAGAAAATAATGTGTCGTCTAACTTAATATCTATGCGCATGAGTTGGGATTAGTGACTAAATTTAGAAGTACCTTTCTGCATGTAAGTTTCGATAATCACTTGCATACAGGGGATTCATCAACCATCGAAGCATTAGAACTTTGAATATTTCTCATTGCTCTCTATTGCCATTATTCAGAGTCGATTGAGGTGCAGTTTGCACTTAGCGCTCAAAGATATCTTGCTTCCTCTCACACCCAAGGCCCGCTATCCTGTAAGTTGTATTCTAAAGAAATAAAAAATACGTCAGTTACAAATATAATTAATCAGACTTTTCAAAAAAACGTGTGCTTTAAAGTGTTGCATAGGTCCAAAATTCAAAGTAATCAGTGCCACAATTGGTGATACATTAAGTAAAATGAAAAAAGAATCAAACAAACAGGCAGAAATCAAAATGCGTGAATGTGGCTTTTGTGGAAAACTAATTACATCGGGTAATTTTATGGCTCATTTAAAGATTCATATAGGAGAAAGACCATTAAAATGCGATTTGTGCAACAAGTCATTCAAAAGGACTAACGACCTTAAGCGCCATAAACGAAACGTTCATGAAAAACAAAAACTATTTAAATGCAGCTACTGCGACAAGCAATTTGCAATATCTAGTGACCTAAACCGCCATGAGAGAACCCACACAGGCGAAAAGCCGTTTCAGTGTCCACTTTGTCCAAAAACGTTTGCGTGTCTATCAAGCATGAAGAGACATATGAGAACGCACACCGGAGAAAAGCCGTATAGTTGTGAGATCTGCGGTCGAAAATTCAGCCATAAAGGAAACCTAACCACGCACCATCAGACACACCAAGGTAATTGACAATTGGATTAAAAATCGCAAAATTAAATCTTCTATTAAACATTTATTTATGGTTTTATTTTTTATGTTTGTAGTTAGTAGGTTCAAGAAATGGAGCTGTCTATTTTGTGAACACATGTTTTCAGCGTACCACGTGCTTGACCGTCACATTTGTTCCCATACAAAGGAAAAGCCTCATGCTTGCCACACATGTGAAGCATCCTTTAGTACACTACACAATTTGAAAACCCACAAGAAAACGCACTCTGACGAAAGAAGATACAGTTGTGAACTGTGTGACAAGACTTTCAAGTACATACCAGTTCTACAGGATCACATGCGTAGACATTTGGGAGAAACGTTCTTTAACTGTTCCGAGTGCAAGCAGAGTTTTGTCGGCAAACAGGATCTGGAACGTCACATGATTACGCACACCGGTTTGAAACAATTCAAGTGCAATGTTTGTGGGAAAGATTTTGCTTGCTCAAAATATTTACGTTCTCATAAAAAGGCTGTTCATCAATGAGATAATTTTTTTATTGCATATGATGTAAGTAGCACGATTCTCAGTACTTACTCAACGTGTATCTCAATGCTTGGATGCGATTTCTTCCGATATTTTACCGTATCAATACCTAAATCTTGTAGAACGCTGCATTGTATATTGAGAAAAGGTTTACGTAACCCAACTGATAACCAAGACATTCTCGAATTTTATCGGACGTATAATTGTTTCCTGTTTAATACATATCTTTCAATAAATGCAATTAGCTTTTTAATCTACTTTCTTTTATATTCTACATAAAAACATACGCATAAAGCACAGAATGGACACATTTTTCGTGTTGACTCTACATATTATATGCCAACTGCTTTAAGATCAGCCAAAGTATTTATCTTGCAGACAGTAACAAACAACACGATTATATTCGGCAGCAGAAACAAAGCATTGTTAATGTATAGAAATTTTTTAACCGTTCATCTTTTAGTTTCCGAAGCACATACTGTTTAATACCTGAAACTTATGTGTAATGGACTTGAATTGACTAGGTAATTTATTGCTAAGATATTATGCAACAATAAATTGGGAAAATGTCCAAATATATTTTAAGTACATATTTTAAGTTTTCAGAACCAACCAATGTCACGACGAATTCAAAAAGCGCAGAAGTAAACGAAACACACAATTTTAATTCAAGCTTCCAACAAAATATCGAATCTAAAATCCGTCTCCCACGAATCAAACTCATTTCGTCGTTTTATCCGATTTAATTTTTTAAACGCTTCAGAAGCCAAAAGTTTCAAGGTTTTTTACAATGGTTCACCCATTTTTTTTGCAAATACTCGGAAGCATCATATTTTAAAGTGATCAGAAGTTGAGCCCTAAAAGCCATCGCATTACTTATGTCAACGGGCATTTCTGAAGTGACAACCATAATACTGCATAACACACCACAACATACCAAAATATCTTAATAGACGCAAAAATGTATTCAAAAATTAGGCAATGTATTTTGTTGATTTATTGTATCATTTGAAAATTTGAATGGAAACACATCTTATATCCAATGTAAACCAATGACCTTATATATTTTAAACAAGCAGATATGTACACCATGTTCCATAGAACCTGAAACATTCTCAGTAATTTTATTTGGCTTTTTATTGCTTTTGGCCTAGCATAGCAATAGGAATATATTTTGGTAATCCCCAATGTTAGAGCACATGTAAATTTACATGATAGCTCCAAGACTTACTTTTATGAGAAATCCAGAATCACGCAGCACAGTAACGCCAAATCCCCTGTTACCCGGTAATATCAGGACGAGCGAGTCACGTAGGCACATGAAATATTTTAAAGGATTAAAATATGTCAACTGCATAACTGTGTTTATTCATTTTGCGAAAGCCAAGTAACTGAATAAGGTACTTGTACAGCAGGACATTTCTATGCATTAACAGCTTACACCCTAGAGCTTTTGAAGTGGCAGGCTATTCGCATGGTGTGAGTTTAGAAGAAGGGCTAAGGATTTATAAGCTCATTTGGTACGCAACCTTTACCATTCATTCTTCACATACGTCCATTAGATATAAATTGTCATTAGAAATCCATTCAAGTTGAACTGTTATTGTGACAGTGAATTGAACCATTTTGTCTCACACGGATTTTTTCTTAAAACACTTATAGTCCAACTTAAAGAACTATAATTTTGAGATGCTAGGATTGAGGAATTTTGCTGTGCATCAGCGGAGATAAATACAATCAAGCACTACCGTTTGTTGTGATTTTTATTCAGTAAAACAAAGTCAGCTCTTCAAAAACAACATATTTACTTGTGAGACCCACTGTATGTGAATCCTAATACTGCCAGTGGTAAGAGTGTTCCATTTCGCACAGACCGCTTTTTAAACACCATGTCACTAAAACATATTCATAAATGTGAAATATGTGGAAAACATTCAGCACGTTTATCTGCACACAAGCTGCATATGCGAACACATACAGGCGACAAACCTTACAAGTGTGATATCTGCAACAAATATTTTTCTCAGCACAGTAGTTTAAATCACCACAGACGAAGCGTTCATGAGAAGCTAAAACCTTTCAAATGTGGTCAGTGTGCAAAACAATTTCCAACAAGACGAGAGTATTCTAGGCATCAACGAATTCACACAGGTGAAAAACCTTTTGAGTGCCCACTTTGTGAAAAGCGGTTTTCGCAACTTGGAAATATGAAGGATCACCTGCAGTCTCATACAGGTGAAAAACACCTCAAATGTGACAAATGTTCTCAAAGATTCGGTCGCGCTATTGAATTAAAATCTCATCAAAGAACACACGATGGTAAGCATGCGTACAAATATGAGATAGCTGATTTGATTGTATTGCATTTCTTTATGCAACAATTAATTTCGTACTTTTTTATGTTATTGCAGAAAATAACCCTGGAAATTTCACTTGCGTATTCTGTTTATCTGGTTTTTCCACGTCACAGAAACTTAACCGTCATTTATTTATTCATACAAAGGAAAAACCTTACTTCTGCAACAAATGTCTCAAATCCTCTAGTCATTCCAGCAGTTTGAGTGCTCATGTCACCTCCAAGCATTCCGGAGAAAGGAATTTTAAATGCAACCTTTGTAACAAAGGATTTAAGGCCATAAATAGCCTCAGAGTCCATATACAAAATCACTTGGGTGAAATACATTACGCGTGCCATATTTGCAAAAAGTCTTTTTCAACTAAGCGAAGTCTAGATGTTCATCATAATGTCGTGCATTGTGGCATGAAACTATATGGGTGCAATGAATGTGGAAAGCAATTTGAATATTCAAACAGTCTCAATACACACAAGAAGAAAGTTCACGGAAACTGAACTGGACCTGTCCTTTAAAATGTTTTTGTGGTTGGCTGAGTTGATGCAAACCAATACATCTACGACATACCCCATTACATGCGACGGAGTTTGAGTGTTTTTTATTAAGCCTTCTGGATACCATGACATTGGTTATGTGTTTCTCTTATACTTGGTATCCTCAGCACATAAATACTTTTATTTGAAGGGTTAAATTGATCTTTATTAACATAATTTGCAACGAGAATTTTGGCTATGAAAAGTTCGAAGTCACTTGCTCCAAGTGCGTTTGCTTATACAAAGACACATTGCATTACAAGTAATAAGCAGATAATGGATTGTAGTGTAAGAAGGATAACATTGTTGGCTTAAAAACATGCTTTGCAGAGAATTTTATACGCTCCTAAAAAGTTCATACGTTTGTATATATAAGTAACTGAATAAGTAAAAAGCTTCTTCTATGCAAATAAATACATATAAATAATTGGATATGATATTTTTTATGAGGCTGCTTAAAATGTAATTGCCGATTGCCGAACTTGGTCAGCATCCATAACTTTTCAAAATATGTACTCATATGTTCTAAATAAATGTTTATATGAAATTTATTACCTAGAATAAATACAATAAATTAATAAGCATTGGCCTATATACTTGTTAGTTTGTACAATAAACAACCTTTCTAACATAGCAGAGTATTTTGTACTAAATCAAATACTTATTGCAAAATTAGGATGCCAGTAGTTCAGGCTTATACATGTACATAAATATAACGTAAACTAACTGCACGGTTTACATATCATTATTTTTGTTTCCTGTATTAGAATGTCTTACATTGTCAGGCTTAAAATAATAAAATAAATGTCTTGTATTATAACTGTTTTTTGTGTATTTTGTTTTATATTTCAAACATTATAGCGCCGTTGTTAATATGTTTCTTAAAGGTACAACTCAATTAAACGAAGGAAAGGCAAATCAGTAGACCTGATACGTGGTCGAGTTTCACCGCAAAAGCGTACGTTGCGGATCCTCTGCGGCATGACAAAAAATCTCAATGCTACATAAAATATGTGCTATCCCCTAGAAAATTGTATTGGCAAACGGAACTTACAATATGGAATGGTCGAGTAGTGCAAGTTTGTATGTGAAATTTGTTTTTTAAATTCGCTAAATCTAACTGTGGTATATCAATTCTTTAATCTATGAAATTATTAAACGTTTTTTTGTTGACTTCTGTCCGTCTGTTTAAAGTAGAACCCGTACAACCACATGTGGTTCATACATTGAGTTAAAAAAATAAACAATTATAAGAATATGTAAAACATGAAACCATCGATTAACGACCATGCTCTCTTTGCAATAAATTCGCCCTGTTTGTAATGATAAAATTCCGAAAATTAAAAACGCAGAATGGGGGAGATATTTTATTAAAGCTGTCAAGAAAAGGTTCAAAAAAGATTTAAGTTCAGATGAGGTTACCCATTTACACTATGTGCTACTTGTGGTTTGCTTATTATATGCCTCAATATTATAAACAAACATGATTTAAAATAGTAATTAAAGTTGCGTGTAATTCAATCCACGGTACATAAATCCACAAAAAGAAGTCACAATACAAGATTTAAATTATCTGTTATAAAAGGACAAGTTGAATGACACGTAGGCTTGGAATATATTCTCAGCTGCTTGGTGTGAAGACGTGAGTTTGCATTAGATTAACAGACGTTAAATGTGGTGTTCAGATTTGCACAAGGTTTTGTTTAGCTAATCTAAGGTTACCGTTAAGAGATCTTTATTACTGTAAGAAAAATTACACTTCCCATTGACAATTCTAGAAACATCGTGTTATCAAAATAGGTATGTTCTCTGGACCCTACACGAAATCTTAGGAAAAACGATTCAATATGTCATTTAATAATGAACAACCATGTTAAGGTTTCAAGTGCAAAAAGACTGCCCAAAAGTTAGAATTTCGTTTTTCCTATATTATAGCAATACTACTTTGCAACTAATAAAATATTTGTTTGCATCAGTCACAACGTGAGTTTTTGGTTTAATTTGTCATATGGTTTTACTCCTTAAAACTTCGGAACGGTTTTTACGGTTCTGCTTTTTGAATACTCTGTCATTATGTAAAATAATGTTGGATGTTATTTTACCTCACGATTAATTACGTTTTTTAAATTATGGGAAACAGTTTAAATTGGTTTTAGGAAGAATAATATTTTGTGGGGAAAAGTCGTCGAGAAGCCGCATTTTTTGCGACTACGAACTGCAAGCTACACTATGGATAAACGTCGGTAGTTTTCGTACTCCTATACTATACAAGTACTTACCAATACCGAAGACGGAGTGCTTTCTTGTCTAACACAGGCTTACTAATCCGGCTTATTTGGATCCGGGTGTTATTTGATGTCGACTGCATATATAATATCTAGAGATAATCTTTTTCGTCCTGGGAAAATCTGCATTTGTGTATGGGATTAACGACTTTAATTGTGGGAGGTAAAAAATTCGAGTACTCCCTTATCCGGGAGTATTTTTCCAGTAATAAGTGAGTATTCTACCTTTTTTGTGCAGAAAACTTAGTATTTTGTCCCAGTAGTGTACTTTTAGATTAGATACAACACAAATTTCTGAATTACGATTGGTTTATGATTCAACGTAGCGTCCTTCTGCCTCCACATAAATGTATATATTCTCTGGCTTTAAATTTTTACCTAAACACCACTTCAACCGTTGAAGTTCAACGTAACGATACCGTAACTTCACTTCAGCCGAGTGTGTTTGGTACTGCACAATATTTCAAAGCTTCACTTGAAGATCATCCTACATGACTAATTTGTGTAAATGTTTGGGAAAAAGGCAATATAAAATTGTTTTTGAAAGGAAAATCATCAAATTTTTATAATGTTTATCCAAATTAATGCCCAGTTTTACTGGAAATTTGCTTGTGACAAAAGGACCTGATTATTTTACTGATTGAGCTAACTGAATAAAAACCAAATAGCTATCATCATAACGATATCAAAGACCACATCGTCCAATAAATGGCACTTGATTCATATTCAGATCATATATACGTTTGAATATGATATTGAAGATGACTGTCATAGAATTTGAGTTTTAACTAAACTTGGTTAAAAATTTGTTTTTAAAAGATAAATTTAATAAATACACAAAGAATGCAAGTCAAAAAATACACACAATATGACATTGGGAATTTTTGAACATTGACATTTTGTTGTGATATATTCAGTAGGCAGTAGGTGATGTATGCAGTCGTGCTACTAATTGTCATCTTCGCGAATTTCTATATACATTGCGTTTACTGAAAATAGAATTTTCTAGAAGTAGTGTTTGGTTGCTAGTTTACGGCTTACTCATTGTCAGTAATCCGTGCTAGTTGTTTCTATTTTATACTACACTACTGGGACAAAATACTAAGTTTTCTGCACAAAAAAGGTAGAATACTCAATTATCACTGGAAAAATACTCCCGGATAAGGGAGTACTCGAATTTTTTACCTCCCACAATAAAAGTCGTTAATCCCATAGATAGATGAGTATTTTTCCATAGACGAGAAACTACATGCCTAATATCTATATAAAATAAACCAGTTAATAGTAAACCAGTTAAAGATACTTGCTGCTGAGAACAATATTATAGTAAACCTAAACTATTTTTGTTCGTCCTGGTCCTGGGCCCAAAATGCGTTAATCCATAAGTGTTCCTGGAAGTTACCTATCCAGCACGTTACAATTTGGTTTCTACAGAAAGCAATTTGTTTTTACTATGTTGGGATTCGTGCTATATACACGACAGTAGAACTAATTTTTAGTATCAAGGAACGTATATGCACTTGCACATGCAAGGTACATAAAATGTACAATAGAAGTAATTTACGTGTGTTAGTTTATATGGTTTAAGTCTATTTCTCAAAATTTGCTACACGACAGGACAACACAAAACCATATTGCAATCAGAGTTTATCTTTGTAATGTAATCAGGTAATTGATTGTGGAATTTAGTGTTGAGATACATCTGATTTTCTAATATTTACTTTGGCGAAATACACTTCATTAGTTTTTACTTTACTCCGCAATGGTCATTTCATTTAACAAAAAACATCTAAGTGTTTTATATTTGGTAACCCAAGAAACATCGGTTCAAAGAAAACCCTTCTTCTCAACCCTCGGTTGGTGCCATTTGTTTGCTTCCTCAGAAATGTACAAAAATATTTAAGCCCTTAATCCGACTAGCCCAAGTTCTTAAGCTTTTGTTTATGAATACACATGCACTGTTGTTGCAAAAGTGCCTTGTTCGGCTTTTTGGCTTTCACGAAATGTATAAGTACAATTATGAAATGGTATTTAATTAAGCCTTTGAAATATTTAAAATGTCTACGTGAGTTCTTACTTGTCTTTGTATTAAAACGTACCAGATATTTTGAAATTTGTAATGTTAAATATTTCGCGACTTCCCAAATATTTGGTCTTTAGACTTAAAACTCGCCATCTATATTACAATCTTAACTGAACAGGATTAGCCGAATCAGATGTATTATTTTATGAATTTTTATCATGTTTTATTTGCAGTTTGATGAATTAAAAAATATGGAATTTTTTGCCTCTGTGAAAGCAAGCAGCACATGTTCTGTTTGAAATTCATACTAGTGAAACAATTTCCTGTACGACTGAGCGTACTTAACGGTACCAAACTTTTTGTTTTTTCAACGGGTAAGTCTTTATTGTTAAAATGTGTATTAAAGTATATTTTGAATATTTTTCAAAAATATCTGGTACCAAGTTTAAAGGTAGCTTGGATCAAATATGTTCGAAGATAAGCACAAAAGGTTAACTTTAAAGTAGAAAGTTACGCCGATTAAAAAATTGTAGCAAGTGATTTATTCGATGCGGTACAAGGTTTTCAGCCACGTTTTGACCAAACCTAGGAAGTCGATGTCCATCTGCCAAGAGTAAAATTCTTTTGGCTGTTACACCGTTGCAATTTGTGAAAAGCTCTATAAGCCGCATATATCAACATATTTGTTTTTAAATTCGTTATGGGAATACTTTGAAAGCATCATATTTTACACTTATTGGAAAGTGACCCTGATAGATCATTTTTAAGGTAAATACTATTAACTAAATAGGTTACAATGTTACGAGTATCACAACCTAGCTGTAAAATGATGCGCATGATTTTAAATCAGTATTTGAACAAGGTAACAAAATCTGAAGTTTGTCAAAATGAACAACTGTTTGGCCGTTAAAGCAAACAATGTGAAGTGGTCAGGCTTCTTAAAACTACATATGAAAACAATGTTGGATTTTAGTAGAACAGAAATTGTTATAGCAAAAATTAACCATTGTCATTCTGGCTACACATTTTTATCTCAATGGTCGCAGGTATCGAAGAATCCTGTTTAATAAGATTATTTGTGTTTAGCACATTGTACACATTTTAATTCTAAAAAACGGATGCATCCAATAGTCTAATCCGTGATACATAAACAAGACTTACTGAAACAAAAAAGGTTCAGGATTTAAATTTAACCACTACATGGATATTATGTACACGAAAAAATGCTTCTACAATGCTCAGCTACAAAACAATTCCAGGAAGTGTAAAGATTAACACAATTTGTAGTCCAATGTACCTGAGTAAATTCTTTAGTTTGGTAAGTAAGTACATTGCGTTTGCTTATGAATAGGAAACCTATGATACCTGGTTGAACTCTCATGAAATAGAATTAAGATTAAATAGGTTCATAGGGAATCATACTTAAAAAGTACCTTTTACTGTGTAAACTTAAATAGTCTACAGCGAAAAACGAGCCAATCAACTATGCCTGTTTTAATTTCTTGAAACACTCTGCGTTATGTACTAGATAAGTTCATAATATTTTTTGACAGTACACACCTAAAGCCGAAACAAGATAGATCATATAGAGACCCATTTTGAGCAAGTTCTGTTCCAATGTAGTAAGTCACATTTACAAAATATTCAATCTGTTAGTTGTTACAAAACTTAAGTAGTAAAGTGTTGCACCCAAAAACAAGTTTATTTTTTGTAAACGAGTTAATAGAATGAAAAACAAAGCTTAGACGCAAACACAAGCTAATATGCATAAATGCAGCTTTTGTGACAAACTTATTAGTCAACGTCACTACGCGGCTCATTTGAGAGTTCACACAGAAGAAAGACCATTTAAATGCAAACTTTGCAACAAGTCATTCAAATGGAAGGATAAACTAAAATCGCACAAGCACGTGGTTCATGACAAGCAGAGATATTTTAACTGTAAATTTTGCGACCACAAATTTGCAACTTCTCATAATTTGACTGTTCATGAGAGAACTCACACAGGTGAAAAGCCGTTTCAGTGCGTGCTGTGTCCGAAAAGGTTTGCACAGTTGAGTCACATGAAGGGACACATGAGGACTCATACAGGAGAGAAACCCTATAGCTGCAACATTTGCAACATGAGGTTCACCCGCAAAGAAAGCCTAACTACACACCGTCAACTACACCAAGGTAAAACGAAACAAAAATCTCAAAAGGACTATGCAACCTAAGGGCAAAAATTTTGACCTCCCAGTTTATTGTCGATTCTGATAGAGCTTTTAAAGCTCTACAATTTTGCAATTTAAAGTTGGTTTTGGTTTTTCTAAGTTTTATCTCCTAAATAAGCGCTTTCAAAATTGCTATTAACATCGAAAATCAAAGGTGGGCCCGGGGGTCAAACATTGGCTTGAAATAGGGCTGTTTTTGAGGATTCTTGAACAGCCCCTCCAAGATTAAAGCTTGATAACTTTTTCAAATATAAACATTTTGTCCTGATTTTTTCTGCAGTAGAATCTATAGACATTCCTCTTTTAAACTTGGTATTAACATTGAAAATCGGATGTGTGTAGTAGAAGCTATAACGATTTAGAAGAAAGTTGTTCCGAAAAAACACCTCCAAGTTTGACCTACCACAACTTCGACGTTTGCAGGAAGACCACTCCAGTAACTTCTGAAGAACATCCTCATTTAACGCTCTTTTTACAATGCTATCAAAATTGAAAATCAAAAGTGTGCGCGATGGGTAGCCACGAGTTTGAAAAAAGTGTGTTTACTATGGGGCCTTATGGGAGCAAAAATTACAAACTCCTCCATATCTCAACAACGTTAAGAGATAAGGACATACTTTAAATTGCAAAATTGTAGAGCTTTAAAAGCTCTATCAGAATCGACAATAAACTGGGAGGTCAAAATTTTTGCCCTTAGGTTGCATAGTCCTTTATTATAACATTCTCTATCACCTTATTATTTTGTTGCTCTAATTTGCAGGCACCAGACTCAAGAAGTGGAGCTGCCTTTTCTGTGATTATACGTGTACGAACTATAGCGACCTTGACTGCCATATTCGTTCTCACACAAATGAAAAGCCGCATAGTTGCAACACATGTGGAGAAAGTTTTAGTCAAAAATGCAGTTTGAATACACACATGAAAGGAAAGCATTCCGACGAAAGAAAACACGGGTCTAGGACCTGGCTTCCACTTCCCATTTTTCCCCGGACAAAATGTCCAAACCAAAATTTCCAAAACAAAGTTTTCCACGGAGACAAATTTTCCAATATACCAAAATTTCCACTGGACATTTTTTCCTGTCCTTTTCCTCTTTTCCACTTCTGTCGACATCTATGGCGTGTATTTTACAATTTCAATGAGTTAGCCTCATTCATGCCACTTACCCAATTCTTTTTGAGAAGTGATTACTTGCCACAATTCGTACAGCAGTGATGATAACATGAGGAAATGTCTCAAAGATAATAATAACAAAGATTATGGATATTCAGCTGTCATGGTCAGTAGGCTATATTGCCAGTGTGATTAAATTAGCGTACAAGCACAAAATTACTTGCCAATAATTGTAAACTGATCAGGGTCACTCCTAATTAATTGCAAATGATTTAAATACGAAATATTCAATTACGTTTGCATTCAATCTAGTCATTCATCAATATTTTGTCATGGTAATGAATTGCACACTTTGAATAATATAACATGAATTAATATTACTTGATCATTTGCAACACGAACTTATTTACACACATGATATTCAGTAAATGTAGACACAGAACGGAATTTGCAGATGAACCTCAAATCTCTAGACTAGATAAAAGGGAAACAGGTGAAGGTCAGCCAACCCAAGAATCACCGCCACGAGGATTTACTGAACAATTTGGCACAGCTACTGTGAAGGAAACTTGCAAACAAAGGCATTACAACACAAAAGTTAGGTGCAGTTCTAGGAATACAAAGTGAATGTTCTAGGTTTAGTGAATAAATTCGTGTCTGATTAAATTTTGTACTGGAGTTTTTCTCTAATTAGCAGTATTTTTTTGTATATTTGTGTTTGGAAAATTTTATACTGGAAAAAATGTCCAATTGGAAAAATTGTCCTCCCAAAATCGGAAAATTTGGATTGGAAATCTTGGTTTGGACATTTTGTCCGGGGAAACATTGGAAATGGAAGCCAGGTCCGTCCCCCAGAAAACACAAATGTGAACTCTGCAGCAAGACTTACAAATGCAAGGATACTCTACAGGAGCACATGCGTAGACATTTGGGGGAAAAGTTCTTTAGCTGTGCTGCGTGCAAGGATAGTTTTGTCACTAAACATGCTCTTGCATGCCACATGGTCTTACACACCGGTGTCAAGCTGTTCAGATGCAACGTCTGCGGGAAAGATTATACACGCTCGAGCAATTTAAAGCGTCATAATCGAATTGCTCATCAATGACGCAATTTGTCTAAAATAGTATCCACGCAGCACAACATCCTAATTGTTTGGCAACAGCACTTATAATTTTTATCCTTTCATGATTGGGTGTTTACGTTTTGTCAAATTCCTGTATTGCAAACTCAGAAATGGTTTGCATATTGACACAGATTTGTAAATAAACCATTGAATTGTTTTAGTTATTAATATTTTTAATTAATGTCTACTTCTACTTACTGCAATTCTCCTGTAAATGCAATTAGCGTTTATAGTTAGTCCATGGAGAACAAACTAAATATAAAAGAATGATTGCAAGCTTTTCTGAAACGCCATAAATAAATGATGTTTTTTCAATAGTACATTTTACGCATTTTTGTGTTGTGGCATAAAACAAATTGCATGCCATTTTGTTAGACCGAATTGATTATTTAAATTTAAAATATGAGCACAATCTTCTAAAGAAAACTGAAGACATTTTCATTATTATTTTTTAAATTTAGGTAAAATTTATGATTAAAATTTATACCTGGAAAATTTAACTTTTTTACTTATTGTTCAACAGTATGACGTATTTGCCAGTAACCTTATTGTATGTTTCTTCAAGGTGAGATAAAACTGTGTTTGGACACCCTGATACTCTGCTCAAACATGCATACAGGAGATAATTCTGTGATTGCTGTTTGTTCTCCAATTCTGGGTACTTTTTACTATCTTAATAAGCTATTTCAAAGTTCTTTTCCATTTTCCCAGAACTCTAATGTTCTCGGTGAAACAAGTGAGTACAAACGGAAAAACGAAAAACGTGTAAGAAATAAAATTGTCGCCGATGATAAGTTAACTTCACAATGCAATATAGTAATGAACAGTGTGCAGTTGTGCAGAAGCAGCTTCTAAAACTAAATACCAATCCAGGTTGGCTATATACATCGTGAGTCAAAATTTAAAAAAACAATAACCTTGCAATTGAAACAGTTATATAAATACATAAAAAGCAGAAACATGTAAACCTACATACAATAAATTTATTTCTTATATACAAGCATACAGTAATCTGGTGTTTTCATTTAGCTATAACTTGTCTTCAACAAAATAAACAAGACAACCTTTAATAAAGTTATTATATATGGGGATAATTTATTCAACGCTACGGGTCGAATTTACTTTTGGAGTGTGCGTTGTGCTTTTGTTTATGTTCACATCAATGAAGATGGAAGTAAACGAACGTATGACGACATATTGCGTAACGTAGTTAGTGCGCGACAAGTTGAACGTAGGATATGCACAAACCGTCCGAAAAAAAATTCAAAAAGGAAATGTGTAATATTATTGAAATTATTGTATTATTGTAATATTATGTGAGTGTATGTGTCAACTCTGCAGCAACAATGGGAGCAAACCACATGCATATTTTTAATGTTGAAATGCTCAATTATAAAAATGTTCAAGAACCTGTGAATAGATTAACACGTTTTGAGCTTTCCTTAACAATTACATGTTTAAATGCTTTGATTTAGGCGACATCCACTAATGGCGTCACGTTTAAGGGTAAGTCAGTGGTCTGTCAGTGACAGTGACGACTAGTGACAGGTGTGGGTGGGTGGCTAATGGAAAAAGTGACGTCACTATCGTACCACCAAAGATTTGAATATTCTCGACTAAATTTGGACAAATAAAAACATGGTTAAATATTTGCTATTGTTTTATATCTCAAGATATTATTTCTAGAATAACAATCTTTATGCAACGTAATATGTTATTGTTATTTCTGTTCCAGACTGACACTTCCAGCACTAAAGCTTACACCTGCACTGCACCTGTTTGGTGTGGCTTTCTATATCAAGCACTCGTGCGAATTTCAAACTTATGCATTAAAAGTGACAGAGCTAGCCTTTGTTTTAAACCTGTTAGAGCTAAAAGCCTAGAACATGTAGATTTTTTATTCTACTATACAAGTCTCTTTAACAAATCTTCCATAGACTTACTTCAGTTTTCCAGAAATAACGCTAACTTTTAATCATCCAAGCGTAATAAATTAACAAAATTATATAAAATAGTTTGCAATGAGAGACTTTTAACTTATAACGTCTGAAGCGAGCCGTCATAATCTATCTTAAAAATTGAGGTTCAAATTTTGTGTCACGTGACCTCACGTAACCTCAGATGACATGACAAGTGGGGTCACTGGTAAATTAAAAAAGTGACAGCATAATGACAAGGGTCAGTCAGTAATACCTAGACAGTAAAACACTGTTTGTTTTGGGTGCAGAATAACAAACACATAACTACTAATCTTTTTGTTTTAGAAGTTGTTTGACTCAATTTGTAAAGTTGGGGTTGCTCCTATATACGTCTCACCGTATTGTAACACGTTAATAAAGTTCTATTCTATTCTATTCTAGTCAGTGGTCCGAAAAATAGCGATTTTTAGTGACGTCATTAGTGGATGATGCCTTAGTAAGAAGGAGTAAAGTATAATGCGTTCGCGTAAAAATCCCACAACTTACAGAGAGAAAGGTACTTCTAAATTTAATCACTAATCCTAATTCGTGCGCATAAATATTAAATCAGGTACGTCGCGTTATTGTCTTTGTACAAAAATGCAATGCATTTACTAATACAAGTTCCTACTTACCAACAGAACTTACGTTCGTACCTGCACAAAATGCGTAAATCCTTTTGCAATTCCTGGAATGTTTCTTAACTTGAGCATTTTTATCATGAACCTTGGTATACTTAACGTTGTAAATGTACAGTCCTAAAACCATTTTGATTTGAACAGGTCGGATTTATGTACGAATTGGAGAAGGCGTTTGAAACTATATATAGGTTTTGTATGTCTACAAATTCCAAAATAGAAATAAATTTAGCAACAGGTTATAAGAATCCTGCGAGTATTATTGAGACCATCTGTGTAGCTAGATTGCAAATACTGAAGTTTTGCTAACTTATGTTCTGATGTCAAAAAATCATGCGTTGGTTAGAATCAGAATCGCAATTTAGAGAAAAACATTATCTGCACTAGTGCTCCTTATGTTATAGGTGAGTTATAAAATTTTTGAAGTTTTCATCTCAGCGTTAACTTCTTTTGTTCCCCTTCTAATAAGTTTGAGAAATGATGCTTTCAAAGGTTTTTCAAAAGATGCTTTAAATACTATAGAAACCTGCAGCTTCTGAGTCGATAAGAATTTAGAGTGCTGGCCAAAGGGTTATGAACCCTTGTTGACCGACTTAGGACTCGTAAATTTTGCAAACAGTCAAAGCCTGACCTTAAATCATGCGTTGCTTGCCGTAACGCACTTGCTAACGTTTTCAAGTTGTCGTGACCTTTTGATTTTACAGTTGAATTTTGTGTATATTTTCAAACTGTTTCGAGCGAAGATGCTATCGATCAATACGCAAAAAGAGAATTTGTAAAAAGGTCAAAATATATGGTAACTAATGCTACATTCTGGATCTCCCTTAATAACGAGGTTTTCAGACTTTCCGTAAATGCTACAGGAGGGACAATTAATTCAATTAGCCATTTATAAGGTATAAAATTGGGTGTGTTTCAGACGGATTAATGTCTGCTATTGGCTATGAGCATTAAGTGAAATATCTGTAGTGTCATGCAAATGAGCATTTAATTATATGCCCCATAGTGGTCATAGCAACACACCAGTTATATAAATCATCTAAGCAGATACTTGGTTAAATTTTGCGGTTATTGGAATTAGTAAAGAAGGGATAACCGTGATGAATTTTAAGAATTCCTTAATGCTGCGGTTAATCATATTTGTACTTCATGTTACTTTCTGCAAATACTATGGCTGATTGTACAAATTTTTTCATTCTTCATTTCAATTTATTACACAAAATTTTGTTATAAATTCATTTAAAAACGTTTACATTTACATGAAATAAGCAAACAAACAGGTTTACCGGATGAGCTAAATACAAGTATTGCTGGTAATATCTTAAGCAAAGAGGATGTATTGTCAAGTAATCAGTAGCAATATAAAAAACGTTTTAACTATATGTTGAGACACTTTACAAAGTAAAGTTAATCATAAGGTAATTATTTTAAGTACAGTTTTCAAACAATAGATGTGGTTGTTAACCAGTTCTGATTATTGCGCTACGTGGACAATATTTCAAAACGACAGTGTATCATTCATGAACAGCCTTCATATGACACCTTAAATAGTCCAAGCGCGCAAATTTTTTTCCACAAATATTGCATTTGAATGGCTTCAACCCGGTGTGTGTAACATTATGGCTTGCCAGATCGCGTCTACCCACAAAAGTCTGTTTACACTCAAAACAGCTAAAGAACTTTTCTCCCAAATGCCTCCGCATATGGTCCTAAAGTTCTCCTTTGGACTTAAAAGTTTTTTCACACAGTTCACAATTGTACTGTCTTTCATCAGAGTGCTTTCTCTTTATTTGTGTATTTAGATTGGTTGTTTCGCTGAAAGATTCTCTACAAACGTTGCAACTGTGAGGTTTTTCCATTGTATGAGAACGAATATGACGATGCAGCTCCGGGATACTTGAAAACTTATGTCCACAAAAAAGGCAGCTCCAAGTTTTAGGCCTATTATCTGCAAATTAATGATGAAACAATAACTTTGAGGTCTCAAAGAGTAACCAATTTTGAGAATTTTTATATCGTTTTCAGTTACCTTGATGTGCTTTACTGTGTTCGGTTAGGTGTGTTTTTTGTCGGAATTTTCGATTGCATATATTGCAGCTATACGGCTGTTCACCAGTGTGCGTCTTCATGTGTTTCTTCATACTACTTTGTTGCGTAAACCTCTATGGGCAAAGTAGACACTGAAACGGCGTTTCACCTCTTATGGCAGTTTAGGTCAAACGATGAAGCAAATTGGTTGTCACAGAAGCTGCACTTAAAAGGCTTTTGTTTTTCATGAACGGTACGTTTATGACGCTTAAGGTAGTTCGTCCATTTGAATGTTTTGTTGCATAGATCGCATATAAATGGTCTTTCTTCCGTGTGACCTCCTAAGTGAGCCATGTACATACCCGATGTAATTAGTTTTCCATAAACACTACTTTCGCCCATTTTGGTTTTCAGCTTTTTGCCAGCTTTGTATTTTATTTTACTTCTCACCAAAGTTTATTAAAAGACTGAGTATTTGTATTTGTAACTGACGTATATGTTACATGTTTAAAATACAACTTACAGGATAACGAGCTCAAACGTGCGAGGAAGCAAGCCTCCTTTCACTGCTGTTCGAACAGAACTACAATCCACTCGGAATTATTGCAATTGAGGACAATGTGAAACATTCAAGGTTTTTAGTACTTCGGCAGTTGATGTGTATCCTGCATGTAAGTGATTATTGAAGCTTAATAAAAACAGAAAGGTAGTTCAAAATTAATTCACTAATTCACGTCCAGGTATTAAACGAGGCACTACAGATTATTGTAAAATGCGTTGATGTTGCTAACTCGTACTAAACTACAACATTTACATAGGCTCTAAGTACTGCACAAATTGCGTTAATCGTTTTACAATTCCGGGAATATTTCTGAAGTTGAGCATTTCAGTCATAATCGTGGTATGCTTATCGTTGTACATTTACAGTCCTAAGACGTTTTTTATTTGAATAAGACGATTTTATATACTGTGGAGTATAGAAGGCGTTTAGAGTTGTTTGTATGGGTTGTGTGGGTTTCCGAACTATAAGGTATAGGAACCTTACGGAGATTGAGATCAAAGTGCGTAGTCAGAATTAATATGCTGATATTTTGCTAACATATTTTACCATGTCATAAAAGCCTGCATTGTTTTGATGTATAGCTTTAGGAAGCCTGATCTCATCCACTTTTTTAAAGATCAAAAGGTTATATACATTTCGACAAACTGGCATCAACATTTTGGATTGGATGAAAAAATTACCTATATTATTGTGTTTGATGTTTTAGGTTGGTTGTTAAAATGTTATTGTTCTTTTAGCAGTTATTCAAATTTTTACAGTAATAAAAACATTGCTAAAATTTTATTTGAATTAACTAAAGCACAATGATTTTTTAAAAAATGTATATCAGACCTTTACCAGCTCCAGTTGCTCAAGAAAACGTCAAGGAGGTAGGTAGTTCGCTTTTGGATACCAATAGATGCATGTCGAACAAAAATAGTTATATAGGACTTTACTTGCTTAGGAAGCCCTTTGTTCACCAGTTTTTAAACAAGTAGCACAAAACTACCTGGGAAATGCCGTCGTCTAACGAAAGCAGAATTTTTGTAGTACCAGTTGTTGTATAAACAGAAGCATTCCTCATGATCTTAAATTACACCGAAACTTCGTCCTTAAGAACTTGACTAACATGTACCTTTTAGCAATATTCTTTAAAATGTTCAAAATATAATGCTCCTAATCTGGTCTGAGTTAAGTATAAGCTGATTTGTTTATGCACATACATGAATTGGTGCTGAAGTACCTTATCGTGCTTTTTAGCTTTCAGAAAACGTATACATTTACTTATGAAATGGTAATGGGTTATTGTCTTAAAATCTGAAAGGCCCACGTGACGTTTTACTGTCCTCTTAATAGAAACTACCGGTTTATTTTATCTTTCTATTGATATTTCTTGATTTCAGGTAAACATAAATCATCCTTGGTAATATGATACAACATTGTGACTACTAGAAATAACTTAAAATTGCCCACAACGCTAAAACATTTACCAAAACCCAATCTTGAGTAATAAAGATTTTTTGCTGACCCAATTAAAATTTAGGAGAAACGTTAAATATGACAGTCTTCTGTTAGCTGCCTCCTGTTATATAATATTAGGAATTCAGTAAATATATAGAGGGAAACTGTATAAGTTTTTGAATTGAACGTGTAAATTTAAATTTATTAATTAATGGAATGAAGAGACTCTATCAATTTTAACTTACGATATGTGTAAACTTCACGAAAATCTTTACTGAAATTTTAGTAAAACGATTTTTCCTGTATTTGTACGAAACAATATAAGTAGTAACAGAAAAGATTGCATTCTTCACCTTGAGTAAGACATACTGATTTGGTCGCTGATTTTACTGGTGAGTTTATTAAAGTATACTGAGTCTTGCTGTCGGTATGTCCGTGGGTCTTTGGGACCGTTCTCTGTCAACTTCACCTTTGGGTCAAGGGCTAAAAATGGTCTAGTTTTACGCTAATATGGTCTTAAGCTGCAAGCATCCTAAACTGGTTTACCATTGACTGGTTTATGTTATATGTATATATATGTATAGAATTATAGACAACAAACAGTAACTAATATCCTAATCCAAATAAGCCACACCGGTAAACTTATGTTAGACAGAAAGAGATTCAATCTTGGTTATTGTTAAGTAGACGTTTTGGTTAGGAGTTAGAAAGTTATTAACGTATATTCAAGGTGTAGCTTACAGTGCGTAGTCGCAGAAAAAAACTATTCTGGATGACATTTTCCCACGCAAATTATTAATCGTCTTAAAACCAGTATAAGTTGTTTCTCAAGTTAAAAAAACATGTATATGAAAGTTAAACCATTAATCTTTATTATTGTAATTACATTGAATATTCAAAAAAACTGAACCGAACAATAACAAGCTTCTCAAACCTACCGAATAAATCTTTCTATATTTTTTGCTTCAGTATGTTGAAGATATTATACAATAACCAAGACTTTTTTACACAGTTAACTACTTTTGTATCAGAAAAATTTAGTGTAAAAGCAAATACTTAAAAAATTGCGATAAAAATAACATGACAGCCAAAATGCTATAATTAAAAGGTACAGTAGGATTTACTAACTAATAGGCTGACGACGGCAAAAGCATGCATCACTGCTATCTAAAGAATACATAAGCAGGATAGGTGCGATTGCCGTAGCCCAGTCCATACGTTACTGAATACCACAGTATATATGTCGACTTTTTTAGAAACAGGCCTTACAGAAGCTCATTTCCATCAACCGTTTGATTTAATGCTTTTACACAGCTTGCGTGCACTTCTTTTTGTGCGCGCGAAGAGAATTTGAATATCCAAACCGTTTCCCGCAATCATTACATTCGTATGGTTTTACACCAGAATGCACGCTATGATGATTATTCAATATTTGCTTTGTAAGAAAAGTTTTTTGGCATACAGAGCAGGCATATGGTTTTTCACCCAAGTGCTGTAGTATATGTACTCTGAGATCTCTCATTACTTTAAATCTCTTTTCACACAACTCGCATTTAAATTTCCGCTCGTCTGAATGCCTTGCGATCATATGTCTACTCAAACTGTTCAAATGACTAAAACTTGCATAACATTTGTTACAGAAGTAGGGCTTTTCTTTTGTGTGAGTACGTAAGTGAAGGTGAAGACACCGCAAAATTGAGAATCCGGAGAAACAAAAAACGCAAATGTGACTTAAATGTTTAGTTCCTGCAAGCCACGAAATTCAATATTATTTATAATTAAGCTAAATGTAGAGCCACTATATCAATATATACATGCTTACCGTTGTGAGTTCCTTGGTGAGATTTTAAATCACTTGCGGTCCGAAATCTGCGAGAACACGTGCTACATTTGTGTGGCTTTTCACCAGTATGAGACAGCAAGTGTACCTTCATTTTGGGATTTAGCGAAAACCGTTTCTTACAGAGTGGACACTCAAAAGGTTTTTCTCCTGTGTGAACTCGTACATGATTTGTAAGTTCTTGCCTGGACGAAAATTGCTTTGCACACTGGTCGCATTCAAAAAGTTTCAGTTTCTCATGAACACTTTGTCTGTGTGTGGTTACATGACTCCTCTGAGAAAACTGTTTATTGCAGACATTACATTTGAAAGGCTTTTGATTCTCATGAACACTTTGTCTGTGCTGTGTTAAACCAGTTTTTCTAGGAAAATCTTTGTTGCATATATCACATTTGTACGGCTTTTCGCCTGTGTGTACACGCATATGTCTTTCGTGGTAGGACAAGTATGCTGAGAGATTCCCACATATTTCACATTTATGTGCATGTTTTGATAACATTATGTATCTAGAACTCTCACTGAGACAATTAGTTTTTCCAACAAGTAGTGTAGATCTCCTAACAGTAACCTTGGTTTAAGTAAATAAAAAACGAGTGCAACGTAAATACCAAATTTAACGTTTCTTCCACTGATGTACAACACACGTCTTCACACTTAACAGCTGAAGATGTATTTTAGAAATTATAGTTTTCTTCAAGAAACGTATGCGCAAAAGAAATAACCGCTTTTTACTCACAGTACAAACGTTTAACTGACAATATTACGCCTTTCAATTTCAACACCACTACACAGGATTGGTTAGACTGGCATATCATATTTTACTGTGTAAGAATATAACATTGTTCAGCGTTTTTGTGAACCTTCGTCTGCATACTTTTTATCAGTTCCACAGAAATATACAGAAAAGGTAGAAGTTTATAATCCCAAGTGAATGGGCTCCAAGCTTTTTTTGTTGATTTGTATAAATGCACTGTTAAAGAAGTACCTGATTCAATTGTTTGGCTTCTAGGAAGTGTATTAATACACTTAAAAACAGGTATAATGTTTGATTTCTATAATATTTAAAACTCCTACGTGACTTTTTACTCCGGTTTTTTAAGAGAATCCAACAAAATCTTGGAATTGAACTTTACGTGATATGTTATTTCATTTTTTCGGGTAAAAGTCTATATATGTCGATCTAAGTGCAGGTATGCAGGTACTTAACAATAAAATGCATAACAGTGGAGGTACTTTTGGAGAATAATGATAACATTTTGGCTAAAATATAAAATTGATTTGCTCGTTGTACTACAAAAGTAGTAATTACAAAACATTGTACATCCAAAATGGTATAAAACCATTTATTAGATGCTTACTTTGACTAATTACAAAGGTGTCCAATTTTAGGAATGTTTTTGACCTACAATTTCGGTCGTGTTGTTACTATTATATTTGAACATTTCGAAGTTTTATATATATACAAGAAATACTACTTTATTGATTGTAATAAAAGTTTATAAACACTCTTCGAATATACGGTCACGCAGGTAAAGCCATTAAAATTATAGCACTGACTTACATACTGGAACTGCTTCAAATCTTTCAACGCATTAATATTTTTCTGCAAAATGAAGTGCATAGCCTTAATCCAATTAGATGCTACTATGGTGCTGTAAGCAATGATTTTTTAAACACGAAATTCGTATATTCACATCCGTAACATACTTTGACTATTCCAGAATTGCTGTATTTGCAATAATGCAGAACTGTACCAACAAGAAGCAATGTAGAGCATTGTAAACAGTAAAGCCCTTCCAAAAATCATTCTAAGAAAAAGCGTATAAATCCACATAAACTTATACACATACGCTTGCATTGTGTATTCCTTCTCCTATACCTGTTTTTACGTGGCTGCAGGTACGTACTTTAAAAATATAAAATCCTGTTCAATCCGCTCTTCTCAAATAGGATTAGTCTAAAAAAGAAAATGTTGAAGCTTTGCTGTAGAAGAGAAAAAACCCACAAAAAGGCATACATTTGCAACAATGAAATATTCAACAATAAAACTATTGCATTTTCAAAGTCCGTAGTACCTTTGTAAGTACATTAGTTTAGTAGAAACTAGAAAAGTGCACCGCATTTGCGTACAAATACGAGACGTCCTCGGAACGTAACTTTCTGTTCGCTTCAACAGTCATATGTTTAAGGCGAGCCCACCAACAGTCTCATCAGATCAAAACCGCATATGTAATTTACAGTGTTTTTCAGTAACTTAATTTGCAGTGTTCCTATTTGGAACAGTACACACCAAGCACCAAAACAAGACTTTTCAACGTTTTGTGTCCTGGAATTTGCATTTTAAGACACAGGCACTTATATCCTTTTCTAAATACTGAATCATTTTTTTATTACAAAAAATATTACGGTTTAGTAAGGTGCTGCTCGGAAACACTTTCAAAATATACTAGTGCCAAAGAGTTTGCTGTGGAGGCAAATAAAATGGCAAAAAATTCTGTCGAGCAGAGAGCAGTAAAAATGCGTAATTGTAAAGTTTGTGGAAAATGTATCCTGTCAAGCAGTTACAATAATCATTTATTGGTTCACACAGGAGAACTACCATTTAAATGTGAAGTGTGCAGCAAACCATTTACTCAAAAGGTAAATCTAAACCGGCATAGACGCATGGTCCACGAAAAACTGAAGCCTTTTAACTGTGGATTCTGCCATAAGGCATTTGCAACATTTCAACATTTAAAAAATCATGATAAAACCCACACAGGCGAAAAGCTCTTCCAGTGTCTACTTTGTCCAAAACGGTTTGCGTATCTGAGTGACATGAAAAGACACATGATATCGCACACAGGAGAAAAGCCGTATACCTGCAATATCTGCAATAGGAAATTCAGCTATAAAAGAAACCTAACCAGACACCACCAAACACATCAAGGTAATTGATCAGGACATAAAAAGTATTTATAACCCGATGTTTCAATATTTATTAACTTCGGGCATTTTATCTCTAATCCGCAGTTAGTAGAATCAAAGTTTGCAGCTGTCTTTTCTGTGGAGATACGTTCTCATGGTATTCTGGCCTTCAGTGCCACATTCGTACTCACACAAAGGAAAAGCCGCACATTTGCAACGTTTGTGGAGATTGTTTTAACCAAATAGGCAGTCTGAATGCACACATCAACGTAAAACACTCTGACATAAGAAAGTACTGCTGTGAACTGTGTGACAAGACATTCAAGTCCAAAAATAACCTTCAAGCGCATGTACAGAGACATTTGGGAGAAAAATTCTTTAACTGCTCCGAGTGCAAACAAAGCTTCTTTACGAAACAAGAGCTAGCAAAGCATATTGACATACACGAGGGTGTGAAGCGGTTCACCTGCGAGGCTTGTGGGAAAGGGTTTGGAAAATCGTCCAACTTGAACCGCCATAAGAAAAATCTTCATAAATTATAGAGTTTAAAAAAAATATTGTCGATAAAATATGTGATTCACAGTGATTTAAAATTTTAGCCCACGTGTCTGTGATCTGTTGTACTATTTTAGGATGAGGATGATAGAATAATACAAAAAGCTAGTTTCGGAAATTAAAAACATTATGCAAATTATTTCCCTATATAATAAGATATTAGATGTTTTGACATTTTAAAAGCATTCTAAATAAATGCACTTTTCTATGAATTCTTTGTAAATACATACGGATGACATTAGTTCTGAAAATAGCTCATATAATATTTAAATTTTTGAAGGAAGAAGTTATTGAAACCTTCTATTTGCAAGCTTTTTACCCTTGGTTTGATTCAATTGTAACTCGGATGAAAACGCCAAATTTTACATAAAATCTTACGCAGCTAACTTCATTTTACTTGTTTGTAACTTTTTTGCGTGTGCTATGGGGTATTGCAGACGCAGATTGCTGAATCTAAAATTAATAACATGTCCAAAATAGTTCAATAGTGCTCTGAATAGCCACATACATAGACATCTGGGAGAAAAGTGCTTTGGCTGTTTTGAATGCAAGCGTGGTCGTAAAAAGCTGTTAAGTGCTGTTAACATTTTGTTAGGTTTTAATTGCTTTTCTGATTTTGTTCATAACAAATGCAATTAGCTCTTATATTTGTTAGGTTTATTTCATTACAAATAAAATTAGGTTTAGTTAAAACGTTTTGGACCTACAGGATGATTGAAATTGGTTTTACATATAATATCCAAATTGCAAAATCATTTTTCCCAGTAAAACGAAACTTTATTGATTAATCTAAACACTACTTAGTGTCTATTTATTTTTGTCATAGCATTTTGCTGTAACAGGTGAAGTATTTTACTTTTAATACCCCTGTTATGTTCTTTATTAGGATTCTGAAATAATAACGCTTTGGAGGAATTTGTTGAGAGTAAATTTTAAATATTTATTTTACACACTATCGTTAACGAAAATATAGATAGAGGTTAATTTATAATTTATAAAAGTTAGCCGAAATATTGCAGTGCAGGGGAAGACTGAAAGATCCCCTGCACTTGCATTGACAATCCGAGAAGATGTGTCTTTTGTTTTATGTAGGAGAGCTGAGATTTTTCAGCTCTCGTTCTTTTTCCACCAAGTGCATGCATAGGCCACATGGAAGATGAGATGTTGAAGTTGGTGCGGAAGGTTTACGTCATGAGTGGGGCTATAATGCATGTAATGTGAGTACTTTTAATCCATTCTGGACACAACAGTAATTTTAGAAGCCTACTTGTATGTCCTAGCGGAGGATTTTATTTTCTTTACAAATCCTACGTTTGAGTATACTATGCTGTTAAACAAATATTTAATGTATTATCAAACGCTGGGTGGACGAAACCCGCGCGTTTTCCCCAAAACCCCCGGTTTTATCAAGGTTTTCGGGTAAAAGTGGGTATTTCTGTGTGTGGATGGGTATTGCAGTACAGTATACTAAACTTTTCATTCGCAATGAATTTGGCTTAACATTTGCAAGTAGCGTAGCAAGCAAATCACGTAATAAATAATGCGGCCAAAGCAAAAATTATGTATATTTTGGAAAATTTTGACATTACATGCAACCAAGTGGTCAATTATTAATAAATTTTACCCGAAACCCACTTTTAAAACAAGATGGACTTGGTACTCGAAAACCTGAGTTAAACTGGCCTACCGGACAGGTGGGTAACGGGCACACGTGCACGTTTGGCTATGCGCATCACGCTGTGATCCCCACTTAGCTTTTTGAAAAAATTCATGTATGACTGATTGGTTGCTATTATGTTTAATCATACCTTTCGGAATACATTAAAACAAATATCTATTCAACAAATATTCGTTTATCAAATAGACGGGTCCAGATATTTATTATATTATGTAGATTGTAATTATAAGGAAAGACAATTAGTTTATATCAACTCCATTGCAATAAGAATAATGTTAAACCTTCTTTTAAATTAAATGCTATTCCACATAACCAAGTTTATTACTTTCGACAAGGAATTTACCATATAAGGTATTTAAAATCCTATGAATAATATTTGCTAAAAATTCAATCGTAAATATAATCATTAATATTTTGCCTAAAAAACCCAATTTACATTACAAACAATTTCTTAATCACAAATCGTCAAACAAATGAGCTTTTGTCACTAATACTGTGTATATTGAACTTCTTAGATTTTATTTTACAACAAGAAATCTATCGCTATCGCTGGTGAACAACTTTTGTATGTCGTTTTAAAGTTCCCAAGCGGGAAAGGTCTTTTCCACAAGCATTGCATTTAAATGGTCTTGAATTTGTGTGTACCACCATGTGGCTTGCGAGATCCCGTTTACTGACAAATTTCTGATTGCATTCAGAACAGCCAACTTTTCTTTTAAATGTCTACGCATGTGCTCCTGAAGAAGCTCTGTGTATTTGAAAGTCCTTTTGCAGAGCTCACATTTATATTTTCTTTCGTCAGAGTGTTTTCTAATTATGTGCGTTTTCAGACTGGTCATTTGGCTAAAACATTCCCCACAGTTGTCGCAACTATGAGGTTTTGTATGAGAACGTATGTGTCGATTAAGGTCATAATACAATGACGAGATGAATCCACAGAAAATACAGCTCCATTTCTTGAGCCTATTAACAGCAATAAAAACAACGTCACAAATTGATGTTAAATGTAAAGTCGAATTTCAACAAATTTTTGTTTCGTTTTTAATTACCTTGGTGTTCTTTCACGTGACTGATTAGGTTCCCCTTGTGCCCGAATTTCCGGTTGCAGATGTTGCAGCTATACGGCTTTTCTCCAGTATGAGTCAGCATGTGACTCTTCATGTTGCCCAGACGCGTAAACCTTTTTGGACAAAGTAGACACTGAAACGGTTTTTCGCCTGTGTGGATTCTTTCCTGGCATTTTAGGTCATGAGATGTTGCAAATTGCTTAGCACAGAGTCTGCAGTTAAAAGGCCTTTGTCTTTCATGAACCTGGCGTCCATGCCGCTATAAATGTCCCTTCTGACCGAATGTTATGTTGCAAACTTCACATTTAAATAGTCTTTCTCCACTGTGAAGCATTGGGTTAGCCATGTAATTGTTTTTTGTAATAGATTTGTCACATAAGCTGCATTCACGCTGTTTTGGAACGAAGTCAACTAGAATTTAGTTTCGGAGCAAGTTTGTACTAAAACTAAATTATTGAAGTAAGCAAATCATTAATTTTATTTGTGAACGATATAATTACTAATTCAAGTTTCTTCTTACAAGGTAAGGAGTGTTGGGTGACCCGTATTGTTGCGGTGCTACTTGTATACGATCTGGCGAATATTGAGAATTAAAATAGTACGGAACACTGTGACGTTCTTCAGTGGGTTAAAATATAGACGGTTGACGGGATTGTTTTACGCACTTGACTATTTTACACATGAAGTTCACAGAGAGTAATGTATTTTTCAGCAAATATTCCTATACCTGTACATGCTACAAGATTTTATATTAAGGTACTACAAGTTCTCGTATTTTTACGCGATTGCATTGCTTGGACTTCTTGTTCAACTAAAGATCAGAACTGAACAGAAGTACTGAGGACAGTGTCTTCTCGGAAAGTGTTAACCTTTTTTCAGTACGTGACATATAATTGTGGTTGATCAATGCAGTTCTTGGAATAGTAAGTTTAACATTTCTAGAGTGCAGTTAAAAAATTTTTGTATTTTCTAAACTAATCGGATTAATCTACAATGAGTACTGGAAAACTGGATAAGTAAAAGAAGGTTTTACTAATATTTTATCCTACAGGAACGTAAGGTATACGTGTATAAAAAGGGTCCAACACAATTTGGGTAGGCGTGCCTAAGTAGGTTTAAGTTGAATGAGACCATTTCTCTCCGAATTTTCTTGTATGGCTTCACAACAAAACTTTTAAGTTTTTGCTCTAGAAAACTCAAAGTGGTTATTCCATTCCATATTAATATGCACGCATGAAAATTTGAACCACACGAAGCATCGCCGTTCTATTCTAAATAGATTTTACGCCTCCCTTTGCAAAACTTACAATAATTTGTTATAAAGCAAGTTATGAATGTCAACATGATTGAAATAAAAGAGAAATTAGTTTTCACCAACAAAAAAAGAAATAATTGATTCATCCAAAATTCTTAGAACAGAAAATTTACATGTTTAAATGAAACACGAAGTACGTTTTCAAGTAAATGATACAAGTTTACAAGCAAGACCCTTATTTCATCCATGTTGCCAGCTAACACTGTTGTTTATAATAAAATTAAAATACTCAATTTAGATTACGTTACATGTTTCTAATATTTTCAATCTAACAATTAAATCCAAATAAATATCTTCCTAAAGTGCATCAAATAAAATAAGAAAGGCTTAATGCATAAGCTTGGTGTGTTTACTGAGATCAGATACACGTCTAAATAAACCACCGCAAAGTTTGCACTCAAATGTTTTAACGCTGCTATGTACAATCTTATGCTTTTCTAATTCCGGCTTTGTACGAAAACGAAGCTTGCAAAGCACGCATGTGTAAAAAGTTTCGCCAAGATGTATTTTTATATGTCTCTGCAGATTGACCATGTCCTTGAAATTTTTACTGCACAAACCACATTGGAATATCTTTTCTTCTGAGTGCTTCCAAACCACATGTCGTTTCAGATTACCCAAACAGCTAAAACATTGATCACACTTACTGCAGAAGTATGGTTTCTCCAATGTATGCGTGTGAACATGGCTATAAAGATCGTGCAAACTTCGAAAACCTTTGTCGCAAAATGTGCAGCAAAACATTTTGGTGTTTTCATCTGTTCAAAAATTCCAAAAAAAATAATTATTATAATGATGTGAATGACAAGATATGAAATGACTAGTTTAGAGGTATTGTTTAGCATACCTTGAACTCCGTGAGTCTTGTGATGAGCTTTCAGCCGATCTTTCTGGCTAAATCCTTTGCTACAAATGTTACATTTGTGCGGCTTCTCTCCTGTATGACACGTCATGTGTCGCTTCATATCTCCGCTTTGTCTGAATCCCCTATGACAAAGGAGGCATTGAAATGGTTTTTCGCCTGTATGAACTCGTTGATGAGCCTTTACGTCACTCTTTGATGTAAACTGTTTGACACAGTGCTCACATTGAAACGGCTTGCGCCTTTCGTGCACTGCACCTATGTGTCGGTTTAAATTGCCAGGATGGGTAAATGCCTTGTTGCACAACTTGCATTTGTAGGGTCGTTCTCCTGTGTGCACACGCATATGCCTTTGGTAGTCGTTTTGAGTGGGTAAAATTTTCTCACAAACGATGCATTTTAACGTAGGTTTATGCAAGTATACGCTGGCTTGATCTGACATGATATAACGATTATACCGATTAGTTGCTTTAAGCTGCACTACGTAATCTAAGTGATACGTATTTATTTCGTCAAAATTGGTGGTAATATTCAGCATTAACTAGGCAGCACTAATTGAAATTTTAATTCCAGTAAAATCTTTTAAAAATTTTAAAGTCTTAAGCAGGTCTGAAAAATTTTATTTGTAAACCAGCAAAAAAACGGCTCAACGCAACAAGTTTGCACTACAGGAAAGAGATTCGAATTTAGCTTGAAACAAGACGTAAAGGTATAAACTGCTTGCCCTTAAAATTCAAATGAAAACATACTGGTAGTACCAATTGCAATTGCCATTAGCTTAAAATGTATTTAGACTTTTTTTCTTCAAAGCTAGAATGATATGTAACCTTCATCAATTTCTCAGAAATGTACAAAACTATCAAGCTACTAATCGAACCTTTCTAAGCCTTTTTATCCATGCTACATTAAATGTTTTAGCTGTACCTTGTTCTGTTTTAGGCTTCTACGAAACGTGTACATACACCTATAAAGTAGTATTAAATTAATCTTTTAAAGTATTTAAAAGGCCTACGTGACTTTTCACTTGTCCCCGTAATATGAAGTATCACTTACGTTGGACCATGTTTTGTTGTTTTGGATTTCCCGTGAATGTAAATATATCTTTGGCCATACTTTATGTTCAAGTAGTGTTACAGAACAATAAATGTCCAATAAAAGTGCAAAATATTGTTCGTGCACATACATGCACTTTTGCAAAAGTACCTGGTTCTCTTTGTGGAGTTTTACAAGCTGCATAAAGTGCACTTGGTATGAAATGGTAGTATAGTAATGTTTAGCAAAGTTCAAATATTTAAGTGATTTTTTGCTTGTCTTTGAAATAAGTAAGACTATAAGACGTAACCGTAAATATTAGTCCAGGGTTTTTTTAACTTGCTTTTCCTTTCAACATCTTGAATCGACAGCATAACTCAACCAATAGGTTAAAAAATCACATAAGCCCTAATTACCAGTGATCCAAAAAGCCATTTACCGGTTTTACATATGAAATCTACTTAAGAAATATTTAAAATGGAAAATCAACCAACAGACTGTGAACTCTGCAACAAACGCTATCCTTCAATCTCAAAACTCTATTTACATATGACTCTGCACACTGGCAAAAAACCCTTTCCGTGTACAATATGTGGGAAAAGGTTTAGGCTACCTAGCAAACTATACTATTACAAGAAAGTAGTTCATTCTGGAGAGAAGCGATTTCAGTGCAGACAGTGCGAAAAAACTTTCAAAACTAATGAGAAACTCAGTCACCCTAAGAGAGTTCACAGTGGCGAAAAAGCTTTTCAGTGTTCCATCTGCTCAAATCAGTTCACTAAATAGGAAAGCTTGTATAAACACTTGCGGGTGCATACCGGAAAAAAACGAAGTAGTGCTGAACGAGCTTTTTCTGGTGTCGATAATAAAAAATTCGAATGCGTGTTTTGTCCAGCATACTCCTTGTCAGTAGCAAGTCTTCACTCTCACATATTTACACACATACAAGAAAAATCTATCAGCTGCTTAGGCAAAGGGAAAAAATTGAGTATTAAAGGTTATGTGAATACTCACATCAAGTCTGTAAACATTAACAATCATCGAACCATCCCTTGCGATCTGTGTGGAAAGAAGTTTAAAACCAGTTCAAGCATGGAGCAGCATTTTAAAACTCACTTGGTAAGAATCCAACTGGTTAACTAAAACCGAATCGTAGAAAAGGATTTATGACATGGCGTGAACTAAATAATCGTTATCATTTGCACCCAAATGAAATACCGCTTAAAAATTAATGTAACATATAATTATTTGAACCAGCATGATAAATTACTTGATGGAATAAAACATTTTATGTGTTTAGTTTTTAAGTTCAATTTTCCAGGGAAGTTTTCAATGTATAAGTGGCATTCAAATATTCTGCTTTTATATAATACAAACTTTTTTTTCATGTTATGTTAGTTGTAGTACCTAATTTAAAAATAAGCATTGATTGATTTTTATCTCTGTTAACGTTTGTATTTAAGGTATGTGTGAATGTAAGATTTTTCGACGCATATGATAATTGAAAATAGAAATAAACTAAAAAGCAAATGAAAAATGGTATTACTCTTGCATTGCCGTGGAGCATTCTAACATTTCATTTCCAAGTACTGGTTAAACAACTTCTGCTGCCAAAATGGAAGGCACAAACGAATTTCTATTGGCTAATGTGTTTTTAGAGGGCCATAATGAAAACGTGTGTGCGTTTTAGGGAATTTTCCAAAATGACTAACACATGATAGTAAGGATGCATACATGCTGTCCAGATTTGTTTGTAGTTTTCGTAATTTATGAGTTGTAAAAACTTTCAAAAATTATTTTGAATGATCCTTTCGCTTCGACAGCAGATGGAATAAGTTGTTAACATGGACTAGCACGCAATGTACTTGAACTGTTTTTTATAAACTCTAAGGTTTAGCTCACTTTTACTATAAAATGTACTAATTGTAGCAGTAACCTCGCAACAACTAGAATGTTTATAGGCATTTCAATTTTGTCAACAAACCATAGAGGGAGCAGCACACATAATTTAGCACATCATAACAAAATCAGATATCCCAATGCAAAAACTTGTATTGTAAGACAAAAAATGCAAATAAGAACTTGTTAAAGCTACGTCAATTAATTAGTGGAATTAATTTTAGTCGAGTAAAACAACGTAATGATATGAGATGGAAGCTTTAGGCCTTGCAAAACATAAACCGAAAACATTCAAAATTAATTTAAAAATAGCGTACCTCACCTCTTGCAGGTGTTTCAATTCTGAGCGTGGGATAATCATTTACTAGGCGAGTTCTTTGATAAGATTTCATTTCATTGGCGCTATAAAATCTCCAAAAACAACTGTCACATTTGTTTAATGCAACAGCTTATTTTGGGAGGACGTTTTACACAAAACCAAGAGAAAATTTCTGCTCATACATCATCCGTACTGTCCGTAAATTTAACTTGAGTGGATTTGTAATGTCGATATATATGTTATTTTTGTGTGTAGCAAGGGATTGGGCATTGACAGTAACCTATTGTTATGTATATTTAGGTTTGAGCCAGTAAAAAGCTTACCTCTAAGCCATTTTTGTGCATGCTTTCTTAGTTACTTAAATATATGCAAACGAGGTAATTCGTAATACAGCTTAATAAAGCTGTAACCTTTTTTATTAATGCACATATATGGTTGTAGAACTACCTTGTTCTGGTATTCATTTTTCAATAAGTTTACATTTATGAAAAGGTAAATAATTATTCTTTTCAAAATTTTCATGGCCTACGTGAGTTCTCACAAATTTCTTGTGATACGAGGTAACAGTTTTTCTTTGAATTTGTAATGTCCTTTATTTATTTTGCATAAAACATTGAAGTTTTCTAGAAACTTGAAACTTGAAGTGTTGGTCAACAGATATTACTAGCAATGCCAGCAGAACTTCAGAAAAAGAAAATCTAATGCACCTATACGGGTTAACATGCGCTAGGAAAAGTGAATGATGGGATAACCTAACTGAATCTTAGCAAGCGTAAATGCTGCAGAACACTTAGAAATACTTGTTGGAAATACTAACTGACCCTCAGGCTTTTAAATCCTAGATAACTTGCATCTACAAATTAAATTTAAATTAATTAATTAATTACTTGTATTTAAAATTAGTTTTGTTGTTGCCATTATTCAAAGTTTTTGGAACTATTTTAACTTGCCGTGTTTTTGTTAGAAATATTTATTCGCAGGACCAAAACATACGTTCTAGTTACCAACTACCTCAAAAGGTTGAATATATTAGAAATTTTAAAATGGTTTTCCTTGATGATAGCATACTTGAAACATCCAACAGAAATTTTAAAAGGTATTCGAAAACTTATGTTCTGTGTATGGAAAGTAGTAACAATTGCTGCAATGCTTTGCAAATGGTACAAAAAACAAGCATGGTATAAGTGTTGGTCAATTTTAAAGGAGTATTCTTTGAGGTGTTAGAGTAAAAAATTCGTTCTGTGAAATCAAAAGTTTGCTTTGTTTTATGCACTGTCTGATATTGATACTAACCGTCATATAATAAGTTGCCGACTTTTGACATGGCGGCTCATGGATTTTTGGAATAATGAATTTTCAATGACAAAAGTAGTAACTTAAAATGTCCATAACTTTTCAAAGAAAAGTCTATTTTTGTTGAAACTTGTACCAAATTGAATCTCTTGAGGTGTGTTACCAAACTAGCCAAAAAATAATTTTCTGGTTTTAGTGCAAAAATTGACCTTTGTCTGCAAATGCGCCACCTGGGGATAAAGGTATGACTTACAGTAAGTCTTACATAGCAATTTTTTCACTATGAGCCCAGACGGCTACAAGGTGATTGCCCCTTAATTTTGCACTCCCGAAATGATAGAAATTCCTATATTTCGAAGGAATTTGAGGGTTACCATACTTGCACCTCCTTGCAAGTTGCACTAAAAATTGACATAAAAAATCCGACACAAAAGCACTTAAGATCAGGAAACCGTAATTGTAAACTCTTTAAACAAATCGAATAACAAAATTTCATTTGAATCAAGATTTTCAGAAATGATCTTAAATTTGATTGACGCGTAACTTTCATCAGTAACCGCAATGAATGCTGTTTCATACCTAATTTAAAAGCCCATTGTGTGCTGAGTAAAACACCTTCTGCAAGTTCACAAAACCCGGAATATATCGGATTGAAAACCCAAGTTTTAAACTCATATCATGGCTAAAACATTCGTGAAACCTATAGAGAATCACGGCTGTAAATAATTGCTTCTATTCCTCAACCAACATGGAAAAACCAATGCTCTATTTTTGCAAAATCACGTTGGCATTTGTCTTTCTAACGACAGTTTGTTCAAAGCTTTTCGACTTTGATATAAATTTTAGCAAGGGCTTTGAAAATTGGTCTTTATTTATGGGACACTCTTTATGTGGAACTGTATGATTTATTCTGGACAAATTTTGTTTGATGAAAATGATGAACCAACGACTGCATTATGTGCTTCTGCAAATACGGAGTTGATTTTACAGCTTTTTGCATATTATTTAATTTTCAATTTGTAACACAAAATGTTTTTACGTATCATGTATCGACGAATAATTATAGAATATATAAGGAAACAAACTACTGCAGGTTGTCGCAAAATTGGCTACTTTATGGTGTTGGAACGGTGGTGTCTTATCATGCCTCGGCTTTTGGCGGAGGGATTCAGTTTTGGGGTTTGGGAAATACATGTGCTGAGCACCTCGAGGATGAGCCATGCAGCAGCAGAAATTTACGCCCCAAAATATCATCATCATCCTCGTCCGCCGCAGCAGCCCACCACCACCACATCAAATATCACTTCTCCTTCAGAGCTTGCCTTGGCCAGAAAGGCAAGCTGGAGCTCTATTTTTCTGCCTTGTGCAGATCAAGTTATCATTTTGTCGTTGGGCCTTCTGCCATTAAGTATTGTAAAATAATAAATTACTCAGTTTTGCAGTTTTGGAGGAGAAGTCCTGGGCGATTGAGGAGCTGCCCAGTAAAGAAGGAAGGAATAAGTCCATCATAGAAAAATGGAAAAGGAAGAGGTGACGCCCACACCAGCAACCCTTTTCCAGCTAGTCAGTGGTGGTTATCGAAGAGGAGGAAAGAGTGCAGCCAGAAGAGGACAATAGTGAGTTTTCTATTGCAGCAGAACCTTCCCCCTGAAGCTAGAACGATCAACCACCAGCGTGACCATACGAAGCAGTTCACCTGACGCCCTCCAGTCCCTGCCCTTGGTGGATTGGATGGGGGGCCGAAAGAATCAGCAGAAAAAGTCCTGCTTTCAGTTGAGGAAGTAGGCAATGGAATTTTCCCAGCAGAAGTCCTGCTTTCAGTTGAGGAAGTGGGCAACGGAAATTTCCCGCAGAAGAAGTCCTGCTTTCATTTGAGGAAGTGGGCAATGGAAATTTCCCAGCAGCAGAAAAAGTCCTGCTTTCAGTTGAGGAAGCAGGCAACGGAAATTACACAGCAGCCGAAGTAACAGTGGCAGCAGAATCTTCCCCAGAAGCTAGAACGATCAACCACCACCATGACCACCCAGAAGTCCTGCTTTCAGTTGAGGAAGTAGGCAACGGAAATTTCCCAGCAGCAAAAGTCCTGCTTTCAGTTGAGGAAGTAGGCAACGGAAATTTCCCGGCAGAAGAAGTCCTGCTTTCAGTTGAGAAAGTGGGCAACGGAAAACTCCCAGAAGCAGACAGACTTCTCCAGTAGAGATTGGATTCCCTGGAGGAGGCAATGGAATTTTCCGCAGAAGCAGACCGATTCCTCCAGTAGAGATTGGAATCCCTGGAGGAAACAACGGAATTTTCCCAGCAGAAAAAGCCCTGTTTTCAGTTGAGGAAGTGGGCAACGGAAATTCCGCAGTAGCAGACCGACTCCTCCAGTAGAGATTGGATTCTGGAGGAGACAATGGAATTTTCCCAGTAGCAGTATCTCCCTTCCTCCCCGCCCAGTTTGATCTTCGAGGGTGGGAGTGCAGACCCCATGAGGAAGGTGAGGAAGAAGAAGGAAGAATCCACGTTCCAGCTTGTACCACTGGTACATTCGTGTTGTGGTCCCTTTGGCTATGCCTGCCCTATTACCCTCGGAGGTAAACGTTTTGGAGGAGGTGCCATGAAGGGAAACGTGCAGTAAGCACCAACTTGGATGACCAGAAGAGAGATGACAAGTGAAAGTGAGGACCTCGACCTGGAAGAGACCACGTTGCAGCTTGTCCCTGGTACATCCACATTGTGGTCCCTTTGGCTATGCCTGCCTCTGCCCACGGGGTTAAGTTTTATTGAGGAGGTGCCATGAAGGGAAACGTGCCGTGTAGGCACCAACTTAGATGACCAGTGGAGAGATTACGAGTGGAAGTGGGAGCCCAAAGACCTGGACATTTTAAAGAAAGTTACTCGGCCCAGAAGCGGAATCCTAATCCTGATGGTGGGAGGAACCTGAGTGACTACTACTACCCCCACCACAGTGGTCGACAAGAGAGGAGATCCCGAACCCGGATCTTGTGGAAGAGGAGAAGGAGGAAGACAGGCACCCAAAGCGATGGTGTATTGCCTCTGGAGATTCAGCCACAAGAAGACAACACGGCGTGAGGTGCCTCTCCAGAAAAGAAAGTAAAGAAGAAGAGGGGGAACACGATCCCGCCTCCAAATTGTGATACTGCGTCAACTCCAGCAGTACTCCAGCAGCAGCAACAAAAGGTGGAGTCAATGTTGAGCAGTGAAGATGCAACAGGACGGACTAGGACCTCGGGGTCCGAACGGGAGCTGGAGTAACCCTGAGTCAAGCTATTGGAGCAGTAGGGGTGAAATATACCAGCTCTCAGCGTCGCGTCCCAACTTTTAAAAAGAAGCAGTAAATTGGCTATTGTTTTTTGGAAGCCGACATCCCATCATTTTGCAGTTTTTGAGCCAACCAGGACCTACGGAGCCTGATTGGCTGGTGGGAGTATGTCGCAAAATTGGCTACTTTATGGTGTTGGAACGGTGGTGTCTTATCATGCCTCGCCTTTTGGCGGAGGGATTCAGTTTTGGGGTTTGGGAAATACATGTGCTGAGCACCTCGAGGATGAGCCATGCAGCAGCAGAAATTTACGCCCCAAAATATCATCATCATCCTCGTCCGCCGCAGCAGCCCACCACCACCACATCAAATATCACTTCTCCTTCAGAGCTTGCCTTGGCCAGAAAGGCAAGCTGGAGCTCTATTTTTCTGCCTTGTGCAGATCAAGTTATCATTTTGTCGTTGGGCCTTCTGCCATTAAATATTGTAAAATAATAAATTACTCTTTAATAAAGTTGATCTCATACTGCTAAAACTGCCCTACTTGTCACTGAATAATTTTCTGAATGCGCTGGTCCTGTGATCCGAACCTTTTCTGAAAAATAGTGTGATGCGATTGATTTTTGGGTGCATAAAAAGTTAGGCACGCCCATACTCAACTAAATTTAATTGTTGAGCGCCAGAAACGCCCCATTTATCAACACAGGTAATTGTGTTTTTGACATTAATAAACTAAACATAAAAGAAAACGTAAAAGTCAAAGACAAAGTCTGGTTTATGAAAAATTTAGCATTTTGGAAACCATTTAGAATGTACAATGAAGCATTTTGCAAAGTTTAAATTGCCGAAGAGTAAATATCTAGATAAGTAATGTTAATAAAAATTGAGTTATTCTTTTTTGTAGTCCTTCAGTCAGTCCTGAATATTGCGGTTCTAAATGTGCCATGTCCTTGTATTTCCTAATGCACTTCCACGGGAGTGTATTTCGCGCAAAAAAAGACAAATTCTTTCCTGCTGTGCTACGATTGGCTGCACAATTCCAGGCTTTTGCTGTACGGGTAACCGAGTGCAGCATAATATCCCCACAACATTAGTGCTTATGTTTGCTAATGGTGGATATCTGCTGTATGCTTCAGGGTGACGTTAGGTCTACCGTGCTATCTTGTCTGCCACATTATCGGGGGTAGTACGCTAAAGCAAAGGCTTTGTCTTATTTTACGTGAAATACACTCTTATAGAAATGTATCAAGAAATACTAGAACATGGCACAGTACAAATTCTTTTTCAACAGAAATGATGATCATTGACGAATACCAGTGTGTTTGACATTGTGTTTTGCTAGCCCGTCTTTACTGACAAAACTTTGCTTGCACACAAAACAGCTAAAGAACTTTTCCCCTAAATGTCGACGCATGTGTTCTTGCAGAGCATATTTGTCTTTGAAAGCCTTGTCGCAGAGTTCGCATTTGTACTTTCTTTCGTCAGAGTGCCTTCGCTTCATGTGTTTTTTCAGGCTGCCAATTTGGCTAAATGACTCTTCACAAGCGTTGCAACTATAAGGCTTTTCCTTTGTGTGCGAAACAATGTGACTATCAAGGTGGCGATACTGCGAGAACGTAAGTTCACAAAAAAGACAGCTCCAAGTTTTGTATCTAATCACTGCAAATTAAAAAACCAAAGGTGTAAAATCATATTTACTGAGGATGACATTTACAGAATTTTTATTTCGTTTCCATTTACCCTCGTGTGTTTGGTGGTGGTTGGTAAGGCTCTCTTTGTGACTGAATTTTCGATTGCAGACGCTGCAGCTATACGGTTTTTCTCCTGTGTGAATAATCATGTGTTTATTCATGTTACTCAAAATCGTAAATCGTTTTGGACAAAGTACACACTGAAAGGGTTTTTCCCCTGTGTGGGTTTTCTTATGGTTATTCAAATTATAAGATGTTGTAAATGTCTTGTCGCAGAGTGAGCAGTTAACATTTTTCTGTTTGTCATGAACGGTGCGTTTATGCCACTTCATGTGAGACATCCGCTTGAATGGTTTGTTGCAAAGTTCGCATTTAAATGGTCTTTCTTCTGTGTGAATCTTCAAATGAGTGGTATAATTCCTTCGAGTAATAAATTTTCCACAAACACTACACTTACGCATATTTGCTTCAGTATTCTTGCTAGTTTTGTTTTCCATTTTAATTAACGCAACAAGAAATGGTCATGCACAAGGCAACTTGAATTTACTTCCGGTACCGCACGGGAACTGAAAAAGTGGATGAAGTGATGTCTTTTAAGCTTTGTTTGGAATTGTGTTTCATATTATCAAGAAATCGGTGCAAGGGTTTCTGTGTGTTTTTGTGGCATATATTGCATTCTTGGAAACCACGAAATACATATTCAATTGCAAACAAAACAGAAAACTTACTTTTGCAGTAATTGTGAAAAGGATTTGTCCAGATTAACGTATGCCAAAACTCTTGTGCCTTATAAACAGTCGGGAACATAAGATTGATAGGTGACTTCTGCGATAAACAACACAATAACATGACGTATCTTGAAAACATATATACGAGTACACTGAGTACACAAATTCTCCACCTGCACTGGTATTTTTTCTATTTAAATTAAAGCAGCTATTTGTTAGGTTCACATTTCAAACAAGGAAGCTGAAAGATGTTTGTAATTTGAGCTGCTTTCAACACTAATTATAGCCCTAATTTTTTAGCACTCTATACTGAACAAAATGTAATTTTCCAAGGGACCAATATCCCAGTTTTATGCATGTCATTCATACTCTACTTTGAGTAAGTTGTCACTTTATCGCGGTTTTAAAAGCAACGTCTAAAATTGTTACGTCTAATACCTTCTGAAACTTTGTGCTCCGCAAAAATGCCAAATTGTTTTATATTAGAGTTTGCCTTTATTTTTGGAGGATTCCGAATCCAGCCTTCCAGGATGAACTCTTTTCACGGTAACTCAATATTTCCCTAAATTTCAAACCTAGTTTATTACATTTTACTGACAGAACGACTTGAATATAGTAACGAGCCCTCATGCATTCGCTTTTCCTGTTGAAACTTTATTTTGTGCGGATAAAAGTTGTCTACAAACTCCTAACACTAATTTTGTTATTCTGAATCCCACATCTGTATAAGTGTGTATTAATTTGAGTTTAATGTAACGTGACACCATATATATTATACTTTTTGCTAGCACTACACATTTAAAAACTTGATAGTGTGTTGGTGCTTGTCTGGTATCTGTTAAGTTGCCTAAAATCTGACTTTTTTCTAACCTGAGTAAATACATTCATTGTTATCCGAGTAACTTGAGTGTTATCTGCTATCTGACTTAAGAAACACAAATCTGTTATTACGAGCCTCCAGGAAAATATTTACCTATGTTTATGTGAAACAATATGCTATAGGATTTTGTTGTAGATTCATGAAAGCTTTAAAAACAACATAAACAGTTAAGATTAGGATATTTGTTGTTGACATTTAAGAAATACTCAGTTAAAGCCAAAGCCAACCAGTATTGCAAAACTAGCAACTAAATAGATATAAACTGTGTGTCACAAATCATTTTCTACGTTTGAAAAATAACAGTGACCTCACCTAAAAATGAGTGGCATTAGGTGAACAATAAAGAAGAAAAACTGTTTTAAAGGAATAATGATTAATAATTACTCTTCAATGAAATTAGCCGATTCGAACTATTTGTTGCTTGTCACGTTGACACGAAAATACGCTAGTGGTATCCAAACTACTCAAATGTACTTCTTGTCCTCTTTACGGTACTGAAACTCTTCTTTTATTTGCGCTTAAAAGTTTTGTTGTATCTTAGTGTGTGGAAAAGAATGTACTACCATGCACTATACCATGTAATTACTTATTCAAAGCAGTAATGGATGGAGTTTTACGATTAATTGAATACCTTTTTATTTGTTTTACCTGAAGGTTCTGCTGCAGAACAGGCGATGGGGTGCGCAATAGATTAAACCTCGTCTTGAAACAGAAAATTATGTACAACAGAATTAAGTCACAACTAAACTCATACGGAAAACGCACTAAAAAGCAACAAAATGTAATACGGAATGAATATTTTCAGTAGTTTGCGTAATCTGCTCTAGTTCGTGTCTGGTAGCGGATGCATAGCAAAAGTAGTTTCGTTACCAAGTGGAAAGTTATGGGTCATCAGTAAAGTTTGTGCATGTTTGCACATTTGCCACCAATGCGTGATAAGAATTGATAAGATATCTCAGCAAATAATGCGCATTAGCTGTACAAAAAAGGATTCATGGATTTGGGGAATAAGTTTAAGGAACATTGCTCATTTTTTTGTATACCATATATTTATATAAATATGCATCAGTATTTCTGCGCGCTAACTCAGTTAGCCTAACTGTAAGCCATACAATATTATCTAATCTTATATATGTGTGTAATCTTACCATTTCAATTGAACCCACTACTCATCTCATCATTCATTTTGGGCTGCTACATTTATGATACAGGAACAAACAAAATGATAGCATTTTTACGCATAAATTTACCACTATGATATATTATGCCCACCACGTATTCGCTTTTATCAATATTATATTATTTACACTAGGTTTACTGCTTCACGCTTTTGTTATCTACTCTTGGTGATATTCCGTTATGAAATAATGCAATTGTTCCAAAATTAATAAATGATTTTTGGGTGGATTTGAGATGTAGGCTCAAGGAGGAATATAATTTTGAAGGAATTTTGCTACCATAAGTTACTTTAAAATATTAAATTGCCCAAATTGCAGTTTCTAGAATTTTATTTTACGGATATTTTAATTTGAAAAGTTTATGCAGCGTACTATCTTTGATATTAAATAAAGCTGGCAACATGCCTACAAGTAGCAAGGTAGTGAAATTAGGTGAACTTTTAAAGTAGATATCGCTTTTTAAAATACGTAAATTTTCCTATAAATCGTAAATGTATGCCAGACCCAAAATTTAACAACGAAAGGTAGAAATCATTTTTACTGATCAACTGACTAAAACTCCAAATAACTTGTTTGTGACTCAAAATTTCAAAACGAAAGGTAAAAATCTTCTATACTAACACAATAACGGAAGCTCCTAACAAACTTCCTGTGCCAGACACAACATTTAAAAATTAAAGATATAATATCCATCCTTACTGACTATAGTGATTTACATTGCCACTGTGACTTATGACCTCATAACCTTTGACCCCTTTGACCTATTGACATAAATTTTTTAAATTGGTGCAGTATTTAAATAAAAACGCACATTACACGTTCAACTAATTGATAGACAGAACTTCTTATCTGACTGACGACAGCACAACAGTGCACTGGCATTTTGTGCATTATTTTAATTAATTTTTGTGCTACTTTATAGTTTTAATGCACAGAATAGGCCTGATAAAGTTACTTAACAGCGAAACTAGTTGCCAATAAAGTTCTGTCTTTTAAATAGTTGGACGTGTAATGTGCGTTTTTATTCAAATTCTGCACCAATTAAAAAAGTTTGTGTGCTAGACACAAAATTTAAGAGCGAAATAGCAAATCCATCTTTACTGACAATAGTTACATTGCCACTGTGACCTATTACCTCGTAACTCTTGACCCTGTTGACCTAATGTCTTAAACTTTTGGACTTAGCTGCCTCTTAACTTACGACATTGTTGTGCCAAAATTCGTTGAAATCGGTTTTACCGTTTTGGAGATATCGCACGGACAGACGGACGTCAAATCGGATCTTCATAAGTAGCTTTCGCTACTCAATAAAATACTTGTATTAGATTTTACTGGATGTGGTTTATGTTTTGTGGCAAATCTTGCCAACAGTGAGACTGAGCACAGAAAAAGTTTCGCTAATGCTTAAAACACAAACCAGCCTGTTGCACACTTAAGTTAGGTGACTTAGCATACTTACGTGGTTGTGGTTTATATATTGAGTTGCTGAATATTATTTTTTATTAAACATTTAATTTATAATTTTCCTGATCATCATACTTCACTTTACAGCGACATCATTATTTTTCATACAATCACTAACATAGCATATTATCTGTACTTTAAAGAAAAACCATAATAATTAAGGTGATTGCTAAAAGTTAAAAAAGCATAATGAAAATCCCTGTTTTGTTAGTATACAAAACATACTCGTAATATGGGTTGAAATCTTAAATGACTTGGCTGACGGAAAAACTTCACCTAGAAAAAAGTTGGACCTAGCGTCTGTACAAAATGTATCGAGAAAGATGAACGGTACGATCCTGAAATACATAGCTCCAAACATTACTAGATATTACGAACGGGATAACAAACGTTGGTACTGCGGAAACTGTAAAAACGAAGAAGAAGAGTGCAAGATTGCTACGGACTGTTGTTTGGTAAATTATAATCGTGTTCTGTTACGTTGTCGAACAGTTATGGACCAACCAATTGCTTTGCCATTGCCAGTGAACTTCCCAGCAGGAATAAATTTGGCAACAGGAATTAGCCTGCCACCGGGAATTAATCTTCCACCGGAATTAGCTTGCCACTTTTACGTAAACAGTGTAAGCCTTGTTCGGAATTAGGTAACCGCTGTGCGTCAGTTAACCATTGTTGTGGTGATCTTCCTTGTGTTCCGAAAGATGGAGGGTATCCTGCTAAACGTTATTGTCAAAGGGATACATCATCAATCATCATATTAGAATATTTTACCATGAAAGGAAATCTTGCCAATATTGTTGTCCTTTTTTCCTTGTTAACTTCTTGTTCGTGCAATTTACTAGATTTATAAATTGGCAGTAAAATGCTGAAAAATTGGCTTTGTGTTTAATCGTACATCCTAATAAACTTACATTCAATTTCAATACTCTAGACTAAGCTAAATTATATTTATTTTTGTTGCATTTGTAGTGTTCTGTTTGTTTATTTTGAAGTGGATTCGTCATTCGGGAATAGCCTTCGTGTTTGCATTTGCCTAAATCTTTGCTAAAATGAGCAAGCACATAATTTTTATGCGGTATCCGAAACTTAATAAAATCTGTCACTATTTCTTGGCACGTAAGTGGCAGTGAAGAGACTGCATTGTTGTAAATCCGGAGAAACAAAAAACGCAAGTCTTGCTCACCTGTTTGATTCCTGCAAACCACGCAATTCACTATTATATACAATTTTACAACATGTTAATCTGCTGTATAAATATATACATGCTTACCGTTGTGGGTTGTATGATGAGCTTTTAATTTACTTGCGGTCCGAAATCTGCAAGAACACATGCTACATTTATATGGCTTTTCACCTGTATGAGTCAGCAAGTGTGCCTTCATTTCTGAATTTTGCGAAAACCGTTTCGTACAAAGTGGACACTCAAAAGGCTTTTCTCCTGTGTGAAGTCGTATATGATTAGTAAGATGCTGTCTCGATGAAAATTGCTTTGCACAATGATCACATTTAAAAGGTTTCAGTTTCTCATGAACTCTTCGTGTGTGCCGATTTAAACCACAGTGTTGAGAGAAATTTTTGTTGCATATATCACACTTGTACGGCTTTTCGCCAGTAGGTACATTCATATGCCTATTGAGTTGGAACCTGTTTGCTGAAAGTTTCCCACATATTTCACATTTATGTGCATGTTTAAAAAACATGATGTTTCTAGAATGGTAAATATAAATTTCCCTACAAGGAGTATAGATCTCTCACAGGGACTTGAGATTAACTAAATAAAAAACTACTGCAAACCTAAAGAAAAAATTAACGTTTGTTTGCGGAACTCACGTCTTCACACGGAGAAGCTGAAAATGTAGGAAAGGAAATATGTTTATATTCAGGAAGAGTATGCGCAAGACAAATATTCTCTTTTTATTGTCAGTTCAGATATTGAACTGGAAATGTTATACCTTTAAAACTCGACACTGCTACACAGGAGTGGATAGAACCACATACCATGTTTTACTATGTAAGAATAAAAACATTGTTTAGCTTTCTTGTGAGCAGTCGTCTGTATACTAATTATCAGTTCCTCAGAAATATACAGAAAATGTAAATCTCTTAATCCGGAGTGACTGGGCTTTAAGCTTTTTTGTTTATGCATATACATACACTGCTGAAGAAGTACCTGATTCTATTTTATAGCTTTTACTAAGTGTATTAATACACTAAACATCCGTGGAAAGCCATTGCAAGATGCTCGCTGCAAAAACCTATATAATTGTAAACGTGCCTAAACCCAACCTGGATTAGAGCCTGTTTACCCTGGTTTAGAGTCCATTTACCCTAGTTTAAAGTCCATTTACCCTGGTTTAGAGACCATTTACCTGGTTTAGAGTCCAATACCTTGGTTTAGAGCCCATTTACCCTTGTTTAGAGCCCAAATGCCCAAAGATAAAGTCTACAGACGGACGGACGGACGGACAGGTGGACAAACGGACACGAATATCTTAAATAGCTCTCCTGCAGAAGCAGCGAGCTAATAAATTGGTACAAGGTTTGACTTCTATAATATTTAAAACGCCAACGTGACGTTTTACTCCGTCTTTTATAAGAATCTAACAGTTTATTGGAATTGAGCTTAAGTTTTTATATTTTATAGTTTCTTGTAAAGGTCTATATGTATCGATCTAAGTGCAGGTATGCAGGTATTTAGCATTAAAATGCGTAACGGTGGAGGTACTTCTGGAGCATAATGATAACACCGTTTCATCTTACTAATTTTTCTCAATATTTCAATTGTAAAAGTTTTTGGTACAATATTGAATTCATCGTATTTCATATTTCAAAATATTTACAAAAATCTATTCTAACTCAAATCGAATATTTCTGTTTTTTTTTGCGTTCAGCTGATTGCGTGAAATATTAAGTTTATTTATCAGCATTTGCATGTATTCGGAGTATATATGCCAAATACTGAGCTTACCCAAAAACGCAATGGGACCAAAGCGTTATATTAATTAACCCGATCACTTTAATTTGAATCCTTGTTGAGTTTGAGAATATTCGGCGGATGGCAATTTTTCTAAATCAGCACAACAAATAGCCAAACGATTTTAACTAATTAATGCATTTTAGTGTATCTACTTTGGATTTTTGACTTATGTGCTGTATTCGTATTCGTATAAAACTGTATTAGTGGTAGTTCATTGATGTTATTAATTCGACAGATGTCTGAATCTATAATGGTTAAACATTTTCTCGTTGTATCTGACACTGTTACACCTTTGTATCTTCTTTAGGCGCCATCCACTAATGACGTCACGTTTTAGGGTCAGTCAGTGGTCTGTCAGTGACAATGCAACTAGTGACAGGGGTGGGTGGTTGGCTATTGGAAAAAGTGACGTCACTACCGTACCATCAAAGATTTGATTATTCTCAAATAAATTTCTATTAATTAAAACATAGTTATTCTATTTGCTATTGTGTTATATCTCAAGATATTATTTCTAGAATAACAACCTTTTTATAAGTAATATGTTATAGTTATTTCTGTGTTCCAGATTGACACTACCAATACTAAAGCTTACACGGTGTAAGTTACCCCTGTTTGGTGTAGCTTTCTATTTCTACATTTCGCACTTTTGCGAATTTCAAATTTAAGCAGTAAAAGTGACACAGCTAGCCTCTGTTTTAAAACCTGCAATAGCTAAAGGCCAAGAACTTGCTGAATTTTGTATTTTACTATACAAGTCTCTCTAATGAAACTTGACTTCAGTTTTCCAGAAATACCTTTTAATCACCCAAGCATAATTAACAATGAAATAGTTTGCAATGAGATACTTTTAACGTATAACGTCTGAAGCAAGTCGTCATAATCTATCTTAAAAAAATGAGGCTCAAATTTTGTGTCAGGTGACCTTACGAAACCTCAGATTACATGACAAGTGAGGTCAGTGGTAAATTTATAAAATGACAGCATAAGGACAGGGGTCAGTCAGTGGTCCAAGAAATACCGATTTTTTACTGACGTCATTAGTGGATGATGCCTTATTATAATTTCCAACAAGTTTAAATATTATGTAATATTAAGGGTATATTTATTGTTACAGTGATAATAAGCTGCTCTGGTGACTTCCAACACACAAGGATTTTAAGCTCAAGTAGTTGCTTTTTCCGCTAATATTTTGTAAGAGGCGCCTCATGACCTCTGTCGACGACGGAGCGAACCAGACGTGCATCCAGCTGCTGGTGTGCTATCTGCGAATTAATTTTATTTATTTTTTAATAATTCTAGACAAATTAAACAAAATAAAAGTGACTAGTGAGCGAAAAGAGGTAGACACGACCTTGAACTGGCAAGGAATTTTTTGTGAACCTCCAGTCGACTCACTTTTGGATGGTTAGGGTCAGGTAGGAACACGGTATTTTTACCATATGTTTCTTACCTGCCTACCCAGGATTTCACCACCGGGGTTGAGAGTCCGGATTCGGTACTCTCCCCCAGATGGTGAGGATGATAATGAGTGGATGTGGTTGAGTGAGAGCTGTTGTGGAGGGAGGAGGAGGTGACCTTGATGTTGCCACCACCACCACCCCCAAAACCGGCTCCTAGACTCCCCCTTCCATCCATTTAGTGACCTGTGGCTTGGAAGCGGAATGAGTGAGCTCATTCCATGAGCCTCTACCGATTTGGGGATTAAGGGATACCCCAGATTAGGCGATCCGGGACGAGATGACTAGTAATCAGGTGGCCAGTGACGAGGTGACCTATAACCAGGTGGCCAGTGACGAGGTGACCTATAACCAGGTGGCCAGTGATAAGGTGACCAATATCCAGGTGGCCAGTGATAAGGTGATCAATATCCAGGTGGCCAGTGACCAGTCAGTGAGGAAACGATTTGGTGCCACACAGAGGATCAAGGCCGACGGCTTTGGGATTAGGGAGTAAAACTCCAAGTACTCCACTACGTTTTTTATTAAACTCCCACATTCAAATATATTTAATTTACTTTATTAGGTTACTACCATTATTATTATTAAATATATTTATTTCATTGGTTGAGCGTAATAACCAAGTATGGTTCAACGCCTCAGTGAGGTTGTATTTTGTATATCCTAACTGACCAATAAATTATATATAAAAGAGATTAGTAGGTAATGATAAATCGGAGATCATGGATGCCATAATGTTGGAAACTTTACAATGTTTATTCAAGCTTTCGGTTATTTACTATAACCATCATCAGGAAAAACTGAACAGAAAAACAAGAAATATAAATACATGACAAAGATATTATATAAAATATTGAGGAGAGAGATTTTAGAAAAAACGATCTCAAAATTTGACGAAAATCGAATGCACCCATTTTTCGAAAAAACCGCATGTCTGGGTCTTTAGGTAGGATAATGCTAAGGATCAAATGAAATTAACCCTACATACCTTGACTTATATCAATACAAACGAGTCCCAGTTCAAAGGTTTTGTGCACGTACATAAAGAATTACAGAGCTCGTAAGAAGTCAATGCTCAAAAATCGGTAAATCCCGGAAAACTTACGTTTTGTGAATGGCTTTGCTACTTTTGTACTAGCGGATATTTTTCCATACCTGAAGCTTACGCATGTACTTATGTGCCAGGTCTATACGTATTACTAATCAGACTAACCGTTCTCTTTAATTGCCTTGAAACAAAAGCAAGAAAACCTTTCTCAATCTTTCTGGAAAACTCCACGTATATTAAATAGTATTTACTAAACACAAACTTATAAACTAATAATGTGTTTACAAAATTCTCAACAAAGCATGTTTCTACCCCAGCTATACAATCCTTCATACACCACAATCTTTTTAAATTCTTACTTGCAATAGTGTGTCTTAAAATTAGCAACTGCATTTGGTGCAAGTGATGTTCAAATTTCTCGTTGCGAATAATATTTATACACCACAATTTAATCTTTCAAACGAACTATATCCTGTGCTGAGGTTACCAAGCTGACGCTGAGTAAATTGACGCTGCATTAAATTAACGAACCACGGAATTATTTTAAGGGACTGGTGCAGTTTCGTTTCCGTGAACTTTCTTGTTGTGTGTATTGAGGTGACATGAATATCCAAACCGCTTTCCGCATTCATTGCACCCAAATTGCTTCATACCAGAATGTACGACATGATGAATATTAAGCTTTTGCTTGGTAAGAAAACCCTTTCTGCAAATATGGCACACGTACTGTTTTTTACCCAAGTGATTTTGTATATGGACTCCGAGGTTGCTCATGACTTTAAACCCTTTGTTACAAAGGTCGCATATAAATTTCTTTTCCTCCGAATGCTTCCAGCTCACATGAGCACGCAGATGACCGAACTGGCTAAAAGTTTCGCTGCATTTGTCACAAAAGTAAGGTTTTTCCTTTGTATGACCACGTAAATGAAGGTGAAGTTGCTGCAACGTGGAAAAACCAGATAAACAGAAAACGCAAATGTAGTCTTTGGGGTTATTCTCTGCAATAACACGAAAAAAAACACGAAATATTTTATTACATAAGGAAATACAATCAACCATCTCATTTTGTTACGCATGCTTACCTTGGTGCGTTCTTTGATGAGATTTTAAGTGACACGCGCTACAAAATCTTTGAGAGCATTTGGTACATTTGTAGGGTTTTTCACCTGTATGAGTCTGCAGGTGTGCCTTCATGTGTCCGTGTTGCAAAAATCGCTTTTTACAAAGTGGACACTCAAAAGGTTTTTCACCTGTGTGAATTCGTTCATGAGTAGTAAGTTTCTGTCTTGTTGGAAATTGCTTTGCACACTGACCACATTTGAAAGGTTTCAGTTTCTCATGAACGCTTCGTCTGTGCTGATTTAAAGTACTTTTATCAGAAAAAGATTTGTTGCAGATATCACACTTGTGAGGTTTTTCGCCTGTGTGTATACGCATATGCACCTTGTGGGCGTATAATCGTGCTGAAAGTTTCCCACATATTTCACATTTATGAGTATAGTTTAATGGCATGGTTTTCTGAGAGTGGTCGGCGCAAAATGTAACCGTCTGGTTTAACGCTATCAATATTATAATCCACAATCAAATGTGTTGCTTTCCTTGAGCTGGTTTTAGTTCTACTGAGTAATATTAGCAACAAACGTAAGTATTTAATTTTAACGTTGTGCACTCAATGCGCGGTACAAGTCCTAAACTTTAGCACTTCACTGATTTAGTTTATTAGCGAAATTACACAAGTGTATTTAGAAACAGGCTGTGTATGACTAAGAGCTCCGTACTACAGTCAGTATACCGTATAAATGTTCAACTTGAATAATCTAGCAATGTCGATGTGCATTCAATGGACATATTTGAGTAATGAGTGGTTTGAGTGCAAAGTCCAATAATTTAACCAAATTTAGCTCTAAGCACTTTGTTTGTGCATATACGTACAATGATGGTAAAGCACCTTGTTCTGTTTTTAACCTTGAAGAAATAACATGAATACACTTCAGAAATATTATGTAGCAAATCCTTCATATTATTTTAAATGTCTACGTGACATTCTACGCGTCTTAGTTATAGTTATAAGTAAGGGGTGATTTGAAGTATTGTTGTGTCTGGATTCCTCGTATGTATAAGTCTTGGACCTGTAAACTTTAACTTCTTTTAAAATGTTGATTCAGTAGCAGGGTTCGAATTAGATGTGAATGTTTATGTATTTGTTATCATGCAAGACAACTATCACTATCACCCAACATTTTTGAACGATAAATAATTTAACATGGACAATAAATAGTTTTTTGACAAGGACAGAAAATGTTGTTGGGAAAATTATTTTGGGTGGATGGAGGAATTAGATATTTAGCATAGCAATTAATATTACTGGACGCTAAGCAAGCTCTAAGGGTTTTAAAACGGGAACATAAAGTCATATTAAATAAGTTTTAAATGGTTTTTTCAAGGACAGGGTATTTTTTTGTATATTAAAAGTGTACCCCGTGCAATGTAGGAACCTTTGTCTCCATTTCTCTGTTTTGATCTTTCAGGCAAGTAGGCATCGCCACTTACAATCTTTCGAATCTGTTCAACTTCATTAGTACGCCTTCAACGTCTTTCACCTCGTCAGGAGTCAAAATTATTTTGAATGCGAATTGTGTTGAATAAGATTTAAAACAACGCGGTATCTCAAATCTCCCATACATACTCATTTGCCTAAGAGAATCTATAATGGCTCTATTTGCCATAAAGTTTTTTCTACTAAGAAAATGCTTACAACTCACGCAGTTGAACATATTGCTATAAAACCATTTGAATGTCAAGTATGTGGAAACAGTTTGGATATATACATCCTCCGTAATCATAGAGAGACCGCACACTAATAGAGGAATTGTGTATTGCGTGCAGTGCTAAAATTGTTAATTAATGAGCAGAACACAAACACATTGCAAAATCACGCATATTTTTATTAATACACTAGATGTTTTTGTAATTACAGTTTTCAGCTTTATCATTACAATCAATTAGTTTGTATTAAAACTACATGCCAAACAGGATTTTCCGCGTTTTTAAGGCTTATTGGTGCACGGAATACTTCACATTTTAAATAAATTTAATTTTTCAAACATATGCCACTGCCATATTGCTTACGTAAATTTAACTCACTTATAACCTGTTATTTTTGATTGACTAAAAAAAGCATGCAAACGGTCTAACTAGAGGTTTTCCATCTCATTGATCATAATAATATAATATCGTTGGTATTTTACGATCTCAGTGAGTTAACACACACAAAGTTAATTCAAAAAATATTTCTCAACAGTTGTTCTTATTATTTTGGCAGGAAATTTAGTTTAAACAAATTTGCTGAAGTGGATGAAAATTATATTGTCTGTGTTCTGCATATTGCGTTGGAAACCTTTTTGTTACAGCCCAATTCTATACTAAATCGATTTACTACTCATGCGATATTTGTTAGGTCACCAAAACGTGTACCAGACTAAACCAAATCAACTAGGTTTGCTTTATACATATAAACATACAATGTTTTAATTAAAACTGGCAATCGAAAAAAATTCCTACGTGATATTCAATTGCAAAATATTGTATACGTCCAGTACTTTACCAGAATGTAATGAAATAGTTTTCCGCAAGAGCCGCTTTAAACGTCACACACGTTCAGTGTTTACCAAGCGTAGCTCATAATCAGATTGCTAAGATTGGTCAAGAGACACCGTATTGCACCAAATCTTCCAGTGACATATTGTAGCTAATTGTAGTATTGTTTCAATCACTAGTAATCATTTAAATTCGGAACGGCAAATTGGCTTATATGCAAACTTATTATTCCGACCATTTTTTTTATTGTCTTAACTAAAAGTCTCGCACTAAAAACTGAAATTTAGACACATTGAAAATGTTTCACGCAAAACCGTTTGGTAAAATGGTAGACTGGAATATGCTACATCGGTGGCTCCAATAGTTGAAAAACAAGCTTATGAAACCAACAGCAACAATGGAAAAGATACAAATGATTCAAATAAGTTTTCAAAACCATTCAGCTACTAAAAAGCTTACTAGTAATGAGGCGTTCATACTAAAAGCTCATTATGCATGCAAATAATTGTACATTCTTCATTTAAAACTCTTTTAGAAAATTCTGAAATTGCACAAGTTGTTTTTATTGACAGTTCGAATGGAGTAAACATAAACTAATCGTATTAGGGAATTTTTGTTTTTTTTACACTTTTAAAAACAAATTAAATCATGTACACGTAATTAGTTAAGCACCAAAACCGCACAAATTTTGAATAGTTCTCCAAACTTAGTTGGCAGTCAAGTAGGGAGCACATACTTCCTCACAAACCTCTTTTGTACGAAATCGATTCCTGGATCCACCAACCCCTCGGTATCTGAATTTTTGGCACGCACGGGTGGTAAAATTGAAAGCGTAGACCCTGTGTAGCATCTTTCCTCTGCCGGGATTTATTGGAAGCACGCAGTTGCTGCTATTATACCAGCCTTGTGTTATTAAGGTCCGTGTGTCAGTCTCAAACTAAAAAAAAAATCAGCAACATGTTTCATCAAGTTTAATAAAATATTTAACTAGATTATACAATTTGAAAAAAATACTAACCGTGTATCGAGCTGGGGCACTGACGCCATGCACATCAAACTCAATGCCATGCGCCATGTCATGGAAACATAATGTCAGCACCAAAAAGTCCAATATAACTTTACCAGTTGTCATTGCACTTGTACAAGTGTACTTTTCAATGTTTTAAATCAAGATTTAAAGATCAAGGCTTAAAGATTGTAGAAAAATACTTGACTTGACCGTTGTGTAGTAGATTTAGAACTATGACAAACTTTTTATATAGCAGTGCACTCATACGTTTTTAAGTTTTCTTGGTGGTTTTGAGTTATTAGCAAGTATTTTGCTTGAATTGCAAAGCAATGAAACTGCAGGCAGGCTGCATATTCAGATTAGGTACCTATGCTTACGTACGTTCACTGAAGCTTAACTGCTTATAAATTATGTATATTGCGCCTATAAATACCAAAGGATTAAAGAGTGTTAAGCTGTGATCCTTGTGAAAGTACATATGCTTAGGAAATTTGAAGTTCCAAGAATGTATTTTTGTTTAGAAAATGAAGAAACTAAGTTGCATAAGGTAGGTCTTCAGTTTAATTTAGTTTTTGCTGCTGTAACAAAAATACTGTGTGAACAGTTAGCAGAACAGTTTAAATTTGTTTTTTGTAACCTTGTATTCATTTTTGAAATTAAAACAACTTTGCTTCAAAATATTTTTTGATTTCAGATCTCGGTTTCATTGTCAGATAAAATTAACAATCTGTGAATACTTTAGCATTAATATTTTAGATTTTATTATCATTTAGTCAAGCATAAACAAAATCATATTTTCTAAGGTGCTTTTTATAGCAATGTTAATTGGAAAACGCTTTACTTTAACCTTCTTTTCAAATGCGGAACCAAAACGACTTTTCCTTCACCAAATAATTGCATTTTGCCAACCGTGGCATCATGTAGTATACAGCATAGTAAGCCGAAACGCCATAATATATTTTTTATACGTTTCATATATAGGATTTCAAATTGATATTTGCTTGTCAGTTTGTATATGTATAAGCTTGCCAGTTACATCGTATAGCAAAGACGAGCGAAAAGGCACGTAGACGTTTGAAATATCTGAACAAGTTAGAATTTATATTATTTCATGAGTGTATATACACATTTCGTGGAAGTGGAAGCCAAGGTACTTTTGCAATAGTGCATGAATGTGCATAAACAAAAAATTTAGAGCTCAGTCACGTAGGACTGAAATGCTCAACCATCTAATATTTCAGGGATAAGGAAAGGGTTAAAAAAAGTGGAGTACGTAGTACCTCTGTGAGTAACCTATGTCAAATCACCCATTACAATGCGATATATAGACGAGCAAAAAGTCACGTAGGCACTTGAAATATTTTAAAGGATTAAAATATTACCACTCCGCTAATTTGGTGAAAGCCAAGAAAATGGACAAGGTACTTTTTTACCACAGGATATCTTCATGCATAAACAAATTCATAGAGCTAAGTTAGGTCAAACTATAAGGCTTTGCGGTTTGCTATATTTCGGAGGAAGTGGTAAACAGTACGCCAGGTGTGAAGTTAAATAAAGGACTTGCGATTTATTAGCTCGATAGGTACGCCAGTTCTAGCATTCATTCTTCATATACGTCCGTTGGATAAACATCGTCATTAAAAATCCATTCAGGTTGAACCGTTATTGGAACAGCGAATTGAAGCACTTAGTCTCACATGGACTGTTTCTTTAGCAACCTGTAGTTCCGCTACAAAAAACTAAAATATTAAGGTTGTAGAGTAAAGAATTGTGCTGTTCATCGACAAAAAAGATATAAAATAAAGCATTTACGTTTGTTGTACTTCTTGTTCAGTAAAAACAAAGTCATCTCCTGAAACGCAACATAATATTTGTGTAAGTTTGTGCACTGTAATACTGGCACGGATAAGAGAGTTACATTTTGCAAAGACCGGTTTTGAAACACCATGTCACCAAAACATATTCATGGATGTGAAATATGTGGAAAAAATTCAAAAAAGTTAAGTCACCACCAGGCGCATATGCTTATGCATACGGGCGAAAAACCTTACAAGTGTGATATCTGCAACAAACCTTTTCCTCATCAAGGTACGTTAAATCGCCACAGACGAGGAGTTCATGAGAAACTGAAACCATTCAAATGTGGTCAATGTGCAAAGCAATTTTCCACAAGAAATATACTTACAACTCATGAACGAATCCACACAGGCGAAAAACCTTTTGAGTGTCCACTTTGTGAAAAGCGGTACTCGCAAAACCAAGACATGAAGAAACACTTGCAGTCTCACACAGGTGAAAAACACCTCAAATGTGACAAATGTTCTCAAAGATTTGGTCGTGCGTTTGAATTAAAATCTCATAAAAGAACACACGGAGGTAAGCAGGCGTAAAAATCTGGGATTGTTGATTTTATTGCATTTCTTTACGTAATAGTTATTTACGTGCTATTTTTCGTGTAATTGTAGAAAATAACGCTAAAAGCTACACTTGCGTATTCTGTTTATCTGGTTTTTCCAGGTTGCAGCAACTCCATTCGCATTTACGTAGTCATACAAATGAAAGACCTTACTACTGCAACAAATGTCCCAAAAGCTTTAGTCATTCCAGCAGTTTGACTTCTCATGTGACTTTTAGGCATTCTAAAGAAAGAAAAATTAATTGCCACCTTTGTCACAATAGATTTAAGACCATGAAGGGCCTCAGAGTCCATATACAAAGTCACTTGGGTGAAAAACTGTACGAGTGCCATATTTGCAGAAAGGCTTTTCTTACCAAGCAAAGACTAGATGTTCACCATAATGTCGTGCACTGTGGGAAAAAACCATACGGGTGCAATGAATGTGGAAAGCAATTTGGATATTCATATCACCTCAATACACACAAGAAGAAGGTTCACGGAAACGGAACTGGCCAGTCCGCCAAAATGTATTGTGGTCGGTTAAGGTAACACAAACCAATATATCTACGACATACTAATGTCTGTAGCACATTACATGTTTCAGAGTTTTAAGATTTTTGTATTAGGCATTCGTCGATTGCAAGGCAATGAACTTGATTCTCTGTTTTACTACTTGGTAACCTCAGCACAGAATTTGGTTTATTTGAAAGATTAAATTGGTCTCTATAATATTCACAACGGGAATCTTGACTATTTGAACATCATATGTTCCAAATGGATTTGCTGATTTTAAGACATACTGTATTTCAAACAAAAAGTTAGAAATAGATTGTGGTGCAAAAAAGGTTGTATAATTGGTTTAAAACATGCTTAGTAGATAACTGTGTACACGCTTTGTAAGTTTATGTGTAAGTAATTAATATTAAATATTGATATGTATGTTCAAATCATTAAATTGACATTGAGATTTTTTGGTTTGTCTGTTAGAAATCTAATTGTCAATTCCATTTTATACCAGCATTACTGTCTTACTAGCTTTGTCAGCAACCTAGGCTTTCTGATTTATGTATACATGGTTTTCTAGATAAATGAACTGATTTACCCAAATATATTTATTTTAATTAGGCTTGGTTATTTAAAAGAAATAAGTATAAGCCTGCTAATAAGTGCATTACACAGAATTTTGTTGTCCAGTACAGCCTAACATATTTTTTACACATCTATTGCAAAATTAGGGTCGGAGTTAACCTTTTTATTCTCCCTCCCATTGCTGATCTGTTTTAGGACTGTTTACATGTGCATTATAAAAATTAACACTACGGTTTAGAAACCATCATTTTTGGGTTACCTGTTTAAGAAAGTATTGCGTTTTCTGTCATAAAATAAAAATTAGCATTATGTTATCATTGTTCATGTATTTAATTTGATAACTCAAGCTTAATTGCCTATTAAAGTTTTGTGTAGAGTATTACCGCTGACTGCACAAACTCGTTTTCATTCATTTATTCCAATTTTTGGTAATGCGTTTGTATAAATGCAAATAAACTCATGTTTTTTAAAAACATGTTCTGTACAAAAACAAATATTTTGCTACTTACAGTTTTGGAGAAAGCTGATGAGTGTGTTTGCATATTAATTTTTTGTTCCTACTTACATGCTTAGGAATATAAATTGGTCCTACATTCAAACAGTTTTTGTTAAGTTTAAATCTAAAACACGCGTTGAATTAACGGTTTCTTACCGCTGTGTGTGGCAATGTGGTTTTCCAGATCGCACTTTAGGACAAAACTCTGCTTACATTCAAAACAGCTAAAACACTTTTCCCCCAAATGTCTCCGTACGTGCTCCAAAGGATCACTATTGGATTTGAAAGTCTTGTCACACAATTAACAGTTGTATCTTTTTCGTCAGAATGATCTCATATCTACAGACTGCTCATATTGGCAAAGTCATTTTCAAAAGCGTTGCAACTATGAAACTTTTCATTTGTATGAGAGCGAATGCGATAAACAAGGTCGAAGTAAAATGAAAACATGTGCCAACAGAGGTGACAGCTCTAAATCTACTAACTGAAAAAATAGGGAGCAAAACGTTAAAACTGGTGCCTAAAAGAAGATCAAAGTTTCAGAATTTGTACGTCAGTTTTCAGTAACCTTGGTCTGTTGGTAGGTGTTTCGTTAAGTTGCCTCTTAGCATTAATTTCCGATTTAAGATGCTACAGCTATAGAGTTTTTCTCCAGTGTGCCTAAACATGTGCTACTTCAGGCTACCCGGCTGAGAAAATATTTTTGGGCAAAGAAGACAATATAACTGATTTTTTTTCTGTGTGGCTTCTTTCTTGGGAGTTTAGTGATGAAGATGTTGCAAATTGCTTGTCGCAAAACCTGCAGTTATAACGCTTCCATTTTTCATGAATTATCTGTATATGTTGCTGAAGGTAATGCATTCGTTTGTACATTTTGTTGCATAATTTGCATGCAAATTGCCGTTCTCCTGTTTGAACCGTTAGATGAGCTTTGTAGTGCGATTCTCGTGTGACTATCTTTCCACAAACGCTGCGTTTAACCGCTTTTTCTACTGTATGCTCTTGCTTACAAGCTTTGCTTCCCATTTTACTTATCGCAACAAAACTAATCGTGCTTTGGTCAAATTGAAGCTTGTTCCGGAGCAACGCGGTACTAAAGCATAGAGTTTTGTGCTAACTTACGGATTTAATAATTTGTGAGTGATGTGATGTTTCTTCAGAATATAGCTTCCAAGGCAAGCAGCCTTGAAATATTCTTGTTTGATTTGTTTTGATGAACACCGTGTATTAACACACGTTGACTCTGGCTTATTTGAGCTTTTCAGTCCCACATGCTTTGCGCGTTATATATTCATTACTAGGACAAAGTTTTAAAATTTGCTTTTTATTTCGACGAATCGGATAATGTACCACGAACAGGTTTTGTTGTATATTTTTTTTAATTTTTCAAAATTAACACTTAAGATATACAGGAGAACAAGGTGCAAAATAACACAAGTTACGCTTAGGCGTATGTGAATATGGACATTTCTTCAGAATATTATCTTGAATGGCTTTTTTAATATATCCGTATCCTTTCCTTCCATATATCTGATAATTGTTATAATTTCAAGTTTGCAAAATGTGGTTTCTAATCCATATTTGCATAAACTCTAAATTATCTTACGTATTTATTGCAGCAATAAAAGAGTTATGTATTCAAAGATTTTGAACAATGCTGTTTTAGCAACTTAGGCTCAATTATATGCTCTAAGAAATCACATAGAATTTGAATCACACTGCAACACATGTTAACTATGCACCAAAACGCGATCAGAATTTTAACGAACCAGGTATAATTTTAATTGTTTCTATACTCAGTTCGTTTCTTAAACCTAATAGAAGAAGCTAATTATTGACGACGTTGTCTCAAGCAGAAAAATCAATCCTATGTTAAACTTTAATGGCTAATTTATTTTGTTGTACAATTATAATAAAAATCGTTTCGTAATATGCATTTTAAACATTTTATATAGTTTAAATATTGTAAAACGAACAAAAACCGGAATAAAAAAATGAAATATTTTCTCAAACAGTGCTGAAAATTGCGCTTCCTGAACAACATTTACAAACAAAAATCAATCATTTATGAACAGTTCTTTCATGACATCTTAAATAGTCCGATCGTGCAAAACGTTTCCTGCAAACATTACATCCGAATGGCTTGAATCCCGTGTGTGTGACTGTGTGACCTTCCAGACACTCTTTGTTGAAAAAACTTTGATTGCACAGAGAGCAGCTAAAGAACTTTTCTCCCAAATGTCTACGCATGTGTTTTTGAAGAACATATTTGTCTTTGAACGTCTTTTCACACAGCTCACAACTTTACTTTTCTCCATCCGAGTGTATTTTCTTGTGCCTTTTCAGATGGCCAATTATGATAAAAGAATCTCCACAGTCGTTGCAACTATGAGGCTTCTCATTTGTATGAGAACGAATGTGGTAAGTAAAACTGTTGTACACTGCAAAGCTAGATCAACAGAAAACACAGCTCCATTTTGAAAGTCTATTAAATGCAAATAACAGAAACGATACATACTGAATACTTGCGTTCTGCGTGTATAAAACGAAAATTGACTAGCCTTCATTTCTATTTCCTTGGAGCTTCAAGCTAGTTGTGTACATTTGTAAGCATAGCAAATTCACTATCACCAATAGTTTGCCGTACTGATAACCTTAATTTGTTCTGATATTTTAGTTATTTAAATTAATCAGTTTAAAATAATAATACCATAAATACTACTACCACTTATTAACAATTAATTTGTGCATATTTCTTCAACCAAACCAAGTCATGGCACGATATTTTGTCCTTAAAATTAAGACTTCGCAAAATAGCAAGCCTACTTTATTCCTACTTATACTGTTACAAATCCATCAAGTTTGCATGTGTGATTTTGACTATAATGTAAACATAACTGAAAGCACGTGCGAAAAATCAAATACTGAAGTACTATTGAAGATCAGCCAGCCAGTAAAAGTTGTCGAACCAGTAAAAATTATTAAAGCAGTTGAAGTTAACAAACCAGTTGCACCATTAACCAAGTATGTTGTCGAAATAATACTAATTTACGACAGAGATTTTAGTGGTTTATTCCAACATAACCAAACTAAAATGCTGGAATACTGGCAGGCAATGTTTTACGACGTTCAGGTGCGGTATAATACACTGCCAAGCACAAAATTTACTTTCCGCGTAAATGAGCTTCTAACACTTGAGGTAAGACTTATTATTTTATCGAAGATGAAACAATAGTATTTATATATTACAAAAATGAAAACATACATCTTCCGTACACAGCTAGCTGATCAGGACGAAATTGTGGAAAAGGCCCGCATAGATACAATATTTCTCAGGAAAGCTCTACCAGCGTTTTCAATGTGGCTGCAATATAAGTATGGAAATTCTGCAAATTTTGATATTGCCATTTTGGCCGTTGGAGCTCGTGTTTTGCCAGGAAGTGCAGTTGGCGGTGCCTATTTAGATAAAATCTGTACGTATGCGTGGACAAGTGCCCTTGTTTTTTCAGTGAGAATATCTGACGCTGCCATTGTTCTTGCTCACGAAATTGCTCACCTGTAAGTAGTTTTTCTCCTAGTTTGTATAAACACAGTTTTTAACTGTACTAATCTCACATGTCATTTGAATACAGTTTGGGCGCTCCACATGACGACGAGCTATCATATTCAAATCACCAGTGCGGTGAGCTTCCATAATTGGGACATGTGATGAATGCAGTTAGCACAGTCGAAGACATAAAGAAACGACATTTCTTCTCCCATTGCTCCAACAAAATTTTAGCCAAGAAGCACCCAATCAAGTGGAACAATTTCCTTAAAAACATCAAGGGAACAGAATCCCCTATTTCAGGTTATTTCAGAATGAAGCAAGCTGTGAATTCGTTATTTGTCGTACTGGTAGATACTCAGACAGTTTTGAAGCTCTTGAGCCTTTAAATGGATCCCCTTGTAGTGACGACAACGGAGCAAGCGGGGTAAGCCTACTAATATATTTACGTGGTTCCATTCTTTGCTCGAAATATTTATAAACCAATATTCTTTGCAGGAATGTTTCCGTGATATCTGCATGTCACCTGGAATTGTCCTAAAGAATACTGCGTCTGATAGATGCTTAAGCGTGTACAAAGGCGAGGATGACGGAATGCCAAGTAATGTAATTTCAGTTAAGTGCTCTATACCAGGAAGAGAACACCTGGACGGTATCAGAATAAGACAGAACGGCAATATTGGAGTCTTGCTCATGAAGTACAACTGGAATTCAGAAAACGAAGTGCAACGAAGATGCTTAACTCTCTCTATTAGTTCTAATGAAACTTGGATTGCAAAATTTGAAGAGTGCTCTTCGCACTCAAATATGATCTGGAATATAAGCACACCACAAAACCAAACCAACCAGTTTATTTTGCTTCATCCGGAAACAGGAATGTGCTTAGGGTTCAACTAAAATTTTGGAGAGGTGATTGGGTCCAGAAACTGCTCACAAAATAGCAGTAGAATTTTGTGGACGCTGATGCTAGAAAATGGTGACATTTTGACGCACGCAAACCTGAGCAACATAATACACACTCGTGAATCAAATCGACAAGTTTTGGAAGAATTTCTGAGATACTATGGTTTGTGTAAAATTGCAGAGGCTATATGTATTGTCTACATTGGCTACACATTGGGAAAAATTCTTTTGAAAAAACGTAGATCCTTAAACTGAAGATACGATTACGCCTTTTAAGCTGGCCACTCAGCAACTAAAGGGTGTCCGATAAGTAAAGTCACAAAAATTACTTAATTATAAAATGTTGCAGTAGTCATTTAAAAGCGAGGTATAATATGTTGCAGATAGACAAGACCTTGAAAATTTATAGAAAAAAATATCTCGGTCTGACACCTTCACAGTCACTCAAATCGCCGCTGTAAATTCTGTCGTTCCACCTATGAGATTTCCAGGTGACAAATTTTTCAGGAAAATTTGCATATATATGTAGGTTAACTCTTTCAGATAAGTCAAAACTTAAATTAAATTAATACATGTTGCTCAAAATTCTTTTCTCTCCAAGATGCAACTTAATTTTGATGTTATTGATACTTTGTTTTTGCGGATTCTGTGTTACAAAATTTTAGCAGATGAAAAACGTACAGTTTTGATGTTAAGCAATTTTTTCAGCAAATTTTGACATAAAACCAAATTTGTTTACACTGTCCTAAACGTTTAAAAAATAAGCTTTTCATATTGCTGAAACACTTTTAGGATAAACATGGAAAACATGAAAGATAAATTGTGTAAACTTTTAACACAAAATTTTCTTCAAAATTTTACTTGAGCTGAGATTTTCAAAAAGAGCCCAAAAGTTTACATGAGTATAACGTTTATCAGTTAAGGAAATAAATGATCATTCATAGCTTGTCTGAAAGCCCTTTTTAAGTAGAGTAATTTAGCTTTTACTCTGTCTGAAAAAGTGTAAAAGTTCTAAGTTCAGAAACTTGTATCTAAAATCATGCTTTAGAAAACCGAGAAATGACAAAAAATAAAACATTTTTGAAAATTCAAAGTTTCAAAAATTTGGCTAGATTGCTTTAGTTTTTCATTGACCACTCTCCCGTTACGCGTCCAAATTGATTGATGAAGGTGTCAAAAGAATTGTAATGAATTGTGCAAAAAGGTATTGTTTCATTGTTTCAAATTTCAATTTCTAAGAAAAGTTATGTAGGATTTTGTAAAATCGGGACACTTTTTGTCAAACTTGATTTATAGAATACTTTAGTTGGTATTTGATGTGGTCAAGTAGTTACAAGCTTATAAAGGCCACTTCTGATAGAGCATTAAAGGAGCTTTGTAACGTACTTTTATTTAGCGCATACAATTGTATGGACGAAGCTCCACTTCATTCTAAATATATGTAAGTCGACAAAAGAAAATGTCTTGACTTACATTTTTATACATAGCGTCCTTGTTATTGAATATTTTTGACAACGGCTTTCTGCGGTTGATAGAGGATTAAGTATTGTAGGTGGTCACCCTTTTTGGGATTCCCAAAAAATACTACATGGTATGTTACTGAGGTTTGAATTCAAAAATTCGTAAAGAAATCAATCAATTTTAGAAAAATAACTATTTGAAGGGCAATCTAAACTTTCACAAACTGATATCATCCGATTTTAAATGTTGATTTGGAATTCATTAGACCTTTACTTACGCGAAACGTTTTCAGAATATGCGAGCAAAGTATGTAGCGCTTCCTTTAGCACAAGTAAAAGGTTCAATATGTTTTTACACTAATCAAAGTTGAAAAAGAAACAACATGGTAGAAAGCCATAAAGCATCACATCTGAATCGGATTATGCTGCTGTGTGAAGAAATTGAATACCAATAGCAAGTATAAAGTTAAAAAGTTGAGTTTATGAAAGGTCGTGACACAACATTAGAAATTTCAAAGTATCTGTTTTTGTGAAACGAAGAAAAGTAAAATCTTATAACGTAGACATTTGAAACATTTTAAAGGATTTACTAGATACCATTTCATTATTATAAGTACTTATGCGTTTCGTGAAAGTACGCCGGTACAAGGTACTTGTACAACAGTGCATGTGTATTCTTAGTCAACAGCTTTAGAGCTCAGTTAAGTCGGATTGTAAGCTTTACTATTTTTATTTATTTTTTAAAGAATTCGGTAACAGTGCGCCAGATGAGGGTTGAAAGGTAGGATTTAATTTGAAAAGACGTTTTTAGTTAACAAGATACAAAATATTTAGATGCATCCTGTTGAATTAAATGAGCAATGCAAGGTAAGATAAAAGCTAATAAAGTATATTTAGCCAAATTTAAAATTAGGAAATCAATGTACATCAAGAATGCATACCTCAATTTACTTATCTTATCAATTTTAAAACTTAAAATCTGACCACTATAAGGTTTCGTGTTGTCGAGTCGTGGAAATATTCCGAGTAAAAGAGTTTAAATCCAAATAAGCTTGCACACGTACATATATTTGAATTGCGGAAATAATGCATGGTACGTAAATGCTCATAAGTTGATGTAAAATAAAAGTTAATACACCTATACACATCTTACATGAATCTAACAACCTGAAACATGAAATCTTTGCTGTAGAAATGAAATTGTAAGGCGTTACCCATGTACAATATTTTAAAATAAAATGCAGTTTTACAGATCATTTCTAGGAACTGTGAAGGATTAACGCATTTTGTGCAGTCTTTTGTACCTCTCCAAGTACTTCAGTTTTGTAAAACGAAGTAAAGGCAATGGCCTAATTACTCAAGTACTTATGGTATCTGACTATACAACGCTGGCATAAGGTTAGAGTGCATATTTTTTTGAGTACTTTTTTGTCTGTAGGTTTCAACATTCAATTGTATAAAGCAGCTCTGTTAGCTGCTTAGCTTGTCAACCACTTAAATAACTCACAATTTTAGTATTGTTTTAAGTCCACTTGTTTTGGGTTCGTCTGCACCTAACACCAATACAAAACGCATCACAGAATGCTAATTGCTTTGTAAGTTGTTTTATTATGTACTAACACTATATTCGATTACGAATCAATTACAATTCAGTTTGTTACAAACAGTTGTGCCGTGATAATTTGTTGCTCCAAAACAAATTAAAATTTGACTTGTGCTCAGTGATTTGAAATTGCGTTAATTAAAATGGAACGAGAAACTGGAAAGCAGACGGGAATAAAACTACGTCAGTGCAGTTTTTGTGGAAACCAAATTGCAGAAAACAATTACACGAGGCATTTAAAGGTTCATACAGCTGAAAAACCATTTAAATGCAAAGATTGCAACAAATCATTTAGTCAAAACGGGCATTTAAAGCAGCATAGGCTCATGGTTCATGAAAAACATAAGCCATTTAACTGCAGCTTTTGTGACAAGCAATTTGCAACATCTCAAGGTCTAAACAGACATGAAAGAATCCACACTGGCGAAAAGCCGTTTCATTGCCTGCTTTGTCCAAACAGATTTGCGCGGATGGATGCAATGAAGGGGCACATGATTACCCACACCGGAGAAAAGCCGTATAGCTGCAACATCAGCAATCGAAAATTCAAACTAAAGGCTTACCTAACCGGACACCGTAATACACATCAAGGTAACTGAAAACGGTATTGAAAATTCTGCAATTTGATGTTATGGTGGACCTCAGTTTTTTTGTTTTTTAAAATAATTTTGCAGTTAGTAGGCCTAAAACGTGGAGCTGCCTTTTGTGCGGACATTCATTTTCTAGCTTTCAGGAGCTTGATAGTCATATTCGTTCTCATACAAAGGAAAGACCTCACAGTTGCAACGCTTGCGGGGAATCCTTTAGCCAACCAGGCACTCTAAAAGAGCACATAAAGGGAAAGCACTCTGATGACAGACAATACAGTTGTGAACTGTGTAAAAAGACATTCAAGTTCAAACGGACTCTTCAGGTACACGTGCGGAGGCATTTGGGAGAAAAGTTCTTTAGCTGTCCCGAATGCAAACAGAGTTTTGTCAGCAAATCTGCTCTGACATGCCATAGTGTTACACATACCAGGTTAAAGCCATTCAAATGCAATGCTTGCGGGAAAGATTTTGCGCGCTCATACTATATAAGGCGCCATATGAAGGCTGTTCATCAATAAAACATTTTTCTTTTAAAATATTATCTAAAGCATCATAATCAAGACTGGTTCAAGGAATATCTCGATAGTTTGAAAACAGTAAATAATAATTTTACTATATGTATATTTGAGTTTTGTAAATAGGTGTTAACATTGTATTTTTAGAAAGTATTTGCATAATGATATTGATGGTCCTAGGTAGTTAGCTCCAATTTTTTAGCTACACCTACATTTAGCTACAAGGATATTAGCTCCAATTTTTTAGCTACACCTACATTTAGCTACAAGGATGTTAGTTCCACTTGGTTCCTAGTTCCACTCTTTTAAGTTCCAATGGCTTCTAGTTCCACTCATATTTTAGCTCCACTATCTTTACCTCCAAAAACTTTCTTTGTAAAAATTACGTCCTACGTCCGTCCGTACGTACGTCCTTGTAAAAAAGTGGAGCTAAAAAAGTGGAACTAGAGTCGGGTGTAACTAATGTCCTTTGAGCTAACTACCGTACAATATAATGATTAATAAACAAGGTAATGAAGAATTCTATCGGGTCTTGAACGGTTCCTTTTTTAATGCTTTGTAGGGAATAATTGCAAGGCTTGGCCGGAGTTTCCTGCACTAATACCAATACCTGTATTTTAAAGAACGTGAACACCTGATAAAACAGCCGCATGTATTTTTGGAAACGACATACATTATGAAGGTTACATATGTCTTATTAAAAGTTTAATTTTGCTTCCTACAAATATAAAAATACGCACACATGTACCAAATCTAACTCAAGTGAAGTACATTTTGGTGCAGTAAGTATTACAATTGAACCTGAAGTTCTATTGATGCACATAGCGTTAGAGAAATTACAAAAAAATTCTTACAAGCCTTGACTTTTTCGAAAATGTCCCAAAAAAACTCAACGATATTTTTTAATTATTAGACATGCGTTCAGGTAGGTTTGTGTTTGTGCAATTGCAAATTTTTTAAGGTTGCGATCGATATATTACTTTGCAGACATAATTTTGTACGGGTTCCAAATTTAGCAAATTATACATAACCTAGCTATTTGAAACTTTGCGTCATATAAACATGATTATACACTAGCGAAGCACACGGGTGTTGACCAATTGATGTCTATTTAGATTTCAATTACAGTAGAGTTTGCTATAAGGAAACATATTTTACGAATATAACTTGTTGTTAAAAAGTTAGTGTGTTAAAAATTTTTTGTTATTTTTGCTTTAGAAATAATGCCGTTTATAGGCAACAAATTCGACTTAAAACTTTATTTACATAAAAATGCTTGACTTTCTTGCAAAAAAGCATTTATACTATTTAAAATACGTAGATTCCAAAAATACTGCCAATTGTTCAATTTATTTGTTGTATTGTTGAAAATTGATGCTTTCAAACAAGGTACAGGAAAACTCCGGACAAGCTTTACATACATTAAAGAAACAGTCTGACCGAGAAATAGTTTCTTTATACTGTAAGTTTAAACGTTTAAGTTGTTCTGATTTGTATTGTAGATGGATATGCAATCAACATATTCAAAGGAGCCTTTGTAACGGCATTACCATGAAATCCTAAATACAATGTAGAAACATTTCTCCTAAATCTTTTTGAACCGTTATCTGACGAACTTTTTCTTACTGCTCAGAAATATACATGGAAGAAATGCCCATAATTTGACGTTAATGAGCTGAGCTTCTTTTATATTGCTTAGTTATTCTTTCACAGTTGGATACACAGTTGTAAAATAGCCTTTTCTATTTTTTTACTTTACAGGTTGCTAGGAAAGCATTTAGTATAAAATGGTATTATATTAATCCCTTGAAAAATTCTAACATGTACGTGACTTTTTGCTTGTTTTTGTAATACGATGCACTCCTAAACAATTAGCCTTGAGCTTTTGAACTTGCCCATTTTTCAACATCCAGTGTCAGCAGCAGCAACGTCTTACTCTTAACCAAATAATTTAAGTTCACAATTTGCTCTGATCACTGCTGATCTGAAGTGCCATTTTGTCTATTTTTTGCATATAAATCCAATCGCCATTATTTAAAATGGATAATCAACAAACGAACTGTGAACTCTGTAACAAATGCTTTTCTTCAATCTCAAAACTCAACTCGCACATCACGCACATGACTGTGCACAATGGCGAACAACATTTCATATGTACAATTTCTGGGAATAGGTTTAGACTGCCTATCAAATTAAGTTGTCACAAGAAAAGATAGCATTGTGGAGAGAGGCCGTTTCAGTGCATGCAGTGTGAAAAAACTTTAAAAACGAATAAGAAACTCAGTCACCACAAAGGTGTTCATAGTGGCAAAAAAGCATTTCAGTGCTCCATCTGGTCGAAGCAATTCACTAAAAACGAAAGCTTTTATAAACACTTGCGAATGCACTTTAGAGATGAACGCAATATTTCAAAACGAACATCCTCAGGTATTGACTAAAAATTTGAATGCGTGTTTCATCTAGCATACTCCTTTTCCGTATTAAGCCTTCACTCGCACATTTTTACGCACATTTTACATACAAATCTTTTCATCAACACAAACAGCCGGAAACATTTTAGTATGCAAGGTCATTTGAATATACATGTAACATTTGCAAGCATAAACAATCAAACCATCCCATGCGTTTTCTGTAGAAAGAAGTTTAAAACCAGTTCAAGTAGGCAGCAGCATTTTAAAACACACTTGAGAAAAGGCCACGCATAGTAAATCCAAACCGACTTGCGGTTCGTATCATGATTTACACGTCATTGTCGCAAATGCTTACATCGGTTGTATGTAAGTGAACGCATAACTACACATAACAACATAAATAACGTTTATGTTAACTACCCATCTGCAGTTTAACCTGGCGCAAACGCATTCTGGTTACAGAATTTTTATCATCAACAACATTATCATCATTAATTCAGCCTCAAACAGTGTTTCTATAAAATTGTGCGCAAAAAGAAAATTGCGGTGCTGTCTGCTATTTATTGAAGAATGAGAAGTGTATCTAGAATTTGTGGATTCTATAAACAGCATAGTATTGAACTTCCGTTGCACCTTTTTAAGCCTGATTAGTATTTTACACTCATGAAACATTTTACATTCAAACACCTCCTGGATTTTTAATTATTACATTACGAATATAATCTGGGTTGTAACATCAACAGGCTACAGGCCAATATAAGAACATATTCGTATACCTAGCTTTTAAAACAAACGCAATCGGTGAATCAATAACAGTTTGGCATTTGGGCGTCCATAAATATATTGTACATAGCCAATTTTCCAACATAATAAGAAGAAGAGCAGTGAACCAGAAAGAAGGTTACCTATTAAAACAGTAAAAGCTTAAGCGTGTAGTTTCTTTTCCCAAAGCGTATGGAACCCATATTCTATCCATATACTTTCCTTCTATAGTGCGTCACAACAGGTCTCAAAATCCAGCCAAAATCAATAACCCAGAAATTAGGAATTCATATCTATCTTGTTCCAGCACACTAGGGCATATTGGTTAGTAGCTGGCTGTTGCTTGGATGTATGTTTTGTGAGTACTGGCAATGTATTGTAAACGTCAAAAATGAAAAATCAATTTGACTTCGTTTATGGACAATCAAAATATCCGACGGCGTCCGTATACGCGACTGACTCGTTCTATCTCATCTGGCAGTTACCTCAATGATACGGAATGGCTATATTCGCAACACATATTAATTTTCAATGGAAAGTTTTCATCAAGGCGTTGGCTACGTATATGCTGGATACATTTTCTGTGCTGTTGCTCGAGTCGTAGTAACCAACCGAAAGAAGCAACAAAAGTCAGGAAAGGACTGACAGTTGCCAATTTCACTTTGTTCGTACCACATTTACACATATTTTTTGTTCTGATACACAATTTTTTAAGACTGAAAACATAAGTTACTGTCATCCAGAAACATTAGTAGTATTTTTATAGTACTCAGAATTTTTAAAAAGCGCAAGAAATAGCCTGATTCCTATTTTTCAGTTTGTGGCACTTTGGACGAACATTTAATGGGAACTGTTTTCATTTGTGTTCAGTGTAAGTGCAAGTGTGTAAAGAATTTGAAAGTTTGTTATTTTAGAAAATATTCAAGACGTGCAAAGCAAGATGTAAGTGGGTTACATTATCGATAATTTTTTTTGTTTTGTATTAAGGTATTGGTCAACAAGATCTTAGACCCATTTCCCATTCTTTTGTATATCCACCACCCACCAGTAAGCAAGTGACTTTCCGAAATAAATAATTTAAATGTGATAATGTATGAGTTTTCTTTTTTAAACAAAAATATTTCACTTGGACTTACTTTTTACACTTTGCCAATCAAAACCCCTCAGAATTTGAAGCTCAGATGCTGTTAAAACAGGGATGTAAGTAATATCCTTATACCAAAAATATACTTCATTTTAATTTAATCGTTTGGTTTAAAGTTTCTGCTTTTACAAGTCACACAATATGTAAGTATTTATATCACATTTTTCTCAGGGAGCAAGGACTGAGGACGGCAAGATGTTATTGTTAATAACTTACCGAACTCGAGTTTTACATACTATTTCTGGCTTGTCTAGAGAATATGTTTATCTAATAGACATACCCAAACATTTATGTGTTTCACGTTGAACATTTGATGTAAGTTAGCTATGACCTATTTATGCAAATAGTATTTGAATTGATGAATTGAAAACTTTATTTTTTCTAGCGCAGTTTATTAGCTTAACAGCAATACTAAACGAACTGCGGCTTAGAAGACAATGTTTTGGAACATTTTGGAATGATACGGATTCTGGAATTTAAATTATTTGGACTAAAGAAAACACTGGAATTTCATATACCATCCGATTCTTTCTGGACTAGGAATGGGGCAAAATTTCTGTGTGCCAATTTTACTCGGATTATCCCTAGACTTCAACAGATAAGTAACTTGAAACGAATATTGTCTCGTAGTAATATTACCAAAATACAGCGTCAATTTACAATAACAATTACCATTTCACAACAACTGTTTAAACTAAAAATGAGAATGTGACACAGTTAAATTTTTAAACGCAAAGAGTACAAAATTCATCAGTTGACTTAATTAGTGCTTGAGCTATTATTCCGCAAAAAGAATACTTTCGCTAGATAGCCAAAGAAATACGCTGAAATAGATCCAACGACTAACCGGAATAACCTCTTGCAATACTTTGATAATGGCCATCAAATTTTAGAAAGCTAAAAATAGTTAGATGTTGGATTAGTTTAATTTGCATGAAAAACCGCTGTTAAAAACTTTGCTTACTCATGGTAAAAACTTAACTTATCGTAATTTTGTGGAAAGAAAGAAGTAGCAACTGAACTTCCCGGTTTTGTGTGAAATGTTTATTTCCAGTTGTTAATTCAAAGAAAATGATGACTTCTCCGCAGAATAGGGGAAAATATTGAATTGAGTAATCACTTAGGTTAACCAGGTTCTTCAATTGTATTTAATCAATAAATTTAATACGGCAGTGTAGTCAACGTGAGTAGCAAAGTACTAACAAAATTTTGCTTTAAATGTTTAAATTACATGCTCAAAGCGGCTTTGAACTTAGTGTTCTTCTAATCTTAAAATGAAATACGGTTTAACATACCTGCTGTCTGAATTACTGTCGTATACAAAAGCAAGGACTGTTTTAAAACAGCTATCAATTTACATAATTTCGATCGGCGTAATCTTTATAACAAAAATAGTACCACAGTTGGTGTTTCATTCCAAAGCATATAATATTGACAATGTAGTCGGTATGTATATTGAAAATATTTAAATTTTTGATAAAAGGAGAAAGAAATTCGACAGAGCTAACACATGTTGCAAATCCATTTTGATTTTGACTTTGTTTGCGTTTGATATTACTATTAACACTAGAAACGTTTTCCAAATGTTTGACTCTATTGATTTAAAGAATATTTATTGCGTGTTTTGCGATCTAAAAATACCCCGGTATACTTCAGCTTAGAGTACATATGCAACAAGTTGGCAATCCTAATTGTTGTTTGATCCCGTCAAACGAAAATGGCAACGGAAATGAACCCTTAAATATTGGCTACGACCATGTAGTTATTGTCAACTTTGAACTAATTCATGTATTTTGCTTTGAATTTTTCCTTAGAATGAAATTACAAAATAGTGTACGTTATTTGCACAGGTTCCTTCCCAATAACCTTGTGATAAATTTAGGACAGGTAGATTGAAAATACTTTTGAAATACAAACCTGCAAGTGTTTAGATTACAAATACCAAGTCCTAAAGTTTTAACTGCTGTAATTTTATCTTGTCATAAACCAGGGGGATATTTAAAAAGCAAACGAAATTGAAGCCAAATAAAATAAGGATAAATGGAAAGGCAATTGGGTAAAGAATATAAAATGTACAAGTGGCAAAAGTCGAAACATCCATAAATGCGGTTAAAGATAAAACGTTCCGATGAACCTGTTTTCAGCGGACAAAAAGGAAGATAATTATTATAGCAACACGCTTACTTTACTGCCAACAGCTACCTAAATACAACCGTTTACTAATTCAAAACAGTAATGCAGTTTAGCATTCGTATTTTCTCAATTAGTAGCGTACACTAAAACAAGAACTGTTAAAAAGGCTGAAAGTTTACTTAAGTTGAGTGAATACAATCCAATTTGCAAAATGATTAGCTTGAATGAATCAATGTTGACGATGAAATGGGCTTTTTTTGATTCCCAAAATATTAAGGAAATAATCTTTTTCGGCCTCAAAAAATCTGCAATCGTCGATGGGAATAATGTTTTGTATCACTGCGCACTGGAGGTAAAAATATTTAAGATTCTTTATTAGGGGAGTATTTTTCCAGGGATAAAAGTATTAGTCATTTTACCATACATTACAAACCAACATAGCATACCTAGACATCATATTCATGCATCCGAATATGTTCAAAACGACTCTTTGACAAGACACTATGTGATAGTGAGTTCCCACAAAACCTTGCAAAGTTTACTTGTCTGATGCTAGATCCAAATTTGCAGATGTCACTAGCCAAGCATATTTTTGCCATACCATTTTTCATTCGTTGAGTTTGGTTTAGGTGCATTTAGATAAGGCAGCAATACAGTGAGTCTCTTGTAGTATAACATTGTAGTTAATAAATACAGTTTATAAACTTTCAGGTTTGACAATGTAGTCAAACCTAAAAACTACCAAATTCTATAAAATAGTCTGCACGACAAACAAAGTAGAACACAACGTGTTTTATGGCTTTGCCGTCATTGTGCAGGTATAGTCTTAAACATTTCGTGCGGTCCTAATCGTAAATCATGTAAATTACAGAATATACGGCTAGGAAGAATACAATAAGTAATGAAAACGAATATGATCTGTCGACAGTGCTGATCTTCTTCAAATGTGTGGTTTTATATAAGCACAGGATAACAAGAGCAAATTTGACGACACAACTTGAAACTGAATAACAGAAAAACGAACCTAATGGATTTTGGGTTTATGAAAAAACAATTTCACGCAACGGCGTCGAATTCCATTTTAAGTCAAGCAGGAAAATAAATATTTTAAATTGTTGGTTAAATATATTTGAATTTACTTTCCTTAAATAACGTTAGTACTCTTTTGGCTTCGACAATGTAAATATAAAACGAAGTGAAATAATTGCACACAGGTAGGGCACAAGGAACGTTGAATTCAAAAATTGCAATTCAAAGCTAATTGTACGTCCTGTGACATAAGCTTGAAGTAACCTTGATCTACTCAAAAAGCTCTATCAGATAGAAAAGGTTTCATCTCCTATCTCGTGTAGTCAAAGAAAGGGTCTCCTAGTAAGCATTCCATGTACTGCAATTTTCACAGTGCTAGCCGTTAGTTAAAGACAACAAATTTCAATACAGTAGTGGTATGAAACACCACTCGCCACTTCACTTACGCCACTTTTCACTTCTTTTACGGTTACCAAATATCAAAGCAAGCAGCAAAAATCCATTAATAATTCAATGAAAAAGTTTCCATTCCACAAAAAGAGTTCATATAGGCTGGAAGCCAAAGAGATAGGTTGAAGTAATTAGAACGACAATCTGGGATTACCATTTACAGTGGTGCTTAGATGATGAAATTTTTACAAAGTTGTTGACAGCTTTTTCTGCTCAAGGTCTCAACGTTTCAATTATAAACGAGACAAACTTATAACTATAATTAGTTTTAGAGTATTTGTTAGGATTCTTTTCATTATAGCATTTGATGTTTGGCCAGATGTGCTGTTAGTCTTAGAAAAATGCGATTTTGGTTTTGGGACTACACAAATTACTTTTTAAACAAGATCTCATCCGTTCGTCTATAGAAATGTCACACCATAACGATAGTTAACGATAGTCTTAGTATAATAGTGCACAGAAAATTACTATAAAACTTATATAAACTGGAAGTAGCGTATTGCAAAATGTTTGCTAATTTGAAGCTATCAAAGTTCGTAACCAGCTTACGTTTATCAAAGCTTTTGAAAATTTTACAAACCTAAGACTCTGATATAGTATGCCTGTTCCAGCAGGACGTATTGGAACTTTTACAATATTATATGAAATCGTAAATGTTTGGAAATCATAGAAGCCATTGCAGCTCAATTTCTCGCAAACTTAAATAGCACCGTAAATGACAAGGTAGTTGATACAGTGTTCCAAAATTACATGAATCTTTAATTTTCCTTTAAGTTTATAACCAGTTCACTTCCATTTATTAAACCTGCCGAAGGAAGATTTTGAAAATAGTCTTATCGTTAATGAAATTTGAGATGCCTGCAAACATAAGATGTTTTCAAAGTGTTATCATACTAACATACATACTAACTCGCTATTTAAAATACAATGTTTTTAAAGAAATGTATAAATCTTAAAAGAAATTTGCGATTCATGTTGCTTCTAAGCATCGAAAATTTTAAATTTCGATGCTCGTAATCAAAAAAAAATTTAAATCGGAAATTGTATTATTTAAAATCCAAATAAATTAAATAAAATTTAAACAAATTAACTAAAATTAGTGCTTTATGTAAACATTATGGAAAACTACTGAATATTTTGCTAGTTAGTGTGACCATCAGTCGGTAATAACGATGCAGTTGGTAGTTGTAACCGTGAAATGGAATAAACATATGCTATAAATCCAATACCATATCCTTTAAGTGGTGAACAAGAATATTGAGTGCATGTTATCTTCGATGCCATTTAAATTTATGTAGGTAAGCAAAAGGCTTTCTACGTGGCTACCGGAAGTTTGACACGTTTCTTAGACTAAAAGGTTTGTTAATCCGACGGACGTTGTTGTTGGTTATCAGAAAGCTGTCTACCAACTCTACAAGCAAAGCAATGCCATAATGTTTAAGAACTCATTATCATGAGTATGACTTTATGATAATACTTGGTGTTTTAGCCGTTGCAGTTCAAACTTTAAAAAGTTAAAAAAGCATCGGAAATTTTGCATAGAATCAAACTTGATACGGCTGCTTGCTTACCAATCATAGTCTAAACTCTAGACTAGATGATTATAAATTAAACTACTGTAAAAAGTGGTATAATCAATCAAGTGTTATAAAAACAGAAAAAGTCAAGCTTTATACGTCATTAACAACATCAGGGGTAACAATGTAGTTGCTACCGATCAAGCATAAGCATCATATTGTTCTTAACGCACGGTTACGTGGTAAAAACACACAAGCTCTTCATGAATATTAAACCCAGTTGTCATAAATAGTTAATTCTCTTTTCAAAACGTCCGATTACGATGTCTATCTTTGATAACATACTAGTAAGTCTTCGACTTGGCTTAGATATTATGCACATAGTAGATATTATAATATTTATTATCTGATAAGTTGATCAACGAATCGTAATATTTAACTAAATAAGCAGACTTGTTGTTGGCTTAGTTTTTCAACGTTTCAATTACATGATTGTTGCAAGTTTGGTGTTGCGTACAATAGTAAACATTATAAAAAACTACAAAAAGAACACCAGGTGGAGAAAAAAATATTCAATTTGTAGAGTCAAAAATCATGAAAGAATATTTTATGATGCATATGCCAAAATTGTATTAGGAGAATATGAAAGTTATAACTGCGCCGGCAGTGACGTTGTAAACAATTAGTACATGGCTGATATACATAAAAATATAACGTGAAATAAATGATAGACTCAGAAAAGTCAGTACTATGAATTGTTCTTGAGAATGAACGCTTTTGGTTGCAATTTAAATTTTCCAATATTCAGACGCAATTTTAAGATTTTGGTTACAAAAATATCAACTAGTTTTCTTTATCATGTAAACCAAAAGCAAAGATACTTAATGCCGGTTTCCCCAAAGCAGGTTAATTTTAAATAGTGCGTGACGTAACTGCTAATGTATTGCAATACGTCTTATTAAGAAACATAATGGGAACTAATTTACTTTTGTGGATTACGTTTGGTTATCCTAACACACACAGGTTGGCCTACAAAGCAAACTAATATCCTATTTGAAATGGCTACTAAACAGTAATATTTTGCTAGTGGTGTTCTGGCTGTTGTAAAAACATACAGAATGCAGTGTATGTAAGCAACTAAATGAAAATACATCTTGGTCAATAAATATGCTAAGCATTTCGTCAGGCCCATGTTTTAAATTTCTGAAACCATGTAGATTCCGTGATTTGGTTTGCAAAGTTTTTCCCGTAATCACTAACTCAATTCATTAGCAAAGGTATTTAACTTTTAGATCTGCAAATATCTCAAAACGAATTTCAATCAGTCGTATATGCTTAAGTAGACCACAATATATGGCAGCAAACTATGCTTAAAATGAGCGGTCAATACGAGGTTGCAAGCAGTTAGTAAAGTTATTTTACACAGTTGTTCTTGCCAACAAAGTACTACAATGTATGGCATCTTGTATTTTTTGCGCATAGTAAAAGCGTGTAGGAAATATTTCACACCTCTTTTGAAACATTGTGAAAAAGTGAGCATTTTTAACAACCAGTGTCAACAAGGTACTTGACACTAGTTTCCAAGATTATATCCACTGTCATTTCGCAAAAATGTATTCAATTGCTGCATTCAAGTTGTAGGTGAGTAAAATAAAATAAATCATCAGTGGCAACCGTGGCCAGAACTACCTATTATATTGAAGCTTGCTGAAGATACTTTGTTTTTTTTCAGTTTTCGAATTCGAATGTCGTGACTCAAATTGCTACATATTACCTATTCCATTCTAGTAGGCTTGGACTTATAAAATTCAAAAAACCGAAAATGTTTTAAAGAACACCTTAACTTTTAAATATATATCGTGGATATTACAGTCTGTATTTAAAGTTGGCGAAAATTCGTTTTTCAGAACTAAGCTGTTTTTGAAGGGATGTTTGGTAACGAAGTTGAAGTCGATACTGACGTACAAATAAAAAAATCATTCATCCTTATAAGATAGCTGGAATATAAATTGCAAAAGGTTGTGTCGTATTTTACCCTCCTGAATATAAAGATTACAAATAATAGACGGTACAGAACACCATTGAAGATTTATTAGTACCAGCCGATAACAACAATGTAGTTGTTGCCGTGCAATGAACAAATTTCATGCTATGTTTAATTAAATTCAGTATCTTTTATTGCTTATTGCACTAAACATCGCTTCCACGTGGCTGCCTGGAGTACTCAGAAATTTGAGGTTTCTTTGATTATAGGATTTTGTAATCACAAAACAGTTTTCGTTTAGAAGTAAAAGCCTATGCGTTTACTTTATATTTTCCTCAAACAAATATTTTTAGCCAAGTAAAATAACGATAATAAATAGGGTTCTCTTGCTGTTTGCTGTAGTAATACAAAAACACATTTATTTAGCTATTTTATGGCAAATAAAGCGGGTAGCATCCATTTAAAGCTTAATTCATACTAAGCCTATCATACCAGTTGATGGTCACAAGTAAGAAAATACTATTGAAGTCGACGATGTAGTCAAGGTGAAAGATTCCAAACAAAGTACAAATGCTTCCAAGAAGTAAATAAAACAGAAAACAAGCCACGTTGCAACGAGGACTGAATGGTAATCTTTGTAGTTTTGTAAGGTTGTCAAATTTTTGAAAAATACCTGTGCTGTCAGTCTGAAAATAGGGTAAAATTTCATTATATCGTGCGACATCCAAGTTTAACCATGTAGAACGCCAAAACTGTGACAGCTGTTATTATATTTTATGCTAAATGACTACTAATGAATCGTTTTCATCATTGGTGCTAGACTCTGCGTTTAAGTTTGCAACTAGAATTTCAGACTCAAATAAAATGATGCAGTAAAAGCTATTGGAAACTAAAAACTACCACAATTATATTATACATAGTTATTAATTCCTTAACGTAACGTTACGGTTAAATATACTTAGCAAAGTATATTTAAGTATATTTATACATAAGTATATATTTATATACATAAGTATATTTATTTATTTCGTTAGTCGTACGGGTGAATTTTGTCTCCTGGGCTGTACAAATACAGTATGAGCAATACCAATGACATCATAGCGGTACTAGGGTATACTAGTTCATTAGTCTTTCTCAATCGTAAAATGCAAAAACATTTATCAAATAAATAGGCATTTCTTCTGACCAGTCTTAGATACCAGGCTAAAAAATATGTGTACGAATTATTTTGCAATGTTTTTATGTCGATTATAATTCAAAATCCTCGTTGATATTTCAAACGCGTTGGTATATTTTTGTTTGGAATACGAGATGAACAATAATGCAATGGTATAAGTTTTGTCTGCTTGTAAAATCATCCGGCGCGTGTTTCCTGCTGATCAGAGTTGATGTTTGCAAAAATATTTGTAAATAGACGGATATCAGTGTATCATGGAATGCTTATAAATATGTCTGAGCAAATACAACTTGTAATTTTCAAGTTTTGTCCTTATTCTGTATAAGTATTGGTCTGGTTATTGCAGAAAAAAACGCAAGCACAAGTTTACATCTCTAGTGTAAGGAAATTTGGGCTAGGGTTTAGCCGTGCTACTCCATTTTTAATACGTTCCGTTTTGTAATAAAAAACCAATAGTGCCGATAGTGGTACATATATGATACTTGATAGTATATTACAACCGTTGAGCCTAAAAATATCTAACATTAGTATTAATTCTCCTCATTTCATTCTAACATTAAGTCATCTTAATCTCAATCCAACAAAAAAAATACGTTAGTGACAGCAGGAGTAGGAATGGAATGACTGGACTTTAAACATGCGTATACGTTTGGAATCATCTCTTTTAAAGCAAAAAATTGCAAGCTTAAAGAAACTGCATGTTGTTGCATGTAAATGCGGTGGTAAATGGAAACTCTGGATATGTTTATTTTTAAAGTTTGTTAATGTAACGCAGATTCCAATCAGGGATCAGTTATCATGTAGCTGGTATCCTATTAAACAAAACAAATTACTGTAATTTTTCAACAGAGTTTTCAGCTGAAATTTGAATTCGTAAATGCTATACACCATAACATAAAATGTTGGATATTAAAGTTGCTTGTGCACGCAGGGAAATCTTTTTTCACTTGGTATTAACATTATCTCGACAACAGGTCTTGAAATTTAATTGCCCAGACTCAAATAAGTAATTACCACACTTGAAGGCAGAAGTTTGAGTAATTCTATCACAGGCATAATTTATATTGTGTCTGAAAATTAAGAAGATTAAGCTCTTAGTCCATTGCGACATCAACAACTTCAGGAACAAATATTGATTGACGATAATTTTTTAAAGAATTATAAAGAGAAAAGTAAGGCATTTTGTTACTGCTATGGTTTTGTAATGTTAAAATGCGGTTCCTGGAATCTTGTGGAAATTTAACAGTTAACAACAGTAAACTGACATAAATTTTATGACGTTGACGTATGACCGGACGTGGTCAAAGGTTTGGATATTCGTGTTACACTAGGCGCAAGATCTATCTATCAATGCAAAATGAAATTCTAAGGTTTCAAAAAATGTTATAATCGTTTCACTCGCTAGAACTAAATTGGAAGGGTAATGTTGTCTATACCAGACCACCAAATTACTGCTGCTGCCAATTCAATGTAGTTACGTAGGTCGTGTAAGTCATTCAAAATAGCTGCTCTATATTCTAAATAAATAGAAAAATGTTCACTTAAAATCTATGAATTTACAGTTGTTCAACCGATCGTACTAGTAAAGTATTGGGTTCTAAAATGTTTCCAAATTGGTGGAGTTGTGTACACGTAATTAGACATTACAATGCCGTGGTTAGTTGTCTGCACATTTTGAGTACCAAAGTAAAATTTAATGATTATTTACTCACTATCTCAAGACAGCGGCAAGGGTATTTGCACTACAAGAATGTCGATGTAACAAAAATTTTCAAACTTTCCCAAATCAGGCCAACAAATAAAGATGTATTAGCAAATAACTGCCAAGTTAAAAAGAAGCATCATTAAATTGAATGCATTTATTAAACCCAGCATTCTTTCCTCAAATTAAGTCATTTTTAAGGTTCTTCAAGAGTTTTGCATTTTATCCTAAGATACAGAATAATTAATACTTGACCGCTAACCACATAAAATCCAAATAAATAGTAGAATTAAAGTGGTTAGTCAACTCAAAGCGTTTTGAATTCAAAAATTGATTCCATTTAAAGTAATATTAAGTATAGATAAAAAAGTTAGTATTTGTCTATTAGCTTGAGAATTGCATGCTTTTTTGTTTTAACAGTAAACTCAATTGCAAACCTATCTTAAAACAAATAAGGATATTCTAACTCTAAGACTTCATTAAATTTTTACAAAAATCTTATTTAGTGCCTATGTCAACAAAACCAACAAGCCGGCGAGGAAACCATGAACGATGTGAGTATATTCATTAAAAATTATATTGTGTTGTGCCGACATGCGTGTGTATACTCGTTTTCTAATTTAATTAGATAATATCGGTGGCAGCAACGTAGCTGGCACTGAATGTCAAAATACCATTAAATCTGAATTTTCAAAGTTCATACAGAAACCAATGCTAAGGAGCTGGCAGCTGCTATATATACATAGTAGAGTGAATGTCTTAACTGGATTTAGAGAAAACTTAGTTGAACGGTGTAAAAATGTGTGTTTGAATGCGATAGTAATATGTTTAGGCGCAAACTTTGTATTTATCTTTTTGCCTCTTGCTTGAAATTTTTTGCATAAGTCAATCCAAATACAATTCAAATAAGTCGTACGACAATAATGCTAACAACTGTATGCTTCAAATAGATTAAAAACAAGTACAAAAATGGTAGCAAGCTACAACAATGTAGTTGGCGATGCTAATGTCCAGAAATATTATATACCTATGTACAAAATGCTCGTTAGCTGCATAGTTACCATTTGAGGTTCAAATATATATATTTAAGCACGACGTTTCCATAAGAGTAGCAACTGGTGAGAGTGTAATTCAGAGTCTAATCGTTTGGCATAAATTCTATGATCAGTTTCCTGAATCATCTATGTATGCTAATGGACGAAAGTTTATGGAAAAATTGTACTACATACAATACGTTAATATTCGTATACAAGCTTAGTTTTAAGTCGAAAATTGTTAGAACTAATTATAACTGTTTAGGTTTGTAATTAATTTTTCTGTTTTGCAGTTTTGAATGCAAATAAAGCCAAGTTTGTGTTACAAGAACAGTGCTTTTTAAATATTTGCCTAAAACATTTATTTCTTGATATGCATTTTGAACAATCTTATTGTATATTTTTGTCTACGAAAACCTTTGGAACTCCTCTGATGTGCCTGGATATTAAATACCTGACAATATTTCGAAAATTTCATTTTGGTTATTAGAGACATTAGACAGTTACATTATGCAATCAAAACAAAGCCGAGCAATATTTTCTGAAATCCGCTTATACCTTGCCAATGGAATAATACATCCGATCAGTTCAATAATATACCGGCAACCTTGAAATGCATTATATAACCTTTTATCACAATATTTATGAACTGTGCTGTGTGGTATTTTAGATTTATCGTTAACTTCAATCGCTGGACTAAACCTTTGTACTCTTATAATAAAATAAATTATTTCAATAAATTAATTAGCAATTATTCATTTCCCATTTGCACAATATGATATAGAAGAGACACAACAGAACACATCAATTATTAATTTAAAAAGAACAACCAGCATAAAAAATGAATGCAGACGCAGCACCGGATACTGTAAACCAACTTCCACTGTCAACCTTTTTCGCACCTCATAAGTGCATTTATACGTAGCCAGAAATCAACTAACTAACCTAACAACTACAAGTTTAGTATAAGATTGTGTATGCCAGCTTCCACTTTTCTTCCTTCGGTTCAACATTTGTCTCCCGGAATTCAATAGCTGAGCTTCTTTCTGATTGGTCGCACTAATTGGATTAAAGGTGAATGGCAAAGGCCAGAAATATAATCGAGAAAACCATATTAAGGCTTGTAGCTGTAAACGCAGTCTTTGCAACAAAGAAGTGTGCATTTCTAATTTCTAAAGCGAAAAGTTCCTGGAAAAGAGAAACTTTGGAGTTATTATTCGTTAAGTGTTTGAGAAGGAGACCTAAGGCGCCCGCAGGTGCATCGTACATTCTAAGAAGGCCATTGTATTGTTTTAGTCCTGCGTGTTACAAAATGCTATCTAACCTTACTCACAACTTCCGGCTATATGCTTATATAATGCTATATAATTAATTTGTTTAATGTGGCACGTGGCTACCTTTTCAAAAACAAGCAACCACGCCTTTAGATACCTACGCCACATTATAAGCTACTAGTATCTAGTTAAAACACCTGCCAAATTCTCCACGGTGCCAGGCAATGGTTCATGTGATGCCTCTTATATTGTGTTAATTAATCTAATTCGTCATGTTGCCGGGGATCCACGAAGAATCCTACTTGAGTTTTGCTACTGCAAAGATTGCACATAATGTGTGCTACCTTTGAACTTTACTACCTACGAGGCTTGTTACTTGCGAAGTTCCCCACTAGCGGACTTTGTTGCTAACAAAATCTATTAAGTTTACTACACAGAGAAAAATTGTCACCTGTAAATTTTATCAACAACAAGATGATGTAGTAAGACATAAGTATTATGACTACTAAACACCTAAGTATTAAAAACGAAGGTACGAAATTTCATACATAGTTGTTGGCTCCCTGTTTCAGCAGAGGAGCCCTTTAAGATGTTGTGTGTTCGTCTACTTTATTTTTTGGGCTTCAAACCAGCACAAATGGACTTTAACCCAGCATATATGGGATTTCAACCAGCTAAAATGAGTTAGTAGTAAGTAATTTTGTTTATATTTAGCAGCGAGCATTTCTATGGTTTACCATTGACTGGTTATGTATTACATGTGTTGGAGAATGGAGACGATATTTTTGTTTTAATGTATTGTCTTTTGCGCTTAGTCTTGTTCGTACTTTTTACAAAGTAGTTCCTGTACACGCTCGTAAAGGGAGAGACATGCAGTCCAGAATAGCGAGGAGCAGTCATTCGTTCAGCAGAACGCGAGCAAGAAGGAGTGAAATAGAAGTAGTCTGAGAGAATAGTTACAAATAGAATAGAATATATATTAGAGTTTTCCTCTTTTGATTAACCTCCTTAAAGTAACTGTTTATTCCAAAGTTCTGATTATTTTGTTCATCGAAACCGTAATCATTTTTGAAATTTTTTTTATTTGGAATCGGATTGTATTTTGCCCTCGGCGCTGCGTAAAGCAGGTAGCTTAATCGGTTGCCGTTACAATACGCATAAAAGTGGTCTGTTCATGAAACGTAACAAATAAAATTTGCAAGTAGCATTTTTTCGCTGTAAAGTAAACTTTATAGAAAGCAAATTTTGTGAGCAGTAAACTTTAACTACTGAGCAGAGCAGTAAACTGCGAGTAGCATACTTCGTAGGTATTCAAATTCGTAGGTTGCAAACATTGAGAAGCAAACTTCGTAGTAGCAAACTTCGCAGTAGCAAACTTCAAGTAGATATCTTCGTGCTTCCCGTTATCGGGCATTCGGCGTCTACGTGACTATGGCCTTATGGGAGCTACCCTTATCGGTTTAAATTGCCAGCATACTACTTCAGCATTAAATAATGTTTCCGCATTCAGGTACTTCAGGTAAGCCTCTTTAACTGATTACAATTTACTCATCAACTTTAAGAAGCTTTTTACTTAACCAAAAAGTATTTTGGGCTCTGTCAGTTCTTGTCGTATGATACCTTAAGCAACTACTACATCAGTTATTCTTCCTACCTCGCCAAAGTGTATGTTCCCTTCCTCAGCTTGCTTAACCTCCGTATTAAATATAATTTTCGGCAGCATCAGCAATTATTACAGCCGGGTGTCTATAATAGTAAGTTGGCTTGATAGTTGGTTTAGTTTACCGATTTAGTTATCTTTGGGAAGTAATACTTTTAATAACAGTAAATCGACAATAGCTTTATGTGGATTTTGATGTAATTGCCGAATTGTAAAATTCTACGCTACAATGCATTGCTCGGTGCTTGCAGCTGTGACTTAGATTGCTAAAAGCTTTTTCAGGAACATAATTCATTTCAATCAGAAGAAGCATCGTCTAAATTCGTATTTTTCCAAAAGTTCCTAATCGTTACAAATAAATTTCTCAGTATACTATATTTTGGATAAGTATATTAAACAACTTTGAGTAGACTGTGAAGCCTTTCTTAAGTGTTTTCGTTTAAGTATACGCAATATATAGGCTGCGTTAGTAGTACTAGTATATTCACAATTGTAAGACTCCTTACGTGCAATATAAATGCTCCAAAACTCTAGCCATCGTTCTCAAGTGACATAACTTCAAGAGAAATAACATTATCATAATAACTTAATGCAGTAATAGCTTCTACACATTTCATGAATATGAAGTTGATAGCGCTGTTATGGTTCCTGTTCTCTTTTGTTAGTAGAATGTCGCTAGTCAGCGCAAATATTATCGATACTCTAATATCTACTTGCACGATACATTTTTCATTCACAAGTACTTCAGATTTGGTTCATATTACTAGGAATGAATTCGGTTCATTAGTCTCTTCTTTTCTGGATACTTGTCGCACAACCCAAAACTGCGTTATTTTGGGAACAAACATTACTTCCATTAAGCAGCTACCAAATGTAGGAAAACCTTTAAGAAAACGCATACTTGCATTGCTGGATAAAATGTACTCATGGGTTGTGTTTTATAAGAAACATCAGACAACCTGCCTTGTACATTTTCCGAGGATGTTTGCAGTGAACGGAACGCTTCAGCTTGATTACAGAGATATGACGCTTTGGTCCAGCCAGATTGGGCGACCGATTCACTGGCTGCATATGTACGCCCTTTGCTCACTAAACACTTAGAGCATCTTTTTTCAGAATCGACCCGAATTTTCTTCACCTTCATGAATCTAAAGTTGTATAACTTTTGTTTTGGAAGCTTTTGTGGGATCGCTAAGAACAATTTCGAATGTACAGGTCCTGTTCTAATAATTCCAATCACAAATAGCTTTCCACCATCTCAAGTGTACACATACCAGGCAAATTATTAACTAATGAACATTTTTGAAAAAGTGTCCCGACGACGGAAAAATTGCCATATCTTTTTTTCTACGCAAAGTATCATAATCTGTAAAAGCACGTTTTTAAAAATTTAATGGGAATTATTTTGACATATCATTTTTACAAAATGCACACTTGGTTGACGAACTATAATTTCAGACGTTAGGCGTACTCAGCTGATTTTCAAAATTTGTGATATTTCAACTAATGGGTTTTTGAGTTTTTAGTATCAGAAAACAAACAAGTATAGATTATATTGTTGTTAGTAAACAAAATGGAAAATGTGAGTGAACAAAAGTGAAAAATTTCACGGTTTAAAAATTGAAAATCAGCTGAAAAATCTGTCCCACAAGTAGTGCATTTGAGTGGCTTTAAGCCGGTGTGTGTGGCAATGTGAAGTGCCAACTCTTGCTGGGTGACAAACGTTTGCTTGCACTTGAAGCAGCTAAGAAACTTTTCTCCCAAATGTCAACTTATGTGATCCTGCAGATAAGTCTGGCCTATAGAGGTCTTGTCACAGAGCTTACATTAGTACTTTCTTTTGTCAGAGTGCTTCCCTTTTATATGTCTTTTCAAATAACTAATTTGCCCAAAACTTTCTTCTTAAGTGTTGCAACTATGTAGTTTTTCATTTATGTGACAACGAATGTGAGAATTAAGGTTACAACACTGTGGACACGTTCGTTCACAGAAAAGACAGCTTCAATTTTTGAGTCTAATAACTGCAAATTATTAAAACAATAAACTTATGTCTAATAGCTTATCATGCTATGACAACTAATCATAATCCATGCTTTAAGGCGTCAAACCAAGTACAATAGGTTCTCGTATTTGTACGGAAGTAATTGTATTCCATTTGCCTCCTCTTACATACCACACCCACATCTAGAAGTACTAAGCTGTGCACAGAATGCGTTAATCCTTTCAGAGTTTCTGGAAAACATCTGTCGTTCGCACGACTTTCAGCATTTTTTTAAAGTGTTGTATGCTTAACGTGTTATTTTATCATTTTTACACGAAAGGGTTTTCAAATTAGTTTAAGCTTGAACTATTGGGATTAATATCTACATGAATACACTAACACTAATACAATACGTGAGTAAACTCAGATAGGTTTAAACTCTTTTTCTCAAAAAGGTTTCTTGCAAAGCTTTATTAGAAAATGTCTGCCTTTTGAATTGTTCAATTTTTGGAAATTGTATAACTGCCAACACGACAACTTTATCGCAATGCGGGTTTAAAACCATGAGTTGACGGGATTCTGATTTGACTTATTTCATGCTTCCACATAACTGAATTGTAACTGTGTGGTTACATATAGCTTATAAGCACATATTTCACACCGTATTTTGGATCTTAATTTGTGAAGAAGCACGAGCACACTTTGAGATTTTGGTTGCCCATATATTAGGATCTTAAACATTTCTTGATTCCACATACCGAGTAATACTGACATGTTCCTGAGAAATTATGCATCAATCGTAAGCAATAAAATGATGTGTGCTGCTATTGGTTCATGCAAAAAACACAGCTCAATGATGGTAACATGGTGCTTATTGATGCTCTGGTTTAAAAACCTTTTTATTATGCCTGGTCCAAAATAGAAAAGAAACACGGTCACACGAACTAAATGTATTAAAAAATTTCGTGCAAAGCCTTCTAAACCACATATTTTCTAACTTTGAAAAATTTAATTATAAATGCGGAATTTGTGCTATTTTTTGAGGGCATTGTTTTGGTACGTACCCAAAATATCTTAACACTAGCATGACAGTGCTTATGTCCGAGCTACGTAGGTTTTCAATGCAATAAACTTATCCTACTATGTTACAAAACAAAATATTGTGCACATACGGTTTGTAACCTAAGCTCAATAAATTAACCGGGAACAATTAAAAATATTCAACAACCATACTCAACTAAAATATGTTTATTTTACACTTTCAATAACTTAATAAATCAGTAACATTTTGCGCTTTTATTAGCATGAAAAACAATCTCTTCAAATTAATCTTTCATTAAACATATTATTAAAAAGTACTTATATTCAAACAATTGAAATATTTTTATCTCACTGTGAACGTTAAACCTCACAGACAATATACAATTTAAAATTCTAACAAAATTTTATCATTCATGAACATATTATTTCTTGTGGCATCTTAGGTTGCTCAGGCATGCAAAATGCTTTGTCTTTTAAATTAGTTGTTACAAAATTATAGCAAAAAACTTATATTGTAGCAAAATTATAACACGTAGGCAATTAAGCCTCAAATACGAACAAACATGCAAGAACAAACTATACTGAAGGACATTTTGTTATTTTAAACCTGACGTCGCATTAATTTCTAATACATATATCATAAGAATAGGGATTTGCAAATTGCAAATAGGTAGTGTATTGTACATGTTACCAGGCTTATGGGTCCATTGTACTTAAATTAAATATGTTTCGGTAAACCAATTCATCTACCTGATAGGAAAACTTCTGCATTTAAATTACAAAGCCAGACCATGCCGGCATAGTCCTATGTAAAGCAAGAATGTCAGTATCAAAGGGAATCGAATACTACAGTTTTAGCAATAAAAACAACAACATTTATTTATTTATAAGAACAATCCACTTATTTATTTGTAAATACGTATTATAAACATACACAAATGAATGAACATGTGAAACAACTAGAAAATTCTCTACAAATTGCGTTTGTAAACCAACTACACAGACCTTCATGCATTAAAATCTATTCCTCCCTTCTAACTTGTAATGGACAGTTTATTAAAATAATTAAACATATTTGATGCAAGTGACACTGAAACGTTTCTTCTCAGAATTAGTTTTGCCACTTACGTATATAAACAAACGTATAATTATTATACACTAAATGTTGTGTTGAGTTTACCAATAATAACAAACAAACGCGTCCTCGCCTTTGCAATCAAATAACGCTTTATACAAACTGCTGAAATTTGGTCGCATGCAATATGTAATATTTTGAACATTTGGGTTTGCATTAACTGAACCAGCAACAAAAACATTTTACTGGACTGGGCCATTTAACCGTCCGTGTACTTTCTTCTTGTGTTTATTCAGATCGCATGAATATCCAAACCGCTTTCCACAATCATTGCACCCGTATGGTTTCATGCCACAATGCACGACATTATGATGAACATCTAGACTTCGCTTGGTAAGAAAAGCTTTTCTGCAAATTGGGCACACATACTGTTTTTCACCCAAGTGATTTATTATATGAGCTCTGAGGTCCCACATGAGCCTAAACCTTTTGTTGCAAAGGTCGCATTTAAATTTCATTTCCTCAGAATGCTTCGAAGTCATATGGTTACTCAAACCACCGGATTGGCTAAAAACTTCGCTACAATTGTCGCAGAAGAATGGTTTTTCCTTTGTATGACTACGTAAATGACGGTGAAGTTTCTGCAACGTGAAAAAACCAGAAAAACAGAATACGCAAGTGTGGGTTTTAGGGCTATTTTCTGCAATAACACGAAAAAAGCACAAAATTATATATTACGTAAAGAACTACAATAAAATCAACAATGTCAGATAATTATGTGCGCTTACTTTCGTGTGTTCTTTGATGAGATTTTAAGTGAGACGCACGACAAAATCTTTGAGAACATTTGTCACATTTCAGGTGTTTTTCACCTGTATGAGACTGCAAGTGTGCCTTCATGAGTCCGGGGTTTAAAAACCGCTTTTCACAAAGTGGGCACTCAAAAGGTTTTTCGCCCGTGTGCGTTCGTTCATGAAGAGTAAGTTCTGGTCCTGTTGAAAACTGTTTTGTACACTGACCACATTTGAAAGGTTTCAGTTTCTCATGAACGCGTCGTCTGTGCTTATTTAAATTACTTTGATTAGCAAAAGATTTGTTGCAGACTTCACACTGGAAAGGTTTTTCGCCTGTATGGATACGCATATGCACCTTGTGGTCGTATAATCGTTCTGGATTTTTTCCACATATTTCCCACTTATGAATATGTTTTGGTGACATGGTGTTTCAAAACCGGTCTGCGCAAAATGTAACGGTCCTAATCTGGCAGTATTATAATCCACATGCACAAACTCCCATAAACTTATGTTTTGCTTTGCATGAGCTGGTGTTGGTTCTACTGAATAATATTAACAACAAACGTAAGTGTTTAATTTTAACGGTGTGCACTCAATGCGCGGTACAAGTCCGCAACTTTAGCACTTCACTAATTTAGTTTATTAGCGAAACTAGACAAGTGTTTTTAGAAACAGGCTTTGTATGACTAAGAGCTCCGAACTACAGTCAGTATACAGTATAAATGTTCAACTTGAATTGTCTAGCAATGTCGATGTGCATTCAATGGACATATTTGAATAATGAGGGGTTAAGGCTTTTGTATCTATTGTGCCTCTAAGTTGTAAATCCTCCTTTCTACACGCACATCTAGCGTATTATTTACCACTTCTTCAGAAATAAACTAAAAGGCAAAGTCCAAAAATGTAACCAAATTTAGCTCTAAGCACTTTGTTTGTGCATATACGTACACTGATGGTAATGCACCTTGTTCTGCTTTTAACCTTGAAGAAATAACATGAATACACTTCAGAAATATTATGTAGCAAATCCTTCATATTATTTCAAATGTCTACGTGACATTCAACACGTCTTAGTTATTCAAAGTAAGGGGTGATTTGAAATTTTTATTGTTGTTTCTGGATTCCTCGTATGTATAAGTCTTGACCTGTAAACTTTAACTTCTTTTAAATTCAGCAGCAGGGTTCAAATAAGATGTGAATGCTTATGTATTTGTTTTCATGCAATACAACTATCACTATCACCCAACATTATTGAAAGATGAATAATATAACATAAACAATAAATGGGTTTTGACATGGACACAAGTGTTGTTGGGAAAACTAATGCGGGTGAAAGGTGAAATTAGATAATTAGCATAGCATTAAATATTACTAAACGTTAAGCATGCGAAAGGGATTTTAAGTGGAAAATAAGGTCATTTTAAATAAGCTTTTAATGGGTTTTCAAGGACTGGGTATATATATTTTGTATATCCAAAGTGTACCTCGTACAAGGTAAGACCCTTTGTCTCCATTTCTCTGTTTTGATTTTTCAGGCACGTAGGTATCACCATTGACACTCTTTCGAATCTGTTCAAATTCGTTAGTACGCCTTCAACGTCTTCCAACTTGATACACTCGTCTGCATATGCATTGAATAGAGCATTTGTCGCATACAAAGCTTGATACCTGAGGCATATATGTTCTAAGTGCAACCAAATACTTCAAGAATGGGTAAGTAAAACATTTCTAAGGTGCAAAACATAATCCGATTATTTACCGTAACTGAAATAAATCAGGTTAAGGAATTATTGAAGTCATATGCATGCAGTATTCAATCTTTTCTTAGAATTTCAATGAGTACTTCTGTAGATGGCATTTTAAGTTTATCCTACAGAACTTAAAAAGCTCATTTTTAGGTATACTTTGAACAATTCTAAGAGTATACATTCGGAGAAAATAAATTTGAATGCAAATTGTGTGGAGAGAGATTTAAAACAATGCAGTATCTCCAATCTCCTATACAAATTAATTTGCGTGAGAGAATGTATAAGTGCCCTATTTGCCAAAAACATAATGAGCTTACATCTCACGCAGTTGAAAATATTGGTATAAGGCTATTTGAATGTGAAGCATGTGAAAAACCGTTTGGATATGCACAGCCTTCGTAATCATAAAGAGACCGCACTCTAATAGAGGAATTGTGTATTGCGTGCAGTGCTAAAAATTTTGTTTATTGAACACAAGCTTATTGCAAAATCAAGTATAATTTTTATTAATATACTAGATGGTTTTGTAATAATTTTTTCCAAGTTTATTATTACATTCAATAATTTACGTCAATAATTATACATTAATCATTTAAAACTCCTTCATAAAATGCTAAAATTGTATCAGAAGTTTTTACTGAAAGGTCAAGAATAGTAAACATGAACTAGTTGTAGTGGGGAATTTTTGTGTTTCCTTTATACGCTTTTAAAAACAAAATACAAACAAATTAAACCATTTTCAAGTAATTAGTTAAGCACCAAAACTGCGCAATTTTTGAATAGTTCTCAATACTTAAGTGGCAATCAAGTAAGGAGCACATACTTCCTCACAAACCTCTTTTGTACGAAATCGATTCCTGGATCCGCCAACCCCTCGGTATTTTAATTTTTGGCACGCTCGGGTGGTAAAATTGAATGCGTAGACCCTGTGTAGCATCTTTCCTCTGCCGGGATTTATTGGAAGCATGCAGTTGCTGCTATTATACCAGCCTTGTGTTATCAAGGTCCGTGTGTCAGTCTCAAACTAAAAAAACCAGCAACATGTTTCATGAAGTTTAATAAAATATTTAACTAGATTATAGAATTTGAAAAAATTACTAACCGTGTATCGAGCTGGGGCACTGACGCCATGCACATCAAAATCAATGCCATGCGCCCTGTCATGGAAACATATTGGCAGCACCAAAAAGAGCAACATCATACATAACATAACTTTATCAGTCGTCATTGCACTTCTGCAAGTTTACTTTTCAATGTTTTAAATCAAGCTTTGTGGCTTAAAGGTTGTAGAAAAATACTTGACTTGACCGTTGTGTGGTTGATGTAGAATTGACAAACTTTTTTGTATAGCATTGCATTTATACGTTTTTAAATGTTCGTGAAGGTTTTTGGAGTTATCAGCTAGTATTTGGTTGAATAGCCAAGCAATGAAGCTGCAGGTATAAATGAATGGGTGCTTATTGAGATTAGGTATTTATGTTTGCGTACGTTTTCTGAAACACTACTGCTTATACATTGTGCATGTTGCGCATCAAAAGCCAACGGATTAACGAGTGTTAAGCTGTAATTGATGTGAAAGTACCTATGCTTAGTAAATACCATGTTCCAAGAATTTATACTTATTTAGAAAATGAAGAAAGTAAAAATAACTACCATGCATGCGTAGCCCTGTAGTTTGATTTATCCTTGCTGCATTAACGCAAAATTAAAAAAAATAATCGATTCAACGTACGCTGGTGATTGTTGTAAAATACGTTTATGGTCAATAGCTTTAAACATTTTCCTAAAATTAGAACCACTTCTGTTGAAAATATTTATTGGCTTCAATCCTTGGGCTTGATGTCAGAAAAATCAATAATCCGCGACAATTTATGCAACAAATATGGTTGACTATTATTATTTAGTACGCAAAAATTATAGAAAAACTTTTAGCCGATCATAACGAAAGCCATATTTTTGAAAGTTTTGCTTCGTTTAACTAAACCTTAATAACTCAGGATTACATTTTATATATCATGATTGAATATTATTGCATCTTTTACGTTTTACCTTTCAAAAATATTTTAAAGGATTAGTGGTATTCCTATTGCAAGCTGCACTTCATGAACAACCCCTATTTTAAATAATAGCTTTTGCATTGGGAGTCGTTTTAGGTATCCTCTCTTACGGAACTAAGTTTTGATGGTATTAAACAGTAAAAGCGTAAAATACGGACCTTTTCACTTTGGCAATTACAAGACAGTGAATACAAAAAAGTACCTGAAGGATATTAGTTGTATTCAAGTGCCAAATAAATAGTTAAAACAAGGAATTCTGGATTATGGAGTTTTTTGAATGTTAGTAAAATGCGTACATGGGTTTTTAAAAATGCTTGCAGGAGATAATTTTTCGTATGTATTATACAAATCATATTGACGTGCCTGAAGTCACGTACACTGTCAAAATGTAAGCTTATTTTCATTGGTCTGAATTTGGAATGACCCTGCATATTTTAAGAGCTTGTTTACTATTTATGATATCTGGAAATACTAATAAAGTTTCAGTAAGTATAAGGACAAATTATCTATCAATTGAAAATTTTGTAGTAAACGTCCATGTAGCCTTCCTCAGAGTGGGATAGATTGTTGAAAAAGCTTTAATGTTTTCACATGCATGCATACGGCGGAAAATGATCGCGTGACATTTTGCGTACTAACTTGACGGTTGGACATGCAAAGAACTTCCGCAATAAAATACATTTTTTAGATTTGATTCTATTTTATTAATTAAGAAATCATAAATACATAATACGATTGAAATTAGCAGCTTAACTAGAAAATCTAAACCCTTAGTAAAAGTTAAAATCTCAATTTAATTTTAAATAATAACATGGTATATGTAGCACAATCAGTAGCAGGATCACAATATGATGAAAATCCCGTAATTTATTGCTTCACAAACGCCTACTTTTATTAACCTGCATACTTTTCCTAGATATTAATATGTTTGTACAACTGTATATTTCCAAGAAAAAAGTTCAAGATATATATTTACGAAAAATCAAGAAACAACACAATAGACTTGAAGTAAGGTGGTAGTTTGTATTAAAACGACAGAAGAAAAACGTCACAAAGACCATCCCAATAAATCAATTCATAGATGTTATCTGTTTAAGATTAATATTGATTAGTTTATCTGTACTTGCCCAACACAAATGCGGGCAGACACAGATGTGTCTCTGCAATGCAGTATAAAGTTGACGGTGTAAAATTTGACTCTTACACAGAAGTTACTTTCCAGATGAACCTACATTATTGTGCTTGCAAACATCAACCATGCCTTAGTATTATCTAGCAAGCTCTTTTTCAAAATTCAGTTAAAACATTTATAACAAACCCACCCATAACTTCACTGAAAAAGCTTGTTCGGAGTTTTCTGCCACTTTATTGAAAGCTACAAATTTTACCATTGCAATAACTAAATTGTACAATTGGCACTATTTTTAAAATGTTCATATTTTAAGTAATAAAAATGCTTGTTTGGAAGAAAGTCAAGCATTTTTATGGAAATAAAATTTTAAATCGAATTTGTTTAACTTAAGCAGCGTTATTCATGCTGCAAAATTGACATGTTAAATTTTTCTTCAAAGTACACCAACTTTTTAACAACGGGTTATGTTCTGAATGTATATCTCACTTAGCAAACTCTATTGTGTCTAACTAAAATATATAGATATAACTTTCAATAAACATATGTTTCAGAGTTTGAAGTATGTCGTTTTCGAATATCTATGTGGCAGTTTTCTCATATGCTGTCGTTTTACCAAATAGGGGTATTAATATTGGTGCAAGCCACATTTATTAAGCACAATTCATTGAAAGAAGCCGTTAAAAACACATTAGAATTCTTCATTGCCTTGTAGCAATAGGTAAATCATTTCTTAAAATACAATGTTAATACTGATTTACAAAACACAAATATTCATATCGTAAAATTCCAACGTACTGTTCCAAAAGAATTGAGATATTTTTCGAACCAGTCCGGAGTATTGTGTTTTTGAATAATATTTTAAAAGAAACATATTTCATGGATGAACAGCCTTAATATCACGGCTTAAGTCACCCTAGCGTGCAAAATCTTTCCCACAAAGATCGCATTTGAGTGGCTTTTCGGCTTTTACGAAACATTATTATAGTAAAATTTATGATGCAAAAATAATAAGGTGAGTGAATTGAAGTGTACAAGGCATTTTGTTATCAACATCAACCCATCTTGTGCTGTTATGCTGGCTGGTTTTTAATATTTTAAATATTGACTATTTATGCCAGATAAGCTTTTAACTTACTCCTCGATGCTCGTTTCATTTCGCACAAAACATAAATATTTTGTAACTTATAAACCAAAAACATTCATTCAAAGAAGCCTATAATCCGATTTAACTGAGACCTAAAGCTTTTTACTTATGAATATACATGCACAGTTGTAAAAGTACCTTGTTTAGTTCTTTGGCTTTCACGAAATGAATGAATACAACCATGAACTGGTAGTTAGTGATTCCTTTAAAACATATCAAATGTCTACTTGTCTATTTGTCTATATAATAAAAACTAACTGGTGTTTTGAAATTTGTAATGTTGACCATCGATTTCCCGTAAATTAATTTTACACTTTGGAATTTTTATTTTTATTCATTATACTAATTTAGCAGCATATACTCACCAACTGGAAGCATTTGTCAATCATCTTATTATAGTACAAAATATTTTTTCAGTTTAAAACTACTGTAACGTAACAATTAAGTCTTCTGTTGAGCCAAAACTGAATGTTACGCTATTGAATAATACAATTTTATAAAGCAAGGATGCCGCAATGATAGAAAGCTCTCTGATAACGTATTGCACAAGAGTGAAAAAATTTTCATAAGGGTTGCATTTAAGTGGCGTTAAGCGGATGTGCGAAAAAGTGTGGGTTACTTGTTCTTGTTTACTAGAATGCATACACAAACATTAAAAACTTGGTTGTGTAAGGTTTTATGTAAGATTTAGCTTCCTCACCTGAGCTACAATCAAATCAAACCAATGGTATTGTGCTTGCAATAATGATTTCTACCCTAAAAACTATATAAAATATGAGGTAAATTAAGATCCAATTTCATCTGTGTTTAATTACAAAGAATTTATCAAATAGTACATTTTTCAGATTGTTTTCAACATTCCATTTGTCTTATTAATAAGGGGCGTTTCTGCATTTGCAATACTTGCTTTTTCTAAGTACTCTAGCATCCGCATACATAAGCCTTGCTCAAAAACACTAGTTCACACACAGGTGAGCTAAAGTTTTTTATTGCTGTAACCAAAACACTTCATCAACAATATTTTATTTCAAACCCTAAAATTAATGAGCATTTTTCTTATGACGTTTCAAGTTAGACGATCGTCCGAAATTTTTTCCACAAGCATCGCAATTGAACCGCTTTACACCAGTGTGTATGAGAATATGCACTGCTAGATTGGATTTACTGACGAAGCTTTGTTTGCACTCAGAACAGTTAAAGAGGTTTTCTCCCAAATGCCTCTGCACATGCTGTTGAAGGTATTGTTTGGACTTTAATGTCTTGTCACACAGTTCACAGCGGTACTTTCTTCTGTCAGAGTGTTTTGCATTTATGTGTGCGTTTAGATGGCCCATTTGGTTAAAACATTCTCCACATGCGTTGCAACTGTGCGGCTTTTCCTTTGTGTGAGAACGAATGTGACGATCAAGGCTGGAATACTTTGAGAACATATGTCCACAGAAAAAACAGCTCCAAACTTTGATTCTACTTCCTGCAGATTAAAGATCAAAAGCCAATAGTTAATATCTAATAGAATATCCGGTTGTAATGACTTTTTATCTTTCTTTGAACGTTTTTTAATTACCTTGGTGCGTTTGGTGGTGCTCGCGTAGGCTTCCTTTTCGGGCGAATTTCTGATTGCAGATGTTGCAGCTATACGGCTTTTCTCCTGTGTGCGTCATCATGTGCTGCTTCATGTCGCTTAATCGTGAAAACGTTTTTGGACAAAGCAGACACTGAAAGGGTTTTTCGCCTGTGTGGATTCTCTCATGGCTTTTTAATTCCGATGATGTTGCAAATTGCTTCTTGCAGAAGCTGCAGTTAAAAGGCTTGTGTTTCTCGTGAACCCTGCGTTTATGCTTTCCTAACTGTTCAATTTGATTAAAGGTTTTGTTGCAATCTGCGCATTTAAATGGCCTTTCTGCTGTGTGAACTCTTAAATGTCTCATGTAATTGCTGGGTAAAACTAGTTTTCTACATACGTTGCATTCACGCAACTTTACTTTTGTCTGCCCGGAAGTTTTGTTTTCCATTTTAAATAATTTAGCACCGAATTATATTCGAGCACGACTTAACTTGAACCTAATTCTAGGACAAGATTTTACAAAAGTGAAAATGTCGTATCTGCGTACAAGAAGCGCTGGAGGATTGAAACGTATTGTTGTTATTCAAGTCGTACACTGTCACAGAATGACTGGATGTTATAACAAAACAGAACACTTTGTATTAATAAAGTATTTTGAATGCTTTTACAGTTGTAGGATTCGTATATTGCGTTCAAGTTTATACTTTTGCAAGCCCAAAATTGCTTTTCAAATTTCTAATCCTTATTCATGCTTTAAGATATTACTAATATGTACCCTAAACTGTCGTATTTTTAAGCGATTGCATTGCATTCACCATTTCTGCTAAACTGAAGCACGTAAAGAGGTACCGAAGGCTATACAAAATAATTTATATGCTTAACGTGTTGTATTTTCATTGCCACAGAAAAGATCTACAGTTTTATGTTAGTGTGATATAAACGGACTTAATCTACACCGATTTTGAGTGTCCGTGTAACTTGGTTTTGGTTTTTTGCACTTAAGGTATAGGTATGTAATTTACAAGATAAAAATATTTATCCAATACGTGGTTTTAAATCCCTTTTGAAAATGCGTTCTTGCATAGCTAAGTCAAAAATTTCTATACCTCCTTGATTCTTGGAATTGATACTGTTGCAAACAAAACATTTGTATCATTGTCAGAATAAAATGCAAGTAAGAGTTACAATAGGTAGTCAAGCCCGATTGGCTATTTTAAGACCGAAAGGCTTGCAAAAAATGACTATGCTCTTGACATAATACCTTTAAATTAAGCTAATATCCTGTGCTGATAGGAAACTAAAACCATGCATACAAGTCATAACATGACAAAAATGTTAGATTGTCAAAAAGCCAAGCAGGTAGTAAGGTACCAAGTTTAACAATCCCGAAATGCAACAGTGCAATCTAGTAATATATGTGGAATGTGGAATATGAAATCTAGAAAACTACCATTTAACGGTTTTTGGGCTCTGCACGTAAAAAATAAATCATCTGCCCACGTACAATAAAACACTCATGTTAGTGTTTTGTGCACCCTGACACGTAGCCCCATGTGCATATACTTGTATCTGAAATAGCTGTGATGAAGCACATTGTTAGGCAAAATAAGAAAAGCAATGATATTGTAGCCAATTAGATAAAGCTATGATTTTTTAAATGAGATTTTCGAAACTATTTTAATTTCCACTTTTAAAAGTGTTGGGTTTTAAATGCATGCTAACGTTCATCGTAACTTCGGCAACCAAGTAGTCATTTTGGAGACATTTGCTAAAACTGTCTGAAATGGTTCTCTTATGGTTCTAACATCTATATTGAGTTGAACCACGATGCACCCGTGGCACTTGCTCAGCTCTGAATAAATATCGAGTTTGGTCATTGGGGCATGCACTGTTGTGAAAGTACTTTGTTTTGTTTTTTGGTTTTCACGAAATGAATGGACACAACTATGAACTGGTAGTTAGATAATCCTTTATATTAAATGTCGACGTACGTGTCTATTTGTCTATATAATAAGAATCAACTGGTGTTTTGAAATTTGTAATGCTGATCATCGATTTCCCGTAAATTTAATTTTACACTTTGGAATTTGTATTTTGATTCATTATGCTAATTTAGCAGCATAATATGAATCAGATCTGATACATGCTGCACTTCTTACCGCATTTTTTATGCATTTTGATGAATTAAAAAATAAAATATTGTACTTTTTACCTGTAACTAAACAAGTACGGAATTTCGTGTTTGCATAATCTGCAAAAGGATTTGCTTCAGCCAGAGTCAAATGAATACCGAATCAACATTTAAAATCGGGAACGATATCACGTGATGGAAATTTAGGTTGCTCTTAAAATAGTTATTTTTCATTGAATTTGGGTTTTTTCATTATTTCTTAAGCTGTCCTTCCCTCTCGTTAGTAGTTGTATTGTAAAGTTTGTTCTTATTTTCAAACTCGGTTTTGAATTCATGAATATCTTTAGTGTTTATACGGCTTCTCTGGAATCCTGTAAAACCATATCACTTGTTCTGTTCTGCAGGTCTTTGAAACTCATCTTACTGATTTACTGTCAGTTGCGTGAACGAATGCGTATTCTGCATTGAAATGGTATTTGCCCACACATAGTCATGTAAAAACATACACAGTCGAACCTCATAATTGCATAATTTCATCGAGCAGTAGTATTTGTGCCGAAAAATGTAATAATTTGTAGCGTAGAAATTTGTGCTATGATATTTGAGTAACACAAAATTGTAATTGAGATGATTTAGGTGGTGTGAAGAAAAAAAGCTTGATTATGACACGATTACGTTTTATCGTAGTTAAAAATCTTTTTAAACAATGTCGTGTAGTTCTCCCAAAAGGTTGGAATGTAAATAATCACTTTGGCTTTTACATGATAGCACATATCGAACCATTTACATAAAGTTTGGCACTACAGACAATGTTCAATGAATTCTATATTTAGGTTTTGCAATACATTTTAGCTATTAATATGTGCGCTAGCATGAAATTATATTAATTAATTAGGGTTCCAAAATGTTTTTGCAAAACTAGGTAAGTTGTTTAGAAACGGAATAAATATGCAAAAAAGATGCATCATCGTACGGGCACTTTTACAATTATTATTAAGAATGTAGACACCTACATAAAAATTTAGGCTCTTCCGTAGTAGCAGCAACGTCGTGAAACGTTGCAAAGCATATTTAATTTGCAAACAAAAAATTGAAACGAAGGATATCTGCAAAGCCTTTTAAAAAAGTAAAAAGGTTGCTTTCGTGTAGCCACCTTCCTGGTGACACAGCTTGATACAAACCAAACCAAAAAATTACAGCAAAATAATCTATTTTAGTTTCAAAGCGGATTATAAGTTTTCAGAGCGATTTTGTTTTGGAATTCTTGATAGAGTCGACGGCTTACATGTGTTGTGTGTATGGAGAACATTTGAGTAAATATTGTAAAGTGTAACTTTTCCGGGACAAAAAACGGTTTGGGTAAACATGCAGCTTTAAATTGACAGTAACTTGCTGGCGATTTTTACAAGTTGGACCGATGGAAAAAATGTAGTGTTTTACACTTTACTTCAAAGATTTTTCACCACGCTTACATGTACATTTACACATGGTTATACAAAAGTAGGGGAATTTTCAGTTAAAGTGGATGAAGTTTTATTGAAGATAGTCAGAATTTAAAATGGCGCATCATTTCCATAATGCCACGGGTATCATCGACACTTAACAATTGAAGCATGTCATAGAAATATTGTATAATTGTATAATTCCCAACTAATAATGAAAAACGAATCTGTGAATTCTATATTACTTGATTTTGATGTCACATAAATCCAACTGTTAAATTTAAACCGTTTTGTTTCTCAAGAATTAACCACTAGTTGTATTTATTGACGGTAATGAAATCCAAATACGAAAAGTAACAAGATCCAAGCAAATACTGTCCAACTAGACGCATTTGCTAATCATTTTTATTATATTACAAAACATTTTTTCAGTTTAAAACTGCTGTAACGAAAGCTTACCAGGCTTCTGTTCAGCCAGAACTGAATGTTATGCCATTAAATTAACTACTGGCAAATGAATTAAGTAAGCCATGACGTTAGGACCTTCGTGGCCTTTGGTCCCGCGGATATTTTGGGCCTTCGGTCCTGCGGATAAGCGAATTTTAAAGAAAGGACCTCACATTTGTAATCCTCGTCAAAAAGTAGTTATCACTTGACTAATAATGCAAAATTCAACCGAATTCTCATGCGCCAGACATTGAAATTTTTTTTTAAAAATATTCATTATCTCATGTGCCAGAAAAAATTTAATCCTGAAATATAGTAGCAGCATTCTATTGTGGTAAGGTAGTCATTGTTACCTTTGACCTTTGCTAACTTTTGACCACTTTGCCCAAATGGCATGAACTTATGCGTGGAGGTCCGCCTTAGTGTGCCCCATGCTTGTGCCAAGTTTTAAATAAATCGGCAAAACTTTTACGGAGATATCGCACGGAAAGACGGACTGACAGACAGCTTGCGCCAAATTAATAAGAAGCTTTCCCTACTTAATAACACAATTTTATAAAGCAAGGATGCCTCATTGACAGACAGCTCTCTGATAACGTTTTAAGTAGCACAACAGTGTAAAATACTTCTGCATCAAGCTGGTTTGTAAAAAAGTGTGGATAGTTAGCACGCGTTTACTGATAAAAGCCTGCTTGCACTCAAAACATGTAAACGACTTTTCTCGCAAATGTGGCTCTGCGGAGTATCTTTGGACTAGTAACCATATGCTAATCATTTTTGTTTGAACGTACCGTATGAGTTTGTCTATCGCACATAAAGAATGTCACAAATTAGAAGCATGAAGTTGGTTGTGTAAGATTTTATGTTATATTTTGCTACGCTATAAAAAATCCTTGGGCTTTGAAACTCAGTACATTTTCTCTCATGGTACACACTTTTCAGTTTACGTACGTAGCACGTACTTTTTGAGAATGCATTCATCAAAGGACAAAATATACAACTGACCGTTTTTCGTGTAGACGATGAAGATTACGCAATCGAGATTCCTCAAGATGAAAATCTTTATAGTGTGTGTGATGCCATTCAGTCTGTATTCACTGATAATAATCTTAATGCATTTGTGCTTATAATGAAAGATACGAATTCTATAGTGTTCAGAATTAAAAACCCTGTGACTGATATTTTAAAATTAACGCTGCCTAATACACTGAATAAGTATTTTGGGATTAGTAGTAAATATACAATGACGAAATCGGACAATCATTTTTACCCACCTGAAGAACTTTCTCATGTTAAAAGTAGTTCTGAGAGCCAACGCACAATCACAACACCAGACATCCTGACGCAGTATTAGACAAGATATTTATTTGCGTTGACATAGCAGAGGAGCAGTTGGTTGGAAGTCGTTTCTTGCCATATGTTAGGGTTATCGATAAGTGTGTAAATGATGGCAAGCTTAAAACCTATGACTTCTCATCGCAAATGTATGTTCCTATCAAAAGAGCGTCATTTTCAGAAATTACTGTCAGCCTTTGGTCGGAATTCGATGTGAATCCAGTACGAAACGGAGTGACAAGCTGTGTATTTCATTTAAAGACTTTCTGAATGAAACGTTTGTTAAAGTGCACAAAGGTCGGATGCAAACTTGAACGTAAACCAGAAAAAATGGATGTTCAACAAGCAACGGGAATTAAACCTGCCCCAATAACGTATGCGGTACCACTTAAAACTGCTAATGTTAAAAGAAAAACGAAATTAAAAACACGACCTACAAGTACATTAAATAAAACTACAGTACAGTCTAGAAGAACACGGTATTTTTTACAAAAACTTATTGAACTCACTACCATTGCTACCATTTTCGTATCTCTTGAGTGCAGTGCAGTTGACATTATCATTTTATATTTTTAGATACATACATTTTATTTTCTGGTTCCTGTACGGCAGACTCCGAGCATCACTCAAAAAGGCATGTAATATTGCATATTTATTGCGATTGTAACCGATAAGTACACATTAGGGATAAAAAACTTTCCTGTCATTTTTTGCCAAAAACTGGTCCAAGAAAACGTATAAAAACATAAAAGAGAAACAGATGTAGAAATGTTCAACGAACCATGTGCATAATTTGGTTTGTCTTTAGTGAGTTACAAGAGCCCGTCATTTTATTTACAAACGCACAAGTTCTTGAATCCACTTGAACGCACACAAATAAGAAAAAGAAGTTTTTCTGGACATATGGTACCAAATGGTACGGCAAGCCATGATGGAACGGTTGTGGCAAACTGGTCACAGGAAACAAGGAACCAGCTAGGGAGTCGGTTGTTGTTTAACTGTTATAAAAGTCTTGTAGTTGACAGTCCAAAAATGGTGTATCCGCATATGCTATAGTTTGTGAAATTAGAAATAGAATGATTAACTATTGAATATATACTTCTATAGGGGTAGGCTGAGGCAGTGCATCTTTTCTTACCTTGTGACAAAACATTTTTTAAAATAAATGTTTAGTGCTTTTTGAAGAATAATAAGTTGTATGACAGTGTACTTTGAAGTGCTATTTACGTAGAAATCCAAATTTTTTCACACTGAACAACTTTAATCAGTGCTTTTTCATGAGTGTATCTGAATTGTGACTTGGAATCTGAGTAAGCATTAGAGGTATTACAAGCTTGACGCATTCCTGTCTATGCTTTGAGTGTTCCGTTTGTAAACATGAAGAAAACCAGCTGTAATAGTGATGATGATGAACTGTGGAATGAAAAAAGTTCACTGGTTATTGATGAACTGCTTATCTCAGCAGTTTTTGCGATAAATACTGGAAAACTCTCTCCAGATATCATTGCGACATTTTCAATCTTTTATGAAGATGATACTGTGCATCAAGCACATGAAAATTTGCTTACTTTTTTTGGCTCAGTGCAGTGACAGCAATGTCAAACTATCGAGAAGATCTTCTAAAAGCGACAGATCGGAAGCAAAAACCACTGATGTGAAAAATATAATTGAAGCAGTGCAGCAGATTGATTGGGAAAATAGAAGAATGCCTTTTGTTGCTGCTGACATTTTAAAAGGTCTGTCGTGTTTATGGTGAACTTAGGAATGAGATTCAGCTAAGGGATGAGGTCAGCAGGATAAGTAAGCGACTTGAGGGCCTTGAAGCAATACTACCTAGCATTGGAAGAATTTCCGAACAACTAGACAACTTTTCAAAAGCGAAAACAACTAGACAATATATGTACAATGAAGTTGCAAAGGAATGTAGACAATCCGCTCAAAATGAACTGTACAATAACTCCACCTTCTCCATCTTGGGGTCGCAATATGAAGTCAAACTTGCCGCATCTCGTGGATACTTCTGTCCAAGAAATCGAGGACTCTACAAGTGATGGAACTGTAATTCCAGAGAATGATAGTCTGAATGCCATTCCACGAAATGTCAACGTGAATGTTATTCCACGAAACGACAATGTGAATGTTATTCAACGCAATGACAATGTGAATGTTATTCCACGGAATGACCAACCAAAGACGGAAGAAGGTTCTGACTGGAAGAGAGTAACTAAGATTGTAACGTGATTTGAATGATTTTAAATCTGCTAATGCCAGGCCCTTAAAAATCTTTGCGTCACGATGCCATCCTGAGACAACTATAGAAAATATTAAATCGGTATCGGAAAAGCAAAATTGGCAGATTCTCTCAATAGAAAGAGTTAAGGCGAAATATGCTTCATATTCGTCATGGTCTTGATTGTCTTTAATAAGCACGGTCTTGACAGAAAAAAAGTTCTGAAGTGTGAAAACTGGCCTACTGAAATACTTCTTCGAGAATGGCGTGACGCACCTAAGAAAAGACAAAATGTAGGCAATCGTGGCATGCTGGAAGTCACCAATCTTTATGAACATTCTCACATGGAACTGTTATGGCTTCCAGTCAAACGGACTTTGGCTGAAACCCATAATTAAAAACTATGATTTCATTTTGTTACAAGAAACGTGGTTGCATGATATTGAGAAAAATGAGCTTGATGTGCTGAGTAAAGAACATTTATCATTTCAACATAGTGCTATGTTATCTAGTCGGAACCCATTACAAGGCCGTCCATTTGGTGGTCTGGCAATACTTCGACTGGTACTGGACGATAATCGTATCTTAGGAATAACAATACGTAATGATAATGTGACTGTGCTACTCCTTAATGTTTATTTTCCCGTGAATTCACACGACAATGATGCTCTAGTTACGAATTATATAGAAGCCATTATAGAAAGCCATGATGGACTTGTGGTATGATCAGGTGATTTTAATCTATGACCAACACAACCAAAATTTGCTGAGCTGGTTGACAAGGATAAAATATGTATTATCTTAACTCTGGATTTCCAGAAAGCTTTTGATAAAGTTTGTAGGGAAATCTTAAAATATAAGCTTAAAGCCTACGGTATTGATGTGGCTGCTATTTTCTCTCTACTCAAAGATCGTTATCAATATGTTGAAATCAAATATCTCAAGAAAATATTAAAATCAGCTATCAAGAAAACAGAAACAGGTGTTATCCAGGGAAGTAGTTTGTCCAGCGTCTTGTTCTCTCTGATGATTACCGATATGCCTCTTTGTATAAAAAATTCTGTAATTTTTATGTTTGCTGACGATGGTACTCTAGCAATAAGTGGTAAAAAAGATGCTGTTCTTAATATTATTAAACTAATAGAAAACGACTTAACACGTATTTCCCAATGGTTAGCTGCTAATTGTATTAAGCTAAATGTTGATAAAACCTTTTTCATGGTAGTTGGTAAGCACCAGCACACTAAAAGTATTAATAATTGTAATATAAATACTGATGGGAAGCCGATTAAACGTGTAACAAACATGAAAATCTTAGGAGTTTATTTTGATGAAAATCTTACCTTTGATGCACATATTAACCATGTCTCTAAAAAATGTCATGCTTCATTATCTAAATTGTATCCCATTCAAAGAAATATCTCCAAAGAAAACAGATTGGCCTTAGCTAATTCATATGTATTGTCGCATGTAAATTATGCATCTACGGTTTGGCTTAGCACTAACTCAAAGAAAATACATGCTAAAGTTGATAAAAAAATCAAATCAACAGCAAGATTTGTTCTTCAACGAAGAAAGTATGAGTGTATTAGTAAGGACATATGTACAGAACTAGAATGGTTGCTTAGCTCATACCTTTATAAATTTAATCTATTCTGTTTCAGTTTTAGAACAATTATGAATAGTAAATTTGGTGATTATTTCTACAGATATTTGGATTTTAACACAACTGAGGTGAAATGTTCACGTTCTCAAAACTACGTTTATCCTTCATACCAACCTATATCAGACTGGGGCAAACGTGCGTACAAATATACAGGTGTAAAGATGTGGTACGACTTGGAAAAGAAAGTACAACAAAGTGTATCTTCGTTTTACTGTTTTAAAAATGCGTTATACCCTAATCTTTTGACTAACCAAATAAATGACATTGTAATTACTGATATTGATGATGAAATGAATGCTATAATTCAAGGTACAATTGATGCTGTTATTCTGATACAAGTTAATGCCTAAACTATGTACGATATGACTTCCATTGTTATTGAACAAATAATATAATGTCTTAACAATACTGATGTTACAAGTTTATCAATTATGATATATAAAATGTCATTGGTGTAATGTGCCTGTTAAGGGAACCAGTTAACTAATAAATAAATTCTCAATTATTAACCATTCGAAACCACTGAAAACCGAAAAATCATTGCCTATATATAAAGCGTAACTCCGTTCAAATCTTCAATGATTTCAAAATAGAATTGATTTTTTATGTGAAATTTTTGAAAAAATAAAAGCTTTTAACAAATGTAAGCTTATTTTGTAATTCCTCAAACGTTTTACACAATAATATAATTGAGGAGTCTTGATACCTAAACCATCGTAATACTAATTACAACAAAATATTACTCACATGAGCTAAATTTGGCACATATACGCATATTAGACCACTACATGAGAGACTAAATGGCTGAAAACAGTAAAAAAATTTAAATTTTATGAAGCAAAATTAACTTGTATTTACTAAATTCTTATATAACTTTCACTAAACATATATTCCAGATTTTGAAGTACGTCGTTTTCAAATATATATGTGGCTGTTTTCTCAGGAGCTTGCATTTTGGCAGTAACTGTATTTTTAACCTAAACATGGTTGTTGTTTATTACAAGGCAGATGAAATCATTTTTTCAGAGACTTCGAGTTGAACCCAGAGCACAAACTAGCTTCCACTATCTTAAGACAACTAGTAATGCCAGGTCGATTCCCATGAATTACTTAGCTTACAAGCACACCGAATAATACTTTCTGATATTTTTTATAAACAATCACCCAGAATTTAATATAAAGTTAACTACTTTTGTATCAGACAACTCTACTGTGAAAATACATATTTAACAAAGTTATCAGTGATAACTTATCACTAGAAGAATCTAACAGCCAAAATGTTCTTATTCAGAAAGATTAAATGTCGGCTTTTTAAATTCCAACTTATGTATTTTCATTTACCACAAAAGTCCGATTTTATGCTTTTGATTACGTTGCTGAGTCAGTTTCGATTCCGTGCTCTTGCTTTTTGTGTGTCCAAAGAGAATTTGAATATCCAAACCGCTTCCCACATTCCTTGCATTCGTATGGATTTAAACCAAAGTGCACGACTTGATGATTAGTCAGTTTTTTGCGTTGTAAGAAAAGTTTTCTGGCATCGCATGGTAAAGTCAACTATTTATAATCCTATGACTATGGCTCATTTGTAAAACGTTTTAAGTTTTTAATGTCCGAATATTATTTTGAACGTTCATTTTATATATCTCAAGTAACATTACAATTGCTAAAAACTATCAATATATTTTTGCGTATTGCAATACAATTAAAAGATACTTTGAAATTCTTATTGTAATAAGTTAAAATATATTAAGTAATGTAATTAAAAGAAGCCATTTTATAAATTTTAAATTACGACACGATGACTTACCACAAAAAAACATTTTACTTAATTTAAAATATTTTTTGTTTGTATGTGTATAAACTAATAAAAGTAGATTTAACAAAAATATAATTGTCTTCTTAATTTAGATTAATTTATAAGATGTTCTATGTCCGTCTGTCTGTTCACTTCATTTTTGGGTCATAGGTGGTCTTGTTAAACACTAACATCGTATTCAGCAGCGAACGTATTTAAAGTGTTTACCATAACTGGTTTATGTTATATAAATATTATAAACAGTCAACAGCAACTATGACACTGATCCACACGCCCCACATTGGAAAGCTTATTTTATACAGGATAAGATTCAATATTCCTAATTATGAAGCAATTGCTACTTAAGTTTGCAGTTAAAACCCACCAACAATTGTAGTTTACAGTTAGTAGTCTACAGGAGTGCTATTCTGGAGTAATTTTTCTCCCATAAAATAGTTATCTGCTTAAACCCTTTCTCTCAAAACACAAAAAAGATTAATTCAAAGGCACAAAACATGTACCGCTATTTAACATACTTAAACTAAATGTTAAAAAAAACTGAACTGCACGAACCCGTCAAAACCTGTATGAATAAAATCCCAGAAAATCATAAATTAATTTGCAGACGATTAGTTTATAATTTGCAAAGTAAAATTACTAACAATAGAGGGTAAACGAAATCCTAGCTTTTGATAAGTATTTACACCTTAAACCTTAACATGGTTGATCATTATCACATGGCATATAAAATTATTTTTTCAAAGAATTCGTGGTGAGCCCCGAGCACATATTAGCTTCCGCTAACTTTAAACAACAATTTATGCCAAATAGATTCCAAACAATTACTTTGCTTGCAAACATACCGAATAAATCTTTCTGTATTTTATGCTTCAGAATGTTGGATATGAAAAAAACTTACCAAGACTTTTGCATAAATATTACTACTTTTCTGTCAGCTAACTTTACTGTAAACGTAAATATTTAACAAAATCGCCGCCAAACCAGTTTGACAGCCAACTTGTTCGAAAAGCGTAAATTTCGCCTTTTTTAATCGGGACTTATGCATTGTTTATTTAACTCAAACGTTTGATTTATTGCTTTTAATTAAACTACTGAGCTGCGTCAGTTCCTTTTTTGTGAACTTTCTTCTTATGTCTGCTGAGATTTTTCGAATATCCAAACCTTTTCCCACATTCATTACATTCGTGCGGTTTTAGACCAGAGTGCACGACTTGGTGATTATTCATCTTTTGCTTTGTAAGAAAAGTTTTCCGGCATGTAGAGCAGGCATAAGGTTTTTCACCCAAATGCTGTAGTATATGTAGTGTGAGATCATTCATTACTTTAAATCTCTTCCCACATAACTCACATTTGAATTTTCGTTCGTCTGAATGCTTCAAGATCAAGTGCCTGCTCAGATTGCTGAACTGACTAAAACTTGCATCACATTTGCTGCAGAAGTAAGGCCGTTCCTTTATGTGAGTAAGTAAGTGGTGTTGAAGATGCTGCAACGCTGAGAATCCAGAGAAACAAAATAAGCAATTGTGACTCGCATGTTCAATTCCTGTAATTCACCAAATTTAATATTCTATATAATTACACCAGATGTCAAGCAGCTATATTATTGTATATATGCTTACCGTTGTGAGTTCTTTGATGACATTTCAAGTCCCTTGCGGTCCGAAATCTGCAAGAACACTTGCTACATTTGTATGGCTTTTCACCAGTATGAGACAGCAAGTGTGCGGTCATATCGGAATTTCGCGAAAACCGTTTCTTACAGAGAGGACACTGAAAAGGTTTTTCTCCTGTGTGAACTCGTACATGAGTATTAAGGTCTTGTCTAGTTGAAAATTGTTTTGCGCACTGGCCACATTTAAAAGGTTTCAGTTTCTCATGAACTATTCGTCTGTGGGTGTTTAGATTACTCTTCTGAGAAAACTGTTTATAGCAGACATCACACTTGAAAGGCTTTTGTTTCTCATGAACAATTTGTCTGTGCCGATTTAAACTAGTTTGGCGAGAGAAATCTTTGCTGCATATATGACATGTGTACAGTTTTTTGCTGGTATGTACGTTTACATGCCTATTGCAGTGGGCTAAGCACGCTGAGGGTTTCCCACATATTTCACACTTATGTGCATGTTTTGATAACATGATGTTTCTAGAACTTTCAATGGGAAACTTATTTTTTCAACAAGTTCTGCAGAACTCCTAACACCTACCTTATTTTAATATAAAAAATACTGCAAATCTAAATTTAAAAATGACGGTTTTCAAATAATTCACACAACACGTCTCCACACTTAAATGCTGAACACGGAGTTTTAGGAATTAAAATTTCCATCAAGATAGGTATGCGCAATACAAATAGTATATTTTGGTTTTCAGTACAAGCAATTAACAGGCGATATTATTCCTGTCACACTTGATACTGCTACACAGAATTGGTTAGAACCACATACCATGTTTTACTATGTAAGAATACATGCAGTCACTTTCTTGTGAGCCCTCGTCTGCATAGTAATTACCGGTTCTTCAGGATAATACAGAAAAGGTAAAATCACTTAATCTGAATCCGAAGTGACTGGGCTTTGGGCTTTTTGTTTATGCATATACATGCACTGTTGAAGAAGTACCTGGTTCTATAATTTAGCTTTTACAAAGTGTATTAATACAATTATAAACTGGTAGAGGGTTAACTTTAATATTTATAAACGCCTACGTGGCTTTTAACTCCGTCTTTTTAAGAGAATTTAAAGAGTTTATTGGAATTGAACTTTACTTTTTAATGGAGTAACTAATTACCTATGCATACTTTTATTTATATATGTCGTGAAAGCCAAGAAACCGAACAAGGTATTTTTACATCAGTGCATGTGTATTCATGAAGCCTAGAGCTCAGGTTAATCGGATTATGGGCTTCCCTACTTTTGTGTATTTCTTGGAAATTGAGGCAAACTGTGCCAGATGGGGGTAACAGGAAGAATTTTTTTGAATGGTGGTTTTCTGCATACAGGATAAGTGCAGGTGCACCTTCGTTGAAGTAAAATAAAAATTATTGTGACCCTCCGTCGTGAATGAATACAACTAGTTTAAATAGAAACCTTTGCACTAAAAATGAAATAATAACGCGTTGAGAATAACATTGTAGAAATGAAATGCCCATGCATAGAAGAATTCCAGGAACAGTGAAGGATTAACGCATTTTGTGCAGAAGTTTGTACCGCTGTAAATACTTTATGCTTTGTAAAAAGAAGTAAACGCAATGCAATGGCATGCAAAACCAAGTACTCATGGCATCTGACTGTGATACCCTGGCATAAAAATGAATGCATACTTGTATAGTACCTTTCTGTCTGCAGATTTGAACAAAATTACATGTATAAAACAGCTTTGTTAGCAGCTTAGCTTTTCAACCACATGAATAATTCAAATTTTAGTGTTGTTATAAGTCCATTCGTTGTGGGTTAGTGAACGTAGCATCGATGCAAAAAGATCGCCGAAAGCTAATAGCCTTGCAAGTTGTTTTACAATGCAATAACATATAAATCACTTACATATCACTTTTAAATCAGTTTCTTACACCAAACAGATATACTCCAGTAATACGTTGCCCCGGAACTAATTCAAAGTTGACTTGCGCTCACTGATTTGAAATTGTGTTAATTAAAATGGAACAGAAAACTGGAAAGATAACGAAAGCAAAATTGCGCGAATTGTGTGTACAATTTCAGAAGTTATATGTGCTATCTACATTTGGTACACATTGGGAAAAATTCTAAAACCTAGAACCTTAAATAGGAAAAAGATGTAGATCTTTAAACTAAAGATACAAGTACTCCTTTTAGGCTGGCCATTCAGCAACTATGTTTCACCAAGCGCATCAAAAGGGCAATGGAATGTTTGTTTCTAACCTTTTGTGAACAACATAATGTACATTTGATTTAAATATTCTTTAAATTGTAAGTAAAATTAATATTTAAAGTGAAATGTCAATTATTATTACGCATCATATTCCACAACAACCTTTTCCAAAAAGACGCTGGCAAAAACATAAATACATTATCAATGACACATGCACGCAGTACTGAAATATCTGTGTAGGTAATGTACTTCAGTAAAAATCAGTAAATGATTTAAGCTTTAAAACTTAAACCTAGAATTAGTATATAAACCTTAGGGATTATTTTGGCATGGAGCAAAACACTACAAAACAGCACTAAAGAAGGTAAATAATTGCTTATATTGTATTAAAAATCAGCTTCTGGATCTAACTATACCCAACTGTTATACAGAATATCTTTTAATACAAATTTTCGTAAATTTTTTTGAGTATACCTTTGCATGTTTGAAAATTTTGTAAAACGCATAGTTGTATGGTCATTTAGTGACTTGGTTCCAATAATATATAATTTACCTATGTTAACAATGCACGTAAAAGTTTAACTAGTTGATGGCAAGCCATTCAGAATGCTTGCTGCGAAAGACGATGAGTTTCCGGAATACATAAGACTCCGACTTTTTGAAGTACATAAATACTAAATCATTACAACTAATAATAGGTTGCCTTTCAGTGTGGTTTAGACTCTTTTAGCCAAATTTAGAGCCATTTACAGAAAATAAAGTGGACACACGGACACGACGTCTAAAATAGCTCTTCTGCTGACGCAGCGAGCTAATCAGGCAACATTTCTGCATGTCAGTCAAATCCTGTACCGTCAACGAAAGTAGGACAAAAAAATTTGTAAATGTTTTAAATATATTTTGGAAAAATAACTGTTTTAAGGGCAACCTAAATTTTCATCAAGTAATATCATCCGATTTTAAATGTTGATTTGGGATTAATCAGATCTTGACTTACGCAAAGCATTTTCAGATTATGGAAGCAGAGTATGTAGCTTTTCCATGTGCACAAGTAAAGGGTTCAATATTTTTTTAAATGAATCAAAGTAGAAAACAAAAACATTGTAGAAAGCCATAAAGCATCACATCTGACTCGGATTAAGCTGCTGAGTTGAAATAGTGAATACAAATAGCAAGTCTAAATTTAAAAAATTTAATTTATTTCTGAAACCTGAAACAACTTTACAAATTTCAAAAAACCTGTTACTTTGTAATGCAAAGACGAGTAAAAAACTCACGTAAACAATTGAAATAATTTAAAGGATTAACTAAAGTCCCTATTTCTGATTCTATTTATATATTTTTCGAAAGTAAAAAAACCAAACAAAGTACATGTACAACAGTGCATGTGTTTTCTTGGTCAAAAGCTTTAGAGCTCAGTTAAGTCGAATTATAAGCTTTACTATTTTTGTTTATTTTTTAAGGAGTTCAGTACAAGTGCGCCAGGTGAGGGTTGAGAGGAAGGATTTTCGTTGAAAGGATGATTGTGGGTTACAAGATACAAAATATTTAGATGTATTCTGTTAATTGAACTAAGCAATGCAGAGTAAGATAAAAGCTAAAAAAAGTATATTTATCCAAATTAAAATTAGGAGATCAGCTGTACATCAACAATAAATACCTCAAGTCTCACATCTCATCAATTTTAAAATTTTAAATCTGACAACAATAAGGTTTCGTTTTGTCGTGTCGTGTCAAACATCCCGGGAGAAATGGTCTAAACACTAAATACATATAAACTGACACACGTACTAAATTTGACAATGAATTTACATGTAATATCATGAACTTTCATCAAAACATTTTTAACATGACAATATGTCAACTTTTGCACATCAATGGTAAAGTATGTGCAAGTATAAAATCAACTTTTTTTATCCCAGATTACGTAAATACTTTACAAAGTGTTTTCTCTTGAAACTATTTAAACACTGATATGCTTACGTACCATTACAAGTGATTTTCTTAAATACATGTTTGTTTGTGTTTGAAAAGTTATAATCAAAGAAGATTGGAGTGTAAATCAGATTCCTAAACTTTGTGTCCAAACTTTTTTAACCATTAATTTTGTTTCCTGTACAGATAAATAAATACCTCAGTTCCAAATCCTAGCACACATACAAGTAAGCCAGTTGCCCAAACTACGAAAACTGTCAAAATATTTCCATCCAGCCCGAATGTTGTTGGCAAAACATTGTTGTTGTTCTGATCGTTTTGAAAGGTAAAACGCTTCAAATTACTTGCCCACCATTCCCATATACCAGACTCCTTCATACCTTTAACTCTTTTTAAAAGAGCGGGGTAAAGTCTGCCTGAAAGCTTGTACAAGATGCTGAAGCTTAAAATTGACTCCTGAGAAATATGAAAACCGCTGTTGTGGTGTTGAAATTCAGTGCACAGATGTAATGGCAAAACTAGCGCCACCTTTGTACACTTGTTAAGTTCTTGAAGCATTTCCCTTTTTTCCAATTCTGTATAAATATTTGGCATTTGATTCATATCCGCGTGTATGATTTTACGAGAATCCGCAGCTATTTCCAAGATATTAATAGGAAATATTGATGAACAATGATATAATTTTTTCATGATATTTCCTATATGCGTTGATACTTGCGCATGCAAAGACATGTGATAATAATAGTATACTTCTGAAAAAAGCCAAACAATATGTCCAGACTTTCCACTTAACTGTTTAGATTGGTCAGCTATGGTTTCGTTAACAAGTGCCTGCCCAGTATCCAGAGGATCTTCCCGCGTTCCCCCGGATGGACGAATTTTTTTGGTTCTGCTGTAAATATCAAACCTGTCTACCATGAGCTGGTCCAAAGTGTCGTAATAAAATGTTTTTCGGGGTTCCATCATTTTTCGAATGTTGCTGCTTTTGTAAGCGTTGCTGATGACCATAAACGCTAGAAAGTAACCGGTCACCGCCAAACCGCAAATCCATTTGCGCTTTAAATGCAAAGATCGAAAAGCACTTTCCTGTTCTAACAGCACTGATACCGTGTCGAAAAAAGTAACAATCCATCTACCATTACTCATGAATATGTTTTGGCTAAGCAGGCTACCCACAATCAGAATTGTCAAAGATAAAAATATCCATGTATTACAATCAAAAGCTTGCAAAAGCAACACTGCTTTCAGTCCATCTTGGTTTCTTATTCCACATGAAATCATCCGGAGTTGACCTCCATGATCTGACAACACGAATGGCGCTACCGTAGCTTGCATATCTGACACCAAGCTAATGTGTACATTTGTGCGCACCTGATACATAAAATTTATGAATCCTTGTTTGTCTATTGGCTTCCCATCAACGCACAAGCCACGGGAATGTGTTGTGTAAGTGTAGTTTATAATTACTGAGGTGAGTAAGTAGCGAATCACATCAACGGTGTACCTTTTGATATCGACTTTTTGCTGATTATCAAGAAAGACAAGAGATTCAGACTCCAGATTCAAGCAGCTACGAAATCCTTTCCAGTAGTAGTTGTGGTACTCAAAGTTGTCGTAATCAAGGTCAAACTCAAGAAAAACTCTTTGCCGTTGAAGAAAATGCTGCTTAGAGTACATAAGCTTATCTTGAATGCTTCTTATGTCAGCGTTACTAGTGTTACTAAAATCAATAATTGTGTGACTAGAAAAGCTTCTCGAAATTCTTTCTGTAAACATTTCGATGGATTTAAACCATTGCAATTTAATAATATGATTGCGATAGCACTTCATTCCCAAAAATACATGGAGGCTAGTTTCTTTTCTCCTGACACCAAAGTACTCTTTTCTTATATATTCTTGAATTTTCTTCGAGGTTGACGAAGATCCCGAATCCTCATACACAAGCACATGGTACTTTGGAATGAAGGACGGAACAGAACTTGCTCGTAGTTCATATGGTCTTGAATCAAGACCGTAAATCCATTCACTAGAATATTCATATTCCATCATAGTATTGATACTAAATGCTAGGTCTGGAACAAAAACATTGATCAGCATTTCTCGGTTCCATGGTTTAGAATTTAGAACAAACAATTTTCTTTTTATTTGCCCACATGCAAATTTTTCCTGTGTGTCGTCGAAAAATATAGAAGTACATTTTGCTTCGGAGACATTAATAACGCTGGACTGGTTTTGTAAGACAAAAGTACCCTTCCGCATCCAAAAATGCTTACTGCTGAAAAAAGACTCAAGATTTTTAAGCCACATTAAGTCAACCTTTTTAATAATTATTGGCAAATTTAGTCTGACAAGGTCTACCTTCTGAACATCGTAAAACGTTATGTGAAACAGTAAAGTGCTGTCTCTTTCAAAGCTTTCTTGAGAGACATACTCATGAAAGTTTGTAATTTGTAAATCTTGCCTATCCATGTTTGAATCATATACTTTGGCAGAACTTAGTTGAAACACGACGTTGTTTGAAGATGCACTGAATGCAAAAAGTATCACTAAACACACTGTAGTCTGCATAATGACAATTTTTAGTTCCAAACCAGTTTTTTAGAGTGGTGACATGTTTTCACCATACAAAACTTGTTACTCCAAACAACTGAACTGTGAAATTGGAGAAAAACTTATCCAAAAAATTGTGATATTTTATCACACTGTAGAACACCCAGCACACAATGAATTAATTAACCAACAGAATATAAAGGTTTAATTTGTTACTACGTGTGGAGCATCATCTTAGTTTAACGAGAATCCTGTAGCAAATACACAATTAAAATTAAGAACTGTTTCAAGCATGACTTAAGTCCACTTGGTGGTTTAAAATCTTATTTTCCTTTTGAAGATATATGTAAGCGGTATAAACACTTGAATTAAGAGTGACCTAGAAACTCTTTTAACTCGTTAATTTACGATTTTATATTTAACAACAAGTACTTTTTATAATTTTTAAGCCACCGGCTTGTCTATTTTTTATGAATGTTTTGATGGTTAGTGTATGAACAATGTCCTCCGTCACTGTTTGAAATAATAATTTGAATGAAATGAATAATAATAACAGAATTATAAAATGACATATAATTGAGAACTGTTTACATTAAGATGTCATGCTTTTAAAAATTACTGGAACGCTAATTTCGGCAAAACTGAAGTCATAAGCTGTTACGGGGAAACGTGATGTTTCTGTATCTCCCATATGTTTAGGGGAAATATACTCATGAACATTTTGAATGGAAAGACCAAACATTGAGTCGCCAGCATAATTTATTGTTTTAGGTTCTGAAAGATACTACCGCTATTAAGAAAAAAAATAATATAAGAAAAAAGAAAAAAGCCACCATGAGTTAAGTTGGATTTTTAGGTTTGCTTACATAGAAAAGGGCCATATTCCCAACCTTATGGAGAGTGGGCCAACGATGCTCCGCGTATACACATATACCATTCGATAGCTCTTGAGGAGGTTATCAAAAGTGTTGCTGGGCACAACTCTGAAAAACGTGATCCATTGGCACTTTTGGCTAAGTGAAGTTAAGAGTTTTAAATTCAAATCCTATGGTACAATTTTTTAACGAAAAAAAAAAACTCAGAATACAGACAGGAATGCCTATGAATCGATAGATTATGGCTTTTGAACAATATTTACTTACTCTCTTCAATGTTACAATATTATATGAGCACAACAGACAAGTTGATCCTAACCGTTGAAACACCAATGTATCTGTGATTTTTACTAGTTTACGATTCACATGTAAAACTTCGGTAAAACATTGAAGAGCTTGTGTAAATATTGTTCAGAAAGCCATAATCTATCGATTTATAAGCATTTCTATCTGTTTTATTTTCGCTAAAAAATTGTACCATTGGATTTGTATATGAAACTCTGAACTTCGCTTAGCCAAAAGTGCCAATGGATCACGTTTTTCAGAGTTGTACCCAGCAACACGTCTGATAAGCTCCTCAAGAGCTATCGAATGGTATATGTGTATACGCGGAGCATCGTTGGCCCACTCTCCATAAGGTTGAGAATATGGCCCTTTGATTTTCACTTGAAGACTACAGTTTCCTAATTTTACAAGACAGTTTAGATCCGTTGCTTTGCTGCAACCTACTATGCACTATATTTAATTTTTCAAATATAAACGTAAAACTTCATTGGATCAGTTCAATCTTCAATGTTTTAGAAGTTTCTGCAATTTCCTAAATACTCATTGCCAAAGCAAGTGATATAATACATATGTTTTTGCTTTGTTTATTATGTTCTGGTTTTAGTGTTTGATAGTGGTAAGTGAAGTTTTTCTCGTAAGTTGGAAACACATGCCCAAACCTAAATGCTAAATGAGCTAAATGACCAGTTTTCTGTAAACTACCAATTAGAATTTTATAGGCATAAAAACAATCTAAAATAAGTATATGAAACCTAAACAATATTACTGTTTTTAGTTTAGAATTTACAATTAACTGAAGGTACCTTCAATTTTTTGACATATTTTTGTATTTATTTTGAAGTGCCATCCAAAAAAATTGCTTGATTTGTGCCAACTGCTTAAGTAACCTATTAAGTTTAAGAGATCCACAAATTGTACTACTCGCAATAGGTTTTTCACATACAGGTTATCACGGATGTTTTACTTTCATGTAGTTCACTTACCACTATCACACATTCACATATGATGATAAGACTGGAAATTTAAATAGCGACCAGTATGTGTCGATTTTCGGTACACTGTTTTTTCAATTAGTCCTGTTGTAGTCCTCATAACAAGCACATCTAAAAATGGTAACTGTCCATGTTCTTCTTTTTCTATGGTAAATGAAATGGAACTATGAAAGGTGTTTAGGTTTCCAAGAAGAGTGTCCTCTGATGTATCGGGAACTATTGCAAATGCATCATCCACCAGTCTCCTCCAAAAATAAATGGAATTGTTATTTGATATTAGTGTTTCTTCAAGTCGTTGCATGAATATTTCGGCAAATGGAGGAGATATCGGAGATCCCATTGGTAGTCCTTTAACTTGTTTGTAAGGTTCATTTTTCCAGGAAAATATAGTGCAGTTGACGCATATTATTATAAGAGACATTACATCTTCAGGTAATAAGCTTGGTGCCTTGGTTTTCCATTCACTAGTCTCATGAAGTTTGGCATTGATGATGTCCAATGTATACTCGATGGGAACGTTAGTAAATAAGCTTATGACATCGTACGATACCATAATAAGTCCTTCTGGAATTTCATGCATATCCTTGATATCTCGTGCAAAGAAATATGAATTTTTTAGGGTTGTTGGGTGATTATTTCCAAGAATTTTCAGAATATTGCCAAGAAATTGAGCCAGATTATATGCGGCTGAATATCGGAAATCCACTATTGGTCTGAATGGCATGTCCTCCTTGTGTATTTTGGGTAGTGCATAGAATCGTGGACATCTGGTGTCCGATGGAGTTAGATACTTGTAATCATCTTTTGTAATTCGTTTCTGGTTCATTAGATTTTTGCACTTTTCTTGAATGGACTTTTCAATGCTTTGCGTTGTTTCAAGGGGATTTTTGGAGTATGCTTTGTCTTGTAGCAAATTATTTATTTCCATTTCATATTTCGATCTGTCCAGTATTACGGTAGCGTTTCCCTTGTCCGCCGGACAAATTACTATATCCTTTCTTTTTGCAAGTGCCATCACGTCCTTTTTAATCCATTGGTATTGTTCAACAGTAATATCTGGATTTTGTTTGTTTTGCTTGGATTTGAGAATTTTTGCCACTCCAAACGTGACTTTCTCAAGATGTGCATCCGAAATCTTGTATTGATTCCAGTCGTGTTGCTGCAGAGCTTTTTCCACGTTAATAGAGGCCTCGACCAACAGTTCATTGTGATGTTTAAATGGAATTCCGAAATTTAATCCCAGTTCCAGTAATCTCATTTCCGAGTCGGAGAAAGTAGCTGTTGACATGTTGTGTACACTTGACTTGTTTGTTTCCGGAATTTGTAATGTAGTAGTTTGCTTGGGTAGTGTTTTGGAATCGATAAAGTTGTTTTTGAGTTTTTCAAACTTTGCTTGGTGTCTTTGTTTTAGGGTCACGTTAAGTTTCTGGACAGACGTCTGTATGTAAGATTCCACTACGGTGAACACATGTCCCATCTTATCTTCAATGTTTTGTCTCAATTTGCTAATTGACGTTTAAGTGTTAAAGAAGTAAATTTACATTTCGGGATGTTGAAATGAACCCAAGTTTAGAAGTAGTCAGACGGATTCAAATATCAGTATAGTACAGCTCCGGGTACGATTAATCTAATGCTTTTTAAGTGTTGACATTTGACAATTTGACGTCGGAAATTTGAATCACATTGATGCACCTGTAATTGCCAAGCAATCGCCTGTGCAAATTTTCACCTGTGTAAATTACCACCTGCGTTTTGTCCGCACCTGTGTTTCGTAACAACCTGTTTTTTGTTCCCGGTGTTTTATCCGCATGTAAAAACGCCACCGTCAAATTAACCCCGACCCGAACCATACGATCTGTCATTTAGAACTGTTTAACATAGAGTAACCTTTTTTGTAGTTATAATTTACAATTATTGGAAGAATTCTTTTTATCTGTTTGTCTACTACATACATTATTATAATCGTGTAAATATCATGCAAGTAGCAATAAATTTTAAAATATTTCTAACGATGGTTTTCAATTTTGCCGTTAATGTGCACTCATAGTTGAAAAAACATATCTGTATCAAACAGTCAAACTGTATCTATTTAGTGCACAACTAATTCTTTAGATAATATGTAATTTATTATGCCCCATGGTTTATTTATACACAAACACGTGTTTCTAGTGAACACTGAAATTTTGCATGAGTGCGTGAATTTCCATTGTACAAGGGGTGATGGAATATGACTTCTGACTGATTTTACATTTTGTTTTATATTTTTTGGTCTCTAGTGACATTGTTAACTACTTGAACACATGTAAAATAATGAACAAATTATTTTGAATTTTGAATTTGAATTTGATTTATTTCAGTGTTATTAGTGTACACTTTTCAGCATACAAAGTTTCAGTCAGTACAGTCTGATTTTACAACAATAACACTCTACAGCTTGATGGAATGCTGTCGGCGTGTTCCAGGAATACTATATGTGAAACTATTGGTATTACAAAATAAGTAATGACAAAATTAAACACACATAGTACTTATAACCAGATCATAAGAACAGTCCGAGTCTAGAAACAAAGTTACAACAATATTACATAATTTTTTTTCTATCTTTTAATATAATTGATTTACAATTTTCTGCAAATATTTCGTATTTCGTTTTTTTTTTCTAATAATATTTCTTCGCTAACTACTGCTTTGTTAATATCTTTGATATAGCTATTCCATACTTGAATCGCATTCCATTTAACAGACATTTTGTAGATTTCCTTTTCAGGCTTAGGAACAGCTAATCTACGAAGGCCTGTTCCCGTGGGATTTTTGTATTCAAACCAGTCTTTAAATAATACACATTTTCTTCTTTTAAACACAAATTTTAAAAAAGCCAATGACAATCGTTCACTAATTGTTAAAAGGTTAATCTTATTTAGAAGAGTATATATTTCATTCGGGTTAAGATTAGATTTGTCGTATAATTTTTTACCCAATTTACCATAATAAAACGAATGTAGAAACTTGATTATTTTCCTTTGGAACTTTTGAATATATTTCCTGTTAGGAATCCCCCAAAAAAGCAAGCCATAATCGACTATACTAACTACGTAGGCAGAAAGTACACTGCATAGAAATTTCTCGTTGATCATTCTTTTGATTGAATATAATTTTGAAATAGCTAAATTGAGTTTTTTCTCAGTTTCTATACAATGTGTTTTGAAACTTAAAGTAGAGTCAAGGTGAACTCCAAGATATTTAAAACTGTCTACCCATTCGATCTTTGTATTGTTCAGCATGATTTCTCCTTTACTTTCCTTGGCTGACTTGATGTCTCTTGATTTATAAAAAGTCTTATATTTAGTTTTTGAAGCATTTATTTTCAGATCATTTTCTACACACCATTTGTTGAATGCATTCAAACAGTCATTTAGTTTTCTTGTTCCATCTACAAAGCTATTACACTTAGTGTAGATTATCAGGTCATCAGCATACAAGCTGTAATCTAAATTGATGCTTTCACCAATATCATTAATGTAAAGTGAGAAGAATAGCGGACCTAGAATAGATCCAGCCGACGAGCCTGATTTTATTTCATATTCTTTTGACTTATAGTCACCATTCTGAATAAAAAATCTTCTATTTGTGAAATAACTGATAATTAAATTTATTAAAATTGGAGGTATTTTGTAACTAAACTTACTCATGAGCTTCAGAACTAATTTTGCATGCGAAACACTGTCGAAAGCTTTAGAAAAGTCTACACACAGGGCTACCGCTTTACCTGAGCTCTGATTCAAAATTTCGAATAAGTCTTGTGTTACAAATGCTACTGCGGTTTCACACGAAAAGTTTCTTTTAAAACCGTGTTGTCTTTTATCGAGTACATCTATTACAAATTTTAAAATTATGTCATGTAAAAGCTTTTCAAACACCCTCGTAATAAAATTAAAATTGAAGATGGCTCTATAGTTGTTAGAAATGAATCTAGAATCCTTCTTTTTGTATAAAGCTATTGTCTTGGCACATTTTAAAGTATCAGGTACAATACCACTACTGAAAATTTGCGTAAACAGGAGAAAAAGAGGAACACATAGTACACTTGAAAAACCTTGGTATATATTTCTGGGTACATTCAGGAGTGTGTCCGATGATTTTTTGATACTACTAATTGCTGCAGAAACCTCAAGTTGCAATACTTCAATATCATGGACAGCAAACTCATTATCTCTATGATGTTCAAAATAATCTGTTTTGTACCTTTCTAAAGTTGACTGGCAGATGGCAACATCACTACTTGAAGTAGAAACTATGAACTCCCTAGATAACTTATCACAGATTTCCTCATCAGTTTCTATTGTCTTCTCATTTTCAACTAATTTAGTAACCTTTTGATTGCTCCTAGTTCTATATTGTATAAGATCATTAATAATGTTCCATGCATCACATGAGTTGGTAACATTAGCTAATTTTTTGTTGAAAAAATTGCTTTTGGCTTGTCTGATTGCATTGTTAGTAATGTTACGTTGTTTTTTGTAGTAAATTGATGCGTCATATTGACTTTTAGATCTAAGTTGGTCTCTCAATTTACACATTTTTCTAAGTTCACATGTAAACCATGGAGCTCTTGTGCCCTTCATTACTCTGCGTCTAATAGGTGCGTGCTTATTTAAAACTCCAATAATTAACTGCTCTATTATCGTTACATTATACTCAGGATATTTTGACGTATTAATAAAGGACCAGTCTATCGTGGACAGCTCTTGTTGGAACTCATCATGTACAAACTTTTTAAAATCTCTATATTCTGTCGTTTTACTTTTTACTTTCACTTTTGCTGAGGTTTGAATTGCGTAAATTAAGTTGTGATCAGAACTTGAAAATGGCACACTACCACTTAAATTAAATAATTTGGTCGATGAAGAATACAGATGATCTAACAAAGTTTTTGTAGTAATTTGAGCACCATTGACTAAGCGCGTTGCAATACGCGTCGGAGTTTTAATGAGTTGGCTAATATTATATTCACTAGTTAAACTTCTGAGTTTCCAAGTATAAGCTGATTTTTTAAGCAGATCAATGTTAAGATCGCAAAGGATAACAAATTCAGTTTTAAATGATCTCAAATAGCTTAGCAACTCTTCAAGAAACTCAAAAACATTGTCATTTACCCTGTCAGGTGGAATATAAATTACAGCTACGTGAAGATGCTTTTGGAATGTGGGCATTAACTTGACTAGTGTACATTCTACAAGTTCTGGAGGTTTAACTGGAATTTCACAGACTTGAAAGTTACATAATTGATTAATGTATATAATAGATCCACCTCCTTCTTTTTCTACCCTATCAACCCTTATTGATTCATACAGTGGAATGTTGAACATATTTTCATGATTTCTTGATTTCAATTTGGATTCTGTGACAGCACATATCATTATATCTTTTTCACTAACAAGAAAGTTTCTCAACTCCTCATATTTGTTGGATAACCCGTTGATATTTATATGAATAAATTTTCTTCCTTTGGGTAGTAGTTGCTGGTATAAATCATCGTTGTCTTCATTGTCTGTTAGTTGACTATCTGAGCACTCGACATAATTTGGGAGGAAATTGAAAGCTTCCAAGTTCTGGTTCGATGTTATGTCTTGATCCGGATTTTCATTTACGCTATGAATATTGATACTGCTATTACAGTTTAAGCACGTCCAAGTTGTCTTGATCTGATGAAATTTATCATTGGGAATTTTCGGTTGACAAGTACGATGGCAGGTTCGTGCGCATAATGTGCAGACGTACTTGTGTTGACGGGAGGTGATTAAGATTCCACAAAGATAGCAGTCTTGGTCCAGTGTTGGTGCGGTAGCCATTGTTTTCATTGGTCCTCAGTTAAAAAAGTTGAATTAGTCGTTTTTCTAGTCTTGTTACGGTCGGATAAAAAACAAGTTTGGAATTAAAAGTACTTGCCTATGCAAGAGTTTTACCGGGTGATAACCGCTTTTAAACAGGTCAAGTACCACCTCATACTCCGGTGTGACCTGAGCGGTTTTCTGTGTCCCATGTCAAATGGAAACTTCCTTCCTTCAATTTGGTAATGTAAGGGGAGTACAGGCAGGTAGGCAGCGCCGTCTATCATCTGCTCGAGGACCGAATAGCTTGTAGGCAGCATGCATGGTGATTTTTTAGACAAACCCAGTGACTTTTATAATCACTGATCACTTTATTTCTTTACACTGATGATTCTGCTAAAATCTCTATGATTTTCTGCATTGATTACTACAATTTCTGAATTTATTTATAGCCTTTAAGTAATTTAATTTTCGTATTAAAAATAATTGAGAGAGACAAAAAAATATAGCAACATGTCTCTCAGCTGCTGCTCAATTATTATAACCGTGACTGAGTTCCCAACTAGGAACGTATGTGAAAATCACGCTACATTTGCGTGATTCCCACGCGGGCAGTGTTGCAAAAGCGTGTATGTGCAAACGCTGTTACATTTGCCTGAAGTGTAACGTGATTTTTACAAATTTTGTATACATCGATCACACAGTTACAAAAAAAGTGTGATATTTACCGTTAATTGCACGTTACAAATTCACAATAATTTTGTTGATAGATTTACACGTAAAAATCACGTTACAATCACTTCGCGTGTTCAACGTTACATTGGCGTTATGTTTGTCACTTGGACTTTCTGCATTTGTTTTTAGCAATTTATTATAAAAATTAAGCAAATGAGACTACTGGGCAACGGGTAAATGCATACACAAATACATTTAAGTAGACTTTATCAAAAGAGAATAACGCATATCCGATCAGATGATACATTGAATAATATTATGCTCTCAAAGAGATTACCCAGTTTCAACTACGACAGGAAATATCTGTTCCCGTAAATGGAACATTATCCATCTCTAACTCACACTAGTTTAGATCTAAGATCTAAGTAGTGAAATGCGTCGATCATTATGAGTTGAATCGGTGAATAAAATTAATATTTAAATGATTATCCAGTGAAATCTTAACATTAGTTCCAAAAGGGCATAAGACGTAAATTTAGTAGGCAACTGTAACGTTTATTTCACGTCAATGTAACACTTCTGCAACACAAAATGCAACGTGTAAATCACGTTGCAGCTACACAATGTCACAGTTACATTGAGACGTGGATTTCACTCTTAAAAAGCGGCCAACTGCTCCGTTACATCCACATTCAAATGTAACCTGATTTCAACAAACTTTTCCTAGTTGGGTTAGCATAACCTAAATTGTCCGAATATGCTCTGTAGAGCCACATACAGACATTTAAGGGAAAAGCCGCTGAGCTTTTAGGAGTGCACGCATGGTTTTAGTAAACAAGAACTAAGAAGCCACTTTTCTTCGCACATCGGCTTAACACCATTTAAATACAAGCTTTTAACTGTTGTGTAACTAAGGACGTCATTAGATAGCTGTCCATCAGTGAGACATCTATATTGCATAAAGCTGTATTATTTAATAAAAATCAGTTCTTGCTCAACAGAAGTCTGAACTGTTTTGTTGCAGTGGTTGTAATTTTCTACATGAATTTGTAAACTGAGAAAATGTTTGTATTAAACCAAAATTATTTTTCAAATGCTTCCAGTTGGTAAGTATTTGCTTGGATATTGTTACTTTTTGTATTTAAATTTCAATATCTTCAATAAACAAAAATGGTTCTTAATGTTGAGCAACAAAACATTTTGAATTTAACAGTTGAATTTACGTGACATAAAAAGCAATATAGAATTCACAGAACTTTTCATTAGTAGTTTGGAGTTATAACACACTATAATATGGTTTAATTGGTATGTGACCATGATGTGACACAAGAAAAGCAAGCTTGATAATGGGAGTATGCTTTAATGATTAATTAAGGGTAAAAATAATTATATACAAGAAATAAAAAATTAACCGAAACCTGACAGTTGAAAAGACACGTTAAAGGCATTTAAGTTTATTTATTTATACAGTAAAAATATTCTATTAATTGTAAAAATATAGGTACAAGAGCTTGTTTAAACAACGGATGATTAACCACATTGGGTACAAAAACATCCAATACATGCATTTACACTGCGTTAAATTCCTTTGTTAGCTTTGTTCACAGTGATCTTAGCACAAGCAATACAAAACACGACATGCAAAATATATTCATTTATGGCAAGTTTTTTTGTGTGTACGTAAATTAGTCGCAAATCCAAATCGTCTTCCACATGCTTCACATTTGAATGGCTTAGCACCACTGTGGACAACTTCATGGCTTCTAAGAATTTGCATGCTGTAGAAACCTTTTTTGCAAATAAAGCAAACATAAGGTTTTTCGCCCAGGTGACATCGCATATGCGATCGTAGTTTGCTCATTAAATTAAATGCCTTGCCACACATGTCACATTTAAATTTTCTTTCTTCTGTATGACACGACTTCACATGAGTATTCAGGTGACTGCATTGACTAAAACTTGCGCTACATTTCTTGCAGAAGTAAGGTTTCTCGTTTGTGTGACTATTTAAATGGTAGTAAAGCTTCTGCAACGTTGACGTGCCAGCAAAACAGAAAATGCAACTGTAATTCTCAACTTTATTTCCTGTAAATTAACAAAGAACGTCATAAATTTGATTATTTCATTAAGATACGCCACGTACCTTCAACAACTCAATATTTTTGTAACTTTACCGTCGTGAGTTCTTTGATGAGCCTTCAACACATTTGCACGACAAAATCTCCGAGAGCATTTGTCACACTTGTGAGGCTTTTCACCAGTGTGTGTCAGCAAATGTGTCCTCATGGTTCCAAGTTTTAAAAACTGCTTTCCGCAAAGCGGACACTGAATAGGTTTTTCTCCAGTGTGAGTCCGTTCATGGTGAGTAACTTCTTGTCTACTTGAAAATTGCTTAATACAGTGACAGCACTTGAAAGGTTTTGCTTTTTCATGAACTCTTCGTTTGTGACTATCTCTTGAACTCTTCTCAGAAAAAGGCTTGTCGCAGACTTCACAATTGTAAGGTTTCTCGCCTGTGTGTATCCGCATATGCATCCTGTGATTGCCTAACAGTGTTGAAATTTTTCCACATATTTCGCATTTGTGAATATTTTTTGGTAACATGATGTGTTGGTAACTCTTTTGGGAAACGTAAATGTTGTAGTACTGTCAGTGTTTGAGTTGAAATGCACCTCTCCTTACAAATATATTTTGCAGATTAATTCAGACTAACTTTAGTTTTTACTGATTCAAAAACATGCAAATAAATACTAAATGTTAGTTTTTGGTAATAAATGCACCGCACACCTCTTGGAACATTCCAAGGTATTTTACATAGTATAATTTTGTTTCTCTGAAGTATGTGGTGTTAGGAAACCGACTGCGTAAAACTTATTCTTTTTATTGGCAGTACACACATTGAACTGGCAAAACTACACCTTTCAAGCTGTCCTCAATAAAAGTTTAATGTACGTGAAATACAGGTGCTTAAGACCACCTAGCGTTTTATACATTATGTTGCTAAAGATTTTTTTCAAGCCTTCCTATAAACAAATATCTGGTTTACTCAACTTCAGTTTCTCAAAACAATAAAAAACGTATAGCTCGTAATCTGGCTATAGTATTTTATATTTTATTCTAGCGTGGTCTGCTTAACAGAGCCTTAAGCTTTTTCACTTATGCATATGCATATATTGCTGTAGAAATACCTTGTTCTATTTTCAAACCACAAAATGTATAAATACATTCACAAAATGGTATTACCTTAATCTTTTAAAATGTTTGTAGAGCCTAACTGATTTCTCACACACATTCTAACACGATGAACTTTTGTTCAAAATCTCTTATGTTTTTACAAAAGATGTGAAAGAATCTTTCGTCCAAAAGTCAAATCTTGTACACCATTTTGCCGCAGTACATACCATACGTGAAAACCACTGAAGAGAATTGTTACGCCCATACTATATTAATTTCATTGAAATGGAATAAAGTGAGAAAGGACCTTATTCAAGTTTATAGTAGCTTGGGACTCTGTCTTAATTTTTCAACCACACTTCGAGTGGTTACAATTTCCCGCTCATTCGTAAGAACAACTCAAGTCCTATTACACCGCCTTCTGGTTCTGTCCAGATTCGGGTGCGCATGCTCTGATAGTTGTAAAAACATTTTGCAACAATAAGCTTCAGACGCCACAACACAGCAACGACAACATTTATTGCTTGACAACCACAAGTTCAGGGGTTAGAAATTATTACTCACTCGAAACAGCAACTCAAGTTCTTTTAGCCAGCAGCCCGGCTTTGTTCAGATTTGGGTGCGCATGGTGCGAGAATTTGATTTAAAAAATACGACAGGGTTCCAGGCTAGAGAGAACATGAATATGGCCCTTTTGAAGTTTGCATCTCCCGCAAGTCCCCCGGAAGTTTCTATATTCTTTCTCCAAAAGTATCAATTTTCTAGCTCCGCATAGACGAAATCGGCGCCGATTCTCCTGGGAGTTACTAAAGTGCACCTGACTTGGACTCTAGACTAGCCAAAATTGGCTCTAATATAGTGATGGCAAAAATCGGAAATTCAATGCGATTAATCGTGATTATTCCGATTTTAGTCCAAACGTTTTCATCAAACATCGGAAACGCTTTGGTCTATGAAAAATCGTTTGTAAACGTTTTGTGTGAAAATCGATTCGGAATCGCGATTAATCGCAATATGCAAAGCTTTACTGCGAATCATTCTTCTTGTTTACAATCGCTTGTGCTTTAGTCTCACACATCAAAATTCTAATAATCTATCACCCAAAAAAGGTTTTAGGATACATCTTTATGCACATAGAGCTACGTGACTGGGTGCACAAAGCAATAACATTATTGTGTTATCGTACGTGGGCAGATGACTTATTTTTTACATGCAGAGCCACAAGAAGTCGTTAAAAGGTAGTTTGCTAGATTACATTTCCACACGTGTCACTAGATTGCACTTTTGTATTTTTTGATGGCTAAACAAAGTACCTTACCCACTGCTTCGATGTTTGTCAACCTAACACATTTGCAAGTTGTTTTTAGTTTCCGATCAGCACAGAATATGAGGTAGTTTAAAGGTATTGTGTCAAGAGTTTAGTCGTTTCTTGCAAGCCTTTTGGTCTTAAAATAGCCAATCGGGCTTGACTACCTATTCCAAATTTTACTTGCATTGAATACTGACAATGATAAAAATGTTCTGTTTGCAACAGTACCAATTCCCAAAATCAAGGAGGTGAAGGAATTTTTAACTAAGCTGTGCAAGAACATATTCTCAGAAGTGATTTAAAGGACGTATTGAATAAATATTTTTATTTTGTACCTTACATACCTGTACCTGTACTGTGGGTGAAAAACAATTTACACGGACAATCAAATCCGTTGTTGTAAATCCTATTATATCGCACAACCAAAAAACTGTAGATGTTTTTTATGGTAACGAAAATGCAACTCGTTATGCATAGTATATATTTTGAATCGTCTTTGGTACCTCCGTATGTGCTTTAGTTAAATACAAAATAGTGAATGCAGTGCAATCGCTTAAACATACGAGAGTTTAGGGTCCTTTTTTAACATCTTGAAGCATGGGTACGGATTAGAAATTTGAAAAGTAATTTTAGGCCTACGAACGTATGTACTCAAAAGCACTTTACGAATCCATCAAATGTAAAACATTCAAAATAATTCAATAATTCAAAGTGTTCTGCTTTGTTACAGCATCCAGTCATTCTATGACAGTGTACGACTAACACCACAACAAAGCGGTTCAATCTCCTCGCTTTTCTTGAAATGCAAATTGTATTTTGAAGTCGTAGCACGTACTGATGACATTTTCAAATTAAGATATCAATACTTAAAAAAAACTTCTGTTTTAGTAAAGTGTTGGCCTATAAAAAAGGTTCAAGTGAAGTCGTGTTTAATTATAATTTAGTGCTAAAATAATTAAAATGGAAAACAAAACTTCTGGGCAGACCAAAGAAAAGTTGCGTGAATGCGACGTATGCAGAAAACTAGTTTTTTCAAACAACTACAAGAGCCATTTAAGAGTTCACACAGGAGAAAGACCATTTAATTGCGGAGAGTGCAACAAAACTTTTAATCAAATTAAACATTTAAAAAGGCATAAACGCACGGTTCACGAGAAACAGAAGCCTTTTAACTGCAGCTTCTGCATGAAGCAATTTGCGACATCACAGGAGCTAAAACGCCATGAGAGAATCCACACAGGCGAAAAGCCGTTTCAATGCTTGCTGTGTCCAATACGGTTTGCGCAGCTGAGTAGTATGAAAAAACATATGATGACGCACACAGGAGAAAAGCCGTATAGCTGCAACATCTGCAATCAAAGATTCACCCATAAAGGAAGCCTACGCGCACACCACCAAACGCACCAAGGTAATTAAGAAGGATATAAAAAGCCTTTAACACCGGATATTATATTAGATATTAACCAGAGGCTTCTTTCTTTTATCCACAGTTAGTGGAATCAAAGTTTGGAGCTGTCTTTTTTGTGGAGATGTGTATTCAAAGTATTCCGTCCTTGACCGTCACATTCTTTCACACACAAAAGAAAAGCCGCACAGTTGCAGCGCCTGTGGAGAATGTTTTAATCAAATAGGCAGCCTGAACACACACATAAATGCAAAACACTCTGACAAAAGAAAGTACTGCTGTGAACTGTGTGACAAGACATTCAAGTCTAAAAATTATCTTCAAATACATGTGCGGAGACATTTGGGGGAAAAGCTCTTTAACTGTTCTGAGTGCAAACAAAGCTTCGTCACTAATGGCGACCTAGCAACGCATTTTGTCATACACACTGGTGTAAAGCGGTTCAATTGCGATGCTTGTGGGAAAGATTTTGGACAATCGTTTAATTTAAAACGTCATAAGAAAAATGTTCATGATTTATAGTGTCTTAATTAAAATATTGTTGATGAAATTTTTTATTCACAGTGATTTAAAACGTAGCTCAGTTGTTTGTGAACTAGAGCTGCTTAACTAGACGTATGTGTGAAAATGCTAGAGTATTTCGAAAAAACTAATAACGCCAATGCAGAAACATCATGCAAAATGCCCCTAATTGTTAATATAATTGTTATGTTTTTACATGTTACAAGGATTTTAAAAAAAATCCACCGTTTTATAAATAAGATATAGCCATATACATTAGAATTTTAGAGTACACAGAAAAAGCTAGTATTGCTAATGCAAAAGCAGTATGCAAACTACCCCTAATTTAATTTAAATAATTGGAACATTTTGACATGTTTAAATTAATTCTGAAAAGATGTACTGTTTTACAAAGTCTATGTAAATAAAAACAGATGAAATGAATTTTTTATTCTGCCTATATTTTATTCCGAATTTCAAGGCTGGGTAACTCAGGTGCAGAAGATAAATCTTGCATTAAATTATAACTAATTTTATTCTGCTCGTTTGTGACTTTTTGTGCATGCATACACACAAAAAATCAACTCTAAGGCTAACAATCACCACAATTTGAAAGTTTTGATGCCTGGCATATTGCATGCAGCACATGATTTGAGGTCCGGGTTTGACCAAATTAACGAATCCAAAGTCGGTCATTAAAGGACGTTTAAATGTTACAGCAGTTTGTATTTTTAGATTCCTTCAGAACCAACAATTTTTGCAGATGCTGTAAAACATCTTTTTGAAAATTCGCTGAAAGCATCGTACTTCACACCAATCAGATGGTGAACAAAAAAGTTAATCTAAGGTAAAACATTTTCCAACCAACCTAAAACATAAGCCGCATAAGTTTAAGTAAATGGTTGATCTAATCCGCGATTCTGATGACAATATGCTGAAATTTATGACAGGATTTAGGATTTTATGACAAGTTAAAATACGTTCGCAAAATTCAGCACTTTCGTTCGTGCTACGCATTTTGATCTCAATAACGATCCCAAGTCTCTATATTGTTTCTGCTCAATGTAATTTTATTTTGACTTTGTCAACCCAAAAACCTATTTATACAACTACAAGCCCCTTTTCCTACCAGTGATATATTAATCTGCCCAATTCAAATAAAAAACTGTTTAAGACAGTAAATCTACAGCGTAAAGCATACCACGTTCATGACTGAAATGCTCAACTACAGAAGTATTCCGAGAATTGCAATAGAATTAACGCATTTTGTGCAAGTGCCTGTGTAAGTGCTGTAGTTTAGTTGGACCAAGTAACTGCAACGCTTTTGCGTACAAATGCAATAACATGTACCTGGCCAAACCAGACACCGTCAAGCACACCAAGGTATTTAAAATCGAAATGAAAGATTCTGAATAATTTTGATATACTGGTTCAAAATTGCATGTGCGCAGTAACAATTACATGCATGTTTATGTTTTAGAAAACACTTTGGTTTGAAAGAGAAAGATCTAGCGGATTGTTCCGCCTTCGAAATTGCAGTACGTTGCGTTTAGTGTAATTCATACAGAAGAATGCAAAAATAAAAATATTTTGAATCATTAGGCTTTAAATAAACGTCATATGTGGTTAAACCAAAGCTCTAAATAAACGTCATATGTGGTTAAACCAAACACATTTTGTAAATTATTCATTTGTTTTAAGGCAACGTTTGCAGTAAGCATTGCAATTTGTTACATACACACATATAAACATAACATATTCAGTTAAACCAAAGTTTAGGTGGCTGCATATCTCAATTGCAACATATGATAACAGTGTTCACAAATTAGCCACTTGTACTGAATTTGTGCAAATTACAGTCTTCATAAAAACATTTTTTACAAAATTAAATCTTTTGTTTTCCTGTGATTTATGAAAAAATTTGCCTGGACAAATTCTCGTACATAATTTATGGTCATACTTAGTCACAGAAAAGTTGCTTTTTAATGTGCTATCTGTTCATAAAAGTTTCCTCATACATTGAACTTGTAAGCTCAAGTAACGTTAAAAAATGCAAGCTAAACATGTGTTTTGGGTACTCTGCTTGTTCGCTAATTATTTTTCAGGGTAAATCCTTAAAATCACAGAAATGTTATTGTTAGTTCTTGGTCTACGTGACTGGCTGGCTTCTAAGAATTGCAGGTTTACTTTAAAATATCAAACAACGATTTAAGGTTTGTGTTTTACCACATGCTGTCATGTATTCGTGATTTCAAAGGTACTTGCCAGGTACTACCTGGGAAAAATGAAAAGGCATTGGCAAAGAAACAATCTAAGTATGCTGAATACGTTGTTAGTGCGTTTTAGCCAATAACTTTGGCGTATCCTCTAAGCTGCTTATCTCAGGTACTTTTAGATGATATACATATACCGTCTCAAGTAGAGTTTTTCAAAAGTTTACCATTTTTTTAACATGTGTACGTGATTCCTTCTATTGTTGAGCCTGTTGCGTTGAAATGGGGACTGAATGCATTCGTTCTGTTTATAGAAAAAGGACCAGACAGCGTAGTCTTCAGTTCTATTTCACAGAAGTTTCAAGCTTGTTGTAAAAATTTACTCATAGTGAAGTTACTTTTACCAAAACGCCCTTGTATTAAAAACCTAAGGTTTTTTTCCATTAATTCAAACTCTTAAAGTAATCAGGTTAAATATTATTCAGTTAAATCCTACTACGGGTTATTAACTATTCGGATGTATCTTTTTTTAACATTACCAAATCATGGCACTACTTCCTAGCCTTAAAGTTGAAACTTTGCCCAAAAGCAAGCTTATTTTATTCCTGTTTATACTGTTGCAAATCCACCAAATTTCCACGCGCGATTCTGATTACGTGGACATATCTGTCAGCCAATGGGAAAAGCGCGTGGAGAAAACACAAGAGTTAATAAAAAACTTCTATGAAACTTTTAACACAGTAAAAGTGAACAAACCAGTTGAACCATTTGACAAGTATGTTGTCGAAATAGCAATAATTTGCGACAGAGACTTTAGTCGATTGTTCCAGCACAACCAAACCAAAATGCTGGTATATTGGCAGGCAATGTTTTACGACGTTCAGTTGCGGTTTAATACACTGGCAAGTATAAAATTTACTTTTCGCGTGAATGAACTTCTGACACTTGAGGTAAGGCACAGCTATAGCTGACATATAAATTTATAAAAAATGACATACCAGAAATATTTAGAATTTATAAAATAAAATCATATACTTTTTCGTGAATAGGGGGCCGATCAGCAAGCTATTGTAGAAGTGGCCCGAGTAGATTCAGAAACAGTTTTTCTGAGGAAAACACACCCAGCATTTCCAACGTGGCTGCAACAGAAGTTTGGAAATTCTGCAAATTTTGATATTGCAATTTTAGCCATTGGAGCTCGTTATTTGAAAGGGAGTGCGGGTGGAATTGCCTATATGGATACAATATGTACGGATGCGTGGACAAGTGCCCTGGTTTTTTCAGTGAGAGTACCTGATGCTGCTTCTGTTCTTGCTCACGAAATTGCTCACGTGTTAATAGTTTTTCAAAAAGTATTATTAATCAAAGAACTTGAGCACGTACTACGTACTAATTTTTTTTCTAAACACAGTTTAGGCGCTGATCATGACGACGAGTTGACATATTTAAACCACCGGTGCGGTGAGCTTCCAAGATTGGGACATCTGATGAAAGCAATTAGGGAAACCGGTAAACCAAAAAAACGACATTTCTTCTCCAATTGTTCCAATAAAATTTTAGCCAGAAAGCACCCAATCAGGTTAAACAATTGCCTTAAAGACATCAAGAGAACAGAATTCGCTATCATTGATACAGAGAATATATCAGCGCAACCGACCGTGACGTTTTTGGAGCAATGTCGAATACTGACAAACAGGTCCTTAGTGTACGTAAATCAGGTATATCCATGAAAAAAATATATTTCAGTTTTCATAATCCAAAGCTAATATACAAGCTGTCAAGTTATTTTGCTACAGTATATTGAAAATGTTCTAATTTTTGATTATTTCTATTGTATTTCAGAATGAGGCAAGCTGTAAATTCGTTATATGTCGTACTGGTGGATTCTCAGGCAGTACAGAGTTTATCGAACCGCTAAACGGATCCCCATGTAGTGACGACAACGGAGCACATGGAGTAAGCATAATAATCTTACGTTGCTTTATTGTTTAGTTCAAATTTTTAGAAAGAATATTGTATCCAGGAATGTTTTCGGGATATCTGTATGCCAACTGGGATTTTCCTAAGAAACACTGCGTCTGACAACTGTTTAAACAAATACAAAGGAGAGGATGACAGAATGTCCGGTAATGCGGTTTTAGCAAATTGCTCTTTACCGAGAACGAAACACTTGGACCTTATCAGAATGAGACAGAATAACAATAATGGAGTCCTGCTTATGAAGTACAGCTGGGATTCAGAAAACGAAGTGCGGCAAACGTGCTTAACTCTATCATTTAACTCAAATGACACTTGGATTGCAAAGTTTGAAGAGTGTTCTTCGAACTCAAATATGACCTGGAATATAACCACGGCCCAAAATCATAACAAAACCATTGGGTTTGTTTTGTTTCACCATGCAACTGGAATGTGCTTAGGGTTCAATGAAAATTTTGGAGAAATTATAGGGTCTAAAAACTGTTCACAAAATAACAATAGAATTTTCTGGACCCTGATGCTAGAGAATGGTGACATTTTGACACACACAAACCTGAACAACATAATACACACTCGTGAATCAAATCGACAAGTTTTTGAAGAATTTCTGAGAAATTATGCTTTGTGTACAATTGCAGAAGTTATATGTGCTATCTACATTTGCTACACATTGGGAAAAATGCTTAAACGTAGAACCCTAAATAGGAAAAAGATGTAGATCTTTAAACTAAAGATACAAGTATTCCTTTTAAGCTGGAAAGTCAGCAACTATGTTTCCACCAGGTGGCATCAAAATGGGCAGTGGAATGTTTGTCTCTAACCCTTTTGCGAACAACATAATGTACATTTGATATAAATAACTTCTTTAAATTGTAAATAAAATTAATATAAAAATTCAAGATGTTGTCAATTAATTATTACGCTTCATATTCCACAACAACCTTTCCCAAGAAGACGCTGGCAAAAACATAAATCGGTACATTATCAATAACACATGCACGCAGTACTGAAATATCTGTGTAGGTAATGTACTTCAGTAAAAACCAGTAAATGATTTAAGCTTTTACACTTAAACCTAGAATTAGTACATAAACCTTAGAAATTCTTTTGACATGGAGCAAAACACTACAAAACAGCATTAAAGAACGTAAATAATTGCATTTATTGCATTACAAATCAGATTCTGGATCTCACCATACCCAACTGCTATACAGAATATCTTTTCAAAGAGATTTTCGTCTATTTTTTGAGTATACCTTTGTATGTTTTAAAATTTTGTAAGACGCATAGTTGTATGGTCATTTAGTGACTTGGTTCCAATAATATATAACATTTACCTATGTTAAAAATACACGTAAAAGTTTAACCAGTTGATGGCAAGCCATTCAAAATGCTCGCTGCGAAAGACGATGAGTTTCCGGAATACATAAGACTCCGGTTTTTTGAAATACATAAATACTAAATCATTACAACTAATAATAGGTGGCCTTTCAGTGTGGTTTAGACTCTTTTAGCCAAACTTAGAGCCATTTAGAGAAAATAAAGTGGACACACGGACAAGACATCTTAAATAGCTCTTCTGCAGACGCAGCGAGCTAATCAGGCAACAGTTCTGCATGTCAGTGAAATCTTGTACCGTCAACGAAAGTAGGACAAAAAAATTTGTAAATGTTTTAAATATATTTTGGAAGAATAACTGTTTTAAGGGCAACCTAAATTTTCATCAAGTAATATCATCCGATTTTAAATGTTGATTCGGGATTCATTAGATCTTGACTTACACAAAGCATTTTCAGATTATGGGAGCAGAGTATGTAGCTTTTCCTTTAGCACAAGTAAAGGGTTCAATATTTTTTTTAATGAATCAAAGTAGAAAACAAAAACATTGTAGAAAGCCATAAAGCATCACATCTGACTCGGATTAAGCTGCTGAGGTAAAATAGTGAATACAAATAGCAAGTCTAAAGTTAAGTGAATGAATTTATGGGAGGTTGAGAATTAACATTAGAAATTTCAAAGTAACTGATTTTGTGATACGAAGAGGAATAAAAACTTATTAAGCAGACATTTGAAATGTTTTAAAGGATTTATTAAATACCATATTTATACTTATGCATTTCGTGAAAGTGAAAAAACCAAACAAGGTACATGTAAAACAGTGCATGTCTATTCATAATAAAAACCTTTGGAGCTCAGTTAATTCTCATTATAAGCTTTACTATTTTTGTTTATTTCTTAAGGAATTCAGTAAAAGTCCGCCAGATGAGGGTTGAGAGGAAGGACTTTCTTTGAAAGGATGTTTGTGGTTTCAAGATACAAATATTTAGATGTATTCTGTTAAATGAAATGAGCAATGCAGAGTGAGATAAAAGCTAATAAAGTATATTTAGCTAAATTAAAATTAGAAAATCAGTTGTACGCCAACAATAAATACCTCAATTCACTCGTCTCATTAATTTTAAAATTTAAAATCGGACCACAATAAGGTTTCCTGTTGTCGTATCGTGCAAATCATTCTGAGTAAGAGCGTTTAAATCCATATAGGCTTGCGCACGTACATTCTTTGTATTGTGGAACTTACACATAGGTTTGGCAATGCACATACGTTGATGTAAAAAATTAATACAATTATACACGTCTTACATGAATCCAACCACCTAAAAATGAAAGCTTTGCTGCATAAATGAGATTGTAACGCGTTAAGCATGTACAGTATTTTAAAATGAATGCAGCTGTACAAACCAATTCTAGGAACTGTGAAGGTTTGACAAACTTTGCGCAGTATTTTGTACTCCTGTAAGTACTTTGTAAAGTAGTAAAGGTTTGTTTAAAAAATAAGTAAATGCAATGTATTGGCATACTAATTACCTCAAGTACATATGGTATCTTACTAAAGTAACCTGGTATATAAATAAATATTAGTGTGCATATTTTTAGAGTACCTATGTGTCTGTGGGTTTCAGCATTCAATTACAACAGCTCTGTTTGCATTTTAACATTTGAACCACTCGAATAATTCACAACTTTTAATATTGCCATCATTCAATTCTGTGTGGGTTAGTCTGCTCCCAGCACCAATACAAGACGTATCCCTGTATGTTAGTTGCCTTGTAAGTTGTCTTACTAAGTAGTAACACTTACATCACTCACAAAACGCTTTGAAATCAATTTGTTACACCAAACAGTAGGACTCTGGTAATCCGATGCCCCAAAACCAATTAAAGGTTGACTTGTGCCAAAGTGATCTGAAATTGCGTTATTAAAATGGAACACAAAACTGAAAAGCAAAGGAAAACAAATTTACGTGAATGCAATTTTTGTGGAAAACAAATTACAGAAAATCATTACACGAGGCATTTGAGGGTTCACACGGGAGAAACACCATTTAAATGCAAAGCTTGCAACAAATCATTCAGTCAAAATGGTCATTTAAAGCGGCATGAACTCATGATTCATGAAAAACAGAAGCCTTTCAAGTGCAGCTTCTGTTGCAAGCACTTTGCTACATCTCAATCACTAAACGGGCATGAACGAATCCACACAGGTGAAAAGCCGTTTCAATGCCTACTTTGCCCAAACAGGTTTGCGCAGTTGAGTCACATGAAGTGACACATGATGACGCACACCGGAGAACAGCCGTATAGTTGCAATATCTGCAATCGAAAATTTAGACGAAAGGCAGACCTAACCAGACACCAGGTAACTGAACACGACATTAAATATTTTCAAAATTAGATATTTTCGGCTCCTCAATTTGCTTGGTTGTTTCATTATTTTGCAGTAAATAGGCCTAAAACCTTGAGCTGCCTCTTTTGTGGACACATGTTTTCTACCCTTCAAGAGCTTAATGTTCACATACGTTCTCATACAAATGAAAAACCTTAACGTTGCAACGCTTGTGGAGCATCTTTCAGCCAAACAGGCCATTTGAAAACACACATAAAGAGAAAACATTCTGAGGACAGACAATACAGTTGTGAACTGTGTAAAAAGACTTTCAAGTTCAAAGGGGATCTTCAGGACCACATGCAGAGGCATTTGGGAGAAAAGTTCTTTAGTTGTTCCGAGTGCAAACAGGCTTTTGTCGGTAAACGCGATCTGGCAAGCCATAGTGTTACACACACCGTGTTAAAACCATTCAAATGCAATGTCTGTTTGAAACATTTTGCACGATCGCGCATTGTAAGGTGTCATATGAAGGCTGTTCATCCATAACGCATTTTTGTTTTAAAATACTGTTAAGAAAGCACAATACTCAAGACTGGTTTGAAGAATCTCCCAATTGTTTGCAAGCGGTACTTAAGGATGTGTATAATTTTACGGTGTGTCTATTTAAGTTTTGTAAAGCAGTATTAATATTATATTTAAAAAATGACTTACATAATACTATCGATTATTAAACAAGACAATAAATAATCTTTTCGAGTACTTAACATTTTCTGTTGAATACAATGTCATCAATAAATATAATTTGCTTTCGTAGTTAGTTTCGAGGTGTTGCATATTCTTCATAATTGAATACGTCAATAATTAAATGCCTAAATACATTTTGCATAATGTACTGAACCTGAGTTATGCATTTAAGATCCGCCAAAGTATTTCCGAACGCTTTTACTTTTTTTAATGCATAAAAGTTTTCTCAACGGTAACATAGAGTCCTTAAATTTAGTACTTGCAATAGCACACATTTTGTTTAGTTGCGTGGCTTAATATTTACGCGTTTATACGCTAATGAATTATTTGCTTATAGGAAATATGTCACTTGGAAAAGCGGTATAGCTTTTACGGTGCTTGCTGCATGTCCTTTTAATGCTGCTTTAAAGCACTGTGAATCTGTTATCACAAATGTTACATAGACATTTTAAAGTGTATTGACGACAATTTAAATCAAGAGATAGCTATTGTTCTCTTGTCCAGTAAGTAATCGGACAGACGGATGGCGCACAGCCTCCGCGTTGGTGCTTTTAATTTTCTTGTATGTAGAGAAAAATTTACTCTGCTGGCCAAAATTAGTTTTTTTCATTAAATGCATGATGCTTATAGCTGCCTGATGTAAATAATTAATAAACACGTCCAAAAAACAGATACTTATTTGCTTAATAATTTAGTATTTTTATGATACCTGTGGTTATACGCAAGGTATGTAAACAGGGTGCATGTACATTTGCTGATTGTTTGACGGTGGGATGTGTTGAAAGGAGTGTCTGGCACGTGGAGTACCTAACACACATTTTGGTAAACAACTATGTTTATAAAAAACGTAATATATAGATGCCACGGTACATGTACTGTACAACAGTTGTTTTGTCTCCATTCTCCAAGGAAAACAATTCATCGCATACGCCTTGTTTTTTTAGTTCAAATTTAATTTGCTAATGCAGTCGAAAACAATATCTTGCTGCGCAAAACTCTTTGGCGCGTGTACGACACACATACAAGTCAGTATTGCAGAAGCTTGAAACAGTTGTTCAAAATAAAGTCCCAAACCAAGAAATTGTGTTACAACTATAATAGAATTACTGGAAGATTCTGCACATGTATAGTTAGACTTTTAAAGCGAGCCTGCTAACTGCTGAATGAATTTAAACCAATCTAGTCAAAATTTTCGTGTCTTTAAGAAACGATATAGAATAATAATAATAGGCATAAGCTTAAACAAATCACTATCAGATTATAACTTACATGAAGAAGGTCCTTTGTAGCTGTAATTTTTATCTATACTTTTATTCTGCGGAATCTAATGCGTTTATTACTTATAAATTTAATACCAGACATGAAAATTAAAACGACATATCTTTTCATTGCACTAATAGTACTATCATTTAATACAATAGATACTCAGTTACTACGTGGTCCAGCAAATCATGTCCTTGCAAAAATAAAACGCTTGTACAGCGACAGTATATTTGAAAGCCAGCTAAATCCTAAACAGTTTGAATTTCTTTATAGGCCAACTGTCGATACTGTTTTAGGTGTTAACAAATTTCTTTCAACCTTCTTAAGCTTGCAGACTGGAAATTGTCTAGTTCATGTTACCAATTATGAAGGAGTAAATATCGAAGGAATATTGTATCCGATATTACTTTTTAGACCTTCTATATCTGCTTTTATCCAAAAGAATATTACGTTACATGCGTGGTCTAAAGGCCTAACGAATTTGTACACCAATTTGATATGGACACCAGCAGATGTATCTTTGCCTGAAAACCTCACTTATGGCAGCAACTGTTCGTATACAAAATATTTAATGGGAATGCCAAGCACTCCGTTCTACGATTTTCCTGAATTACTTAGAACTGGCTATTGTGTGCGTCTTAACTTCTTTAAGTTTGCAGCCGGTACTAAACCCTGGTCGTGTAGAGTAGATTTAAGCGTGTTTGTCCCGTACTTTCTTAATTTTAAAAATACCAAAGAAATCGAGAATGGCAGAAGCTGGCTTGTTGATAACGTTGTTCTACCGGAATCCATATTTAGTTATCATCCTTATAAATCGGCTATGTCACTGATTGGCAGACATACCGGTCTTCAACGCTACATTGCTACACAATTTGAAAATATTGCAATCCCAACCTACATGGCACCTTGTAGTTGAAAAACAATGGAATGCCTATCTTGTAAACCAGACCCTATATAATGTGCAAAGCTGTTACAATGATGGTAGAAACGAAAACTATATATCTCGTTTCGAATTGTATGAAGTACAAGAACTAACACAGATAACTAACGAAAGAAATATCTTAATCTACTGCCAAAAAAATAGTGGTGGCATTGTTGACGACGTTTATATACCGAGTTGATATAAAGTACAAGCATTTCTGGTTAGCGGCTACGCATGTGAATATCCTCAAACCTGAGATAAAGGTATTAATGTTTGAACAATTCGTAAAAACAAATGTGTTTGAGCAAGACCACATGTATTTACTGTGCACTAATGAAGACTGGGGAGTCGTTAACACATGTGTTTCCAATCACAGGATTGCGCATGAAAAGTTTTTTGGAAACTTGTTGAGGAATTTTACTCATGTGCTCAGTCACAAGCGCAGATTCGAGCAATGTCGACATGCCTTGCAAAGGTATGGACATGTTTCCAATTTTATACAGTACAATACACAGATCTATCAGAACTATAAGTATCGGTTTCCTGACACTCCTGTGTTTATGTCGCCCACTGACGTGCAGTTCGTTACTTGCGGAAAACTTCGTAATGTGCCAGCATATGTAGAACTTATATCTGCTTATGATTTGTACACTTGGATACTTTTAATATTTGTGTGCCTTATAGTACTTCCAAAAATATTGGTTGTGCTTGGTGCTAGTGGAAGCGACACGGTTGCAACCTGTTTGTGTTCAGTGAGAGCTATGCTAGAACAAGGCAACCCGTTTTCTGCCAAACTTGAACAAAAGTATCCCTTGGGATACGTCATTGGTCCGTCTTTACTCGTTATGATTGTTCTAAGCTCAGGATACAAAAACGACAATGTATACAGATTAGCACTTCCTCCTAAGCCAACAGTTTATAATAAGCTTAGTGAACTAGTCCGAGATAACTTTACAATATACGACAAATACAGGTCAGCATCGTCCCAGAATACCAGTCCTGATGACCCGGCAATAAGTTGTTTTCAGGCAACAGTATTCGCGCAGTGCGCGACGCGCACATGATAAAAGCTACGACTTGTAACTCGTATAAATTTGAATATATCAGTTATTTGTATAAAGAATGGAATGACTACATGAAAGAATCAACGATTTCTCCAGGTGGATACATTGAATCGCTAAATGTGGAGAATACCCTGGCAAATTATTACTCACACACGCGAATTACTCCAATGCTCGGAACTTTTGCTCGTGATACAATTGCAAACAATTTTAACCGTTTTATCTCTGGTGTGAGAGATTTGGAAACTAAATACTTGAAATACTTGTTGGATGTACTATCAGCTTGTAATGGCACGACACTAGTAGCTGGTAGGAAAGATGCACGCAAATTTGCACAGTATATATTCCGACAAAATCACAAGCAAGCATTTCTTGGACAAGAAAAAATATTGAGTCGTCAAGAAGTGCAAATTTATAAAGGTCCACTACCATTGTCGTTTCTGTTGAGAAATAAATTCATCCCTGAGTCAGGAATACTAGATTGGTTGCCAACAATAAAACGTGGGCATGGAAGTAAAGCTGTACAAGCAAACACTTTATTTTCGGAAAGCTATTCTGAGCCTGAAAAACCTAGGATGTCTGGAAACCTCATTGTCATTTTTGTTTTGTTGTTGAGCCTTTTCGGAGTGGCTACACTAACCTTTTTGTTGCTTGAGTTTAACTTTTTGAAACTGGTAAAGGTAATTATTAGGCACTTTCTAAGAAAGCTGCAAATCTGCATAAAACATTGTAAAACAATCCCATTGAGTTGTAAGGGTTTGTTTCTAATGTTACGTATGATGCCTTATAAATGCGTTAAATAAATGTCTAAGCTACAGCACAAAATCAACAAACTAAAGAGTAACAAAAATAATTTAACTTTATTAAATCATTTGAATATAAAGAATTTGGTGTGCCTGCTTTCTTTTTTTTAAATAGCACTGATCCCTTTGTGATGCTCAAAATCAGCAAACTGGTATGAAATCTTTGAAGCATTTTTTATGGTTTCATGGATCATTCATATTTTAGCAGTTTGTCATAGAACACACTGTCATGAAATTTAAGAAAACACAATGACATATGAAAACTTTCACATGATTTTAATAAAATATTTCAAAAATTAGAAGCATTCAGTTCATTATAAGTTCGGATTTAAATTGAAGTTGCCATCCCAAAAATTTACCGGATATGTGATTTTCCCATTTACTTATTTACTGCTTGTGCATGAAATGTAAAAAACGTATATGCAAAGTTATTGATTAAAGTAACATATCATTATGTATCGTCTATACTAAAACATATTCAAGCTATGTCCAAAGCAGATTGCGGTTTACTTGTATCTTATTTCTGGAAATCCGGCAATATGCGGCTGTTAGCTTTTTTCCTTCATGCATGCACTGTTGTGAAGTAACTTGTCCTCTTTTAGCTTCACATAGTGTATAAATTGATTTATAAACCAGTACAAAATTAATCTTTATAATATTTGGAAAACCTACGTGATTTTGCGCACATCCTCTTATACTAGGTACCACGTGTATGAGATTTGTAATGACCACGGCCCACGAATGATTCAATTCATGGGCCGTTCATTAAAATGTCATTATCAGAGTGGACGAAACCCGCGGGTTTTAGACAAAAACCCAACCCACCCGGGTTTATCTGGGTTTTTGGGTAAAAGTTGGTATTTCTGGGTATGAGTGGGTATTGCAATACCATGCAATAAAATCTTTACCCGCCAAGAATTTGGCGCCCCAAATGGCAGTAGCTCAGCAAGAATATCAGGTAATAAATGATTCGGGAAAGCAAAAACTATGAATATTTTGAAAAATTTCGATATTATATGCAGCAAAAAGGTCAATTTTGCACAAAAATAGTATTCTCTCAATAACAAAATTTTAAGAACCCACTTCTACCCGAAACCCCCTCTCCAAACAAGGTGGGCTGGGTACCCGAAAACCCGGGTTTAACTGGGTGACCCGACCCGTGGGTAATGGGCATACATCCACACTGGTCATTATCCTTTCCGTAAATACCTTAGGTTTATTAAAGCCTTTTGCATATCTCAATCTCAGGTTATTAATTCAAATGTTGTTATTATGCTTCTTATATACCAACGCATTATTTATGTGAAATATATAAAAAGTAACAAAGGAACTAACTACAGAAGAAAGTTAGATTTAGTGATGATGTTACGTATATATTATAGAACCGATATTAACATCCAATAATATTTTAAATTGCCTTATTTACTAATTACAGTCGTTTCTTTGTTTCGGTGCAGTCCATTCCCAATATACTAAACGAACAATTTACAGAGTTTAAGCAACCAAGAGGAAAAAATCATAAGGACTGCTACCAGAAAGAAATATGATACTGTTTGAATTACTTCTGAATCTTGCGCGGTTTGGATAATATTTTAAAACAAAAAAGTGTCATTGATGAAAAAATCGCTGATGACGTTTTAAGGTGTCCAGGCGCGTAAAACATTTTCCACAAGTATTGCACTGGAATGGCTTTAAACCGCTGTGTGTGATCATGTGACTTGCCAGATCTTGCTTACTGACAAAATACTTCTTGCACACCGAGCAGCATAAGAACTTTTCCCCCAAATGTCTGCGCATGTGCTCCTGTAGATCGGACTTGCGGTGGAAAGCCTTGTCACAGAGTTCACATTTGTACATCCTTTTATTGGTGTGTTTTCTTGTTACGTGCGCTTTCAGATTGCCTGTTTGGCTAAAACTCTCCCCACAGCTGTTGCAACTATGAGGCTTTTCATTTGTATGCGAACGAATGTGATATTCAAGGTGACGATATTGTTTACATTTGTGCTCACAAAACAGACAGCTCCAACTCCTGACATTAGTGACTGCAAATTAAAAAAGAGAAGCATTGATGAAATCAAGTAAACTATATTTTAGAGATTGTGTTTTTTATCTTTTACCTTGGTGTGTTTGACAGTGTGTGGTTAAGTTTTCTTTTTTGCTGAATTTTTGATTGCAGATGTTACAACTGTACGGTTTTTCTCCCGTGTGTGTCATCATGTGTGTCTTCATGTTAGCCTTGTGCGCAAACCATTTTGGACAAAGTAGACACTGAAACGGTTTGTCGCCTGTGTGGATTCTTTCATGGCGGTTTTGGTCACGAGATGTTGCAAAATGCCTATCACAGAAGCTGCATTTAAGTGGCTTGTGTTTTTCATGAACGATGCGCATATGAAGCTTAACCTGGTTGCTCCGTTTGAATGTTTTGTAGCATACATCGCACTTATATGGTCTTTCTTCTGTGTGAACCTTTAAATGAGCCATGTAATTACCTGATGTTATTACTTTTCCACAAACACCACATTCACGCAATTTGGCTCCTGCCTGTTTGCCAGCTTTGTTTTTCATTTTACTTAACGTATCACCAAATCAAGTACAGTGCACTTTGAAATTTGGTTCTGAGCAACACTGTAGTGAAACAATTGTTTCTTTACTAAAAACTACTTAATTATATTTGTAACTGACGTATATGTTATTTCTTCAGAATACAACCTACAGGATAACAAGCCTTCAGCGTGAGAGGAACAAGACCTCTTTCAGTCCTAAATGCAAACTGCACCTCAATCGACTCTGTATTATAGCAGTAGAGAACAATGTGAAATATTCAAAGTTTTCATTGCTTCAACGTTTGACGAGTTCCTATTATGCAAGTGATTATTGAAGCTTATAGACAGAAACGTAAATTTAATCACTTATCCTAATTCATGCACCTGGAAATATAACTAGGTACGATAGGTTACCGTATTTCTACTCAAATGCGTTGTAGTTACACGTTCCTACTAAACGGAATTGTATGCAGTCTCAAATGGTCTTGATTATGATGTTGGCTCCATTAAACAAAGATATTTTCGCAAATGTGAAATTACCTGACATGTGCGTAGATAGCTTCATCGTGATAATTTTTTTGGACATGTACGACGAACTCATACAGGCGGTAAAATATATTTTCAATAAATCTCAGGTATTTTAATTCGCAAAATCTATTGAATATAATTTAATTCATCATAATACGGAAAATGTAATAAACGCTGTCTGTTTACATGTCAGCTTCCTTATATTGTGCAATATAAAAAAGTTTCCTGCAATGTCCGCCAAGAGTTAAAAAATATACAATAGCCAGTGAGCGTATATAAAGGAAACGATTGGGCAATAAATAAGATAGTTGCTGCACAATAACAACCGGGCACTATCTAGTCAATGGAATGTATGTTATTCTGCAGATAACTTGAGGCTACCAAAACGCGCACTTATGTATGAAAGATGTTAACCTAATTTAGGGAAATAAATTATTAAATCCTTGCTTTTAGGCTGGCATTGTTCAAAATCTTTTAGTGCGTCAGTATGTTTGTAAAGCACAAATTGTGCTATGCAAAATGTGTAATTTAAAGTATAAAATATGTATATTTTAGAATAATGGTATTTACACTGGGTAGTCTGAGCATTAAATTCACTACTAAGCCCTGATAACGATAAAGTTGCCATGCTAGCAATTATAACCGTTCTAAGTATTTTTAAGAAACACGTAGAATATTTCTATTAAAGCCATAAAAGGAAAATTATTAGAATATTTATTTCAATTCACATAAACTTAAAGGCATAACCAATGTGTATCCTGCCCTTTCTATGCACGTATGGTTTACGTTCACATAAGTTGAGATATTATTAGCAACTTACCAATACAACTAATCCAATCCGTTGTAGACAAAGCCGATTAGTTCAGAGAAAACGAACATTTTGAAACCTCTCTATAGTAATGAGAATATAGTAAATATTTGCCGTACTTTTGTTAAGGATTACACTGTTTAACTAGAGAAATAACTCACGTATTGTGAAAGGATTACAGACTGAAAGGATTAGTAATACTTTCTGGGAAGTCACAGTCCCTAACACTTCTTTCAGTCATTCAATATAAAAAGAAGTGAATGTTGTGCATTAGCGTACCAATACGAGTTCTCGTGGTACTTGACTCTATAATTTTAAGCCTGAATAGGATTAGCAATCATAGCTGAAACTCTGAAAAGTACCTTTCTTTATGTAAATTTCATATGTAAATTAGTTAACTCTACAATACCACCAGTACAAAACATTACCATCAACCGTCAATGTTTTCACCCCTTAAAAAACTCAAAGTTTTCAGTTCTACTGCGATTCTTATTACTTGCCAGGTCGTATAAACCTAGCACAGCAGCAAGACAGGTCACTCAAGAGACCTGTCCCTGTTAGATGATATTGATAGTAAACTTGTATCGTTCACAAATCAAATTAATTATTTGCTTCGTAAATAACCTTTTACTTTTTGTACAAACTTGCTCCGAAACTAAATTCCAGTTTACCTGTGCATTATTGTTCTAGCGTAGGATTACTTAGGATGGAAAGTAGAACTAGCAATAAAACGGCTGCAAAACTGCGTGAATGCAGTCTTTGTGGAAAACGTATTGCACACGCCAAATACATGGTTCACTTAAAGCGTCACACAGGAGAAAAACCTTTAAAATGTGAAATTTGCAACAAAGCACTCAGTGGAAAGGGAAGTTTAAAGCAACATAGACGCGTGGTTCATGAACAAGAGAAACAATTTAACTGTGGATTCTGCGACAAGGCATTTGCAACATCTCAATGTCTAAATCGTCATGAGAGAATCCACACAGGCGAAAAACCGTTTCAGTGTCTACTTTGCCTAAAACGGTTTACGCAATTGAGCCACATGTAGGGACACATGATGACGCACACAGGAGAAAAGCCGTATAGCTGCAACATCTGCAATCAGAAATTCACCCAAAAAGGAAACCTACGCGCACACCACCAAACACACCAAGGTAATTGAGAAGAATATGAAAAGCCTTTAATATCGGATATTCCATTAGATATTAACAGAAGACTTTTTGTCTTTAATCTTAAGTTAGTAGAATCAAAGTTTGGAGCTGTCTTTTCTGTGGACACATGTTCTCAAAGTATTCCGGCCTTGATAGTCACATTCAATCTCACACAAAGGAAAAGCCGCACAGTTGCAACATTTGTGGACAATGTTTTAACCAAACAGGCAATCTGAACACACACATAAATGCAAAACACTTTGACAAAAGAAACTTCTGCTGTGAACTGTGTGATAAGACATTCAAATTGAAAAAGCACATTCAAGAGCATGTGCAGAGACATTTGGGAGAAAAGCTCTTCAACTGTTCGGAATGCAAACGAAGTTTCGTCAGTAAAAGCGACCTAGTAATGCATATTATCATGCATACTGGTTTAAAGCGGTTCAACTGCGACGCTTGTGGGAAAGTTTTTAGACAATCGTCTCACTTGAAACGTCATAAGAAAAATGTTCATAAATTATAGAGTTTATTTAAACAAAAAATTGTGTATGAAGTATTTTATTCACAGTGATGAAAGACTTAGCACTTTTTTTGTGAACTAGTGCTTTGGGCTAGCATTATTATAACGATGCTAGAGTACCTAGGAAAAGCTAGTAATGCAATTGCAAAATCATCATGTAAATTGTCCCTAGTTATTAAGAAAATTGAAGAGCTTTGAGATGTTATAAGCATTCTGAAAAATGTACTCTTTTATAAGTTCGGTGTAAATAAATGCAGATGAAATTAATTCTTAATTTTGATCATATTTTATTTAAATATGTATTTAAGGTAGATAATATTGAATCATTGAGTTTGAAAGCACAATAACATCGGCTTGATTGGGTTGTAACTCAGGTGAAGAAGCTATACCTTACATACAATATACACAACCAACTTTATTCTGCTCGTTTGGGACTTTTTGTGCATGAATATACACAAAAATCAACTCAAACACTAAAAATCGCCATGACGTGAAACTTTTAACACCTGACGTATTGCATGCAGCACATGATTTGAGGAAAAGGAAGTCATAAAATGCAGCAGCAGCATGAAAAGCAGCCAAGTTGAAGCATTCAGAAAATTCAGCAAGCCAATCCTGTCCCCTGTCCTTTTTCAATTCAACGTAATTTGTTAGATGCCTGCATACTCTGTCAGATATAGACTACACCTTATAATCTCTGGAACTATATTCGAAAAGTGTTGCTTAAGAACACAGCATATATTTTAGACCAAATTGTATAGTCAATAGTAAAACCTATCAAAACCACACCAAATTTGTTATCTACTGAAGTCTCTGACTATTTAGTAGCGATTACTTCAGATATGAGTAAGAACCTTATGGATTTTGACTTGCAATATTCTTACTTCCTAGGTGACAGGAAAATATAAATCCTGTGCCGGCCATACGTTTCGTCGTAATCACACCACATAAATCTTGGCAAGTTGGAAAGTGAGACAATGTAGTAGTGCCCCAGTAGATCTTCAGCTTTGTTGATTTCCTTTGTGGTTATAGGGTAACACGACATTCAAAACAACTTGCACGAGATGGATTCAGCAACGTTCTAAAATTCCATTTCAATGTGGTTTTTACAGTGTGCCATTTTACAGGATAACGTTGGCTTACCTTTGGAAGCAACTGCACAAGTTTTTAGAAGCTGGATATTGTCTAACCTTGGTTGTCCTAAAACTCATCAATGCTAAACGTTAGTGTAATTAAATCCCGATTAATTTTGTGTGGTAAATCTCTATCCTGTTATCATCGTTACGTTTGCTTATTAGTAAATATATTACTTACAAAGTTTCTTTTGGTTGTACAAAATCTTACGGCTAAACTTCTTATATGTTTCTCAATTTGACCCTAAACCGCAGATTATGCAACCCATGAATTTATCAACAAGTGAATGGCAACATACTAATGCACCGCACAACTGGAAATTTCATCACTAAGTTTCATTGCCTAAAGCATTAAGTTTTAGGAAAACATGTTTCAGGAGTCTTTCAAACTGTGGATTTGCTGAGCGCAAAATCAATATACAATGTAAAGTTCAAATTGCATTATTGTTTATAGACATTGAACTATGTAATAATTTATGTGAATTCAAAGTTCTACTGTAAAACAGGAATGCGCAAACAATTGCATAGTTTGAACGGTTTTTGGTTTTGGTGTTCCAAGCAGTGAATGCTTCCCATTTGAGATATTTCAATAAAACAAAGGCGCTTGTAATAGGAACTTCAGTTTATGAAATTCTACACGCACGTCAAACTTTAGATAATATCACGATAATGTTTTTATTTAAAAAACTACCTCATTACAAGAAATACAACTGAATAGTAATAGAATTACATTCATTTAAAAATAATTCACTATAACTTTAACCATGTACTTTTATTGTATTAGTAGCACCTTATTTAACATCTCTTAAGATTTGGTTGTAATTTTAAAATATCTTTAAGAGAAAAATACCCTCAGACATAAACATTTTATCTATTGAAATCCTTGCCCAATATACAATATCTTTATTTAAACTGCTCTAACAAAATGAACAATACTTTTCAAGTAGTTTTCAAGTTGAGTTGGTCAAGCATGCTGTTGCTAGTAACATACAACTTAAATTGTACGATAATCCGAAAACAATCATTTTTTGAAGAAGGTAATTTTTAACCTTTGAAAGTAATTATTATAGTAGTATTACAACTTAGAAAGCTTTACAATATATTAATATTAATTTGTATTTGAAATATGGCTAACGTTTTAATTCTAAAAAAGTAGAAAAGTTAAGGGACATTTAGTTAGAAAGTTCTTAACTTGTAACGTTGCACAATTCTATATTGTGCCATTATTTCTGCTGATGTTTTGTTTTCTGATGACTTAAACGAGTTGATGAGTGCGCAAAGCGTGCATGGCAAATTCTACATTCAAAAGGTTTCTTGCCCGTGTGCATGACACTGTGTCTCACAAGGTCACCTTTGTCGTAGAATCCAGTCTTGCAGTAATTGCAGGTGTACGGTTTCTCGCCCAGGTGTACTTGTACATGTCTCACGAAACTACTTTTTCGTTTAAACGTCTTGTGACAAAACTGGCAATTTATCGCCCTTTCTTCTAAATGCACCACTGCGTGATTTTTCAAGTTGGACGGATGTGAGAAGCACTTGTTGCATGAGCTACAGTTGTAAGGTTTTTCATTTGTGTGCATATTTGTGTGAAAGTAAAGAGATTGCATTCGTAGGAACCGGCGCTCACAAAACACGCAACTGAAGTTTTTGTAACTATTTCCTGTAAATAGATAATAACATATATATTTATAGCCTAAATCACATTTTACGTACAAAGTATTAAAAAACACATACCCTTATGGATCTTCATGTGGTGGTTCATTTCTGACTCGTACAAAAATCTTCTACTACAAATGTAACAGGAATGGGTTTTTTCTCCGGTATGACGGAACAAATGAGTTTTCATTGCCGAAATCTGAGTAAAGTCTTTCTTACAGAGAGGACAGTAGTGCGGCTTTTCGCCTATGTGGGCAAGCATATGTGTTTCTAGATGTTGTTTTAATGAAAATGTCTTATTGCAAAAGATACAACTAAAATCTTTTCTCTTTTCGTGCACTGTGCGTGTGTGTGTTAATAAAGTGCCAATTTGAGCAAACGACTTGTCGCACAATTTGCATGGATATGGTCTCTCTCCAGTATGCACTCTCAGATGTATTTGATGTTCGCATAACTTTTTAGACACTTTTCCACAAGTTTTACATGTTAACCGATGGTTTGGTTCTAAGCATTCTGCGGACATGGTGCAAGTATTTTTTACAATGAGCTTGCAAGAGATGTTTTTGCTGACACTTTAGTGATGGAATTAGTGCTTTGATACCAGCCTACTCAGTTCTGAATGAAATCAAAACCAAGGAATATGTTCAACTGGTGTAACAGGATGTGTTAAAACATTCACACTAACTTAACCTTAGTCTGTTTACTTTCTTTTAGTTTGATTAACAGTACCAGTAAAACGCTTCGAAATTTTTAAGTAATACTATTGTTTTGTAAAACAAACCACAAAATATTAATGTCGTTTATATTAAAGCTCATTCAAGCTTATTCAGTTAATATCTCTGATCAATTAATTTCTAATGTTACAGTTTGTAACTTACGAAAATGCAGCACATTTAAAATGATTTCATCAAACTGTTCAAAACCGTTTATCATTTAGTAATACAGTTGTGTTGGGGAATTGCAACATGCACAATTGGAGATTTAAGCTGCGGAATTAATGTTAAAATCTTCCCACTACTCTCTTCTCGTCTTCCAAACCAATTAATGTACTGATGTACAGAAACCAAACCCTTTTCTATCACGTATCCTGGATGGATTTCCTCACTCACCTTTATCCATTGAAAACTAGGTTTTGAGCTGACAACAATGGAGTTCTTGGAAATGGGCAATCGAGCGGATTAGCATATTCGAAACTACCTAAAATGCACTTTACCTGGAGAGTAAGGGAAACTTCACACAACGCAATGCGTTGCTTGTATGCATATTTGTACATGATGATAGCTGTACATATAAATGCACCCTTAGTATACATGTTCCCTTGAAACATCATTTTAGGTAGTTTCGAAAGCCACATAAGCTAACACACGTATATTGCTTCCATTGTGCATTTTGTATACCTGCATGGATACCTGTATATGTAAGTGTACCTAAACTGAAATACAAATTACATGGCTAATTCAATTTGTGGTACATAAATCAAACTAGATAACAAATGAAGATTCCTAAAGCTTTGCTGTATAAGTAATGAAAATATAGTACACTAAGTATTCTATGTTTAAACTGAAATGCCACAGTACAGGAATATTCCAGGAATTCTAAAGGATTAACGCATTTTGTGCGGTGCTTGGATTCTTTGTGCTTTAGTATAGTAAGGTTAAATAAATTCTATATTAACGCATACAGGCGAAAAAAAGTGTGCAGTGCCTGGTTGTGATAACCTGAAGCATAAATTAAGATTAGTTATCATAATTTATGAGAAACGTTTTACCTCTAAGCTTTGATTGTATTAAAGAAGCTTATACATATACGCCAGGTTTTAAGCCAGTTGAATAATTCGAAGACAAAGCGTAGAAATACACAAAAACGTAAGTATATACGCCTTTATTGAACATCTCTTGTTTTATCTGTGTTCCTTAGGTGGACATAAGCTGAAATAAAGAATAATAGTAATCCAATCCGTTGTCAAAAATGCGATACTTATGAAACATAAAATTTAAAACATAACACAAGCAGCCTATTTTTTTCAACACTGAAATACTCAACTATAAAAAATTATATCGAAACGGCGAAGGCATTGCATTTTTGCAGTCCTTAGTACCGCATTACATAAGTCCAAAGTACATTAGTTTACTAAAAACAAGAAAAGTGCACAGTTTTTGGTTACAAAAACGAGAACAAATGATGCCTTATTGTATTATTATGCTTTTGCATGGATTATAATTTGTGACCACACCCAAAACGTACGCTTCTTTCTGTGCGTTTAAATAGTCAACTGAATAGGGCCAACCCCACAACGGTTTCATCAGTTCAAACCCGCTTGAATACTTGACTGTGCTTTCCAATATTATTGCTTGCAGCGTTACTTTTTATAATAGTACACACCTAGCACCAAAACAAGAAGAACTGCTCAACGTTTGTTGTCTTGCCATTTGCATTTTGAGCACAGGCACTTTGAATGTCGAAAGCGATTTGGATATTCAAGTGAACTGAATAAACACAAGAAGAAACTTCATGGAAACGGAACCTGCCCAATCCACTAAAACGCTTTTGTGGTTAGTTAATTTAATGCAATCCAATATGTCTACGATATAACAGAATACATGCGTCTGAGTTTAGGATTTTTGTATTAAGCATTCTTCGATTGCAAGGCAGTGGATGTGTTTGTCTGTCATACATGGTAACCCCAACGCCAAATTAAGTTTAAATTGATTCCGTGATTAATTCTTCTGTATAAAGATAATTTTCAACGAGAAATTTAACTATTTGACCATTACTAGCCCCAAACTGAGTTTCTAATTTTATGACATAGTGTATTTCAATGAAAAAGTGATTAATATATTGTGGTGCAACAATGATTGTATAATTGGTCAATAAACATGTTTTGCATGTTGCAGAAGAATCTATACACGCCAAGTAAGTTTATGTGTTTTTGTGTTATGTTTATTTGGTAAATACTATTAAATAACCACAAGTAAATGCAAATCCATAAATGGTTGTTAATCATTAATAATGATTCATTATATCCTTAACATAAAGCTCTGTCAGCAACCTGGACTTTATGATATATGTACATATGGTTTTCTATATAGATGAATTGATGTATTTTTTTAATCAGCTTTGGCTAATAAGCTTGCTAACAATAGAGTACTTAGCCTTTTGCTGCACAGCACAGCCCATTTCTTGCACAAACTCAAAAGTCGATTGCAAAATTGGAATCGGAGTTAACGCATTTTATCTTCCCACCCACTGCTGATCTAAGTAAGTTAGGACTAGATAAATTTTTTAAAAACATTAAATCCAGCATCCAGCAGCAGCAGTACAGCATAAAATCAGGGGTACCCCCGGTAGTATATTAGGTAATTTACTTTTTACCTTGTTTCTGAATGATATAGGTAATGCTATAAACCTTACGTATACATTGTACTGTGATGATTTGGTTATCTATACTAGCTGTACAAGCTTTCTTGAAGACACAAAAAGACTAAATGAATGTTTAGCCGCTTTCAATGAATGGTGTACAAAAAACGGACTAACCATAAATGTATCAAAAACTAAATACATGGTATTTAGCAAGTCACACGATATTAAATCATCGCAACAAAATATTGGTAATATAATTTTAAACGGAAAAAGTATAGGATTAGTATCTAGTTCCAAATATCTAGGCGTACACTTAGATTCGCATTTATCTTACAAAGTACACTGTGAAAATGTTGAACGCAAACTTAACTGTGCTTTAGCTAAGCTTCATAGTATAAAGCGAATGATTAGCCTAAATTTTCTTCAAAGTGTAATCTGCGCATATTACATGAGTATAATCGATTACGGTATAATCGTTTGGTCACCCAATAACAATACCTTTGTGAATATGTTTCAAAATCAAATTCGCAGATTTCTAATATCATATTTCTACCCGTCATACAACAAAAAATGGTTCTCAAAAACGAAAAATTTCAGTAAAATTGATATTTTCAAATTGTATAAACAAATTGGATTGTAGACCATTATTGAGCAAAAAACTCTGCTTAAACTAAAATTTGTATTCAAATTCAAAAGAAGTAGTCTATTTAAAAATTGGTTCATAAGTAGCAGAGAACAAGAAAATCAATTAAATAGATTTAAGGTTCCACCAATTATCCCAACCATTATGTATAAAAACTCAATAAAATGGTACGGAATTTTTCTTTGGAATGACTACTATAAAAAGTTAAATAATGAATTAGTTTAACCCAAATGGGAAGAGCAAAAAACTATTAATGAAATATTTTCGGATACTTGTAAAGAAATTATAATAGAAGAAAGAAAATTTTTATTTATGTAGTTTTATGTAGTTTTGTAGTTAACAGAAATATATATGAAAATGACCTTGCTTGAATGTTAAATGGCACCTTATGTATTATGGAATGACACCAGTGTTATGTATTTAAAATCAGACTGGAAAGACTTAATGCAGATAACACTTTAATAAAATATACAATACAATACAATACGTCATCTATCTCAAATCGGGCTTTATTAATGTTCATTTACCTAAAACGTTTGATTTTGTGATCTCTGCTGACTCAGTTTTGTTTACGTGCACTTTGTTTTTGTGATTCCAAAGAGATTTTGAATATCCAAATCGCTTCCCACATTCCTTACATTCGTATGGTTTTGCACCAGAGTGCACGACATGATGACTTTTCAATTCATGCTTTGTAACAAAAGTCTTTTGGCATATAGAGCAGGCGTAACGTTTTTCACCCAAGTGCTGCAGTATATGTACTGTGAGATGATTGATTAATTTAAATCTCTTCCCACACAACTCGCATTTAAAGTTCCTTTCGTCAGAATGTTTCGCGGTCATGTGTCTACTCAAAGTATAGGACCGACTAAAACTTGCATAACATTTGTTGCAGATGTAAGGCTTTTCTTTTGTTTGAGTACGAAAATGGAAATAAAGACTCTGCAACGTTGAAAAACCAGACGAGCAGAATACGCAACTGTGACACACATGTTTATTTCCTGTAAACCACAAAATTTAATATTATATAGAATATTACCCTCAACCATATATCGCGCCGCTATATAAATATATACATGCTTACCGTTGTGAGTTCTTTGATGAGATTTTAATCTACTTGCGAATCGAAATCTGCAGGAACACATGCTGCATTTGTGTGGCTTTTCACCTGTATGAGACAGCAAGTGTGCCTTCATATCGGAATTTTGCGAAAACCGTTTCTTACAAAGTGGACATTGAAAAGGTTTTTCTCCTGTGTGAACTCGTGCATGAATAATAAGTTCTTGTCTGGATGAAAAGTGCTTTGCACACTGATTACATTCAAATGGTTTCAGTTTCTCATGAACTCTACGTCTGTGGTGTTTTAAATCAACTTGTCGAGAACAAGATTTGCTGCACACATCACACTTGAAAGGCTTTTGTTTCTCATGAACACTTCGTATGTGTTGATTTAAACTACTTTGCTGAGAAAAATATGTGCTGCAAATATCACACTTGTACGGTATTTCGCCGGTATGTATATTCATATGCTTTTTGTGGTCGGCTAAGCTTGCTGAAAGTTTCCCACACATTTCACATTTATGTGCATGTTTTGATAACATGATGTATCGACATAATTCTAGTCTAGTTTTAACTGTCAGTGGAAAATTTTATTTTTTCTATAAGTAAGATCGATCTTCTAACCGTACCTTTACTCTAACTACATAAAAGACTAGTGCAAACGTAAATCCCAAATTTAGTGCTTCTTCAACTATTGTCACTACCAGTACAAACGTTTATCAGACGATATTATACCTTTCAAACTCGACACTGCTTCAGCTTGTTCTGCTGCCTTGTGAACCGTTGCCTGCATAGTACTATAGAATTCCTCTGGTACATACAGAGAATGTAAAAGCTTTAATCCGGAGTGATAGGGCCCTAAACCTTTGTTGTAAATCTTATTGTTTCCTGTAGAAGTCTATTTATATTGATCTACGTGCAAGCACGTAGGTACCTCACAATAATATGCGTGACGGTGCTCGTAGTTTTGGAGTGAACGATAACCGTTTTGCATTACTGAATTTTTTTAATATGTGAATTTTGCTGCAGATTTTAGTCGTGATTAATAAATATTTATTTTAATAATTTAGCTAAATTCGTACCATTTTGTTTCTTTTGCGGTAAGTTGAAATTCAACTGTGGAATACGTGAAATACGTAATCTTACCTAAAAATGTATTCCGATCTTGACGTTAAAATAATTAACCTGATCTCTATTGTCTTAAACCCTTGTTGAGTTAAATATTTTGCGTATTACAACATTGTTGAATCCGAACCACTGATAGCCATTCAGTTATAATTGAAATTAAATCAAATTGAATTATTCCAATAATATTGTTTGCTATTTTGATTAAACTGTTTTATTACGGAGTCAATGTTGTTAATCTTTTACTAGACGACTAAATTTAGGTTGAGGAAGGGTTATGGTACTTCTAAAAGTATTCCAGTTTTACTCGCTGTAATGTTTTAGAAAACACTTTGGTTTGGTAGAAAAAGGTCCAGCCGATTGCTCCGATTTCGAAATTGCAGTACGTTGCGTGTAGTGTAATTCATATAGAAGAACACAAAAATAAAAATATTTTGAATCATTAGGCTTTAAATAAACGTCATATGTGGTTAAACCAAAGCTCTAAATAAACGTCGTATGTGGTTAAACCAAACACATTTTGTAAATTATTCATTTGTTTTAAGGCAGCGTTTGAAATAAGCATTGCAATTTGTTACATACACACATATAAACAAAATATATTTAGTTAAACCAAACTTTAGGTGGCTGCATATCTCAATTGCTACACATGATAACAGTGTTCACAAATTTGCCACTTGTGCTGAATTTGTGCAAATTACGGTCTTCATAAAAACATTGTTTACAAAATTAAATCTTTTGTTTTCCTGTTAAATTCATGAAACAAAATTGCTTGGACAAATTCTCGTACGTAATTTATGATCATAATTAGTGACAAAAAATGTTTTAAAGAGCTATATCTTCATAAAAATTTCTCCATCCAATGAACTTGTAAGCTCAAGTAACCTTATATTATGCAAGCTTAACATGTATTTTGGGTACTCTGCTTGTTCGCTAATCTGGTTTCTGTGTGCGTGTATACCGGGTAAATCCTGCCTTGAAATCACAGAAATGTCATTGTTAGTTCTTGGTCTACGTGACTGGCTGGCTTCTAAGAATTACAGGTTTATTTTAAAATAGGTATCAAACAACGACTTACATTTTTGTTGCATACCATGCTGTCGTGTATCCGTGAAGTCAAAAGTACCTGGAAAAATGGCAAATCACCAGTGTGTATGACACTGTGCACTGCTAGCCCAAATTTGATGACGAAGCTTTGTTTGCACTCAAAACAGTTAAAGAATTTTTCTCCCAAATGTCTCTGCACATGCTGTTGAAGGTAGTTTTTGAATTTGAATGTCTTCTCACACAGTTCACAGCAGTACTTTCTTTTGTCAGAGTGTTTCCCATTTATGTGTACATTCAGACCGTTTACTTGGTTAAAACGTTCTCCACAAATGTTGTAACTATATGGCTTTTCCTGTGTGTGACAACGAATGCGACGATCAAGGCTGGAATACCATGGGAACGTATCTCCGCAGAAAAGACATCTCCAGCCTTTGACTTTACTATTTGCGAATTAAAGATAAACAGCCTTGAGTTATTATCTAATAAAATATCCGGTTTTCAGGACTTTTTATATCCTTCTCAATTACCTTGGTGCGTTTGGTGGTGTGAGTGTAGGCTTGCTTTCTGGGTGAATTTCAGATTGCAGATGCTGCAGCTATACGGCTTTTCTCCTGGGTGCGTCATCATGTGTTGCTTCATGATGCTCAATCGTGCAAACGTTTTTGGACAAAGTGGACACTGAAACGGCTTTTCGCCTGTGTGGGTTCTCTCATGATCTTTTATATTTTGAGATGCTGGAAATGATTTTTCGCAGCTTCCACAGTTAAAAGGTTTTTCTTTTTCATGTGCCACGCGATTGTGCCGGGTTATGGTTAGCTTTTGGGTAAATGCTTTACTGCAAACTTCGCATTTGAATGGTCTTTCTCCTGTGGGAACCATTAAATGTTTATTGTAACTGCTTGACAAGATACGTTTTTCACAAACACTACAATTACGCACTTTTCTTGCTTCCTGGTCGCCGGCATTTTTAGCCTTTGTATTTGCTGCTGCAACAAACTCTGATGCACAGGTATATTTTGAAAGTGTTTCCGATCTGCACCTTACTAGACCGTAATATGTTTTTGCAGTAGCAAATTAGCTGAGTAATCTGTAAATGGTATAAATGCTTGTATCTCAAAATAGAAATTGCAAGACAAGAAACGTTCAAGGGGCCGTCTTGTTTTGGTGCTTAGTGTGCACTATTCCAAACAATAACACTGCAAATTTTAATATTGGAAAACACTATGATGGGGCTGTGGTTGGGTTCGTCCTTCACAGTTGACTATTGAAGTGAGTGAAGAAAATGGTTACGTCCGGGATACCGACCACGTAAACGGAAAGTTAGAGAGAATCAGGCTTTAAAACTCAGCAAGCTGCCTATATTAGTTCCCATCTAATTTTTCAAACATTTCCGCAAAAACATTGTATATACTGACTAAAGGGTGTATTGGAAACTCAAAAAACAGTTTGGTTTCATAGCTGAAACCTGTATACCGTGTGTGAATGAGAATGTATTAATGTGTATACCTATAATCCAATGAGAGTAACATAAATCCGATATTTTTATGCAAAACATTTTAAGACCAAATACATATCACTTTGTGCATTAGATGTTTTCGACTAAAATGCTTAGAAATATTCACAGAACAATTGCAAGAACTTTAAAAGGATTAACGCATTCTGCATACTTTGTAGCTTCGGCTACGAGAATTAGTGAATCATTTGTAAAGTACCTTTAAAATTGTGTATTTCAATAATCTACCGCGAAAAACGATCCCTTCAACGGTATATATTTTAGCCTGCAAAAACCTCACTGTGATCCACATTATTGTAGGTCTTTATATTCCTTACGCAGTGTATACCTGAGACCAGAAGCAGACAGATCATTTAACGATCCGTTCCTTGCAAGTCTTGTACTGAGGATTTACCATTATTAGCAGCATTAACACTGTTTTTAATTATTTGGTTACTACAATCCCTTATGCCCTAGTAGACTATTGCTACGGATCTAATATCATATTGGTCTGTGCTCGAATATTCAGTTTTGCAGTAAGCAAATTGAAAAACAAATTCAGCAGTCCAAGCAATCTATGCAAAAGTGCGTGAATGTAGGTTTTTCGCTAAATTTCCGATTACAAATGTTGCAGGCATGACGCCTTTCTCCAGAATGACGCATCATGTGTCCCTTCATGTTACTTAAACTTGAATCTTGGACAAAGTAAACATACAAACAGTTATTCACCTGTGTGGATTTTTTCACATTCATTTAGTTGCAAATGCGGTGCAAACGTATTTTGGCCGAAACTACAGTTAAAAGGTTTCACTTTTTAATGAACCGTGCGTCCATGCCTGTATAGATGATGATTGTATTTGAAATTCAAATTTTGAATGTTTTATTCCAATCTTTGCATTTATATTTTCTTTCTGCTGAGTGAATTTTTAAATGAGTTGATATATTACGTCCTGTAATAACTTTTTCACGGAAATTTCATTCACGCACTTTTGTACCAGTTGGCTTGCCAATTTTGTTGTTTGTTTAATCTAGCGCAACATCAAATTAGAGTTTGCAAATGAGGTTTTATCAAGTTTTTCGATAAGGTTTTTTTGTAGGTTTTATTGAGTAGTTTGGTAACATAATGTCTGGAAAATGTTACCAAAATGACTACTTGGTTGCCGAAGTTACGATGAGCGTTAGCATGCTTTTAAAACCAAACACTATTAAAAGTGGCAATTAAAAAAGTTTCGAAAATCTCATTAAGAAAATTATAGCTTTGTCAAATTGGCTACGATGGCTTCGACTTTTAGTTTTAAGTGCATCATTGCTTTTCGTATTTTACATAACAATGTACTTCATTACACCTATTTCTAACGTACTTTTACACTAATTTCAAAAATGCAAAGCTTCACTACGAGTCTTCTTGCTTGTTTACAATCGCTTGTATTTTAGTCTCACACAACAAAATTCTAATAATCCATCACCCAAGAAAAGTTTTTAGATACATCTATATATTCACATGGGGCTACGTGACTGGGTGCACAAAGCAATAACATGAGTGTTTTATCGTACGTGGGCAGATGACTTATTTTTACAAGCAGAGCCACAACAAGTCGTTAAGAGGTTGTTTTCTAAATTGTATCTTCTACACGTATTACTAGATTGCATCTGGCGTTTCGGGATTGCTAAACAAGGTACTGATCCGGGATCAGTGATCCCGAAAAGGAATCTTTCACAGCGACGACTTGATACCCTATTCAAGATTTTTCTGGTTTTTTCTTGGAGAACAATAGAGTTTCTTCAAAAATTGAAAACCGACGGAAGCAACCAATTGGCGTAGCAATAAGTACCCGACGCAGGACCCTGCTGATTGAAAATGCATTTATACGCACAGCAATTTCCCCACTCAAACACACACACAATTTATGCATTTTGAATCAGCAGGGTCCTGTGTCGGGTACTTATTGTTATGCTAATTAGTTGCTTCCGTCGGTTTTCAATTTTTCTGGGAACTCTATTGTTCTCCAAGAAAAAACCAGAAAAATCTTGAATAAGGTATCAAGTCGTCGCTGTGAAAGATTCCTTTTCGGGATCAGTACCTCACCACCTGCTTGAATATTTGTCACGTTCTTTTTGTATGCATATATATTTGCAAGTTGTTTTTGGTTTCCTATCACCACAGAATATGAACTAATTTAAAAGTATTGTGTCAAGAGATTAGTCGTTTTTTTCCATGCCTTCCGGTTCTAAGATATCCATTGGGGCTTAACTGCCTCTTGTAACCCTTACTTGCTTTAAATTCCCACACTGATAAAAATATTTTACTTGCAACAGTACCCATTTCAAGAATCAAGGAGGCAAAAGGATAGGATAGGAAAGGTAGGAAAATTTTTAATCTCCCTACACAAGAATCTGTTCTGTGAAGGGGTTTATATGCACGCATTGGATAAATATTTTTATTTAGTACCTTACATACCTGTAAACCTTAAGTGCTGAAAACGAAAACCAATTTATACGGCAAATCAAATCCGATTATATCGCACAAACAGAAAATTGTAGATCTTTTCTGCGGTAATGAAAATACAACACGCTAAGCATGATTATTATTGTGCTTAAGTCTTCGGTAGTACATCTGTACGTGTTTTAGTTTAGCACGAAGTAGTGAATGCATTGCAATCGCTTAAAAATAAGAGAGCTTAGGGTCCCGTTTTGTAACATCTTAAAGCGTGGATACGGATTAGAAATTTGAAAAGTAATTTTGGGCATATCAACGTTAATACTTACACGCAATATACGAATACATCAACTGTAAAAGCACTCAAAATACTTCAATAAGCACTAATAATTCAAAGTGCTCTGTTTTGTTATAACATCAAGTCAGTCTACAAGGGTATACCACTAGCACCACAACAAAGCGGTTCAATCCCTCAGCCCCTCTTGTATTGCAAGTTGTATTGAAGTCGCAACACGTACTTATGACATTTTAAAATTAAGATATGAATCCCTTATAAAAAAATTCAACTTTAGTAAAGTGTTGCCCTAGAATTAGGTTCAAGTTAAGTCGTTTATTATTTAGTGCTAAATTAATTAAAATGGAAAACAAAACTTCCGGGCAGACCAAAAAAAAGTTGCGTGAATGCAACGTATGTAGAAAACTAGTTTTAACAAACATATACAAGAGACATTTAAGAGTTCACACAGGAGAAAGACCATTCAAATGCAGGGATTGCAACAAAATATTTAATCGAAATGATCATTTAAGAAGGCATGAACGCACGGTTCACGACAAACAGAAGCCTTTTAACTGCAGCTTCTGTATGAAGAAATTTGCAACATCCCAAGACCTAAATTGTCATGTAAGAATCCACACAGGCGAAAAGCCGTTTCAATGCATACTTTGTCCAAACGGGTTTGCGCAGCTGAGTAGTATGAAGAAACACATGATGACGCACACAGGAGAAAAGCCGTATAGCTGCAACATCTGCAATCAGAAATTCACCCAAAAAGGCAGCTTACGCGCACACCTGCAAACGCACCAAGGTAATTGAGAAGGATATAAAAAGGCTTTAAAACGGGATATTCCATTAGATATTAATTAATGCTCTGGATTTTAATCTACAGGTAGTAGAATGAAAGCTTGGAGCTGTCTTTTCTGTGGACATATGTTGTCAAAGTATTTCGACCTTGATTGTCACATTCGTTCTCACACAAATGAAAAGCCGCACAGTTGCAACGCTTGTGGAGAATCTTTTAACCAAGTAAGCGGTCTGAATGCACACATTAATGGGAAACACTCTGACAAAAGAAAGTATTGCTGTGAACTGTGTGACAAGACATTCAAGTTCAAAAGGAACCTTCACGAGCATGTGCAGAGACATCTAGGAGAAATGGCCTTTAAGTGTTCTGAGTGCAAACAATGTTTCGTCAGTAAATCCGAGCTAGCAATGCATATTATCATACACAATGATGTAAAGCGGTACAACTGCGACGCTTGTGGGAAAGATTTTGGAAAATCGTCTTACCTGAAAGGCCATAAGAAAAATGTTCATAAATTATAAAGTTTTAGATGTAAAATTGTCGATGATGTATTTTATTTACAGTGTTTAAAATATTTAGCTCTGTTGTTTGTGAACTAGAGCTTTTGAGCTAGCCTTATGTATGACGTTGCAACTGCAAGAGTAATAGAAACAGCTAGTAATGCAAATGCAAAAGCATTATGCAAGTTGTCCCTAAATTATACAATAATTGGAATGTTTTGATATGTTTAAAGCATTGGGGGGATTCCTTCCTATATTTCGTACAAAACTACCTTAAAGAAAATATGTACTTATTTGATAAATTATTTGTAAATACATACACTTATTGGTAGAGAATGTAAAAGTGCAGCTATATTTATTTAACAGTTAGGAAAAAATCTTGGCTTTGTGGGAAGTTTTTCGAGTAAACTGCAAATTGCCTATATCAAATTTAACAGTCTAAATATTATTTTAATATTATTGAATTTTTTAATAAATATCCGTTCTGGGGTTTTTCTAATTTGTTTCCACCATTGTCGTATATATACTATGCAATATCATAAAAATATTCGTAAGGCCTTTTATTGTCAGATTCGGTGAAACAAAACTTGAAATGTGTTTTAAAATTCATATTTTTGACGTATAAGATTAGGTTTAGTTGCTTCAGTCTTTCACATTAGTAAAATGGCGAACTAACAATAAAGCAACCTTATTTCAATGAAGTACACTAGAGAGCTAAGTCATCTTAAATATATTGTTAACCAGACAAATAGATTTCACCCCAATCAGATTTCTCTAAAGCGCACATTACGCTAATCGTTTATTCATATAACCATTAATTCCTTTGTAGTAGTCAACTCTTGATGTATGCTCATTTCGTGCTTAGCGGCGAACATTCTTATAGTTTACTATCAACTGGCTTTGTATTAGAACAGCCAGTATAAAGTCGGTATGCCGTCAAATGGAATAATAACCAAAGTGACTAATTTTAAATTAGTCATTGTTTACCTCGAAAGCTTTCAAAAATCCATATTGTATAACTGCAAAGTACACATTGACTAAATTTATGTAGCAGTATTTTTCGCAAACTCCAGGTATGCATTTCATGTTTTTCCAAAACATGTTCGTTTTCTAGAAAATGTCTGTCTGAAATTATAACGAATGATAACATAACTCCAACTTTCTAATAATGTAAGGGTTTGTCAGGACACCCATAATATTAGTAACCTCGTACTTTGTGTCTTCGTATTTTGCTAAACGAAGAAGGTTAAGCAAAGAAGTCAATTTTTATAAGCTTTGATTAATGAAAAAGAAAGACAGGGAATGGGAGTAATAACAAAAATTCACTGGTTGGACGTATAAAATAACTTAAAGCGTCAACAACGAAGACACTCGTCATACATCATAGGAATTAAACACGATAATGATAGAATGTCTTAATATAATTATAAAAACACAAGGTGTTTAAATACAAGTTGCATCATTTAAGATATAATGATTTCGTTGAAGGACTAGTAAGTTCAATATCGATGCATGATATTGCAGTTTTCAAACCAGATTGGCTTTTTAATTATAAAGAAGTTTTGAACATAGCTTCTGACATTTCAATTAAGTGGGAAAGTATTATGCTTTGAACCGGACATGGAAATTATTTTGCGACTCGGCGACGGCGTCGCCAGGATTTTTAGCCAAAAATCCCGAGTTTTTTTGCAAACTCGGGATTTTTTCAATTTTAGGTACCATTTTTAACGATGAAAATGTTTACGTTTTTTCAAAACTCGGGATTTTAAAGAGTAAACTCGGGATTTTTAGGCTAAACTCGGGATTTTTAAGGCTAAACTCGAAATTTTAAAATGAAAACTCGGGATTTTTAAGGCTAAACTCGGGATTTTTAAGGGAAACTCGGGATTTTTAAGGGAAAACTCGGGATTTTTTGAAATTTGGGGTTTTTTTAGAAACTCGGGATTTTTTTTCGAAAACTCGGGTTTTTTTTAGAAACTCGGGTTGCCCGAGATTGCGTCGCCGACCTATTTAAAAGAATTTCCACGTCCGCTTTGAACTATTTATAGAATGAACGGATTCTCGGAACAAATTTCTTAGTTCGATAAGACATATATTTTTTCAAACTTATACAAGTTCTGATTTTTTAAATGTGACCCTATAACAATACAATGTTTTCTAGATGTTACAATTTAACAATATCACACAAACTTCAGTATAATGATTACCAAAATAACCAAAATAATTCAAATTTAGATGCAAATATACTGCACATAAAGCATTTTCATGTAGCCTCCACTAATTTTAAGTTTAGTCAATTTGAACCAAGGTTTAGTCAATCGGTCTCAGCAGTTAGTCAATGTGGTTGCCTAAGCATTAGTCAATCGGTTTCAAGGATTAGTCAATGTGGGGATTAGTCCATTTGACGTGGAATCATAAAGTCACGTAGGCTTTCGATTCATTTTAATAGAATGATTTAATGCTCGTTTATAGGTGTACTTTTCCATTTTGGAAAATCCAAAAACAGACATGAAACCCTAACAACGTACTTTTAAAACAGTGTAGGCGGCTTAGCAGCTTAGACTTTCTGTATATTTCTTATGAACTGATAAACAGTAGAAAATATATTTACTCAAAAGAGGCTGAAGAATGCTCTCAAATTTCAGGTACAACACATACGCTTCATTCAAAATTTAACTTATAATGTTTTCGAGGGAACGGCTCAATTCCCAGTTGTGCGTGAACGTTAAATAAGTCAATTCACACCCTCCGTCAATTCATATAATAAATTCTGATTTCAGTATTTGTTTTTATTGCAACTGCAAAAAGTTCCCTGAATTTATACAGTTGGTTGATATTTCACGTCAAAGTCTTGTAACAAATCATTTTGTTAAACGTGTTTAAGTCTAAAAAGCTTTTATTTTTTAAAATCCTGTTTCAAAAGAAAATACAATTTTAAACTCTTTCTGGGCTAACGAAAATACACGTTTAGCATACTAGAATTTCTAGTAGCATGTACGACAATAGAAATATGACAGCAATTGTGAAGAGTTAACATATTCTCTAGAACTTTTTTACTAACTCAATGTCTTATTTAAATAAGAACAATAAATTCAACGCCTTTGCCTACAAACGTGCTCCTGGTTGTAATATATTGTAGCATGAACTATGAGTAGTGATTATCGTTGCTACGACCCTTTCCGTTTGTAAACTTCAATCTAATTGCGTCTACAAAATATTCTTTCCATTTCGGAGAACCACAAGACATATTATTTATAAAGATTTTTAGTAAACCTTAAACTTGATCGTGTCAGAAACAGTCCCGGTTATTTTTTCAAACCACTTAATTCTCCATATTACATCTTTGCAACTTGCAGCACAACCTGCAACATTACACTATGAATTACTACATTTCTAAAAAGACGAATGGACAAAATAAACTGGTAGATGAAGTTATTCAATTATGAGACTCGACTGTGTACATGTTTACATGACTTTGTGTAGGCAAAATCTGATTAAATGCAGAATATGAGTATTTTCTTCATAGGATTTTCTTCTGTACCAGAACAAGAGAAAGAAACTAGTTTCAACGGCTTGTTCAGAAGTAAACGAGTGGTCTGGTTAGACACGATATCAGATGAGTTATTTCTATAGCCATTTAGTCAGACAAAAATATTCATCAATTCAAAACCGTCAGCGACAAGGGGAACAAGGTTATAAGACATATACAGACAATGGCAAAAAAGACGAAGCCAACAGAATGACTAATAATTTAGAATATTTGTATGAGTAAACACTTTTATAATGATATCACAATACTTACAATAGATTAGAGAAGTATTTAATCCGGCAATATATCTTCAAGATATTATCTTGTACGTTATTAAATATTACTTGTACCATACTGGATGGTAAAACTGTGTTCTGTGAATGTTTTAAATAAATTTAGAAAAAATAACATTTTAAGCACATTTTAATTTTTCATCACGTCATTTAGTCAGATTTAATAATAATTCGGCATTCATTTGACTTTTACTCCCACAAACCGTTTTCAGATTATGCAAAAGCGGAATGTAGCACTTGTTTAATTACAAGTAAAAAGAACAACATTTTTTAAATTATCTAATCAAAATTGAACACCAAAGTGTGGTTAAAAGTACTGTAAGTATAATATGTAATTTGTATAATGCTGAAAAATTACGATAATTTTCAGAAAGAAATACCAGTACGAATGCAAAAACTTCGAAAACACCTGTTCATGTACTATCCAAAATTGTGTAAAACCCACGTAGACATTTGAAATATGTTATAGGTTTAACTAAACACCATTCATACTTATACATACATTTCGTGAAAACCAAATAAACAAAACAAGGTACTTCTAAACAATGCATGTTTATTCATAAGCAAAGCTTTAGAGTGCGATAAAGTCAGATTATGGGCTTCACTATTTTTGTTTATTTCTTTGGAAATTTAGAAAAAACCACGCGAGGTGAAGGTTGAGAGGAAGAAGTTTCTTTGAAAGGGTGTTTTCGGTTTACAAGGTAAAAACACTCAGGAAACAAAGGTCTAAATACATGTAAACATGAAATGTGTAAGAAAACTTTCAAGTCCAAAGGGAATCTTTAGCGCCACATGCAGAGGCATTTGGGTGAACAGTTGTTCTGAGTGCAAACAGAGTTTTGGAAGTAAATGTGCTCTGACAAGGCATAGTGTTACACACACCGGATTAAAACCATTCAAGTGCAATGTTTGCGGGAAAGACTTTGCACTCTCGGGTGGTTTGAGGTGCCATATAAAGGCTGTTAATCAGTGAAACATAAAACATTTTTCTTTTAAAATATTATCTAAAAAGCACAAAACTCAAGACTGGTTCGAAGAATATCTCAATTGTTTGAAAACAGCACTTTGGAATTTTACGATATAAAAATTTAAGTTTCGTAAATCAACTTCAACATTGTATTTATAGAAATGATATACATAATGCTATTGATTAATAAACAAGGAAATGAAGAATTCACTCTGGTTTTTAATGGCGTCCTTTCAATTCATTTTAGTGAATAAATGTACTTACTTAGTTCCGTCAAACCAATGGACAAATCTTATCATATTCATAGAAGTCATTACAAAAGTAAATGTTCTTGTACATGGTTGCTAAAAAATGAGAGGGGACATCCATGATCTTCTTCAGCAATTTACGTTTTTGAAAGCTTCAAGTATTCCTAACACCATTAAAATTGCACTCACCCTGAAAATCGTGTTTGGCTCTAGTCAATTTTATTGATGAGCGTCGATTCTTTAACCCATAGGGATTTATAACAATGGGGCCTAGAATCGTATCTGTGCACCCGTTAAACTTTTCATAATAATTATTTGTGTCTGTATACTCCAGTCCCTAGTGTAACGATGCACTCAATGGAATATCCGCCTAAATTTCCTAAAAACGCTTCAATATTCGCTTGCGTAGCTATTATAGTTAAACCCTAAAAAGTGGTTTTCTGATAATTTTATGCATTTTTTTGTAAACAATTCGTAATGCAGATACCTACTTTGTGTTACCTGCTTTTTCTTTCAAGCATATTGGAGTAACACTTATCTAGGCCTGAACGGTTCCGTTTCTATATACTCTTTTTGTGTTTACATAAATAAATTAAGTGCCCAAATCCTTGCCACATTCATTATATTCGTATGATTTCATGCTAGAGGGCGCAAAATGATGATTAATTAACCCATGCTTAGCAAAAAAATCTTTTGGCAAAAAGAGCTTATGTAGATTTTCTGGACCAAGCAAACTCATGTGAATGATTTAATTTATGTGCTGATCAAATTGATGTTTTTTTTTATTTCGCAAATACCTTAGCTGAATTTAAAGCTGTTTGCATATCAAAATCTCAGTTTACTACTCGAAATGTTGCTGTGCATTTATATACCAACGAACACATTTATGTGAAATATTCAACGAGTTACAAAAGAGCTGCAAAAGCAAATTAGATTTAATAATGATAGTAGGTTAAAAACAAATAATATTAAAATCTGAATTTTTTTTACAATGTAATGTTTTTAAATGCAATCACTATGCCAACCATTCCTATAGCAAAAAACCATTTACAGGAGATTAAATATCCAAAAGACAAAAATCGTGATGACTGCTATAAAACAAAATCAGACAATGTTTGAATCACTTCTGATTCTTGCGTGGCTAAGCAATATTTTAAAACAGAAACGTGTCATTGATGAACAAGTCGCTGATGCCGTTTCAAGGTGTCCAGGCGTGCAAAATGTTTTCCGCATGCATTGCATTTGAATGGCTTTAAGCCGCTGTGTGTGGTCATGTGATTTGCCAGATTCCGTTTACCGACGAAACTCCTATTGCATACCGAGCAGGAAAAGAACTTTTCCCCCAAGTGTCTACGCATATGCTCCTGTAGATCAGACTTGTCATTGAAAGCCTTGTCACAGAGTTCACACTTGTTCATCTTTTTGTTGGTGTGTTTTCTTGTTACGTGCGCTTTCAGGTTGCCAGTAAGGCTAAAACTCTGCCCACAGTAGTTGCAACTATAAGGCTTTTCATTTGTATGAGAACGAATGTGCCAATCAAGCTGTTGATATCGCTGACACTTATGGCCACAGAAAAGGCAACTCCAATTCCTAACAATCATAACTGCAAGTTTAAAACGACAAGCGTTTATGATTAAGAATCAAAGTAAAATACATTTTAGGATTTTTGTTTTTTCTATTACCTTGGTGTGTTTGGCAGTTTTGGGTTAAGCTTGCTTTATCGCTGAACTTTCGATTGCAGATGTTACAGCTGTATGGTTTTTATCCGGTGTGTGACATCATGTGCGTCTTCATGACACCCTGCTGAGTAAACCTTTTTGGACAAAGTAAGCACTGAAACGGCTTTTCACCTGTGTGGATTCTTTCATGGCACTTTTGATGTTGAGATGTTGCAAATTGCTTGTCACAAAAGTTGCACTTAAATGGCTTCTGTTTTTCATGAACTGTGCGTTTATGACGCTTAAGATGGTTTGTCCCTTTAAATGCTTTGTTGCATAAATGGCATTTAAATGGTCTTTCTTCCGTGTAAACTTTTAAATGAGCCATGTAATTACCCGAGGTAATTACTTTTTGGCAATAACCACATTCACGCATTTTGGGTTTTGCCTGTTTGTCAGCTTTGTCTTCCATTTTACTTAACGCACCACCAAATCAAGCACAGATCACTTTACAATTTGGTCCTGAGCAAGACTATAGTACAGCATGCGTTTTCTAGAAAAGTCTAACTAATTAAATTTGTAACGGACGCATATGTGACTTCTTCAAAACACAAATTACAGAATAATGAGCCTTGAGCGTGAAAGGAAACAAAACCTTTCAGTTTTTAGTGCAAACTGTACCTCAATCGCCTCAGAATGATAGCAATAGAGAACAATTAGGAATATTCAAAATTGTAATGTTTCGACAGTTGATGGGTTGCCCGTATGCAAGTGATTATTAAAGCTTACAGACAGGAAGGTACTTATAAATTTACCCAAAATCATGTGCCTAGATATTAAATAAGGTACGGCAGGTTATCGTACTTGTACGCAAATGCGTTGCGTGTACATGCTCCTGTTAAACAACAGCACTTACATAGGTACTAGGAACTGCACAAAATGCGTTAATCCTTTTACAATTCCTGGAATGTTTCTATAGTTGAGCATTTTCATCGTGAAGCTGGTATGATTAGCGTTGTATGCTTAGAATTCTAAAACCTTTTTATGTAAATTGGACGGATTTATGTGTACCACGTACCACGGATTAGAAAAGGCGTTTAAATTGGTAAAAATAGGTTTTGTAAGTTTGCAAAGTGCAAAATACAAGTAATAATTACCAAACAGGATATAAGACACTTGCAACCAGATCAAAATGTGTAGCCAGAGAGTAATAATAAAAATATTATTTAGTGTCAATGAATTCCTCGAGAGATAAGTTACAACGCCAATGATTATATGTTAAATGCTGAAAGTTTGCTAAAATATTTTACCTTGTCATAAGATCCTCAATTACCTTGTATATAGCTTTAGGATGCCTGATCTCTTCCCCTTTTTCGCTACAACGGTCAACAGGTTATAGATTCGACAAACTGACATTAGAAGCGCGGATCGGATCAAAAATACTACCTAACTCATTGGGCCTGGTGTCATAGGTTGGTTTTTCAAACCTTGAAATATTTACCTTGAAGTTAATTTCTTGTTCACCTTCGGAACTTCTGATAGAATCTGAAATACAATGGTAATTTTAAGGTTTTTAAAAAGATGTTTTAGAAAAAAAACTAGAAATTGGCTGCTTCTGAAGCGATTCAGAAATTAAAGTTCAGAGATTAAAGTGCCTTGGCTTTCACGAAATGAAAAAACACACCTTTGCAGTGATATAATTTTAATCATTTAAAATATTTCAAATGCCTACGTGACTTTTTGCTTGTCTTGATATTACCAGGTAATCGGTGACTTCACACATATTTTTGTTTCTGAATTTCTCGTATAATGTAAGTAGCACAATAATCAGTGTTGGTTCAACGTATATCTCAATGTTTGGATGCGATTTCTTACGATATTTTACCAGAGCTGGGATAACGCGTTATTTTCAGTAGCGCGTTACTTGCGTTATCTCTACCGCTAATAACGAATAACGATAACGCAAAATAATTTTCGGAATAACGAATAACGGTAACAATAACGCAAAATAATTTTAGGAATAACGAATAACGGTATCGATAACGCAAAATAATTTTCGGAATAACGAATTGCGGTAGCGATAACGCAATGCGTTTTTTCACAGAATTTTGGTTGCATAATTTGATTTTCCTGTACTTTTGTTGCAAGAAAACCTCTTACAAATCTCAAAAATTGGGTAAATTTCTCTCGCTGGTACTAGTTCACTACAACTAAAGGTTGAAAATCATACAAATTTACAAGTAACGCATTGTATCGCGGTGCGTTTTGTCGTTACTCTGTAAAAAGTAACGCAAACGAGTAACGCGTTTTTTCTGAAAATAACGAATAACGGTAACGCGTAACGCAGGAGAATGTTCAAAATAACGAGTAGCGGAAGCGATAACGCAAAAGAAATTTCAAAGTAACGAGTAGCGGTAACGATAACGCAAATGAATTTTCAAAATAACGATTAACGGTAACGCATAACGCAAAATATGCGTTATCCCAGCTCTGTATTTTACCGTATCATTATATAATCCTTTTAGAATGCTGGCATTGAATAATGTATATGGAGAAGAGGTTTGCGTAATCCAACTGATAAACAAGAATTTTATCGGATTTACTACTTTTTTCTGTTTAATATAAATCATTCCATAATTGTAAGTGGCTTTTTTTAATTAGTTTTTTTTTCGCATAATTTACATTCCCACATACGCATAAAACACTGAATAGCCACAATTTGCGTGTTAACTGGTCGTCTGTCATGCCAACTGGTTTAAGATTATACAAAGTATTTTGCAGACAGAAACATATAACAGGATTATATTTTATATTCGACAGCGGAACTAAAGCATTCATAATGTATAGATATTTTTTACCGTTCATCTTTTATTTTACGAAACGCATATTGTTGAATACCTGAAGCTTATATGTAGTGGACTTGAGTTTGACCTGGTCATGCATTGTTAAGACATTATGCAAAAATAAATTAGAAAAATGTCCAAATATGTTTTAAGCACATTTTAATTTTTCAGATCTAACCAAAGTCACGACGAATTCAAAACGGCCAAAAGTGAACGAAACACGATTCCAAGTCCAGCTTTGAAAAAAAAACCAATTCAAAGTTCGCTTCCCGCGAATCAAATATATTTGGTCGTTTTAGCCGGTTTAATTTTTAAAGCTCTAGAAGCCGCTAGATTCTAGGTTTTTCATTATGCTCCAACCTTTTTTTTATTTGAAAATACTTGGAAGCATCGTATTTTCAAATGACAGAAAGTGGACTCAAGAAGTCATCTCAAAGGTGGACAAGTCAAAATTTGAAAAATTATTGCTAAATCATGCTTAGCATTACTTATATCAATGGGCATTTCTGAAGTGAATACCATAATACAGCATCACACACCACAATGTTCTCATATTTCCTAATGGACGTAAACATGTATCCAAGATTTGGTCAGTGTATTTTAATAAATTTTGAAATTATTTGTAAATTTGAATGGAACTAAATGTGATATCCAATATAAGCCAACGACCTTATATATTTTAAACAGGTCGGCATGTACACCATGTTTCATAGAGCCTGAAACATTCTCACTAATATATTTTGTTTTCTTATTGCTCATGGTTTTGCAGAGCAATATGACTATATTTTGGTAATCCCCAAAGTTAAACATGGACTTGGTAAACATGGAGAATCCAAGAATAATACTTATAAGAAATCCAGAAACAGCACAACCAGTACTGCAAAATTCCTGGTTACCTGGTAATATCAAGACGAGCAAAAAGTCACGTAAGCACTTGAAAAATTTTAATCCTTTAAAACAAATGTGTTTATTCATTTTGTGAGAGCCAAGAAACTGAACAAGGTACTTTTACAACAGGACATCTATATGCATATGCTTTGTAAACTTCATATGTAAAATTATCAAATGCGTGAAACAAAATCACCAACCGTCTATGTTTTGGCCCCTTAAAAACCCAGTCCTCTTCCCTACTATTTTATTTCTCAATATTTGCCAGATTGTACGCGCCAAGCCTTTCAACAATACTGGTCAGTCAACACTTGTTTCCCTGCAAATTAAAATCTAAACCAATAGCACTTTCATAATACAAGAACTATTAAATCAGAAATCAGATGGCTACTTCAATAACTTATACTATAGCACCCAATTGCTCCGAAACAATATTTGAGTTCACCTGTGGACTATTGTTCCAGCGTTGAAATACTTTAAATGGAAAGCCATACTAGCAAGCAGCCGGTTGTGAAGATGAGTGAATGCATACTATGTGGAAAACGAATTGCACCTAAATATTACACGACCAATTTGGTGATTCACACAGGAGAAAGACCATTTAACTGCAAACTTTGCAGGAGAACATTCAACCAAAAGCAACACCTAATGCCACACAAACGCGTGGTTCATAAAATTAGAAGCCTTTCAACTGAGGATTCTGCGACAAGCAATTTGCAACATCTCAAAATCTTAAGTATCACGAGAGAACCCACACAGGCGAAAAGCCGTTCCAATGTCAACTGTGTCCGAAAAGGTTTGCAAAATTGAGCCACATGAAGCGACACATGATGATGTTCACAGGAGAAAAGCCGTATAGCTGCAGCATCTGCAATCAGAAATTCACCCAAAAAGGAAGCCTACGCGTACACTACCAGGCGCAGCAAGATAATTAAAAGAAATATAAAAGTTTTTAAAACCAGATATTCTATTAGATACTAACTGAACGCTTTCGTATCATTAATGCGAAATTGGTGAAAACAAAGCTTGGAGCTGTCTTTTCTGTGGACGCATGTTTTTACAGTATTCCGACCTTGCTCATCACATACTATCTCACACAAAGGAAAAGCCGCATAGTTGCAACGTTTGTGGAGAGTGTTTTAGCCGAATATGCAATCTGAACGCACATATAAATGCTAAACACTAAAAAAAGAGAGTACTGCTGTGAACTGTGTGACAAGACATTCAAGTGCAAAAGGAACCTTCAACAGCATGTGCAGAGACATTTGGGAGAAAAGAGTTTTAAATGTTCTGAGTGCAAGCAAAGCTTCGTCAGTAAATCCGAGCTTGCAATGCATTTTGTCATACACACTGGTGTGAAGCGGTTCAACTGCTATTTTTGTGGGAAAGATATTGGACGATCATCTCACTTGAAATGCCATTTAAAAAATGTTCATAAATTATAGGGTTTTAAATAAAATATAGTAAAAAAGCTAAATCTTACACAACCAAATTGATGCTGTTCGTTTGTAAGTTTTCGTTCGTTCATTCTACAAATGATTAGCATATCCTAAATGCTTCAGAATAGCTCTGCAGTTCCACATTCAGAGACTTTTGGGAGAAAAGTCGTTTAGCTGTTTTAAGTATAAGCAGGGTTTTGTCAGTAAACAAGAACTAGCAAGCCACAGGTTTTCACAAATCAACACTAACAACCTTAAGAGTGCAACGTTTTTAAAAAGTATTTTACACTCTTGTGCAACCTAACCCGTTATCGTACGTACTTGGTACGACGAAATACACGCTGTACCCCAAAAGAACACTTGAAATGCGGTAAAGCCATTTCCCGTTGAACCATATTTTTTTATTCATTTCCTAGATATCTTCAAAGGCTATAAGTATCTTTGATTTAGGTTTTCAACGAAAACCTTAACCAGCCGCTTCCACAGATTCCTTGCAAGATTCTCTAAATAGAGCAGAGACTGTATGCATATTACTTTACCAATTCATTAGGCAACTTTAACTCAGCTGCTGTGCCTTATTGGATTGTGTTTTGGTTAATAAAACTTAAAGTATTTGGTTGTTATCTGAGCATATATACATGCTTCAGGTATATAACTTTGTCAGAGAAAAAATCTGTTTAATTTATTTCCAGACTTGTGTACAAAGGTAACAAAAGTTGAAGGCGTCCCAGAAAATTTGATCAGATTTCCAGGGTCGTCTATGGTGATGCCTACGTGACCACAAAAGCTAAAGTGGCCAATTGAAATAGTGACAGACGATCTTCCCAGTCCAAATATAGATACCCAATCCTTGAAAAATCATAACACGGTTTTTGTCAACACACACATAGTGTTCACTAATGCTTCTCAATGAACTAAGATAATAAAGCTTGTTATTTAAAACTTTTCTCTCCGTCTTTGCGCATATTTTTAATGGTAAAACTGTTAATGACATGGTTAAAACCTACAAAGTACAGAAGTAATAAGGACAGGCGGATGGGTTTTTATTGTTTTGTTACTACAGCAATAACTTCTAATCTTCTTTTTGGTAAACTAATTGGATTTATGTTCCAAGAATTGAATAAGTCATACAAGCTTTTAATGTTGCTTCAGCTCATGTAAAATCTCACGTACACCGGTATATCAGGCGTACAATACCAACGGGGTACGTGTGAAATTTTTTAAAATCATGTTGGCTTACACCGTGTTCCAAGAATTCATTCTTAAAGCCTTTAATAGATAATCCCTAATATTACTTGGCATATTTTTGAAATTTTCATCTTTGCTAACACAAAAACTTGATTGTAATATGAGTGTATTACGTAAGTAAACTTACGGCAGTTAATGCTGATATACATTTATTGATTTAACAGAATATTTTTATGATGTAATTACTTAGAGTTTACATTATACCTTACATTTATTTAATCAGAAAAACAATAATCAACTGAAATACTAGAGCCTTATGCTATTGTTTGTTGTGTCCAAACAATTAACTGTATAAACGTTTCATGACATTTTCGATTTGTGTATTACTCTCAAAATATTTGAAGATTTTATTTTTCTTTGTACAAGCTAAGGGGTTCTATTCGAGCATTTGTGTATATTTAATCCATTTCAGGCATTGGTATTGCAGATAGTCCTGCAAAGTACACAAAATAGGCATATAATAACTTTAGCATTGATGAACAAAAATCGTTTAAGTAGATTTGTAGGATTATAATAAACCAGGTCACAGGTCTCGGAAAGAATATACAGGTACATTGAAACAAATGTACATATTATTCTACCTCTATCCTTCTGAAAGTTATTGCCACAAACATTTCTGTTCAGCAAGTAGATTGACGCGTTTTTATTTTCAAACCTCGTACGTTTGACTACAAGCATACATCAACACACTAATTGCTTTATAAGAGGAGAAGAGAGAAGTGAGAAGATTTTAGCATTTGTTTCGCAGCTAAATATTCAGTTGTGCATGTTGTAATTCTGCAAGAAAGCTTTATTGCCAAATGATAAACGGGTTTGAACAGTTCGTTGAAATCATGATTTAAAATTTTAGTTAAGGCAGTTGAAATTTTAATTGTGTTGCATTGTTGTAGCATCATAAATTGTTTGACATGAACTGTGAATATAAATGGTATTAATTTTCTGTGGTTTGTTTTACAAAAAAAGTATTTCTTAAACTTTTGACGCGTTTTGGTAAGTCTTGAATCGAACTAAAAGAAAATTAAGTAAACAGGCTAAAGTTCAGTTAGTGTGAATGCTTTAACACATCCTGTTACACCACTTGAACATATTCCTTGGTTTTGATTTCATTCAGAACTGAGTAGGCTGGTATCTAAGTACTAACTCCATCACTAAAGTGTCAGCAAAAACATCTCTTGCAAGTTCATTGTAAAAAATACTTGCACCATGTCCGCAGAATGCTTTGAAACAAACCATTTGTTAACATGTAAAACTTGTAGAAAAGTTTTTAAAAAGTTAGAGGCACATCAAATACATTTGAGAGTGCATACTGGAGAGAGACCAAATCAGTGCAAACTGTGCGACAAGTCGTTTGCCACAATTGGAAGTTTATTAACACATACACGTACAGTGCACAAAAGGAGAAAAGATTTTAGCTGTATCTTTTGCAATAAGACATTTTCAATAAAACCAAATCTAGAAGCACATATGCTTACCCACATAGGCGAAAAACCGCACTACTGTCCTCTCTGTAAGAAAGACTTTACTCAGATTTCGACAATGAAAACTCATTTGTTCCGTCACACCGGAGAAAAATCATATTCCTGTTACATTTGTAGTAGAAATTTTTTATACCAGTCAGAAATGAACCACCACATGAGAATCCACAAAGGTATGTGTGTCTCAATACTTTGCCTGCAAAATGAGCTTTAATCAATAATCACTAACGTTCTGACTTATTTACAGGAAACAGTTACAAAAATTTTAGTTGCGTGTTTTGTGAGCGCCGGTTCCTACGAATGCAATCTCTTTACTTTCACACAAATATGCACACAAATGAAAAACCTTACAACTGTAGCTCATGCAATAAGTGCTTCTCACATCCATCCAACTTGAAAAATCACGCAGTTGTGCATTTAGAAGAAAGAACAATAAATTGCCAGTTTTGTCACAAGACGTTTAAACGAAAAAGTAGTTTCGTGAGACATGTACAAGTACACCTGGGCGAGAAACCGTACACCTGCAATTACTGCAAGACTGGATTCTACGACAAAGGTGACCTAGTGAGACACAGTGTCAAGCACACGGGCAAGAAACCTTTTGAATGTAGAATTTGCCATGCAAGCTTTGCGCACTCATCAACTCGTTTGAGTCATCAGAAAGCAAAACATCAGCAGAAATAATGGCACAATATAGAATTGTGCAACGTTACAAGTTAAAAACTTTCGAACTAAATGTTCCTTAACTTTTCTACTCTTCTAGCATTAAAAACATTAGCCATATTTTAAATACAAATTAATATCAATATATTGTATAAAATTCTAAGTTGTAATACTACTATAATAATTACTTTCAAAGGTTAAAAATTACCTTCTTCCAAAAATGATTGTTTTTGGATTATCGTACAAATTAAGTTGTGTAATACTAGCAACAGCGTGCTTGACCAACTCAACTTGAAAACTACCTGAAAAGTATTTTTCATTTTGTTAGAGCAGTTTAAATAAAGAAGTGTACATCGGGCAAAACTTTCAATAGATAAAATGTTTCTGTCTGATGGTATATTTCTCTTTAAGATATTTTTAAATTACAACCAAATCTTAAGAGATGTTAAATAAAGTGGTACTAATACAATCAATGTACACGGTTAAAGTTATAGTGAATTATTTTTAAAAGTATGTAATTCTATTACTACTTACTTATATTTCTATTAATGAGGTAGTTTTTTTTAAATAAAATCATAATCGTTATAATATTTAAACTTTAATGTGCGCGTAGAGTTTCATAAACTAAAGTTTATATTACCAGTGCCGTTGCTTTAGCATCAAGCCTTCACTCTCAAATTTTTACGAACTTACAAGAAAAACCTTACAGCTGTGTTAACAACCTGAAACAAGTTAGTACGCATCGTAACTTGAATATTCAGATAAAAGGCGTGAGTTTGAACAATCGAACCATTCCATGCGTCCGGTATGGAAGGATGTTTAAAACCAGTTTAAGTATGCAGCAGCAGTTTATGACACACTTGGGTAAAAATCTATTCATGAAATAGGATTTCTGACTGAACGATCATTATCTGCTGCACTCAAAGGAATTGCCGCTTAAAAACAATTGTAAAATATTTTTAATATGCAACCCTAGGTGTCTTAGTTCATATGAAAAACTCAAACTGAAAACATGGGAAATATATGATGGAGACAATATATGAAAACGTTGTATATAAATATGTAATATTTTTGGCTTTCCAGAGCACTTCTCAATGTACATGCAATTAAATTTTTCTCTTTTTGCATAATAATAATTTTCTGTCATGTTATGTTTCTCGTAATACCGATTTAAAAAATACATTTTGATTAACTTTTTAGATATATTTTAAAAACTTATTGTGTCCAACCATAGGTTTTTAAGCAAACGAATATGTGGAAAAAGGGAAATTTGCTTAGCATCGAAGTACTGGCAAAATAACTAAAAGGCATTTAAATTGAAAACTGGGGTTTCTGTTCCGCAGTAAATTTTACACAAGTAATTAGGTAATGAATTGTACTTGATATTACTTGCGTATTTAGAATCTCCGGTACAGCTATACAAAAAAAGAACCTAGGAAAATCCAACACCAGAAAGTAAATTGCCGCTAATATTGCTTTGCAGATCGGACCGTTTGAACATCCCATAGGCTATGAGTATGGCCCTAAAACTCCTAAAACTACTTCAATATTTGCTTGCTTGATAATTATACTTAAACCTTACATCAAAAAATTATTTTCCGACAAATTTTATGTATTTACTTGCAAAAAGTTTGTCATGTACCATGTAGGTACCTATCATGTGTTATCTCCATTTTGTTAACCATGTATGAATACAATGTAATTAGTTTTCCACAAACACCACATTCACGTTTTGTGGCCCCTACGTGTTTGCCAGCTTTGTTTTTCATGTTACTTAACGTATCACCAAACCAAGCACAAATCAATTTGAAATTTGGTCCTGAGCGACACTTTAGTGAAGTCTAGTAAGCCTTGAGCCTGAGAGAAAGCAAGAACTCTTTCAGTGCTAGATTCAAACTTTGCCTCAATCGACTCCAAATTATGGCAACAGAGACCAATGTGAAACATTCAAAGTTTTAGTGCTTCAAGGGTTCATGAATTCCCTGTAGGCAAGTGATTATTGAAACTTACAGGCAGAAAGGTACTTCTACATTTGATCACTAATCCTAATTCATGCGCATAGATATTAAGTCAGGTACGTCACGTTACTCTCTTTGTACAAAAATACAATGCATTTACATTTTTCTACTCAACAACAGCACTTACGTGAGTACTAGGACCTACACAAATACGTTAATCCTTTCGGAATTCGTGGAATGTATTTTTAACTTGAGCATGTCTGTCATTAACCTTGGTATACTTAACGTTGTATATTTAAAGTCCAAAAACCTTTTTGATTTGGACAGGTAGGATTTATGTTTATGATTTATGTTAATTAGAAAAGGCGTTTAAGGTTATATTTATACAGGTTTTGTAAGTCTACAAATTGCAAAATAGAAATAACTTTAACAAACAGGTTATAAGAATCTTGCGACCATTATTGAGACCAATATGCGTAGCAAGAATGAAAGTGATGATATTTTGCTAACATATTTGCCTTTGTCATGAAATCATGCATTGGTTGAATCAGAATCTTAGAAAGCAGATTGCAGAAAAATTACTTTAACTATTGTTCCTTATGTTATAGATGGGTTATTAAAATTTTGAAGTTTTCATCTTACAGTTAACTTTTTTTGTTCACCTTCTAATAATTTTTGAAAATGATGTTTTTAAAGTGTTATCAAAAACATTTAAATACTCTAGAAATTTGCAGCTTCTAAGCCGACGAAAAAATCAATATTGCTGTAATGGCCAATGGGTTATGAATCTTGGTTGACCTAATAATACTAAACCTAACCAAAGCTTTACGACAACGCAGCTAAATACCATAAGTTGTAGGATTTTTTCCCGAATGCATTATATTTTACTGCTTCTTACTAAACTAATGCATTTGAACAGATAATTTTTATGGAAGGCACAAAACGTGTTAATCTCTCACAGTTCCTGGAATATGTTTTGTAGAGCATTTCAATTTTAAATATGTATGTTCATGTGGTTTATTCCCATTGTTGCAGCAAAGCTGACACGTACGCTCATATGGAGGTACCACACTCTGTTTTGGTACGTCTTTGCACAAACCGTACAACACATTAAATAAATAGTAGAAAATTAATCCTTTTAAAATATTCCAAAGGCCTACGTGACTTTTTCCCTGTCTTTCTAATGCAGATGTTTGTAAAGTTGTTTCTTGATTTTGCCTTATACGTTAAAATTGAGCATTTTTGTAGAGACTAATAGAACAACAGAAATGCAAATAATACTGGTATATAAGAACTTAACAATATGTAATAAATAATGAACAAATTGCTTTGTAAACCATTAAGGAAGTAGCATCGCTGCTGCTTATTTCGTGAATCATACCGCGTATTTCTTTTTGCCAACGCATTTCAGAAAATTTTTTCACTTACGTTCAATTTTACATACTGAGCAAAATTCCGTCATGCATTCATTCACCTCCTAACTCAATTATGTGAACACACGAAACATCGCAGGGTTCACTCAAAAATCAATTGTACTATGCATGTACATATAATTAGAAAGATAGTCTAAAGCTAGCTTCGTTTATGACTGCCAATCATCATCAGTCTAGTACCAGGGGGTGAAATTTCACCCCCTCTGTGTATTTTGGGGGGTGAAATTTCACCCCCTGGTACTAGACTGATCATTCTTTCCTTATTCAATACTTAATAAATCTTTTATCGTCAAGCATTATGGCTATAGTTGAAACGGTTTTGTAGATATTGGCTTCAGTTTCTAGAAGGCTACTTTACATTTGGATAAAAATATTACTTATACGCGCAAAATACATATCGCAAAAAGTCAGCGTTCTAATTAATAAAAAATATGAACGTCTAAATGCAACAAGGCGCCCCACATACTGCAGAATGCAAAAATATGCTGTACTGAGAATGTTATGTAATAAATAATGAAGATGTCGATAATAAAATGCAGTCAAAGTGACAGCAGGCATGGTGGTGGGTTTTATTACTGGGCTGGGCAACCCATTTTTACCCGTTTTTACCCATGCCCACTTAGCAAAAATTTATGTGGGTTTTATTGGGTAGGTGGGTATTACCCTTTTTACCCATTAAAACCCACTGGGTAAAATAAAAATAAAAAACTGGGGTAAGCCGATACACACATTTATATGGCAGATCTGTAAGCAATATTATTCTTAAATATAGGGGATTCTTTTAAGCTATGCAGTAGCACGCCTATAACATGTGTTGGCGTGACAGCGCCTGCGGAATATAGCACCTAGTGGTTGCTTTGCTACGCCTAGCAAGCGTTGTTGCGTCGACGGCGTGCTACTGCATAGCTTAAAAGAATCCCCTGTAAATAACAGAAACCAAGCAATCAAACCAAAACACAATGTGTTTGTCAATACACTATACTCTCTTACATCAATCTATTTACTAGACTAAACAAACGCACACGTTAGCATTCAGGGTTTGTGAAGTTATTCTTGGCATTCCATTCTGGCGTGCAGGCTGAATTTCTTGGGCTTATCAATCATATGAACTTGCGGAAGACAAGAGACGGACAACGAATTTTGCAACTTTGCGGAGGACAAGGGACAGAGATTTTTGTACAACTCACTACCAAAAACCTTCATACAGTATGGACATAGCGAAATCTTAGGTAGGTGGTCAAGATACAGCTCGGAAGCAGAATTGATTGGGTTTATCAAACGCTTGCCGTAAAAATGAGGTTTGAGCTGTGCGTGCCAGTTACACTTATCATGGCCGTGTCACAATCACCCCACCTGAAAGATCTGTGTCGAGACGCAAGTCAGTGCCAGATCTAGTAGAGTGCTGGTAGGAGTTTTCGGAGGAGAACATTCTTGCTGTGGATTGTGTAATGGTGTTCAAGACTGTTTGGAGAAATTCAAATGGGAAACCACGATGCAAGCAAGTTACAGGTACCGTAATGGTTAGGTGGTTGGAAATTGGAAACGCCAAGCTTATCAGAATAAAGCTGCTGTGATCAACATCTGGATGGCACACTTACCATGTTACTATCTTAACTTGACGCTGTCCTTGCTGATTCAAGGCTTAGCTACACAATACGCGGCTAGCTTTGGTTGAATGTGAGATTTTTCAATGGTCTTATAATGTTACATGTATTTAAATAGGGAACCCGTTTTTACCCAATAAAACCCGAAAAAACCCAATATTCCCCATAAAAACACGTTTTTGCCCAGCCCATGGGTTTTTATAAAAAACCCGCGGGTACCACCATGCCTGAGTGACACTATATTGTAGTAGGTTGAATATAATTTTTAAAGTTATATAATACAAAATCAAGTACATAGGATGGTGAAATTAACAACGTTGTTTCTTATGTTCCGTTGCAACACGAAAACTCAAGGAAATTCATACCATGCGACTTAATAGAACTACATTAAAATAAATCCATTTTTAAACAAATATCTAACCAATTTACTTCATTCAAAAATAGCATAATTGTGCTTCAGTTTGACTACTTATATGCATAATACTCAAAAACTTAAATTAACAAAACGAGTAAAACTAAACAACAAATATTTCTGAATGATTTAAAATACAAAATATACAAAGCTTTAAGCGATTTCAAAACACTAAATTGGCAACTTGTCGTTCATAAGTTGTTGTAGCTAGAACTATTTAAGTCGACGCATTAGGTTTACGTTTAATGAACGGTTTTTATGTGTCTGTTAAGAATATCTTTGCGACCAAACTTCTTTCCACAAAAGTTGCAACAAAACGGCTTATAGCCGGAATGTATTGTAATATGTCTTGTCAGCTCCCATTTTGTAACAAATGCCTTAGCGCATTCTGTACACTTGTAAGGTTTTTCTCCTAAATGAGTTTTTACGTGTTTTTGGAAATTCTGCATGGTTTTGTATAAGCTATCACAACTGTACTTTTTTTATCTGAGTGCTTTCGAGTGTCGTGCAATCTCAAGTTAGTCGCCTGGCTGAATGCATCTTCACATTTGCTGAAGTTGTACATTTTTTCGTTTGTATGGGTCCGAATATGTTTGTATAACTCTGATGATCTAAGAAACGTTGAGTTGCAGAAGACGCAGCAATAAGGCCAAATACTAAAATTGCCTTCAACTAAGATTACAAAATAATTAATAATTCATCAAACAGAGTATATTTAAAAATATGATAGAAAACACGTTTTAGTATTTAGCTAACGTGCTTTGGTGAATCTTTCGATGAGATACTAAATTGCTCAGTCTACTAAAACATTGATGACAACTCCCACATTTGTAAGGGTTTTCTCCGGCGTGAAGTTGCAGATGTCGGTGCATGGTTGTTAAATGAGCAAAGGAGTTGTCACAAAGTGGACATTTAAATGGTTTCTTTTCTGTGTGGGTTTTGCCATGGCGTTCTAGACACATCCTTCTGACAAACTGTTTTGCGCAGGACTCACTTTTGAAAGGTTTATGAATCTCGTGAACAGTACGTCTGTGCTGATTCAAACTGCTAACTTGTTGCAAACTGTGCACTGATAGGGTCTTTCACCTGAATGGACGCGCATATGTGTTTTTAGTTTACTTAAACTTGGTAAAGATTTTCTGCAAACTTGACGCACTAAATAAGCGAATAACCATTCTCGCTTTGCATTACGTGTAAAATTCGTAAATTGTACTGGAAGCAAATTACCCACTTTGTTTGTGAAATGCACAGTTTGTACAATGGAAGGTTAATGTAGAAAAATGGTCAAATGTTTTTCACACAGGCGAAACTGCCAGTGAGTGTAAATAAAACGCAATAACAAATAGTCAGTCACATTCTTACTTGTCTGACATAGGAACTGATGAGTTGTTAACTTTCAAATATACAATTACAAGTAACTAAATTATTGAAATCCACCTTGTGTTTCCTTTTTAGTTGAATTAGTTTGCAGACTTTGGAAAGCTTCGCTTTAGATCTAGGATACGTCTAACCTGTTTGCCTGAGATGCTTTGCTGCTGAGTGAACTCTAGCAGGTGGCAGATAAAATGAATTTTCATGCACAATGCACAAGTACTCACGTACATTCTGCACAAATATTATGCGGCATCATTTCATGGTTCTTATTGCAATACACGAACCTAAAAATTTTTAGGTACAAACCGAGAAAGTTTGAACTGTATAAGTATAATCCGTTTTCTCAGAAGTCAACAAAGCCTTTGTTGCGAGTATATTACACATTATGCGTACAAATTATTCAAAAGTCAATTATCAGAATTTTAGGAAAAGTTACAACCGTTGTTAAAAATAACTTTGGTTTGCTATGGAATTGAGAGAAATCAGATGAACGTTTTATTATCGATATTGTATACACTACTAACATCGTGGAATAATAGCGTGGAATTTAACCAAATTATCAAATTAACCTTAATTATTTCACATGAGCCACATCATGATAACGGACAATCACTAGCGTGGTTATGTTATGATATTGAATTCGGTTCATCTTTTAGTACTAAATACATAATTTACTCTATAAAGTATCAACGACTCAGTAAAAATACTTCATATATGTAGGTAATATGCGTCATGAGTAAGTAAGATGTAATACCCTATTGTAACACCGTCAAATTCACACAATAAAGTAATTTCATCTATGTTTCAATACTTCTTTCTGGTTTAGTATTACACTCATACAGAATACTTAGTTGGCTATATTATATTACACATGATGGAATACGTGATCAACAAATTAACTTAAATGCTTTAATTCTGCGGCTGATAATAAGTTATTTATGCCTATATTTACGTTAATACTTGAGCTAATCTTAAAGGTTTTTTAATATATAATTTAATTCAAATGGTTATTATGCGTTCATGCGGAGTATATAAGGAATCTAATTTTAGAAGCAAATAACATTTAATAACAGTGAAAAACTATAAAATGCGATAATATTCTTAAACTTTAAACCATTTTTTATAATTCTGGGTAAAATTCTGCCGGTTGAGGTGGTAAGTGAGGCGGGAGGTAACTAATGAGGTGTAAGAGCTATATGCTGTACTGAATTCTTTATATTTCAAAATTATTTAGTGTTACCTAAGCTTAAACATCCAATCTCTTGTTTAAAACCACAGACAATTGACGATATTTTTAGAAAGTTTGAAATGGATTAAAATAAAAAAATCCATAAGCTGTAGAAATGGATTTGGAGACACTGGAAATTTAAGGTACATACAAAAGTATTAAACTATAACTTTGATAAAGTTCATTGGTTAGCAATAATAAAAATTCCGAGAACTGTACAAAAAGAGGATTGATAGTTTGTTTAAAGCCTTTCAAAAACCCATTCTGAGAAAAAGGGTTTAAATCCACATGAGCTTGCACATGTAGCATATTTTGCAACAAGCATACCCAAAGTGTTTCTGTTGAAAAAATAACAATTTAAACGGCAAGTTCATTCCTTAGTGCACACATCCGATTGGGTGAAACAAAACGAAAATGACAATCAATTATGGTATTGAAAATATAGCTTGCTAAACATAAAGTTTAGTGCGTTTAACCTGAAAGGCCCAAGCACCCAAATATTTCACGGGTCTGTTTCAGGAGAGTAAAACGAATATCAAATATATATATATATACTTTTACAGGAAACAATAAAAACGCACATCAAGCAAAGTGCAATCTAATAACCTGTTAGCACGTCTTAAGGAGTCTGAGTAAAAAGTCACATATGCCTTCTCAGTATTTTAAAAGTCAACCCTAATACCAGTTTGTAAGTGTATTATTAAAATTCGTAAAAGGTAAAAAATAGGACCAGGTACTTTTTTAACAAGCATACGGTGCAAGCATATCTATAAATAAAAGAGTTTACAACCCAAGATTCTCGAATCACGAGATTTTACCTTTTCTGTATATTTCTGAAGAACTGATAAATAGTGTGCCAAAGGACGGTCACAAAAAAACTGAAGCTGGTTTGCGTTAGTTGAACAAATACTAAATTTGATATTTTGGATTGTACTAGTTTTTTATTTAGTTAAACTAAAGTCACTTTTAAGAGATTTATACTACTTACAAGAAAAATTAATTTTCCAATTGACAATTCTAGATACATCATGTCATCAAAACATGCACATAAATGTGAAATATGTGGTAAAATTTCCACAAGCTTATCCGACCACAAAAAGCATATAAATATACATACCGGCGAAAAACCGTACAAGTGTGACTTATGCAACAAAGAGTTCTCTCAAAAAAGAAATTTAACACAGCACAGACGAAGAGTTCATGAGAAACTGAAACCTTTTGAATGTGATCAATGTGCAAAGCAATTTTCAACTAGACAAGAACTTATCCATCATACACGAGTTCACACAGGAGAAAAACCTTTTCAGTGTCCACTTTGTAAGAAACGGTTTTCGCAAAATTCCGATATGAAGAAACATTTGCTGTCTCATACAGGTGAAAAGCCACACAAATGTAGTACGTGTTCTTGCAGATTTCGAAGCGCAAGTAAATTAAAATCCCATGAAAAAACTCACAACGGTAAGCAGGGATATACTGATAAAGCGGCTTGACATTTCGCATATATATATCTAATATTGATATTTCGTGGTTCACGGAATATAAAGATGTGAGTCGCAGTTGCGTTTTTTGTTTCTCTGGATTCTCAACGTTGCAACGTCTCCATTGCCACCTACGTAGTCACACAAAAGAGAAGCCTCACGCCTGTAGCAAATGTAATGCAAGTTTTAGTCAGTATAGTATTCTGAGTAGACACATGACCGCAAAGCATTCAGACGAAATAAAATGCGAGTTGTGTGGGAAGAGATTTAAATCAATCATCGGTCTCACAGAACACATACAACAGCACTTGGGTGAAAAAGCTTATGCCTGCTCTACATGCCAGAAAACTTTTCTTACAAAGCAAGTGCTGAATAATCACCAAGTCGTGCACTCCGGTTTAAAACCGTACAAATGTAATGATTGTGGGAAGCAGTTTGGATATTCACATTCTCTTTGCGCACACAAAAAGAGGGTGCACGCAAACGGAACTGACTCATCAGTGAAAACTAAAAGCAATAAATCACATTTTGATGTAAATAAGCAAGTATAAAATCAATTTTTTAAATGTCGACATTTAGTTTTATATTAGAGCATTCTTTCTGTTATATGTAATGTTTTGGTGACGACCTTGTTATATATTTACTCTTAAAGGGAAGTTGTCTGATACAAAAGTATCTACCTTTATAATAAATTCTTGGTAATTGTTTAAATATCCAACATTCTGAAGCAAAGATTTCTGATACCTTTGTTAGATATCATTGTGAGGTGTAATTCTTCGGATTTTTTTTTGCAATAATTTCTTATAAAGTTTCCTAAATTTGCAATTTAGGTTATTATTATGATGTGCATGATTTGAATAAAATTTTTGTGTTTTAATAGTAAAGCAAAAATAATTTCGAAACCTAACATATTTTTCAAACACATTTCAAGTGGTTCGTGGAAATGTTTAGGGTCAGATTATTATTGTTTAGGGTAACAAGAGAAATTGGAACAGGAAAAAAGAATCAAGTTTGCTCCTACTCTTTTTGATGGAATTTCCGATTACAACATAGGGTTATCTTGAAATTGCCTTTTATTTAATGCCGACGGAAAACCACTTTAGTAGTGAACACTGCTACGTACCCGAATGCTTGCAAAACACGAGACTTGTTGTTTACGAAAAGTGTAATTTATCTGTTTACCAGTTTTAGCAATTGAAATGTTCCAAGAACACAACACTTTTAAGACGTGCGCACCACTTGCAGTTCAATAACAAGTTCATAGCCACACATTACATAACCCAACCGTGGATGTGCATGGTTCATAAACAAAATCTATTTAATCTCAAAAGCGTTATATAGTATTGCTTCGTATTCATAAACCTGTTTATATGGAATAATACAACGTTTGTTAAACTATATGAGCCTGCTCCAGTGATAACAACATGGACCAGTTATTTCTGTGCTCTTTTCCACTTTGGATCTAATCAACATGCAAGCTGAACGTGATCACTGTTTGCTGAAACTTAATTTTTCCTCTAAGCGCAGATTGCTCTGGTGTGAGTGATGCTGTTGTGTGTCTATGAATAATGAGTACTATAAAAATTGAAAAAATGCAGCTGGAAAAACACTGCTCAGCTTTGTTCAACTGATGTTTTGATCGTTTACACGTTCTTGATATAACCTTTTCACGACAAAAAAACTCAATAATTGCATTTGGCATATTAGTGCATATAATATTTAGTGCACGTAACTAGCACTTCTGACTTCTTAATATAGCAGTAACATTGGAAAGAATGAATGAATGGAAAGTTTTTCAATACTCTGTCCAAAGCAGTTGCCACAAATATCCCATTATGCTTGACGAAAGGAACAATCAGTATAATATACGAATAAATATAAAAATTAATACAACGAAGCCCAGTTTTGTTTTTATGCAGAATATGCATGCACCAAAGAGTCATAAACTTGCACACCAAAATGAATCAGTGCTGGTTAATTTGTGTGAAGTCGTCGAACAAATTTACGAATTTCAAAATATCTGATACTTTGCAATACAAAGAGGCGTAAAAAGTCACGTGGATATTTGAAATATTTTAAAGGATTAACTGAATCACTAAACTGATTCTATTTATGCATTTCGTGAAAGTCAAAAACCGAACCAGGTACTTTACAACAGTGCATGGGTATTCATTCATATACAAAACACTTGAAATCATGAAAACTACCCAACGCAGGAAATTCGCGCCCGCTTCCTGCCTTTTCTTGAACTCAAAAAATAGATCCAAATAAAAAGAAACCGGTTAAGAGGAAGGATTTTCATGAAAAGAATTTTTTCGGCTTATATGCTTCAAAATATTTCGATGTTTTCTGCTAAATGAAATGAGCAATGCAGAGTAAAATAAAAGCCAATAAAGTATATTTAGCCAAAGTAAAAACTAGGAAATCAGTGGTACCTTAACTTTAAATACCACAATTCAGCCACCTCACCAATTTCCAAAGCTAAACGCTAAATCTTGCCCGACTCTCTATGCACGCTCATTTTATGACTCGGTCTTAACAATATCGATTTGAGGGACTACCACCAGTGTGCATCCATTACCCACGGGTTCGGTAACCCAGTTTAACCCGGGTTTTTGGGGTACCCAGCCAACCTTGTTTTGAAAGTTGGTTACAGGTAAAAGTCAGGTTTAAAAAATACAAATTTTGTAAATAATAGACCTCCTTGTTGCATGTAATATCGAAATTTTCAAAAATATACATAGGTTTTGCTTTTGTAAATAATTTATTACGTGATTTTTTTTGCAACGTTACTTCCTATTGGGAAGCCAAAACTTGGCGGGTGCAAATGTTAGTACATTGAAATGCAATACACATCCATACCCAGAAATACACACTTTTACCATAAAACCCAGATAAATTCGGGCGGGTTAGGTTTTTGGAGAAAAACCCTCGGGTTTCGTCCACTCTGTGTTTGATAATACATTAAAATATTTCTTTAACAGCATGGTATACTCAAAAGTATGATTTGTAAGGAAAATAAAATCTTCTATTAGGCCATACAAATAGCCTTATAGACCACATCTTTCTCGAAAATGGATTAACAGTAGCCACACTATTTACATATTATAGCTATGGCAAATAGCATTAGACACTATTTAGTGATTAGCTTAAGCAAAAAATTTAATTTCACTGGGTAAAATGATTTTGTAATTTGGATATTGTTTATAAAAGCAATTTTTGTTCCTCCTGTAGATTCAAAACAGCCAAACTACATTTCTCCCAAATGTCCCTGTATGCGGCTCAGCGAAGCATTATTGTACTAATTTTAGATTCAGCGTGCCGTGTACATTCGCCCAAAGCATACAAAAATGTCACAAACGAGCAAAATGAAGCTGGTTGTGCAAGGTTTTATGTAAGATTTGGCTTCTTTACCTGAGACACGATCGAATAAAACCAATGATATTATGCAAGTGGCAACAGTGTTTCAATAATTTCTTCTTTCAAAATCTAAATAAAATATGAGCGGAATTAAGAACTAATTTCATCAATATTTATTTACAAAGAATCTATAATATAGTAAATGTTTTAGACTGCTCGTAAGATGTCAAGACATTCCAATTACCTTATTGTTTAGGGACAATTTGCATTATGTTTTTGATTTTCATAACAAGCGTTTTTTATTACTCTAGCATCCTCATAAATAAGGCTAGCACAAATACACTAGTTCGCGCATATGTGAACTACAGTTTTTAATTATTGTGAATAAAACACTTCATCGACAATACTTTATTTAAAACTCTATAATTTATGAACATTTTTCTTATGGGTTTTCAAGTTGGACGACTGTCCAAACCTTTTCCCACAAGTGTCGCAGTTGTACCGCTTAACACCAGTGTGTACGATAATATGCCTTGCTAGCCCGGATTTACTGGCAAAGGCTTGCTTGCACTCATAACAGTGAAATAGCTTTTCTCCCAGATGTCTCTGTATGTGTTGTTGAAAGTAATTTTTGGACGTGAATGTCTTGTCACACAGTTCACAGCAGTACTCTCTTTTGTCAGAGTGTTTTGCATTTATGTGTCTGTTTAGATTGCCTATTTGGTTAAAACATTCTCCACAAGCCTTGCAACTGTGTGGCTTTTCCTTTGTGTGAGAACGAAAGTGACACTCAAGGTCCGAATATTGTGAATACATGTGTCCACAGAAAAGACAGCTCCGAGCTTTGATTCTACTAACTGTGGATTAAAGATAAAAAGTCTTTAGTTAATATCTAATGAAGTATCCGGTTTTAAAGATATTGTATATCCTTCCCAATTACCTTGGTGCGTTTGGTTGTGTGCGCGTAGGCTTCTTTTTTGGGCGAATTTCTGATTGCAGATGTTGCAGCTATACGGCTTTTCGCCTGTGTGGGTTATCATGTGGTCCTTCATGTTACCCATCTGCGCAAACCCTTTTGGGCAAAGTGGACACTGAAACGGCTTTTCGCCTGTGTGTGTACTCTCATGACGGATTAATTCTGGGGATGTTGCAAATGCCTTACTACAGAAATCGCAGTTGAACGGCTTCTGTTTTTCATGCACTCTCAGTTTATGTTGCTTTAAATGTTCCCCTCGAGTGAATGTTTTATTACAATCTTCACATTTAAATGGTCGTTCTCCTGTATGAACCCTTATATGAGCCGCGTAATGGCTTGTTGTAATTGTTTTTTTGCAAAAATTGCACTCTCTCAATTTTGCATCTGCCTGCTTGCAATTATTGTTTTCCATTTTACTTAAAGCAGCTAGGAATAGTTGCACGCAAGAAAACTTTAAATAAATCCCAGTGCAACACTCTCTAGTGGGGTTTGAATTTTTTAAAGAAATAAACTGTTGAACTTGCTAGTATTTGATATAAATATAAGAGTCAAAGTACATCAAATATCAACACGCAAGACGTGAGAGCAACTATGTAGTGGGAACCGTGCTAGGTTGGTGCAAGGTATATACTATGCCACACTGACTAAGAAGTAAAAAAGTACAAATATTTTAAATGTTTAAAGTGGTTTAAAAAAGGGACAATTGATGGGCCGGTATATGTATTTGGTTATTGAAACTTACTGAGAAAAAGGTTGTTTTTAAATATTATCACCAATCCTAATCCGTGCTTTAAGATAATAAAATCAGGTACCATGAGTTCCCGTATTTCTTCGTAGTAGCATTGACTTTACTTGTTCTTAGTAAATTGAATCACTTACAAAAGTACTATGTTCTACACAAAATGCGTTAATCCTTCACATTTCCTGGAATATTGTTTCTATACCTGGCTTTTCAGACCTTTTCTAATATGCCTAGCGTGCTTTTGCTTACTACAGCTATAGTTTAAAATTGTATTTTTTTAACTGGTCGGGTATGTGTACACGGATTGGGGAATGAAAGAATAATAAAGAATTATTATTTCAACTTATCGCATTGCACGGAATCTTCAACACTGCCTTACCTACACTTAGCTGCTCTATTTAACTTTCAACCCGTACATTCAATCAAGTACAAGCAAGCTTAAATTCTAATGAACTTTGACTTTCACGAATAGCATAAGCATAAATATGAAGTGGTGTTTAGTTAATCCTTTAAAATATCTTAAATGTGTACGTGAGTTTTTTACTAGTCTTTGCATTTCAAAGTAACAGGTATTTTGAAATTTGTAACGTTGTTTCAGGACCGCCTAGAAATTCAATTTTTTAATTTTAGACTTGCTATTTGTACTCAATATCTCAACTCAGTAGCATATACCGGGTCAGGTGTGATGCTTTATGGCTTTCAACCGTGTTTTCAACTTTGATTAATTAAAAAAAATATTGAACCTTTTACTTGTGTTAAAGGAAATGCTACATACTCTGCTTGCATAATCTGAAAACGTTTTCCGTAAGTCAAGTTCTAATGAATACCAAATCAACATTTAAAATTGGATGATACCACTTGATAAAAGCTTAGGCTGCCCTTTAAATAAGTATTTTCCAAATATATTTTTAAAAAATTACACAGAAGTGTGTTATACCTTCGTTGACGTTACAAGTTTTTACTAACATGCAGATCTGTTGCCTTATTAAACTATTACGCTGCTCTAAGCTCGCATCACGTAGAGGTAAAATGTGAACTATAGGTCAAGAGTCGACCAAATATGGCCATCCCTTGTATGGGATATGTAATTGGTTTTTGTCATAAGTATTTTGTATTAGTCAATCTATTTCTAAAAAGGCAATCTTAATTAACTATAAATCTGTCAAGAAGCTTCGAATTGGAAGTGTTCAGGTATGTTTACCTTATAAAGACTAGATAATAAGATATCCGTCCTTTTTCCATAACTCCTACATTTTATACCTAAATAGTTTTAGGTATCATTTATACTGTAAAACCGCAAATAAAGCTTTATGCAGTTGGGATTTGGGTATTCTGGAAAGACGTTTCTGTTCGGAGTTATTATTTTTGCACCTTTTCATACGAACATTAGCCATAAACAGTTGATCAATGTTAACCGAAATGTCTTATATTATTGCAACCATGTCATTAAATGGACTTCACAATTATGCGTTTTGCAAGACTTTATAACATGCAGAAGTATATTGAAAAGAATTGGGCGAAAATATTCTTTGAAAGATTTTATGTTCAACAGTTGGGTAAAACGAGATCCAGAAGCTGATTTGTAATGCATTACTACACACACAAATGTCTATTTCGCTATTATTCACGTTCTTTATTGTTGTTTTGTAGTGTTTTGCTCCATGCCAAAAGAATGTTTAAAGTTTATACGCATTTCTAGGTTTCAGTCGTAACGCATAAATCATTTACTTTTTGCAGAAACACATTACCTACGGCTAATTCTGTACTTCGAGTATGTAGCATAAAAAATATGTATTTATGTTTTTGTCAGTGTCTTGCTGGGATAGGTTGTTTTGGATTAGTATGAAGCGTATTAATAATTGACAACATATTGACTTCATGTATTCATTTTATTTACAATTTGGGAATATTTAAATCAAATGTACATTATGTGGTTTACTAAATAGTTAGAAACAAGTTTTCTACTGCCCATTTTGACCCACTTGATCAAACATTGTTGCTGAATGGCTAGATAAAAAAGCGTACTTCTATCTTCAGTTTGAGAATCTACGTTTTTTCCCGTTTAAGGATCTAAATTTCAGAATTTTTCCCAAAGTGTAGCAAATGTAGACAGCACATATAACCTCAGCAATTGTACACAAAGCATAATTCCTCAGAAATTCTTCCATGACTTGTCGGTTTGATTCACGAGTGTGAATTATCTGGTCCAAACTTGAGTGCATCAAAATGTTACCATTTTCTAGCATCAGATTCCACAAAACTCGACTGTTATTTTGTGAGCAGTTTCGAGACACAATAACCTCTCCAAAATTTTTATTGAACCCTAAGCACATTCCAATTTCCACGTGAAACAAAATAAACTGGTTGGTTTCATTTTGTGGTGTGATTATATTCCAGGTCATATTTGAATTCGAAGAGCAGTCTTCAAATTTTGCAATCCAAGTTTCATTAGAATTACTAAAGAGAGTTAGGCATCTTCGATGCACTTCGTTTTCAGAATCCCAGTTGTACTTCATGAGCAAGACTCCAATATTGCCGTTCCGTCATATTCTGATTACGTCCAGGTGTTTACTTCTTGGTATAGAGCACTTAACTGAAATAACATTACTTGACATTCCGTCATCCTCACCTTTGTACACGCTTAAGCATCTATCAGACGCAATGTTCTTTAGGACAATCTCAGGTGGCATACAGATATCACGAAAACATTCCTGCAAACAATATTTTTTTATAAATATTTCGACCAAAGAATGGAACCACGTAAATATATTAGGCTTACACCGCTTGCTCCGTTGTCGTCACTACATGGGGATCCATTTAAAGGCTCGAGAGTTTCAAAACTGTCTGAGAATCTACCAGTACGACAAATAACGAATTCACAGCTTGCTTCATTCTGAAATAAATTTGGAATAACCAAACAGATATTAAATTTACAAAAATATGTAGCAAAGTTACCCCATTCCACGCTATTTAGCTTAGCAAACTGAAAATTTATATTTTTTATTTTGATTGATGAATTGAAGTCTTTTTCAACAAATTTACCCGATTTACAAGCACTGAAGAGCTGTTTGTCAGAATTGCTCATTGCTCAAAAAAAGATAAGGTTGGTTGCCCCAGATTTTCTTCTGTATCAATGATAGGGGATTCTGTTCCCTTGATGGTTTTAAGGCAATTCTTCCACTTAATTGGGTGCTTCTTGGCCAAAATCTTGTTGGAACAATTGGAGAAGAAATGTCGTTTCTTTGCCTCTTCGGTGCCGGTAATTGCATTCATCATATGTCCCAATTTTGGAAGCTCACCGCACTTGTGCTTTGAATATGATAGCTCGTCGTCATGTGGAGCGCCCAAACTGTATTCAAATGACATGTTAGATTAGTTCAGTTAAAAACTGTGTAGATTCACGAAATAATTCTAGACCTCTAAAGGTTATCCCTGCAGTTTACTCAAAGTTTCCCTTGATAAGATGGTACTTTGGGCACCCTAAACGCTAGCCACTTGACCCCTGCTTCAACCACTGATTCCTACGCCTAGCCTTAATTGCCACGTCGAAATAGCTCAAATTGAAGGAAATAGGTCACTAACTAGGTGAAAATAACTGACCCGGACAAAGACACGGAAGTTTACTTTGATAACTACGTCACCCTTTTATTAACGACAGGACTTTAAATTACTTTTACAATTTTCAAAAACTTAACAGAGTTCTTAAAACCTAGCTCTGACAAAATCTTGAGCAGAATGCTGAGCCGATGTTCACTGCTCGCCAGCTCCAACCACACTCACTACTTCTACCGACTAACTAGACTTGGTTCTCCTCGCGACGGCGACCAAGTTCGAAGTCCCCTCCTCCTGCACGCCGTTCTCCTCGCTGCTCTCGAGCCTCTGGCCAATCAGATCGCTTGCCGATGCTTCTGGATTTTTCCTGTCCTCTTTTTCCTCTCTTCTGCTAACTTTGTTCAGCGACAAACTGTGTTTATACAAACTAGGAGAAAAACTACTTACAGGTGAGCAATTTCGTGAGCAAGAACAAAGGCAGCGTCAGATATTCTCACTGAAAAAACAAGGGCACTTATCCACGCATACGTACAGATTTTATCTAAATAGGCACCGCCAACTGTACTTCCTGGCAAAACACGAGCTCCAACGGCCAAAATTGCAATATCAAAATTTGCAGAATTTCCAAACTTATATTGCAGCCACATTGAAAACGCTGGCAGAGTTTTCCTGAGAAAAATTGTATCTAAATCTACGTGGGCCTTTTCCACAATTTCGTCCTGATCAGCTAGCTGTGTACGAAAAATGTATGTTTCTTTAATTTTGTAAAGTATCAATACTGTTGTGTCATCTTCGATAAAATTGTAAGACTTACCTCAAGTGTTAGAAGCTCATTTACGCGGAAAGTAAATTTTGTGCTTGGAAGTGTATCTTACCGCAACTGAACGTCGTAAAACATTGCCTGCCAATATTCCAGCATTTTAGTTTGGTTATGTTGGAATAAACCACTAAAATCTCTGTCGTAAATTAGTACTATTTCGACAACATACTTGGTTAAAGGTGCAACTGATTTGTTAACTTCAACTGCTTTAACAATTTTTACTGGTTCTACAACTTTTGCTGGTTGGCTGATCTTCAATAGTACTTCAATCTCTGATTTTTTGCACGAGCTTTCAGTTATGCTTACATTATAGTCAATATAACACATGGAAACTTGATGGATTTGTAACAGTATAAGTAGCAATAATATAAGCTTGCTGTTTTGCAAAGTTTCAATTTTAAGGTAAAAATATAGTGCCATGATTTGGTTTAGTTGAATGAATTGAATATCTATGCAACAAGTGAAATGTTAATAAGTGGTGGTAGTATTTAATGATACTAATATTTTAAACTGATGAATTTAAATAAATAAAATATCAGAACAAATTAAGGCTATCAGTATGGCGAGCTATTGGTGATAATTAATTTGTTATTCTTACAAATGTACATAACTAGCTTGAAGCTTCAAGGAAATAGAAATGAAGGCTAGTCAATTTTCGTTTTTTACACGCAGAACGCAAGTATTCAGTTCCTAATTTCAATGCAACATGATAAACAACAGAAAGGACCACTTACACAAAAATCAAAGATGATGTAATAATTCAACTTGGGTGTATGTGTATATATCACATAAAAGTACCCAAATTAAGTAGTTTATAGTAACTTATTGCCTATTATGTATTACCAACTTATTGAACATACTTATTACTAAACCCGATGTTTCTTTGGCAAAACTTTGAATGGTCACCGATTATCTTTAAGCTACTGAATATGTAAAAACCTTTTCGTTTTCAAAGGCAGCTTCACTTTACGGAAACATGCCAGCATGTGATACAAAAATAAGCATAAGTCCGACACAATGTAATTCGTTGTTTGCTATTTTGAAATAAAACTGAAATTTTAGGAAGGCAAATAGTCACGTAGACCCAGAACCAACACAATGAAATGTGTGTAAAATTTCTTAAGTTGGATTACCTGGTTATAAATGCGTTTTTCGCATAGCCCAGTACCCATATAAGTTCTTAAGTTAACTGGTAAATGCAGTGCAATTGTCTAAAAATGGAAGACTCCATTGTACCTGGCTGTAATATGTTGGAGCTTTAAATGTATTTAGGGTTTTTTCTGTCAGTCAACAACAATAACCAATTGCAAAACAGGATCCCACAACTTAGGTTTGAACCACCTAAATAATTCAGTGTTGTCTCTTGCTGTAATTTCAAGTCAATAACCATTACTCTGTCTCTAGCCACGAAGCAAGTAGTACCCCAAACGCTCAGTGGTCTTTATGTACACAATTGTATTCTCAAGCAGCAACACTTAAAACCTCATTTACGATTAAATAAACCTCAAGTTCTTTGCTACAATAGGAAGAATTCAGGAACTAGTTTCAGCTTTACTTGTTCTCATTTATTGATTGTTTCCCTATTAAAAATGGAAAACAAAACTAGCAAACATACAGGTGCGAAAAACCGTACGTGCAACGTATGTGGAAAATGTTTTACACCTAACAATTACACGGCTCATTTGAGTGTTCACACGGATGAAAGACCATTTCAATGCAATGATTGCGACAAAACATTCAAACAGAAAACTAACCTAACGCAGCATAAACGCTCGGTTCATGAAAAACAAAAGCCGTTTAAGTGCAGCCTTTGTGGAAAGCAGTTTGCATCATCTCGTGACCTAAAGTACCATGAGAATATCCACACAGGCGAAAAACCATTTCAATGCCTACTTTGTCCAAAAAGGTTTTCTTACTCGAGTAACATGAAGAAACACATGATGACGCACACTGGAGAAAAACCGTATAGCTGCAACATATGCAACCGGAAATTCAACCAAAAAGTAAATCTAACCACACACCGTCAAACACATCAAGGTAAATGAAAACAAAATTGAGAATTCCAAGATTCTGTGGTGACTTCTGATGTATCGCTTCTGTTGTTTGCAGTTAATAGACTTTCAAAATGGAGCTGTCTTTTCTGTGGATCTAGCTTTTCAGAGTACAACAGTTTTACGTACCACATCCGTTCTCATACAAATGAGAAGCCTCACAGTTGCAACGCCTGTGGAGATTCTTTTAGCATAATTGGCAGTCTGAACATGCACATTAAGAGAAAACACTCGGATGAACAAAAGTACAGTTGTGAACTCTGTAACAAAAGCCTCAAAGATAAACATGTTCTTCAGACCCACTTGCGTAGACATTTGGGAGAAAAGTTTTTTAGCTGCTCTGAGTGCAACCAGACTTTTGTCTGTAAAAAGAGTCTAGAAAGTCACAAAGTCAAACACACTGGATTCAAGCCATTCGTATGTAATGTTTGCAGGAAACGTTTTGCACAATCGAACAACCTAAAGCGTCATGAAAAAGCTGTTCATCAATGATAGATTTTGGTTTGCGAATGTTGTTCAGGATTTTCCGGAGTGTTTGTAATATTATTTCATTTGTTTGATTACAGTTCTTATTTATTTTACCCTATGTAAACCATATAAAATGCTTCAATTGCATATTCAGAAATGGTTTGTATTACTATAGCACAGAAAATAAATAAGCCATTGCAGTATAATATTGGACTGATTTTTTGCTTGAGACAAAACCGTTAGTAATTAGCTTCTTCAATTATGTTCAAGAAACGGACTGAGAATAGAAGCAGAACTAAAGTTACAACTGATTTGGTATGTGTTGCAGTATGATTTAAATTTTACGTGACTTCCTTAAGGATTGAATTAAGCCTTTTTGGCTAAAACACCTTTTTAAAAAAATTAGTGATGGCAAAAATCGGAAACTAATCGTGATTAATCGCGATTATTCCGATTTTTGTCCAAACGTTTTGTGCGTGATGGGAAACGTTTTATACAAAAATCGAATCGAAAATCGCGATTAATCGCGATTTCTAGAAAACGCAATTTTATGGAAAAATTAGCATTTATAGCTGCTTAATTTAGGAGTAACCTATTTACACAGAAAATTACACGAATTGGATTATTCACATGCTTTATGTTGTCAAATTTTTACTTTTCTCAGGTTTTGTAGTTACTATTTGTAGGACTGTGAGTAAATTTTAAGAAAACCTGATTGATTTTATGGAAATTTTTAAGAAAGTAAAAATCGCGATTTTTTCGATTTCTAAACGTTTTAAGCGCTAATCGAATCGATTTTCCGATTACCTAAACGATTTTACCAGAAATCGGATCGGAAATCGTTTTGGAATCGCGATTAATCGTTTGCCATCACTAAAAAAAATCTTTGAATACACGACTGTTTTATTGCTGCATAAAATGCGTAAGCAAATAGGGAATTTGTGGGCAAGTGGTTTGAAAGCCAGTTTTTGCAAACTTGAAGTTTTAAAAACTATAAAAATTGTACAAGATAATGATACGAATATCCTGGAAATACCATTTTTGATTACATCCTGAAAAAATGTTCAAATTCACATACTACGTTTACGCTTAACCTACTTTGTTGTACACCTTATCCGACTGAATACCTTAGAAGTTCATTTTGAAAAAATAAATTATTATACGAGAAAACCTGTTCCTTGTACGTAATCCGAAGCGTCGAAACAAAACACAAATTTTAGAACTTTGTTCTAGTAATGAAAATGTATCGCGCAAAGCATTTAGGACTGAAAAGCTCAAATAAACCACAACAAATGTGTGTTAATACACGGTCTTTATCAAAACAAGTTGAATCTCTCAAGGCTATTTGCCTTGGCAGTTATATTCTGAAGAAATATCACTTGATACTTACAAATTAATTAATCCGTAAGTTAGCACACAAATTTATGCTTCAGTACCGTGTTGCTCCGTAACTAACTTCAATTTGACCAAAGCACGATTATTTTTGTTACGATAAGTAAAATGGAAAGTAAAGTTAGTAAGCAAAAGCAGTCAGAAGAAAAATATTTGAATGCAGCATTTGTGGAAAGCTATTGACAGGAGCATGCCATTCCAAAATAACTTGACGGTTCACACAGGAGAACGGCCATTGACATGCAAATTATGCAACAAAACGTACAAACGAATGAATTACATTCAGCAACATACACGCAATATTCATGAGAAATGGAAGCGTTATAACTGCAGGTTTTGCGACAAGCAATTTGCAACATCTCAATTACTAAACTCCAATGAGAGACTCCACACAGGCGGAAAGCCGTTTCAGTGTCTTCTTTGTCTAAAAAGTTTTTTCAGCCGAGTAGCATGAAGTACCATATGTTTAGGCCCACTGGAGGAAGACTGTATAGCTGTAGCATCTGTAATCGGAAATTCAGCCTCAAGGGCGACGTACCGAAACACCGTCCAACAGACCGAGGTAGCTGAAAACTGATGTACAAATTCTGAAACATCCATCATCTATGAAACACTAATTTTAACGTTTTGTTCCTTATTTTTTCAATTATCAGCATTAGAGCTCTGTTGGCACAGGTTTTCATTTTACTTCGACCTTGTTTATCAACAGGCGAAAAGCCTTTCCAGTGTCTACTTTGTCCAAAAACATTTGCGCAGATGGGCGACATGAAGAACCACATGATGACGCACACCGGAGAACGGCCGTATAGCTGCAATATCTGCAATCGAAAATTCAGACGGACGTCACAATTAATTAGACACCGCGAAGCACATAACCGTAATGAAAAACGGCAATAAATGTTCTCTAAATTAGATATTTTTAGGACCTCATTTTTATTGTTTTTCTGTTAATTTGCAGTTGGTAGACATAAAACTTGCAGCTGCCTTTTTTGTGGACATATATTAGTTAACCTTCAGGTGCTTGATCGTCACATTCGTTCTCATACAATGGAAAAACCTTGCAGCTGCAACGCATGTGGAGAATGTTTCAACCAAATAGGCAGTCTGAGCAGACACATAAATGCAAAGCACTCCGACAATAGAAAGTACTGCTGTGGACTGTGTGACAAGACATTCAAGTGCAAAAGGAACATTCAAGAGCATGTGCAGAGACATTTGGGAGAAAAGCTTTTTAAATGTTCTGAGTGCAAACAAAGCTTCGTCAGTAAATGCGAGCTAGCAACGCATACTGTCATACACACTGGTGTGAAGCGATTCAACTGCGATGCTTGTGGAAAAGACTTTGGACAATCGTCCACCCTGCAACGTCATAAGAAAAGTATTCATAAATTTTAGAGTTTGATTAAAATATTGTCGACGAAGTATTTGATTCACATTGAAAAAAATTTATATATCACGTGTGTGTGAATTAGTGTTTTTGAGCTAGCATTATGTATGAGGATTCTGGAGTAATAGAAAAAGCTAGTTTTAAAATCAAAAACATTATGCAAATTTTCCCTAATTTAATAAGATAATTGGAATATTTTGGCATGTTTAAAGCGTTCTGAAAAAATCTACTATTCTATAAATTCTTTGTAAATAAATAAAGATAAAATTAATTCTTAATTCTGCTCATATTTTATTTAGAATTTAAAAGAAGAAACTATTGAAACGTTTTATTTGCAAGCGCAATACCATCGGTTTGATTCGATTGTAACTCACAAGGTATGCTATTTGACTGTTAATCGCAACTGGAGATGGAGTGCAGTGCTGCTGTGTGTGCTGTGATGTTGCTATTGCGTAATGTTTTTGTTTGTTGTGTGTGTAGGGAGAGGAGCACCTGGGGGATGCTTCTGTGGTCAAGCGCACGTATTTGTACGTTAAGTACGATTAATAATTAATTGTTTAAAATTCCAAACTTGCGTTTTACACCAAACTAAAACCAGATTTGGAATCTACGCAAAAAGTTGAACAAGATGTGATATATCGCATCTCCAATTGCGATTAACAGTCAAATAGCATACCTTGTCAGATGAAGAAGCCAAATCTTACATAAATCCTTACACAACCAAATTTATTCTGCTTGTTTGTGACTCTTTGTGTATGCTTTGAGAATAAATTTCTCTGCAAACCTTGATACGCCAATAACCTGTATTGCGTCGTTGTGAGTATGTATAACTCGTTTTAGAATTTTAGCTTTATAAAACGAACTAATGCAATCCGAGGCCATCATCAGCTACTAAGCATAAAAACAATATCGTTCATTTTGTTGGTTCTCTAAGCTTAGAAAGTGACCTTTCTTTATTCGTAGGACTTGTACATCATCATTGATTATATATTGAATTTGAGCAGCTAAAACATATTACTGTAACGATGACTTCAAAATCTTTCTCGAAACGCGATTTGAATAAACTGAAAAAGTTGGTGCGTACGAAATCTTCCTGGCTTAGTAAAACGTATACTAATTAAGTGACAGCCCATCTGGAAACCCAGTCTTTAGTGAGTATTAGAGCAATTATTACTTTCTACATAAATGCTATGATATGAATTGAGGAACACTTTTAAAATGTCATACTTTAAAATACCCGGAACACTGCAAAAAAATTTTGCCGTAAAATTATACTAGTTCTTATATTGAGTCCGGGAAACCTCAAATCCACACTAGTATTCTATAATTCAATTCTGTGACATAAACATTTTTACACGAATTAGATTTTGTTGCAAAACAATTTAATTTTAGCAAGTTTTTGATAAAACAAACATTTTTAAGCGCAACCTAAAATTTCATCACGTGAAATAATTCGACTTTAAATATTTATTAGATTTTTATTTTTTGGAACACCAGAACGTTTTTACATTATGCAAATCAACGCACATATGTGCGTCAAAATTACTTACTCATTTCACTCACCCCATCAATTTACGAAATTATGATCTGACTAGAATAAGGTTTCGTGTTGTCGTGTCATGCAGAACATTCTAAGAAAAGAGGTTTAAATTCATATCAGATTGCACAAGTACATTATGTTAATTGTGGACTTATACACATGTAAGTGCACATAAGTTAATGTAAAAAAATTAATACGGCTATACGTGTTGCATGAATCCTATAACCTAAAAAGGAAAGCTTTACTTTAGAAGTGAATTCGTAACGCATGAAGCATAATGTTTTAAAATGAAATGCGTTTGTATAGACGAATCCCAGAAACTGTGAAGGATTATCGCATTTTATGCAGTCTTTTGTACCTCTGCAACTACTCTATTGTTGTAAAAGATAGTAAATACAATGCAATAGCATACTAGTTGAAAAGCTGAAAGCATCTGACTATAATACCCTGGCATAAGGAAAACGAGTAGTGTGCATAGTTTTAATGTACCTATTTGTCGGTAGGTAGGTCGGAAGTCAATTGTGTGAAACACAGATGGTAAGAGCTTAACTTTTCAACCACTTGAATAATTCACAATTTTTTATATTGTTACAATTTCGTTCTGTGTGCGTTAGCCTACACCAAGCAGTAATACAAAACGGATCCCAGAATGCTAATTGCTTTGTAAGTTGTTTTACTTTGTAATAACGCATAAATCACTTAAGAATCCGATTGTTACAACAAACAGTAGTACTCTACTAATACTTTGTTCCAAAACTAACTAAAAGTCGACTTGTGCTCAGTGAATCGAAATTGTGTTAATTAAAATGGAACACAATACCGGAAAGAATACGAGAACAAAACTACGCGAATGCAATTTTTGTGGAAAACAAATTTCAGAATACAGTTACACGAGGCATTTGAGGATTCACATCGGAGAAAAACCATTTAAATGCAAAGTTTGCAACAAATCATTTGGTCGAAAGGAAGTTTTACAACGGCATGGACTCATGGTTCATGAAAAACAGAAGCCTTTTAACTGCAGCTTCTGTCACAAGCAATTTGGAACAACTCAAAATCTAAATAGACATGAAAGAATCCACACAAGTGAAAAACCGTTTCAATGCCTGCTTTGTCTAAAGAGATTTGCGCAGATGGGTGATATGAAGAGACACATGATGACGCACACCGGAGAAAAACCCTACAGCTGTAACATCTGCAATCAAAAGTAAACGGGATCTGGCACGTCACATGATCACACACAGCGGTTTAAAGCCATTCAAATGCAATGCTTGTGGAAAATGTTTTGCACGCACGGACACTTTGAAACGTCATAAGCGACTTTTTCATCAATGACACGTTTTTCTTTTAAAATATAATCAAATCAGCGAAATATTCAGAAATGATTCAAGCAGTTTCTGATTTTGTTTGTTAACAGTTCTTATGATTTTTACCTTTTAGTTTTTAAACTCTGTATATTACTTGGTTTGTATACTATGAATAGTTGGCATAATGATACATATAATAAATAATACACTGCAAAGTTTTATCAGATTTTAGTGTTTTTTGTGTTTGATATAATATTTTTAATAAATCTAATTTGCTTCTGCAGTTAGTTCTAAGGTAACTTTTTACATATTTCACATAATGAATACGTTGGCATATACATGCGTAACGACATTTCAAGTAATAAATTAAGATATGCAAAAGACTTTAAACACAACTAAGGTATTTACGGAAAGAATCTTGACATTGTTATGATCAGCACATGAATTAAATCATACATCACACTGCTTGGTCGAGAAATTCTACGGAGGCTCTGCTTGCAAAATGCCTTTTGTTACTAAGCAAGGGTGATGTAATTATTATTTTGTGCACTCTGGCATGAAATCACACGAATTAAATGAGTGGGGCAAGGGATTTGAACACTCAACGTACTTATGTAAACACAAAAAATGGAAAACATTGGAAGGGACCCGCTTTGTTTCGAATCTGGTTAAAAAATTCTCCACATGAGTTGCAAGTATGAGGCTTTTCATTTGTGTGAGAACTAATGTAACAATCAAAGTCGCGATAAAGTGCGAACGTACTTCCACAGAAAGAGCAGCTAGAACCTTTAAGTCCAATGACTGCAAATTAATGATACACAATCATAAATGGATGCCTAATATAAGATTTAATTTTGAGAATATCTATTTCGATTATATTACGTTGATGTATTTGACGATGATTAATTGGTTAGGTTGACGTTTTGGCCAAGTTTCCGAGATCTCGCAGCAACGTGACTTTTTTCCAGTGTGCGTCATCATGTGTTGCTTTTTGTCATCCCGGTGAGTAAACCTTTTTGGACAACAAAAGCACTGAAACGGCTTTTCACCTGTGTGGGTTCTCTTATTACGGTATATTGCTTGGGATGTAGGAAAGGTCTTCTTGAATAAATCACAATTTATACGTTTCTGCATGGTTGTGAACCTTGCGGCCATGATGCTTTAAAGTTTCAATTTGACTGAATGGTTTTCTGCAAGGTTTGCATTTAACTAGTAATTTTTGTAGCTATTTAACAGTAGTATTTTGGCTCCCCTCTGCATGCTAGTTGTCGTTTCTATTTTACTTAGGCAACACGTAGTAACCGTGCCCATATCGATTTGTTAGTTCCGGAGAAATTTACTGGAGCATGAGTCTTTGTATTATCCTGCAGATTTAATAGTTTCTGCCCGATGCAAAATGCAACTGGTGATGGTTAAAATTAAAATCGGGAAGGAAACGAGTGTTGAGTGGACCTTCTTGCTTCGATGTTATATGTATACTGCCCGAAAAATATTATGAATTACAATATTACGAAACACTTTGAGGTGGAGGACATGGAAATTGTTGGGTTGCTTTTACGCAGTAAATGTTTTAGCTTATGTGAAGATATGTTCTTCTCAAACATAATCAACTAAGTTTCAAGACATCAATACGCACTTGAATAAATTTGTTAAATAACGTTCAGCTTCTGGACATTTACTTCGTCATACATGCTGTCCCAGCATGTACTTTCAGAAGCATGTTTAATCCAGAACATTTGAAGGATTATGAGTTGTAGATAACGATTATAAACTTTCCCGGAGTGAATAGGTCTTTACTGACAATTTGTAATAAAAGGTCTTCATAGACCAGATTGAAAGCTTACTTACGATAGTTCCGTTTCTGTGGTACACATTAAAGTATTAAACCGTTTTCTGGAAATAGTGAGTTTTAGAAACGTAGATGGGATCCTTGTCCACTTAAATCTAATACCAGCTCTTGCTGAGACAATTTTACACAAAGTTATACCCCCCTGAAATTTGACCGACCATGTATCCCCAAAATGTTTGCCGGAGCTATCACGACGTAATTATTTTACAAGTTCAAAAAGTTTAATGGTTTGAACTCATACAGTATAAACCACAGATTTCTGTAAAGTGCATCGGCATTATGCTTTCCCAAACCATGTTCGTTTTCGACATGCAGTTCTTTGTATACAGTTTCATAACACACCACGGTCTATAGTGAAAATGTAGAACTACGGTGAAGTAACTTGATAGCAGGAATGTAAAGATCCATAATTAGGAAATTTTAAGCAACTGCCTTTTCACACCGACAATGGAAATACTCGTTTCCTGCGCAAGATTATCCATAAAAAATGGGTTTAACATTCTGGATGTACACAATAAAAAGGTAACATTGTAAGTATCGATATATTTTTTTTGTTAGCTCATTTGGACATCTAGGTTGTCTAAGTTAGCGGAAACTGTTAACTCTGCCACGTTTTCGTGGGTTTCCTGTATGTGAGAATATTCTACTAATGATATGCTAACCATAATTTACATTGAACGTGCTGCCAGTATCTATCAAATGCATACACAAAAAGATATAAACGAGCACGAGAATTGTGTTTAAGTAAGATTTTATGTTGGCTTTAGCTTCTTGACCTAAGTTACAACACAGGAATCAAACCACTGGTCTTGTGCTTGCAAATACCAACAATGATTCCATAATTTATACGTTGAAAATCAAAAATAAAATATCAGCAGGGGTGAAAACTAATTTCATCTGTATTTATTAACAAGGAATAGAATAGTAAAAAAATTCAGAATGATTTTAACATGTCAAACATTCCAATTATCTTATGAACCAGCGACAATTTGCATAATGGTTTTGCATTTGTATTACTTGCCTCTTCTAAGTACTCTAGCATCCATACACATAAGGTTAGCTCAAAGCACTGGTACTCAAACAACTGAGCTGGTTATAATCACTGTGAATAAAGTACTTCTCAGAGAGTATTTTATTTAAAAGTCTATATGTTATGAATAATTTTCTTATGACGTTTCAAGCTGGACGAATGACGAAACTCCTTACCACAAGCGCCACAATTGAATCGCTTCTCACCAGTGTGTATGTGAATATGCTTTACTAGATCGGATTTAGTGACGAAGCATTGTTTGCAGTCAGAACAGTTAATGAATTTTTCTCCCAAATGTCTCTGCACATGCTGTTGAAGGTGTGCTTTGGACTTGAATTTCTTCTTACACAGTTCACAGCAGTACTTTCTTTCGTCAGAGTGCTTTGCATTTATGTGTGCATTCAGATTGCCTATTCGGTTAAAACATTCCCCACAAGCGTTGCAACTGTGCGGCTTTTCCTTTGTGTGAGAACGAATATGACGCTCAAGGTGGGAATAGTGTGACAGCATATGTTCACAGAAAAGACAGCTCCAAACTTTGATTCTACTAACTGCGGATTAAAGATAAAAAGCCTTTAGTTCATATCTAATGCAATATCCAGTTTCTAGGACTTTTTGCATCCTTCTCAATTACCTTGGTGAGTTTGGTGGTGTGTGTTTAGGTTTCCATTATTGGTGAATTTCTGATTGCAGATGTTGCAGCTATACGGCTTTTCTCCTGTGTGCGTCATCATATGTTGTTTCATGTGGCTTAATCGCGCAAACCTTTTTGGACAAAGCAGACACTGAAACGGCTTTTCGCCTGTGTGGATTCTCTCATGACGATTAAGTATTTGAGATGTTGCAAATTGCTTGTCACATAATCTACAGTTAAAAGGTTTTTGTTTATCATGGACTGTTTGTGTATGCCGCTTTAGGTGTTCCACCTGTTTGTATGTCATGTTGCATTGTTTGCATTTATGTGGTCTCTCTTCAGAGTGGACGTTCAAATGTCTCATATAATTGTTTGGTATAACTAGTTTTTCACATACACTACATTTGCGCATTTGGTTACTTTTCTGCTTCCTTGCTTGCTTGTTTTCCATTTTACTTAACACAACACTTAATTGTGGAACACAGTTCAACTTGAAATTAGTTCCGGAACAACGCTTAACTGGAGCATAAGTATATGTAATAACAAGCAGATGAATAGTTTGTAAACGATACGATTATGATATTTTCAGAACAAACTTGAACGAAATGGAGCGTTGTTGAGTGATCCGTTTTGCTTCGGTTTTGGGTTTATACTGTCTGACAAATGTTTAAACTTACAAAATACAGAGCTCTGTGAGTTTTAAAGGTTTAACATGGACAATTGGGTTTGTTTTATACAACTGACTATTGAAGTTTACAAACAGATGTGTACATTTCAAGAATTATCAACCATTCCCCCAATCCTACTCCACGGTCCGAGATATTACAACCAGGTACTACAAGTATTCTATTTATAGCAAACGCGTTGCATTTAAATTTTCTTACAAAACTAAAGCACTTGCAAAGACACTAAGAAAGGACTACATACAATGCGTTAATCCTTTCAGAGTTCTTAGAATATTTATGCAGTTGAGTATTTCAATCGTGAACAGTTAACGTGGAATATTTTTAGCCCTAAAACTTTTTTGTTTGAAAAGGGCGGGTTCATGAACCACTCATTTTTTAGATGGGTAGATTTTAAATATTACTTCCACTTATGCACACCTTAGTTATATAGGTTTACGACACGCGTATTACAAACTAATAAACATGACAAACAGGGTGTAGAAATTGGCGACGTGTGAAATCAATAAAAATAGCCAAAACAGAAATGCGAAATTTGGCTAAAATATTTTTGTCAATCCATCTTCATGTTACATTGTCTTTGTATGTAGTTTTAGGCAGGTTGACTATAGAACGACAAAACGTTTAAACATCATAAACTCAGTCTTCTGGTAAAATATTGACATCAATGGCCTAGCACTAAAACAGGTTTACACGAAGATATAAAATCGAAGAAAAACTAGAACCTTATTATAATTGTAATAAACATTTACTAATTATAACCCACTGGCTATTTGCTGTTCTGATTTAACAAAGTTGTCATCTGCCAAATATTCACAAACTCAACAATGATTGATGATAATAGAAACGACCTGGTCCTACCGCATTTTTCAGTAAGCTCAGTGTTTGGTTTATTTACTCCAAATATATGCTTCAAATGTACGTGTCTATTTGTCTATTATTAAAACTAATTGGTGTTTTGAAATTTGTAATGTTGATCTTTTCCCGTATATTTAATTTGACACTTTGGAATTTGTATTTTGATTCATTATCCTAATTTAACAGCATAATAAAAATCAGGTCCGATACTTGCTGCGCTTTTTACCACATTTTTTTCAATTGTGATGCTGTACTTTTTACCTGTAATGAAGCAAGCGCTGAATTCCTTGCTTGCATAATCTGCAAAAGATTGTGCGAAAGGCAGAGTCAAATAAATACCGAATCGACATTTAAAATCGGAAACGATGTCACGGGATGGAAATTTAGGTTGCCCTTAAAATAGATATTTTCGTCTAATTTATGGTTCTTTTTATGTAGGTTGTTCTTCTCTCTCGTTTGTATTTGTCGTGTAAAGTTTGCTCCTATTTTCAAACTCTGTTTTAAATTTATGAATATTTTTAGTGCCTATGTTGCTCCTCAGGTATCCTGTGAAGCCATATCACTTGTTCTCATCTGCAGATTATTGAAACTTACCTTACTGATTTAATGTCTGTTGCGTGAACGAATGCATATTTTGCATTGAATTGGTATTTGCCTATGCATGGGCATACGAACACGTACACAGTCAAACCTTTGTAAATGTGTAATTTCATCGAGCAGTAGTATTCGTGCCATAAAAGCTGTAACAATTTGTAGTGTAGAAATTTGTGTTATTACATTTGCGTAGCAAAAAAAAATATAATAGAGAAGTTTTAGGTGGTGTGAAGAAAAAATAAGCTTGACTATGCTTGACAAGATTACGTTTATTTTACCTAGTTAAAAATATTTATAAACAACATGTCTTGTAGTTCTCCTGAATGGTAAGAATATTATTGTATACTTTGAAAGATTTTGCTTTTACATGAAAGCACTTATCGAACCATTTACATATTGTTTGGCACTACAAAAAATGTTCAATAAATTCTATATTCAGGTTTTACAGTACACATTTACTTTTATTATGTGTGCTAGCAAGGGATTATATTATTTAATTAGGGTTATAAAATATTTTTGCAAAACTAAGTATGTTTGTTAGCAAGGGTATATATATATATATGCAAAATTCATGCATCATAGGACGGGCACTTATACATAAAAATTAAGGATCTTCCGTGTTACCAGCAACGTGGCTAAACGTCGCAAAGTATGTTTAATTTGCAAACGGGTATACAAAAATCGAAATAGAGGATATCTGCAATTCTTCAATGAAAATAAAAAGGTTGCTTTCGTGTTGTCACCTTCCTAGTGTGACAGCTTGATACAAACCAATTCAAAAATTAACAGCAAATGAGCCGATTGTAGGTTTAAAACGGACTTTAGATTATCAGACCGACTTTGTTTTGGAATGCTTGATATGGTCGAAGGCTTTTAAGAGATGTGTGTATGGAAAACATTTGAGTTAATATAAAAAAGTGTAAGTTTTTCAGTACAAAACATAATTAAGAAAAATAGGTAGCTTAAAATTGACAGTAACTTGCAGGCGGTTTTTACAATTTGGACTGATGGATTAAGCTTAGTGTTCTACACTTTACTTAATAGATTTCTCACATCGTTGACATGTTCATTTACACATGATTATACAAAAGCTAGGAAATTTTCACTTAAGGTGGAGGAAGTTTTATTGTAGATAGTCAGATTTTTCGAAGGCACTCCATTTCCACAATGCCACAGGTATCATGGACAATTAACAATAGAAGCATGTTATAGAAATATATAACTCCAATCTACTAATGAAAAATGATTCTTTGAATTCTGTATTATTTGATTTTGATGTCACACAAATTCTACTGTTCAATTCAAAATGTTTTGTATTTCAATATTAAGAACTATTTACAGTTATTGAAGATACTGAAGCCCAAATACAGAAAGTTACAATATCCAAGCAAATAGTATACAACTTGAAGCATTTTTTAATGATTTTGGTATATTACAAATCATGTTTTCAGTTTAAAACTACTGTCACAAAACACTTCAGGCTTCTGTGGAGCCAAAACTGAATGTTATGCTAATTGGCAAAACAAATTTATAAACCAAGAATGCCTCATTGATAGACAGCTCTTTGATAGCGTGTTAAGTTCTACAACAGTGTAAAACATATCTCATAAGGGATGCCTTTAAATGTCGAAGAGAGGATGTGCTCAAAAGTGTTGGTTGCTTGTTTTTGTTTAATGACATCCATACACAACAGTATAAAGTTGGTTGTGTAAGGTTTTATGTAAGATTTAGCTTCTTCACCTGAGTTACAATCGAGTGAAATCAACGGTGCTGCGATGGCAAATACAAACAATATTTCAATAGTTCATACCTTGAAAATCCAAGTGAGTATACATGAGCAGAATAAAGAACTTATTTCATCTGTATTTATTTACAAATAATTTACAAAACAGTACATTTTTTCCCAATGGTTTTAACATGTCGAAAAATTCCAATGGTCTTAATAAACAACGACAATTAGCATAATATTTTTGTATTTGCATTACTATCTTTTTTTAGATACTCTACCATTCTCATACGTAAGCCTACCTTAAAAGCACTAGCTTGCGTACACTTGAGCTAAAGTTTTTTTTAACACTGTGAATAAAATACTTCATCCATAATATTCTATTTAAAATCTTATAATTTATGAACATTTTTCTTATGACGTTTCAAGTGAGACGATTGTCCAAATTTTTTCCCACAAGAGTCGCAGTTAAATCGCCTTACACCACTGTGTATGACAATATGCACTGTTAGCTCGCATTTAGTGACAAAGCCTTGCTTGCACTCAGAACAGTTAAAGAGCCTTTCTCCCAAATGTCTCTGCACATGTATTCGAAGGCATGCTTTGGACTTGAATGTCTTGTCACACAGTTCACAGCAGTACTTTCTTTTGTCCGAATGCTTTGCATTAATGTGTGTCTTTAGATTGCTTACATGGTTAAAACATTCTCCACAAGTGTTGCAACTGTGCGGCTTTTCTCTAGTGTGAGAACGAATGTGACACTCAATGTGGTAGTACTGTGAAAGCATATATCCACAGAAAAGACAGCTCCAATTCTTGATTATACTAACTGCAGATTAAGGATAAAAAGCCTTTAGTTAATATTCGGTTTTATTGATTTATTATATCCTTCCTTAATTACCTTGGTGCCTTTTGTGGTGTGCGCGTAGGCTTCCTATTTGGGTGAATTTCTGATTGCAAATGTTGCAGCTATACGGTTTTTCTCCTGTGTGCGTCATCATGTGTTGCTTCATGTGACCCAGCTGCGCAAACTTTTTTGGACAAAGTAGACACTGAAACGGCTTTTCGCCTGTGTGGACATTTTGGTGGCGGTTTAATGATTGAGATGTTGCAAATTGCTTGTCACAAAATCCACAGTTAAAAGGCTTCTGTTTTTTATGAACCACACGTCTATGCCAATTTAAATGTCCCTTTTGAGTGAATGTTTTGTTGCAAAGTTCGCATTTAAATGGTCTTTCTCCTGTGTGAATCATCAAATGGGTCTTGTAATAATTTGGTGCAATTTGTTTCCCACAATGACTACATTCACGCAGATTTGCGGCTGAATTCGTGCTAGTTTGGCTTTCCATTTAAAGTATTGCAACGCTGGAACACTAGTGCACAGGTCAACTGGAATATAGATTCGGAACAATTTGGTACTAGAACATTAGTTATTGAAATAGCCAAATGATTTCTAATTTATGAGTTCTTATAATACGAAAGTGCTATTGCTTAAAACTTTAATCTGCAAGAAAAGAAGTGTTGGGTTACCAGTATTGTTGAGGTGCTTGACGCGTACAATTTGGCGAATATTGAGAAATAAAATAGTAGGAAAGAAGACTGGGTTTTTTCAAGGGGCCAAAACATAGACGGCTGATGATATTGTTTCACGCAGTTGACTATTTTACATAAGAAATTTACAGAGAAAAACGTACTTCTCAGCTATCATTGCTAATCCTATTCATGCTCCTAGATTTTAATGTCAGGTACCGCAAGTTCACGTACGTGAACGCAATTGCACATTGCACTGCATTAACTTTGTATTAAGTATGAGCACCGAAAGAAGTACAAAGCACTTCGATTTCTAAGAAAATGTTAATCCTTTCGCCGTACATGAGTTATTTCTCTTTTGAGCATTATGGTACTTGAAATAGTTTGCCTAAGGTTTAAAGTGTTTTTATTGCTGCAGAAAAGTTACGAAATTTTGATCTTCTCAGAACTAAGCGGATATATCTACAACGGATTAGAATAGTAATATAAGTTTATATTATTATTTCAACTGATGTGAACGTTGGACATACGTGTATTAAAAGAGTGCCATACAAATTGTGTGAGCATGTAAGTTTATGTGGATTAAAAATAGTTTTCTCAGAATTTCCCTCGTATGAAATATGTCTACATTTTTCGTTTAAATATTTGTAAATCCTACGTGACTTCGCGCACATTCCTCTTAATACGAGGTACTTTTCTGTTTGGAAAACAAGGTTTTTTCTTAGTTTCTCGGTAAATCACATAGAAAAATTCTATAAATATATCCTGTTATTGGTGTTCAAGCTTTTAAATCTACACAATCAATTTACGTGGAATACTCTATGTCTTAATTCACTGACTTGCGTAGACCTGTGGATTGTACGCATGTACATACGGAACACATAAACACAAAGCTCACTCAACAACGTTAGATGGCTGTAGGCTTAGTGTGCATGCTAACAAAATTAAACTAAATATGTTTTGATTGCAATGTAGGTATCTATTTTCTATAATTGTACAATTGGGTTGTATTGAGTCTTGCACTGAGAAGTAACCGTTGTAATTATTTTGGAGCCCTAAAGATTCATCCTTTTTTATACCACCTACGAAGTGTATATTCTGTAACTGCTGTTTGTAAATCAATTGAGAGTCAATAGTCAGAGAGCTTTAAGCATTCAGAAAGATATAACTTTGGACAATCCAACAAACTACAGCAGTCATCAACAGGTCCAAATAGGTTTAGAAAAGAGGGTTTTGAAATCAATACCGGTGCTCAGCTAAAAATGATTTGCGGCAAAAATAAATCTTTTAGTTATGTACCAATCATTTGTATATCATTACTACAACTATTAGCTAACAAGAATTTCAAAACCGCTTTGTCTTTGTAGGTGATACATAAAATATATTAACGGACCTAAAATTTTGCTTAAGGGTAAAAATATGCAAGTGAAGACTTACCCTAAAATCATCTCACATATTTATTGAGAATTATTTGCATAAGTTTTTACATTGCTAAATTTTAGGACAACCTTGGTTAGGCAATCTTCAAGCACCAAAATCATTAGCAGTTGCTTCAAAAGAGAAGCATAGTATATTCTGTAAAACGGCACGTTCTAATAATTACAACATTTTAGAACACGTTGGTGAATTCATCTGGTGCGACTTTTATGAAAGTGGTGTTACATTCAGATCACCGAGGAAAATTTTTAAGGTCAAGATATACTGGAACAATATATAATATCACTACCAAACTTACCAAATTCTTTTTGGTGTGATTATAATGGGACGTATAGCCAGTATAGGCTTTATTTCCCCATGTCAGGGGGATGAGCAAAAGCACTGTATGCAGATACTTAATAAATTACTCTGAATGGAATAAAAGACATGCGAATTACCTTTCCAAATTTTTAGAATGCTTCAATTTTGCTTCCCATCGTCACTGTTTTATGCGCTCCTTTTCGGAAATACTGTCACTGACCTTTCCTATGGCATTCCTACCTTTCGCAAAACTTAATTAAGCATTTATTTACTGACGTATTCATTTATGAGGAATAAACAACACATCCAAAAAAATTACAAATTCAAATTACATTTCCTGACGACAATGCATTGACAAAAACGATAGGAGCCCCATACAACTGTTCAATGTCTTATAAATAATCAATATCATTATGCAAATCATTTCTAAATATATAATTATAGTACCGATTTACAAAACTCTTATATACATATCGTAAAATTCCTAAGTACTGTTTGCAAATAATAGAAATATTGTTTGAACCAGTCCCAAATATTGTGCTTCTTAGACAATATTTTCAAGGAAAAATGTTTCATTAATGAGCACGCTTCATGTGGCGCTTTAAGTCGGCCAAGCAGGCAAAACCTTTTCCACAAACATCGCATTTGAAAGCTTTTAACCCGGTGTGTGTAGCAATATGCTTTGTCAGAGCAGATTTACTGACAAAACTTAGCTTGCACACAACACAGCGAAAGAACTTTTCTTCCAAATGCCTTCGCATGTGGATATGAAGGTCAAATTTAAGCTTGAAAGTTTTTTCACACAGTTCACAACTGTATTGTCTGTCTTCAGAATGTTTTCTTTTTATATGGTCTTTCAGATTGCTAAGGTGGCTAAAAGATTCTCCACAAGCGTTGCAACTGCGAGGTTTTTCCATTGTATGAGAACGAATATAACCACCAAGCTCTGTAAGGTTTGATAACATGTGTCCACAAAAAAGGCAGCTCCAAAATTTAGGTCTATTAACTGCAAAAAATGAAAAAAATTAGGTCCAAAAAAGATCTGATTTTGAGAATTTTTTGTTGCGTTTTTCATTTACCTAGATGTGTTTGACGGTGTATGGTTAGGTGTGCTTTTTGTCTGAATTTTTTATTCCAGATGTTGCAGCTATATGGCTTTTCTCCTGTGTGCGTCATCGTGTGTTTTTTCATGTCGTTCATCTGCGCAAACTTGTTTGAACAAAGTAGGCATGAAAACGGCTTTTCGCCTGTGTGGGTTCTCTCATGACGTCTTAGATTTTGGGATGTTGCAAATTGCTTGTCACAGAAACTGCAGTTAAAGGATTTCTGTTTTTCATGAACCATGAGCCCATGCCGGTTTAAATGTCCCTTTTGACTGAATGTTTTGTTGCAATTTTTGCATTTAAATGGTTTTTTTGCTGTGTGAACCCTCAAATGTCTCGTGTGGTTTTTCTCTGCAATTTGTTTTCCACAAATATTGCATTTATGTAATTTTTTCCTGTCTGCTTGCCAGTGTTGTGGTCCATTCTAATTAACACAACTTCAAATCACTTTTGATTTTAAGCACAAGTAATGTTAAATAGCTTCGGGGTAGGACTTTATTAGAACCCTGCTCTTTGAAGTAGCAGACTGATTTGATAATTTGTAGGTGATGTAAGTGTTACTAATTGGTAAAAAAACTGACAAGGCAATTGTCATTTAGCTATCCGTTCAGTTTCGGTGCTGGGTTCACAATAACTCACAACGAATGAGATTATTAAAATATTATTAAAAATTGTGAACTATTGAAGTGGCTGAAGAGTTAAACTGTTAAAAGAGCTGTTTTATACAATTGAATGCTCAAGCCTACTGATCAAAAATGTACCCCACAAATATGCACTCTTATCTTATAGTCAGCCTATTATAATAAGATACCACAAGTTCTTGAAACGATATGGCATTGCATTGCATTTACTTCTGTTTGCAAAGCCAAAGTACCTACAGAGGTACAAAATACTGCACAAAATGCGTTAATCCTTCACAGTTCCTGAAATTCTTCTATACATCAGCAGGTCATTGAAACCATTATGCCTAGCGCGTTACAACATCATTTCTACAACAAAGCTTTCATTTTTAGCTAGTTGAATTCATACACGAAGGATGGGCACTTTGCTTTTTAATTTAAGGCAACGAATGTGCCCTTACACGTATCTTGTAAGCCTTCAACATCCTTTCAACAAAAATACTTCCTCTCAATCCTCATGTAATAATGCACTTTTCTCAGTTTCTCAGAAAATACAAAAATATTTAGGCCCTGAATCCGACCTACCTAAGTTCTAAACCTTTTGCCTATGAATATGCATGCACTGTTGTAAAATAACCTTTTTCTGTTTTTGGCTTTCACAAATTAAATAAATACAATTCCGAGATGGTTTTTAGATGGTTTGGTATCTCTAAAAATATTTCAATTAACTTCGTGAGTATTTAACAGTCTTTGTATTAAAAACAACAGGCATTTTTAAATTTGTAATGTTCTTTCAAGATTTTACGTAAACGTAACTTTTAGACATTGAAACTTGAATTTTTATTCATTATCGCATCTACTTATAAGCAAGATGAACGTTATTGACTTTTTACCATACTATATTTAAATTTGATTAGTACTTTTACCTGTACTATAAGAAGCACCTCATTCGGTGTTTGCATAATCTGAAAACGTTTTGCATAACTCAAATCCAAATAAATACTAATTCACTTTGTAAAGACGTATTTAATATAAATTTTAGCTGCTGCTAAAATATTTATGTATTAAAGATTTAACATTATTAAGAGAACCATTAAATAGACTTGACAACAGGAATTGACTGATGAAAGATTAGACAAAATTGCCTTTGTGTAAATTGAAAACCTAGCTGTGTATTGCACAAGCTGGTCTATATCTGCTATATCGCCTTTAGTAGCGAATATCGTTTAAGGGTTTAGCATTGATGTTTTTGGCAAATTAATACAACAAATGTGTTTTTTTAAATTGTGGCTTACAAAAATGCTAAAAATCATTTTGTTGAGATTTGTAACCTTTTTCACTTTGATTTGATTACTTGTCTATAAATGTACTTCCCAAACAATATTGTTGTAATAAAAACTTAAATATAATGTTGCTTTTGAATTTAATGTGGCGTTCAATGTATATAAATAAAAATGTAAGTATTGCTAAAAGCATTTCCTATTAGTAGTTTGTAGTTTAATGTGTTTTATTGCAATATCTCTATCACCTGACGCTTGAAAACACACCTACACCATTGCCAGAAAAAAATGAAATACCGGTTGACAACATGATCCAGCATATGCAAAATGATAGTATTTGGAAAATGAATGTTAGCATTGGTGAATGAAAACCCATATACTCATTTACAGCCTTTGTCTTACTTTCGGTGAGATAACAATTAATTTTTATTTTATCAATTAAAAAAGCAAAAAACGCTGTATCACACACATATTATTTCTACATTTACATAACTGTTTATAAAAATGCTACGTTTGTTTGAAATTGAATGCAGCCAAACCTTATTCACTTCAAATTCATTCGTATAGATAAAACATCAATTGTAACCATTAAAAAAGGCTCGCTGCTAAAAACGATATGCAGACACTCACCTCATAAGTAAGGTATTGTATTGTTGGAAAATGAAATGCATATTTTAGGAACAATTGAAGCTTATAAAGTTTTTAAAGCATATGACTTAAAAAGGCTTTACTTGACCATTAAACACATCAATTCTAATCTATATAAACAGAGACTTTGATAAAGTTTGTTGTGCTATCAACAGCACCAAGTAACTAGTTGAGGAAGTAAATACATAGAGGGTTAATTAACGCCTTGGGAGAAAATATTCTTAGAAAAAGAGTTTGAATTTTTGTGTGATTATATATTTTCATTGCTCCCTTTGCATACATGTATACCTATAGTGCACAAAATCTGAAACACTTTATACTGCTTATAAACCTGCGGCGTAAATCCGATTAGGCCATACAAATAGACAAAAGCAGTTTTCTGCTGCGTTGTAAAAATTATAACACGTTAAGCATGCAGTATTTAAGAACTAAAACGATCAGCTACAAAAATATTCCAAGAAGAGTAAAGCATTAACGCCTTTTGTTGTTAAGAAGAGTAAAGCATTAATTTTGTTCAGTCCTTTGTACCTCTGTATGTGCTTTAGTTGAACAAGAAGAAGTAAATGCAGTGCATTTACGTACAAACACAAGAACGTAGGGTACCTGATTGTAAAGTTTTGAGACAAGGATTAGTGTTAATGGTCAGAATTGAAAAGCCGCTTTTACATGTCTGCAATCTTCAAAAGTCGAATGCTTAAAACGAACCAATCAACAGTCCAAGCACTGACAAAAACTTCATTAAATTAGAGTGTTCTTTTTGGCTATGACATTCAATCATTCTGGAATAGTATTCAAGTAGCTCCAAAACAAGACAGACCCCTTAAGGTTTCTTGTCTTGCAAGTGGAATTCTGAGCCATTAGCACTTCTAGTAATACTTATACCATTTTCAGTAATTAAGTCATTGCTTCACCATAAAAGGTTATACTTTAGTAAAGTGTTGCTCTGAAAACAACAAGTTCACTGTTGCTGGATTATTTGGTGATGTCTTAATGAAAATATAAAGCACATATAGCAAGCAGTAAAATAGCATATCAAGTGAAGTTCAACTCCAATATATTGTTAGATTGTATTAAAAGGGCTGAGTAAAAAGTCACGTAGGCATTTTCCAGATTTTAAAAGCCGAACTTAATACCAGTTTATATGTGTGTTAATACAATACGTAAACGCTAAAAATTAAAACCAGGTACATCTTCAACAATGCATGTATATCCATAAACAAAAACGCTTAGAGCCCAGTCACGTCCGGTTAAGAGTTTTTGCTGTTTCTGTATATTTCTGAGGAACTGATAAATAGTATGCAGGCAACAGTTTACATAAAGGCTGAATAATGTTTTTATTCTTATACTGTATACAGTAAAACATGGTATGTCGTTAAAACCAATCCTATGTAGCAGTTTGAGCTTGAAAATTATAAACTCCCCAGTTGAAGGTTTGCACTGAAACTAAAAAAGTCAATTTGTTTTGTGCATACTGTTTTGGAAAGAAATCATAAGCCCTTAAATACATAGTGTAACCTTTAGCTGTCTAGTATGAAAACGTGAGTTGTGCATTAGTTAAACAAACGTGAAATTTGGTGTTTAGGTTTGCACTAGTTTTTTATTTCCTTAAAATAAAGTTATTGTTAAACAAATTCCCATTGGCAGTTCTAAAATCATCATGCCATCAAAACATGCACATAAGTGTGAAATATGTGGGGAAACTTCTGCCAAGTTTTCTTACCACAGACAGCATATGAATATACACACCGGTGAAAAACCGTACAAGTGTGACATGTGCAACAAATATTTCTCTCAACATTGTGGATTATATCAGCACAAACGAAGTGTTCATGAGAAACAAAATCCTTTCAAGTGTGATGTCTGTAATAAACAATTCTTTCAAAAGAGTAATCTAAATACCCACAGACGAAGAGTTCATGAGAAACTGAAACCTTTTGAATGTGATCAGTGTACAAAGCAATTTTCAACAAGACCAGATCTTACTAATCACGTGCGAGTTCACACAGGAGAAACACCTTTTCAGTGTTCACTCTGTAAGAAACGGTTTTCGCAAAATTCCCACATGAAAAAACACTTGCTCTCTCATACTGGTGAAAAGCCACACAAATGTAGCATGTGCTTATGCAGATTTCGGAGCGCAAATGGATTAAAATCTCATCAACAAACTCACAGCGGTAAGCATGTGTATATTTATATACCGGCACGATATATGGTTGATGGTATATTTGTAATATTGAATTTTGTGGTTTGCAGGAATTAATCATGCAAGTCACAATTGCGTGATTTGTTTCTCTATATTCTCAACGTTGCAGTCTCTTCACTGCCACTTACGTACTCACACAAAAGAAAAGCCTTACTTTTGCAGCAAATGTGATGAAAGTTTTAGTCAGTTCTGCCATCTGAGTAGACATATGACCGCGAAGCATTCAGACGAACGAAAATTCAAATGTGAGTTGTGTGGGAAGAGATTTAAAGTAATGAAGGATCTCACAGTACATATACTACAGCACTTGGGCGAAAAACGTTATGCCTGCACTATATGCCAGAAAACTTTTCTTACAAGGCGACAGCTGAATAATCATCATGTTGTGCATTCTGGTTTAAAACCTTTCGAATGTAATGAATGTGGGAAGAAGTTTGGATATTCAACTTCTCTTCGCGCACACAAGAAGAAATTGCACGGAAACGGAACTAACTCAGCAGTGTAATCAAAGCCATAAAATCAAACGTTTTAGGATAAATCAACATAAATAAAACCCTATTTTCAAAACGTCGACATTAATGTTTGAAATTGGACATTTGGTCTGTTATATTGATTTGGTGGCGACTTTGTTAAATATTTACATTTACAGTGAAGTTGTCTGATACAAAATTAGATAACTTTATATTGAAGTCTTGGCAATTGTTTAATACATCCAGCCTTCTGAAGTGTGAAATAAAAAAATATTGATTCGGTATGTATTTGAGCCAGGTAATCGTCCATGATATACTTAGCATTAATTCTTGTTTTAAGTTAGCAAAAATTATGGTGTTCTGGGCTCATCACGGCTTCTTTGAAAAGTGATTCCATACGTCATGTAATAATAAACAACAATATTAAAGTTTAAATTGTAAATACTAGTAAAACTCTAGAACTTCGTTTTCCTTGACTTGTCGAAATTTTCCTGCACCTAATTAAGTAATTGTTTGCAACTTGATGTTTTATATTGGTATGTCATATGTTTTTATTCATAGATGTTTTGATCGGTTCGTGGGGGTCAGTTAGTTGAATATTTAATATAAATTTGCTAAATAAAGTTTGATATTTTTCTTTTTAATTAAATGTTTTGAATTTTGAGAAACTACTTAAGCTGGTTTTAGGGAGCATAATATTTAGGGAGAAACGGTTCTCAAGAATAGCGTTTTTGTCGACTGCTAACTGCAAGCTACATATTTGATATACGTTGGTGGTTTTCTAACTCCTAAATATTACGAGTACTTACCAGTAACTAAGATTGAGTCTTTTCCGGGCTAACAGAAATGTGGCTTATTTGAATCAGGGTGTTATCGACAGCAAAGATTGCTTATAATATATATAAAAATAAACTAGTCAATGGTAAATATTTAAAGACACACACTGTTGCAGACAATTTTAGCGTGAAATTATGGAGTTCTTTATTTTTGTGCACAAAGATGGAGTAAATAGAGGGACAGACACACTACACCTGATTTAAAGTCACCTGCCAAATGAGCAGCAGCTAGCTAATTATTCTACTTTGGTCTTGAGTAAGAAGATATTTTCTGCTAAAACTACTTATATTGGCATATACACACACGGGAAAAATTCTTTTATTTAAAATTAAGTTAAAGCTTTTGGTGGTAGTGTAATCAAAGCAACGTTCAACCAATCTGATTATCCAGCAACAAGCAGTAACGATCATCATCATCACACATGCATACACACATTCACACAAACCCACACTCACACCACACCAAACCTGTTTTATGTTTTATGTAACCATTCCATGTTCTATGTTCTCTTATAACTTGGCTACTCAGTCTTGAGATAGCTTTCAATAAATCTACTTCTCTGCATCAAAGCTCAGCGCTACATGTTGTTCCTTCATTCCTCATTCATCTCCGCATATTCTTATCATATCATCATATAACCTCCGACCCCTGAAACACTCTTGTTTCAGTAGAAAACAGTATCCTAATATAAAATTGGTAGAGAGGTTTCATTGATTAAACATCCATGGTAAGCCATTGAAAAATGCTCGCTGCTAACAACGATGAGTGTCTATGTAGTCAAAAGATCCTACGACAAAATCCTTGATGAATGCAGTAAGTAATAATAGCCCATTCTGGCTGATGTAAGCCCACCTGGGCTTCTTAAAAGCCCATTTTGCCTGGTTTAGAGCCCATTTAACCTAATGTTGAGCCCATTTAACCTAATGTTGAGCCCATTTAACCTAATGTTGAGCCCATTTAGCCTGATTTTGAACCCATTTAGCCTGGTTTAGAACCCATTTAGCCTGGTTTAGAACCCATTTAGCCTGGTTTAGAACCCATTTAGCCTGGTTTAGAACCCATTTAGCCTGGTTTAGAACCCATTTAGCCTGGTTTAGAACCCATTTAGCCTGGTTTAGAGCCGATTTTGCTGGACAGACAGACAGACGGACGGACAGACAGACAGACGGACGGACAGACAGACAGACAGACAGACTGACGGACAGACAGACAGACAGACGGACGGACAGACAGACAAACGGACATCGATATCTTAAATAGCTCTCCTGCTAAAGCAGCGAGCTAATAAATTTCAGTTTATTTCCATAAGAATTTCTAAATACGTTTTAATTGTATGGCAACATTCCAAAATATCCTTGCTGGATTTCAAGTATTGAATCGTTGCTTTAGAAATTATATCATTTGCACGTATAGAAAAATATTCAGGCAGCAAAAAACTTTAAACCTTTTACAAATGAGTCGTTTCTTACAGGATTAGAAGTAGTTAATTTTAACATACGTAAGCAGTTGAAGGACTCAAATAAATTTTTTTACACATAAGGTTACAAACAAATTCATAACCTAGAATTACTTATAAGCTAGTATTTTACTTCTCTTCATAACCTTGGAAGTCATGTGTCTGTGTCTGAACATTAGTTACCCCAATTCGCAGCCGTGTTTAATTCTGATTGCGATAACGTTGTCGTGCATAGAATGATTACAATTTCGGGATATTTTTCAGTTAGTGCGTATTTTTTGGTAAAGCCTATCAGGAAACTATATCCTGAAATCTGTTAGAAATCCATAAAAACTAACATTATTGATATCTTACACTTTACATACATACCTGTACGGTGCTAGTAACGAAAAGTAAAAAGAATTTAAAGAAAAGGGCAAGGATTTTTTATTAAGGTATGAGGCATTCAAAAAGAGTTTTTGAGGAAAAGGCTTAAATCAGCATAAGCTTACACACGTATCCAGTTTGCATTGCTTATCAGAAATTATCCAGTAACTCAAAAAATTGGAGTACATTGTGAACAACTTAGCACCATTTTTAAGTGCTGTAATTTCTAGCTACAAAGATTAGGGATATTAATCATATTTTTAAACTAGCTTTCTGTATGCACCTTCAACTGCTGCTTAAAAACCCACTCTTGTCCAAGCTTTAAACTACTTGTATTTAAAACGAATTGTATAATTCACAGTGCCCTATACATTCATAATTTCCAACCATCATCGTGGTGTAGTATACACCTAGCGCTGAAACAAAACGAACACCTAACTTGCAAGTTGTATTTTAAATTGTAACAGGCATATCATTTACAAATTTAATAAATCACTTGGTTACTTCAACACACATGATTCAAAATAGTGTTGCTCTAGAAATAATTTCAAGTCGACCTGCACACGATTATTCGATAGAACATTAGGTAAGATGTAAAACTGTAGTAGCAAACAGGAGTGCGGGAATGCAGTGTTTGTGGCAAACTAATTATACGGCCCAAATACAAGACTCATTTGAGGGTTCACACAGGAGAAAGACCATTTGAATGCAAAGTCTGCAATAAACATTTAGTCAGAAATATCTTTTGGCACAGCGTTAAAGCATTATTCACGAATAGATAATGTAAGTGTAGAAATATATATTGTGAGTTACTAGCATTTCCTGAATGGTATATTGCGTTAAATTAATTCTTTAATCCAATGTTAGATTAATTACTATACTTTATGTCATGTTGATGTGGATAAATAAATTTTTATACTTTTGTGGTAAAACAACAAAAAACCAAAGGCTTTTTCTGTTTTATCACCATCAAAAGTTTTCCTATTACTTAAAGTCTTCTCGTTCTCATGTCAGAGTCAAGAATACGGCTATGGTGAAGCATTAGTGACTACAACATAGTATTTACGAGTTGACAGCATTATGTTAGTAAGAAATTCCAACTTTTGAAAATACACGCATTTCAACGGTAAAAACTATCACCGGTTTTAATTATTAAAGGAATATGCAACCAAAGGGAAAGGAATTTGACTTACAAATCTATTGTTTATGATGCTAAAAAAAGTTGCGAAGCTTTCATTCTACGGTTAAAAGATATGACAAATACGTTGTGCATGATTTGGACTGTTTGTTTCTATGCCTGGAATACAAAATGAGTGTAGCGTATACAACGGTGTGGTCATTTTAATACAGTAAACGTTTTGAGGGAATGAATGTGGTAAATGTGATAAACTTTAGAAATTTTATTTTATTACCAGAATACTTTGAATTATTTTTTTCTACTCATCATGTCACTTTAGCAATGGTTTCTTTGAATGGAATCGCGGAAGTTATTATCCGCTATTTAGTCAACTGTGTACTGTAAGTTACCTCAGTTAACTTTACATAATTAACTAGGTGAGAAATTGTTTTGATAAATTGAGTTTATTTACAAGTTCATATAATTTATATACCAATAAGCATTAACTTGTATTTACATAGAAGTTGTAACATAAAACCTACATGAAAATGTTCATTAAGATAGAAACCATTATTGGAAGAACGAGTGATATGATAATAAGGTGACATTTTGAATGTCTGTTCTCTTATTGAACTTCACACCATGTGATTTGTTTGACATAATTCAATGATTAGTGAACCATCTTTTTATGTTTAATGAGACTACTTGCATATCCAAATCGTTTTCTGCATGCAGCACATTCAAATGGTTTCATGCACCTGTATGCACAACTTTGTGGGCCGTAACCTGCTTTCGAGTATAAAAAGCCTTCTTGCAAACAGGGCACGAATAAGGTTTCTCGCCCATGTGTGCTCGTATATGATTTTCAAGATTCTGCATTTGTTTATATACCTTGCCACACATTTTGCATTCAAATTTCCTTCCTTCTGAATGCTTCGAAGTCACATGTTTCTTCAGAGAACTCAATTGACTGCAACTGTGATCACATTTGTTGCAGAAATAAGGTTTCTCACCCGTGTGAATACGAAGGTGAATGTCAAGTTGCTGGAAACTTGGGAAGCCAGAGAAACAGAAAATGCAAATGTGAGTCACAAGTTTGTTCTCTGCAACAACACGAACAGGTATCGAAAAACTGATTATTGCAAACATTTAAATCAAATGCTGGCCAACTTTATACGTTTTTGCGTACATACCATTGTAGATTCTTTGATGAGATTTTAATTCACTTCCGGTACAAAATCTCCTAGAACAATTGCTACATTTGTAGGGCTTCTCTCCTGTATGAGACAGCAAGTGCACCTTCATGTTGTGTTTTTGCGAAAACCGCTTTTCACAAAGTGGACATTCAAAAGGTTTCTCTCCTGTGTGCATCCGTACATGGTTAGCAAGTTGTTGTCTTGATGCAAATTGTTTTGCACACTGAGTACATTTGAAAGGTTTCAGTTTCTCATGAAATGCTTGTCTGTGGCGTTTTAAATTATTTTGTTTAGAAAAAGGTTTGTTGCATACATCACACTTGTAAGGTTTTTCTCCCGTATGTACTCGCATGTGCAACTCGTATTTGCTTAAGCATGATGAAAATTTTCCACAGAGAATGCATTTATGAGTGCGTTTTCCATTTGCCTTGCTGGGTTTAGGTTTCATGGTGTAATAAGAAATTCAATGAAAAACCTGACACTCCTGTCACCGTCCGAACCTGTCTTATTTTTTGTAAGAACTTTGGATGTTTTTATCACTCCTATGAATATATCTGACAAAAAATATTTTATTCAAGCAAATACTAAAATTAAACTAAATTGAATTTAGGGAAAACAAAAAGTAAATTTTGTAGTTATATTGTAAACTGCATAACACTTCTTATCTACTTGCTACACCAAGAAACACATTTAATAAATACTTTTTAACTCAATAAACTTTACTAACAAATAGTTTGAGCAAGTCTGTCAGCTTCCCTAACCGCCGATAGGAATATTCAACTGGTAGTATCTTTGCAGTCATATATTCAGTATCTTCAATGTCATATAAAGAACGTACAAAAAAGATTTAAGATGCAGTAAAGCACTTTTCCATTTAATAATTCCCTTTTTGGAAATGCTTATGGTGCTAGCATACCTAACACCTGAGATAAGTTCGGATGATAGACTTGAACTGCCGCTACCACAGGAACCTAACAAAATTGTTTAAATAAACGTAATTCTGCATGTGCATTACTCTATTAAACTAAACCTTTAAACGGTTCTATTTTATTTGCTGAACCTAATCGGATTATGTTTGTCTTCGTGGAAATCTTTTACATGATGTTAGAATGTTTGATAGTTTGCAAAACATATACGAATGCTTAGGTATCTATTTTGTACGTAAACATTGTATTCATTTGAAAGTGTATGTACCAAAATAATACAAGCACGATGCGTGAAATAGATGTGTAAAGGCCGGGAGGTTAGTCAAAATTCTTGCTTATGTCACCTCAAATATGTACATAGGAATACAAGTATATACATATTCGCAGAAACCTCTTTGTAATTTAACAAAACTTTAGTGTTTACTTAAACAGTTTAGTTTAAACTTAGCTATAAGAGACACGTAATTTAAACGGAACGCACGTAGGTCAGGAATTAACCTAAGCTTCATATGAATTGCTTCTTTATGGTTTTTCAGGTTATGTTTTGATGTCGTACTACTTAGAATTAATCAATAATTTAATTACAATCAAGTTTTGAGTTCACAAAGAGCTAACTATTTTTATGAATGTTCTTGGAATCTCTCAAGAACACATTGAACTGGCAAAACTACACCGTTTAAGCTGGTGGTTCTCAAACTACACCTCTTCTCAATAAAACTGTAATGTACAAACTAACCAGGAATAGAAAACATTTTCGTGGATTTGAGAATAATAGAGTTCTTGGAAAAAGTACCCGAAGTGGTGGTGTACGGAAATCTGCATACTGAAATTCTTTTATTCTCAAATCGACGAAAATGCCTTCTATTGTTTCTATTGTTTTGAAAATGAAGGTATCATCGGGAAAGCAACACTGCCACTTATAGTACACGATGTAACTTTTGTTGTAAATCACGCATGTACTAATGTACAAATACACACATAAACAAACAAATTGTATGTACGAACAACAAACGTATGATTCCGTAAATGGTGTATAGTTTTGACTCTGCATACATTATGAGAGTACAAAACGCAAAACAGACACAAAACCCACGACAAAATATGGGAAAATTCTCAAAATTAGCTCGTTGCTTCGGAGAGGAGCCATTTAAGATGTATTCCTGTTTGTCCGTACGTCTAACTTACTTTCCACACCAAGGGAATTAATTTTGTTTATGTTACGATGCGGCTTGTCTCTCTGTCTGTCCGTTTTTCTACTTCATTTTCTAAACCAAGGCAGTTAGCTTTGATCTTTATAAATTGGTTGTAAACCAAGCTAAGTGGCCCAATATTAAGCAAATTTGTCCAAGCAAACGCAAATTGTCAAACATTATGTATGCAACCAAAGCAGCATGTTTTTAGAAAAAAACTTATATGGATGTTTAGTATGCATGCATGTTCAGGCAACACTTTTCTGTGCGTTAAATTGCTCATTGTTCCATTCACCAATGAACGCCTTTTAAGTTTTGTTGGTATAGTAATTTTAACTGAAGGCTGTAGGTACCAAGGTACTTTTAGGAAAAGGATTTTTCATTGAAGTAAATAAGTGAACTTTTCTACTAGAATTGCCGAAAATATTCAACTGCTGAAATTCCAAGAAAAACCTTCCTTAATCACATTTCCAAAAAGAAACGTTCTTACAAATCCATTATTCTTTGTTTCATGCATCGGCATCAAATGTTTTACCAGGTTTTAGTTAATACATAAACAGAATCGTTTTGGCATATAAATCAACACTACTGCGGTAAGGATTTGTGCTTCCATAAATTTTTGTCGTGGTACCTAAAGAGATAGCAATTTAACAAGAGAGAACTCCAGAATCTCATACACACCTATCTTGTATCTTTTTTCCAAAAAGCGTATATATAAACTCTAATACGTATGTATATCTGTTGTATAAAAGAACGGTAGACTTGTAACCATACTCATATTTTCAGATCTCTGATTATGATATGAAGACAGGTATAAAAACAAAAGGTAATACTAACTGCCCATTCATTCAAATTTCAGGTTCCATATCAGTCGGTTAACCTTATATCAACTTACCTCACAACTTCTTCCTCATCCTCATCCTCTCACAACTATTTTGCAACGCCATGAAGTTAATTGCCTATACTTGGGTGCTGTCACTGGTTGCGGCGGTTCAATTTATGTTTGTCCGTGAGACAAGTACGTACGCAAGGCCTTGGGTAAGACACCATTTCTTTAACAATATGACTGAATTAATCTCCTTAAATTTATTTTTCTTTAATTCAAATTACTTTCAGACAATCACAATTGACACTGAGAACGACCCGAAGTACAAGAAGGAGGTGTATTTCCACAGCAGCATGTGCTTGTTACCAGTTATACCCTCCTTTTGCAAAGCAAAGCTCAGGACATTCGTCTTTAACTCAACCACACGGACTTGCACTCCATGGATCTATGGAGGATGTGGTGGCAACAGGAACCGATTTGGAACAAAAGAGAAGTGCCAAGAAGTGTGCCGGCCACACTTCTTGGAATGGAATCCAGCGTTTGAAAGCGGTAAGCGCATTTAAGTTCAATAAATCGTAACGGATTGACAACCCTACAATTATAAAACTGGTGATTGCTAAAAATTTAACTAAATTTTTTCTTGTTGTTATGTTTCAGCAACCACCAAAGTTCACACGAAGAATGTATCTACTGGCTAAAACGAGCGTTTGACTGTATCATAATAATAACATTATTTCAAGGTTTAGGTGTACTAGTGTATTGTTGATATTTTTATTTAGGACTAGGAAACTTTTAAATTAGAATCACTTCAAATAATATCAAACTGTTGCCTTTTTCATAAAAACTACTACGTTTTTTCCTACAATTTTATAGAAACATATTACGACCATTAGAAAGAGTTTTATTCCATACTTTTTTATTGTTTTTCACTTTACAAATGTTTTTGGTGTCAAAAGCAATTCTAGAAGCATTTACAGACCAATTAGCAAAATTGCGCCATGCATTTTTGCTCGTATTTGAAGCAACGCTATCATAGCTTATTGATTTGAGAATTGCACAATATTTAGATTGAGAGACAAGTTTTCTATTTTGATTTGATTTTACAATAAAAAATTTACATAACCCTTACTTGATTTTTGGTTACTCTTACTGCATTATTTACAAAAATCATTTAGTAAACTAACACAAATTTTCAATATTTTAAAAACTACGACCGTTTACATAGTTTTCAAAAGAACGCGGAAACAACTTGCTCCGTGTAGTCAGAAAAAGCGATTAAGAATTGTTTATAATACCACATTTTGAAACAACTACTAGGTAAAAAACGAATTATTTTCTATGAGTTTGATACCAATTGCACATGACAATTGGACACCAAAGGTTTTTTATCAAATTTATTTTATAAGTTATTGAGTCACACACACGTTAAATCAAAGATTATTTCTTTCATTTTATTTTCCGTGCTAGAGCCGTGCGGGTAGAGTCCCCGGCAGACTGATAGCAATTTGGCTTGTTCACATTATGCATGGATGGAAGACAAGGCTATGTATGGTGCTGAATGTCACGTGATCACCTGACTGGCTTAATCGTTCCATGTTACTAAACAACTCATAATTTGCACGCGGCATCTCGCTATCAGGCTGCCGGGGACTCTAATTGGAAATAAGGAAACCTGCGCTATAAATCTCAAAACCGGAATTTCGATTCTCAACCTTATTTTTAGCCCAATTGGCAACACGGAACTGTGGTTTATTTGGATAAACAAACGTTTGTTACTTTTTAGCAAACATTTATTGCTAGTTTTGTGTAAATTCTGTAAACATGTTTTTAACTGCTTGTAGCATTCTCATTCTTTCATTGCGGAGATTTTTTGCTTTCAGATGTTATTTCGATTTAAATGCTTTGTGTGCATATTATATTTGCTATTCTAATGGGTGGTGCACAAAATTTGTTATAAATATCTATTAACCAAAGAGATAATCTTTTTCGTCCTGGGAAAGTCTGCATTCGTCTAAGGCATTAACGACTTTTATTGTTGGAGGTTATATTTTAAAAATTCAATAAAAAGTTTGTTTATCGCTCATTCAGGGAAACGAATACAGTTGCGGTTCCTGCATAGAGGTATTTGATATCAAGATGTACGTGTTTTCTCTGACATTGACAAATAAAGCCTAACTTTAAACTCACGAAAACAAATAAAAAGTATTACCAATTTAAACTAATCTGCTAGTTTGTGTTAAGAAACGAGTAAAAAGTCACGTATGACTTGTTTGTTTACGCACAAATGTTTTAAAATATTAATCTAAAAATATTTCATATGTGCACTTGTAAAGGACGATATCCAAATAGGGCCATTTTTGGCCCCAAAATTAAAAGTCGAGTTTTTGCTTTAGAATCATAAAACAACCAAAAAGAATCATTTTAGTGAAGGTTTCACGTTGATCTGACCAATATGTCAAAAGTTATGAAGTTTTAAAAATGACGTGTTTGGTGACCTGACTCCAGCTAAAGGTCAGCAACTGGATTTTCTTAAGTGGCCATAACTTTTACACTACGGACCTGTGCTCAAAGGTTTAGGGGTCATTCGAGAGACTAAATATCAGCAAGTGCCATCCACATATAGTTCTGTAAAAATGCTGTTCTTTCCATGATTTATGGGTGACCCATCATACATGTACACCGAAAAAATGCAGGTGTATACATTAAAAATCAGTTTGCACCTAAACGGTAGAAGCCACATGTCAGCAAGGTACATCAAAATGAAACACTAAAGTAGGGCTATTAGAAACTCTGTACCCCTGACGAGACTCCTAGTACGTTAAAAAATATGGAGGTTTTTGCGCAATTTTGGCATAGTTTTTGAGAAAAACGGGTCCGTTCTCTGTAGTCCTAAAGAGTCTCGTCAAGGGTACAGAGTTTCTCTTAGCCCTACTTTAGTGTTTCATTTTGATGTACCTTGCTGACATGTGGCTTCTACCGTTTAGGTGCAAACTGATTTTTAATGTATACACCTGCATTTTTTCGGTGTACATGTATAATGGTCACCCATAAATCATGGAAAGAACAGCATTTTTACAGAACTATATGTGGATGGCAATTGCTGATATTTAGTCTCTCGAATGACCCCTAAACCTTTGAGCACAGGTCCGTAGTGTAAAAGTTATGGCCACTTAAGAAAATCCAGTTGCTGACCTTTAGCTGGAGTCAGGTCACCAAACACGTCATTTTTAAAACTTCATAACTTTTGACATATTGGTCAGATCAACGTGAAACCTTCACTAAAATGATTCTTTTTGGTTGTTTTATGATTCTAAAGCAAAAACTCGACTTTTAATTTTGGGGCCAAAAATGGCCCTATTTGGATATCGTCCTTTTGTGAAAGCTATAAACTGATACAGGTATCTACACAAGCGTGCATGCATATTGGTACCTTCACAATAAAACGTATAGCCTACTTATGTCGGATTAGCAGCTTTCTGTTGCATATTTCTGAGGAATTGGTATTCAGTTCTCACATAAGTACTCTGAAAAAGGCTTTGCGGCATTACGAATATTTTAGGCTTCAAAAACCAATTCTCTTGCATTTTACGCTTTCAGTTGGAATGAATGTGTAGTATTGGAGCATCGCATTGCAAGCCTGTACCTACAGTCACAGACTCTATTGGTTTTACTCTAATCGAAACTCAAAAACATTTCCTGCTATGGTAGAAATTAAAGTTTCATACAGTAAGTTTTCTGTTGATAAGTTGGAAGAATGTGTTTGCATTTCCTATATAAAAGTTCAGCTATGAATTAATATTTTTTTCTAATTGTTTCATTCAATTTGAACTAAGAAATTAACAAAATATACTGAAAGAAATCTGTGTAGTTGACTTCAACTTTTGATAGTGGTAGAAAAGGATTAGTATATTTTCGATTCATGGTTCTCAAAACATCATGTCACCAGAACGAAATATTAAATGTACAATATGTGGAAAACTTTCAACATACTTAAGCCAACATCAGATCCACATGCGTGTGCACACTGGCGAAAAACCTTACAAGTGTAAAGTCTGCAACAAACCCTTTTCTAAACAAGAGAATGTAAATCGGCATATACGCACGATTCATGAAAAACAGAAACACTTTAAGTGTAGATACTGCAACAAGCAATTTGCATCATCTTTTGACCTGAATTCCCATGAAAGAACCCACACAGGTGAAAAGCCATTCCAGTGTTCACTTTGTTCTAATAGGTATACTCAGATGGGACACATGACTGAGCACATGATGACGCACACCGGAGAAAAACCGTATAACTGCAACATCTGCAATAGGAGATTCAACCAAAAAAGTAGCCTAACCAGACACCGTCAAACACACGAAGGTAGTTAAAAACGAAATTAAAATTTCTCAACATCGTTGAAATTCTATTACACATTAGTTTGTGTTTCTTTAATTTGCAGTCACCAGAGTCAAACATTGGAGCTGCGTGTTCTGTCAATATATGTGTACACAATATAGCGACCTTGGTCGCCACATTAGTTCTCACACAAAGGAAAGGCCACATAGTTGCAACGCTTGTGGAGAATCTTTTAGCCAAGGGGACATCCTGAAAAAACACATAAAGGTAAAGCACTCTGATGAGAGAAATTACCAATGTGAACTGTGCGACAAGACGTTCAAAGACAATGACGCTCTTCAGACACACATGCGTAGACATTTGGGAGAAATGTTCTTTAGCTGCTTTGCGTGCAACAAGAGGTTTTTCAGTAAACGCCATCTGGTAAGACACAATTCCGTGCACGGTGGCCTAAACCCGTTCAAATAAAACGTATGTGAGAAAGACTCTGCACGCTTTATTGGCTTAAGCCGTCATATGGGAGCGGTTTACCAATGATACAGCTTTGTAATAAATATTATCTAATTAACGTAACCAGAAAATGGTAAACCATTAAAAATGCTCGCTGCAAAAGACCTAGTTTAGACCCCATTTAACCTGGTTAAAAGCCCATTCAGCCCATCTGCAATAGGTAAAACATCTCTATAATAGATAATAATAATAATAGAAAGATTTTGATCCCAAATAGCCTGGTATAGACCCCAAATAGCCTGGTACAGACCCCAAATAGCCTGGTATAGACCCCAAATAGCCTGGTATAGTCCCCAAATAGCCTTATATAGACCCCAAATAGCCTGGTATAGACACCAAATAGCCTGATTTTGACCACAAATAGCCTGATTTTGACCACAAATAGCCTGATTTTGACCACAAATAGCCTGATTTTGACCACAAATAGCCTGATTTTGACCACAAATAGCCTGATTTTGACCACAAATAGCCTGATTTTGACCACAAATAGCCTGATTTTGACCACAAATAGCCTGATTTTGACCACAAATAGCCTGATTTTGACCACAAATAGCCTGATTTTGACCACAAATAGCCTGGTATAGACCCCAAATAGCCTGGTATAGACCCCAAAAATAAAGTAGACGGACAGGCGGACACACTATCCGTTAATAAGCTCACCTGCTGACGCAGCGAGCTAATAATCAAGACTGGCTCCAAGAATGTGTGAACTGTTTGGCAACTGGACTAAAAATCTTTACTGTATGGTTATTTAAGTTTTGGAAAATGATTGCTTATTGCTACTAATTAACAAACAAGACATTAAATTGTAATATTGGATTATTACTTTTTTCAGTTTGTTCATATTATCGTCAATAAATGTAATTAGATTCTCAAGTTAGCTTTTATGCGTATTTTGTGTATCATTCAAAAATCCATACGTTGCTAAATACATGCACAACGGCATTTCGGGTAATAAACTGAGGAATAGCTTTAAAGTCAGCTCAAGTATTTGCGGAAAGAAACATCTTCAACTGAGTCATTTTAAAAATTCACTAAAGTAATCCTCCCAATATTTATTTCATCAAACGAAAGTTGTCGAAAAATTTAGTTAATACATTTCATAGTAACTTGTACAGCCAATACTAAGCATTTCTTTGTCCGAACCTTGCCAGATTTGCTACGTAATATCGTACTATATTAATTATTGAATAAAAGCTTGTCGTCATCTAAGCTAGAACATGACAAAATACAGAATAAAAAAACATTGTCAGCTTGTGTTGTTTATTAAGTAAGTATCCAATTAGTTGTTTTATTAAAAGAATTTACTTTTAGAACAGTTGACACTTCATATACTCACTACGGAAGTGAATTTTCGTTTCCTTCATACGCTCTACAATTTGCCAAATGGGTAATTACTCTAAGGGTATTTTATCACTGGACGATTTGGTGTCGTTTCTTTCTAACTTCAATGCTGCTGACAAGATTTTACGCTACAGGATGTCAAATTTGCCAAAACTGCTAACAAATATGCTTATATTTCCCCAGCATATATTACTCAATCTAATAATATTTTGTGTGTATCCTCAGCATATTTTATTGCTATACACGGGGACGCCAATTAAAAGCTAGTATATGTAGACATTAACCAACATGCGGAGCGTAATATAGAAGCGGACGAACGCCTTAAAACTCCAAATGGATTCACTCACATATCGAATATTTCTTTGAGATTTTGCGTTTTTTACAGATACATTAAAATCCATGACACCACTTCTTAAGTTTTTATCTCCCTGTTCCATTTTTGCTACCCATCCAGCTCGCTGTCGACCTGCATGGACTTCTATAAGTATATGTGTTGGTTTTCAATGGAAGGCTTTTTCCGAATAAAAACGAAAATAAATGTAAATGCTTTATTTGTTTTTTTCCTGAGAATGTACAGCACAACTCAAAACCACTACCACCTCAAGGTTCTTGTTATTTATAGCAGAACTACGGGTTTTTAAAGAAACAATTCATGTGTGACAGAATGCATCAACTTAGTGTTGCAATAACAGTTTAGCTTGAATGGGTTTGTAATGGCAATGCATATCTAGTGGATGTGCGTAAAGAATGGTTGCTAAAGGTTGCTCACAAAATGAGCTTATAAATCGGAAGTCGTTTTTCTAACCACAAACTTGGCGTACTATGTAGCACTTCCTCAGAGATAGGCTAAAAAGCAAAATCCCATAATTCGAGCTAGCTTAGCTCTATGCATATTGCTTATGCATATAGATGTCCTGTTGTAAAAGTACCTACCGTATTTATTCGATTTATACCCCCGGCTAAAATTTCAAATTTCACATCTCAGAGGAGGGTATAATTCGAGGGGGGTCATAAATCGAGGGGGGCTAAAATTTCAAATTTGATGGTACATTTTGAAAGAATTATGTATTTATGATAATTAACAGTAAACTGTTCAGCTATAGCTTTGTAAGAATGCATTTTAGCATAAATAATCGCGTCAATCTTATAGACAATGATTATTACAATCATAAAACTCAATATAAATGTGAATATTTTTGTTTACGTTCGTATCAAAAATGATAAGGGGCTGTAAACCGAGCGGGGCCAAAATTTCAAATTTCGCCTCTCAAAGGAGGGTATAATTCGAGGGGGGTCATAAATCGAGCGAGGGGTATAAATCGAATAAATACGGTAGTTCAGTTTCTTGGCTTTATGGAAATTAACATACACACAGCTGGAGTTGTATTATTTTAATCCTTTAAAACATTTTAACTACCTACGTGACTTTTTGCTCCTCTTGATTTTACAAGGTAACCGGTGATTTGCCACTGGTATCGTTGTTTCGGGATTGCTCGTAAGTGTAACTCCTGGAATTTTGAAGTTGTACAGCAATTCTTTTTAGTATGTTTATTCAGCAGCATAATTTGAATTAAATGTGTTATTATTTATGGTTACTTTATCATGCAAGTGCTACTAGGTAAACTATGAGTATCCTCCAACATAGATAAAATGTTTTTGACATCAACACAAAGGTTCGTTGAAAAAAAGAGGTGAATAGGCTAACGAGCATAATAAATGTACATGTAACCGCAAAATCAAACCTCATCAATTATTTAGGAGTTGCTTTAGAGTGCATTTAAGTCGATTTATGTGCTTAAATACTTTTGTGTATTTTTAATGAATTCAGACAAATGAGAGTTAAGACGAAGGGCTTTCTTTGAAATCATGTTTTTGCTTACAAGTTACAAAATATTTAGATTTTTACTCTAGTATGAAATCAGCAATGCAGAGTAAGATAAAAGCAAAGAAAGTACATTTAGCAATTTTTAAAATGAAACAATTAGTTGTGCGTTATGCCAATTTGAATTTTGACACCTATCGGAGTTGATGTAATAGCCGTCCAAATGGGCATTATGGACGGCTTTTCCCCAAAAAATATTAATTTGCCTAAAGTTAAAAGAATTATTACTTAAAATAAAGAACTTTATTTAACATAATGACATTGCATATTCAAAACATACAACCGCACGCATCAAAAAAACTTCAGTTGCAAACAAAGACTTTATTAGTTGTAAGTAAATTCTACAGTAAACTAAAGCTGTAAGTAAAGTAAATACAGGGAAAACAAAATTCTAGATTTTGATTAGTATTTACACTTGAAACTTTAACATGATTGTGCAATTAGAGAGGGCATACAGGAAGTCATTTATTCAAAGAATTCATGTTTAGCCAAGAGCACGTATTAGTTTCCGCTAACCTTAAACAAAAAATAATGACAAATAGATTTTGTACATTTGTATGCGTCACAAACATCCGAATAAATATTTCTGTACTTCTTGCTTCAGTCCGTTGGATATATTTTGCATTTATCAACACTTAAATATAAAGTTATTTACTTTTGTGTCACACAACGTCACTGTGAAAGTAAATATTCAAAAAAAATGCCACCAAACACCAAACCACATTTATAACAACATATATAATAACAGTCACAATGTTCTAATTAAAACATAAAACAAATGCCGACTTTCATTTAACTCCAACGTTTGATTTAATGCTTTTGATTACACTGCTGAGTCAGTTCCGTTTCCGTGTGTCTTCTTGTGCGACCAAAGAGAAGCAAAATATCCAAACCTCTTCCCACATTCATTGCATTCGTGTCGTTTTAAACCAGAGTGCACCGCATGATGATTATTCAGCTCTTGCTTTGTAACAAAAGTTTTCTGGCATATAGGGCACGCATAAGGGTTTTCACCCAAATGATGTTGTATATGTCCTGTGAGACCCTTAACTGATTTAAATACTTTTCTACACAATTCGCATTTAAACTTCCTTTCGTCTGAATGCTTTGCGGTCATATGCCTACTCAGACTATTGAACTGACCAAAACTTGCGTAACATTTGTTGCAGAAGTAAGGCTGTTCTTTTGTGTGAGTACTTAAGTGGCTGTGAAGATGCTGCAACGTTGAATATCCAGAGACACAAAAAATGCAACTGTGATTCGCATGTTCAGTTCCTACAAACCACGAAATTCAATATTATACATAATTAAACCAAATATCGAGCCGCTAAATTAAACTATACATGCTTACCGTTGTGAGATATTTGATGAGATTTTAATCCATTAGCGCTACGAAATCTGCAAGAACACGTGCTACATTTGTGTGTCTTTTCGCCAGTATGAGACAGCAAGTGTGCCTTCATATCGGAATTGTGCGAAAACGGTTTCCTGCAGAGTGGACACTGAAAAGGTTTTTCTCCTGTGTGAACTCGTAAATGAGAAGTAAGTTCATGTCTTGTTAGAAATTGTTTTTCACACTGATCACATTGAAAAGCTTTTAGTTTCTCATGAATTCTTCGTCTGTGGGTAATTAGATTACTCTTCTGAGAGAATTGTTTATTGCAGGCATCACACTTGAAAGGATTTTGTTTCTCATGAAGACTTCTTCTGTGCTGATTTAAATTACTCTGTCGAGTGAAACAATTGTTGCATATATCACATTTGTACGATTGTTCGCCTGTATGCACATTTATATGCCTATTGTGGTGGGTAAAGCCTGCTGAAAACTTCCCACGTATTTCATATTTCTTTGCATGTTTTGATACCATGATGTTTCTAGAATTTTCGATGGGAAATGTAACTTTTCCTACAAGTAGAATAGATCTTTTAACAGGATCCCTTAACTGTAACTTTAGATCAACTAAATAAAACTACAGCAAACGTAAATGCACAATTTAGTGTTTGTTCAACTAATGCAAAGAACACGTCTTCACACTTAAGAGCTGAATATGTGTCCTAGTAATTATAATTTTCTCCAAGAAAAGTACGCGCAAGACAAATTGCTTTTTCTACTCTAAATACAAACATTTAACTGGCAATATTATACATTTTAATATTGAAACTGCTGCACAGAATTTTTTAGAATGGTATATACTGTTTTCCCGTCTAAGAATACAACAGTCGTCGGAATACTGGTTATAAGTTCCTTCTTAAATATACAAAGAAGGTAAAACGTCCTAATCCGAGATGATGGAGCTCTACGTTTTTTTGTGAATGCATATACCTACATGCACTAGTGAAGAAGCATCTGGTTGTGGTTTTTAGTATTTACAAAGTGCATTATTACACTTATAGGCTGGTATTAGGTTTGGGTGTTGAAATATTTAAAAAGTCTACGTGACTCTTCACATAAACTTCGTTATACGAAGTTGCAATCTGCTACATATTAGCAGTGCTGTATATTGATTTTTCTTGAAAAGATATAATAGAAATTTCTTCAAAACAAGTGGAACTACGAAGGCTTTAATACTTATTACAGGTACACAGATTTGTAGCAATTTGCGCTTGCTGGAGTGACTGATGAACGTATTTCATTTGTCTAATTGAATTTTTAGAATGTCTGAATAATGTTTTTGATAGAAAATTTAATTATGTATGTTCTACTTTGCTTAATTGCATTATGATGCTACCCATTTTGAAAATCTGCAATCTGACACAACAGTACTGCTTACTGCAATTATTGACAGATTTTTATATTACGTAGAAATAATTTTTTAACGATGTTTGTGTTTAGAACAAACGTCATTTATGTGTTTACAGTTTCGTAAGAGCAGACCTGTTACAAAAGCGTCCTTTTTATATTTAATACAAAGGACTATGCAACCTAGGAAAAAAACTTTGACCTCCCAGTTTATTTTGTTGGTTCTGATAAAGCTTTAAGGGCTCTACATAAAAAATATTATGAAGAATATACCAATGTTTTCAATAAATAGTTTGGATTCTACGGAAGTATATACAAAATTCGTTTTCTTTGGATAAGCAATAAATGGCATATAATTTTTTACCCCTAAATATACATTAATCTATCCTTTTATTATCATGCCTCATCCTCTCGTGCCAAAAAATTAATCATTATTAGCCCTTAATTGATTTTTTGAGGGATAAACAATTATTTGGTGTTCTAGAGCCAAAAATGCATGTACGTCATCATTTGTCAGGTATGCATAGGAATTGAAGGCAGGTCTACATGGCTCAGAAGGCATTTGGCTGGCAACAAGTACGCAGCATCATGAGTAGCAGTGACTCAGAATCGGAACAAGAGCGTGTAGTTCTTGTTCCAAAGAAACGTCAAGTATGGTCCAAAGTTTCGTTTTCCGAGGAAGACTTTAAGTGAGACTGGAGAGTAAGAAACATAGATAATCTTAAAAATAGTGATGTGACTGAGTACTACTACTGTACTTACGGAGGGATGGATTATAAAGCTAAGTTGAGAGAGTTCTTTCAGGTGGAATTTTTGCGTTTCTTAGCAATAACATTGGGCATTGTAATCATCGGAAATTCAACTTTGGCCTTTCAAATGAACAGAAAAAATTGGTTTTGAATATTTTGCCAAAGGGATTACTACTCCAAACAATGCATTACTAACATTCCGGGGGCAGTGCCAGAGCCTTAAAAGATGCTATTGAATAATTTTTTCCAGCGGCACCGTAAAAACCTGATAAAACGAATAATACTCTAGAATCCCAAACAACAACACACTTTTCCTCAAAACGGACGCATTTACCCCGACAAACTTTTCCCCAAACCGGACATTCTTTCCTTGTCCTATTATTCACCGACACTTTTCCCCCTATTAACACATTCCGGAACAGCCTAATGATATTAGGCGTCGTCCACTAATGACGTCACTTTAAAAACCCGATTTTTCGAGTGACCCACTGACCCCTGTCACTATTTTTTAACATTGGAGGATAGGGCACTTAACATAGGCCGTCACCTTTTAACTGGAGTGACCCACCGACCCCAAAAAGTGTTGTCATTAATGGATGACGCCTTAGGGAAAAAAGATCAGATAGAAAAAATCTACGTCATGGTCAATTAAGAGTAAGCAAATACAACAGAATATTGGCAATGCAGTCTTAACATAATATTTAAATTGAATGATCATACAACATTTGAAATATTACATTTCCTATCCTTCTATATACAAACATGGGTGTTTTTATTTGATTGCTAACTTTGTAAATTTATTTGTTGTCAAAAAACCAAAAACACTTTATTTTTAAGTAAGGAAAAAATTGTCAGGAAAAAATGTGTCGGAGAAAATTTTTGAGTAGGGAAAATTTGTCCGGGGGAAATTAAATCACCAACTCGCTTGGCTGAAAACCGACCCATCAATAAAGTAGATATAAGGCTGTACTTTAAACTTAATTTTGAATAAAATGACAAAAGTAATTGCTTATCCCTCAGAAAATCATTTAAGGGCTAATAATGATTAATTTTTGGGCACGAGAGGATGAGGCATGATAAAATGAGGAAAACCAAATGTTTTTTTGAGGGTGGACTGAAATATTCCCGCAATAAATTTGTACCATGATTATCGAATGCAAAGATTGTGCCACACTTCGCATTTATAAAAAACGTTTACTAATTTTATCGCCATGGTCGCTGTGACCATTTGTGAACTATAATGCATGCAAATAGGTATATAACATCCATGGTAAGCCATTGAAAAATACTCGCTGCTAAAAACGATGCATGTCTTAAATATCAAAAGATCCCACGACAAAATCCTTGATGAATACGTTAAGTAATAAAAGCCCATTTTTGATGATTTACGGCCCACTTGGGCTTCTTAAGAACCCAATTTGACTGGTTTAGAGTCCATTTTTTAGCGCCTGTGTGTGATCTAACAACGTTCTGCCTCAAACTCAAATGAATACTGAATTGATATTTGAAATTTGATGACATGGTGTGATGGAAATTTGGATTACCCCTAAAATGCTATTTTTTCAATATTTGAACATTGTTAACAGAAATGATTGGTAATATCAGAATGAATCAATAAATAGACTTGACAACTAGGCCTTTTGCCAAAGTTTATAAAATGCTCATGGATACTGGAAAAATATCACGAAACGTTGCTGCTACACTCGAATTCGTGTAAAGTAGAATGATGGTATTGAGCTAAGGTTTTCAGGACACCATAAACGAATTAGTATGTTGAACTTGGTGCTGGCAATATATGGTAAATATTATGATATCCATTCATCCATCAAAATATAATAAACCAATGACCATTTTTTTCGATTGGTGTTTGTTACCCTTCACTCTCATTTGTATTTGTTGGTCCTTTTGATCACGGTATTGAATTCAATAATACTTTTGATTTTCCATATGGCTAATGAAGTACACCATCTGGTATCGCGTCAAGACATCATTTTTTCAGTTCTGTACGAATTGCTGAAATTAGCCTTACATTTTCCCTGTGATTTTCTGTTGCGTGAAAGAATAGTAAAAGATGTATAATAATAAGTAAAGCGAAGCAGTAGAGGTAAACTTTTTATCCGATTTTGTAGAGAAATGAATTCTGAGTATAACATGTGAATTCATATAATCCTACAAGTTCTCTGGAACGTTTGGCTAACGATTAGGCGTAAAAAATTTGGTACCCGGAAAAGACCTTATTCAAGTTCTCACTAGGCTGGAACCCGGGACTTTATCTTAATTTCTGAACTGCAAGTCGGATTGTTACGTTTAATAGCTCATTCGAGAGAGCAACTCAAGTACTATTACAGGACGGCCCGTTGTTGTCCAGATTCGTGTGCGCATAATCCGATTTTTGCAAAAATATGTTGCAGAAATTCACCTCAGTCGCCCAAAACCCGGATTTATGCAAAACGTTTTTGCAAAAATTCGATCATGCGCACACGAATCTGGATAACAACGGGCTGTCCTGTAATAGTACTTGAGTTGCTCTCTCGATTGAGCTATTACTCGTAACCATCCAATGTGTAACTGAGAAATTAAGATAGGGTTCCTAAGCTAGTAAAAACTTGAATATGGCCCTTTGATAGGTGGCGCCACCTAACATCGAATGCTCCTGTGAGCTAAAAATAAAGAGGTCTGACCGAGATAATTTTTTCTATAATTCTCCAAGGTCCAACGCATAATTGATATATCATGTTTCTGTTTTCACTTTTTAAAATTCAAACAATTTTTGTCGCTTTACTTATCCTTTATGTAGAAATGTACTCTTACTCTTATTATGCATTGAAATTTTGTTTGCCCATACATAGACATATAAACAAGTACTCAGTCGAGGCTCATAAATGGATAATTACATCCGGCAGTAGTTTTGGTCGCATAGAAAATTTAATAAAGGACCTAATTCAAGTTATTTACTAGCCTGGGGCCCTATCTTAATTTTTCAACTACACGTCGAGTGGTTGCAATTAATGGCTCGTTTGAAAGAGCAACTCAAGTGCTATTACTAGCCAGTCTGCTTATTTCCATATTCGGGTGCGCATTGTCCGATTTTTGCATAAGCAATTCGCAAAAATAGGCTTCAGAGCTACAACCCAGGTACAACAATTATTCATTGCTTGACAACCTCAAATCCAGTGGTTACAAATAATGGCTCATTTGAAATAACAACTCAAGTACGCTAATATAGCAGTCCGCTTTTGTTCAGGTTTAAGTGCGTGTGGTACGAAAAATTGATTTAAAAGTTCCGAAAGGGTCTCAGCTTAGTGAAAACTTAGTATGGCCCTTTTAGTGTGCTATAGCAATTTGTGTTGCAAGTTGCAAAAATGTTAATATGAAGAAAATCAGGTGGTTTGAAAAAATACTTCACAGTTCATGGCACGAATACGTTTTAGGTTTATTCAAAATCTTTATCAATAATTTGTTCCAAAGTGTTCCCAAATGGTAGGACTATTAGTAAATATTTTGCAAGATATGGAATTTACATAAAAATACTTAAATATTGGAAACAATTTAGATATTGCTTGGCACCACAAAAAATGCTCAGTAATTTCTATGTTGAGGTTTTACAAAGTAATATAATCAACAATAGGTGTGCGGGCATGTAACTTTATTATTTAATTAAAGTTTAAGAAAACGAGTTTCAGGTACAAGTTAAGCTCACTACACATTCATGACACAATGCAAGTTCCTGCGTGCCAATTATGTACTTTGGTAGGAAACCACTAAATTTTATGGGGAATTGAGAATTTTGAAAATGCAGCAGAGCTTTGTGTCGTACGTTTTTGTTTCAAAATGCGGCCGAATGGCAATAATACTTGTACTTTTCTCTTTAATTTGGTAGCTGGTCTAGGCAAAACGTTAACTCAGAATATGAAGCCTGAGTCATAAAACCAAATAAAGGTACAATGATAACCTAAAGCTACTTTTTTATTTTAAGACAGAAAACGGAATACATTCATGTACTAGTAACCCAAAAGTTATGGTTTTCAAATCGTGGTGTTAGTGTGGGGTTTAGACACTAGATTAGACTGCGTAGGGCCCCCAACTTAGCCCCAGAAAATTCCAGAAGGTTCGGATCACAGGATACCCCCAAAAACCCAAAATACTACAAAATTCCCCCAAAACCCCAAAGATGCTTATGACTCTTTTAAAGAAAAATGCTCTCTTTTTTCAGCTTTGCTCCTTTTTTTCCACTGCTTCTACCCAACCAAAATGCCTTTTATGCTGCCAGTTTTGTAAAATCAATGCAGGAAGGACTTCGGAAACGTCAGGATTTACGAAAAGACACAGAGAAATTTATACAACTTTTTAGCAATTTTTACAGAGTTCTGTAGCCAATCAGTGTTGCAGAGAGAGTACTGGTTTTCAGGCAGCTTACAATAGGAAAAAAGGACATTTTCGTCCAAAAAATGATAAGTAAATTAAGAGCTAACGAGTTGGGCTCCAGGAATCTTCCTTCACTTTTTCTTATGGCAAATCCTCCACGGCAGACTAATTTCTTGTCCTTGACTGCCGTGAGGTTAGAAACACTAAAACTTTAGCCATTCGGCTTCACAAAAATAAGCTCGTACGAGCAAAAAAGAAGGAAAAAAGTTTAACAAACTTGTTGGCTCGATGAGCCCAAAAAATATTTAAAATAGTTGATAAGGACAATTAGGTAGATGGGCGGAATTCCTGACTGTTAGTGTTTATTATACACATGTATATAGTCTTGAAGTGGATTCGAAATGTGTGGGAAAACAAGACGCGTTAACTCCTGCTTCAAGTTTGCAATAGACTTTTTGAGTTTGTGCAACAAATGTGTTGTGCTGTACAATAAAAGGTTGTGTACTGTTCTTGTTAGCAGGTTTACTAGTCAATGTTAATTAAATTAAATATATTTTGGTTAATCAATTGATCCATTTAGAAAACCTTTAGCATTAGTCTAAGTAGCTCAAAAAGCTCTATGTATAAAAAAATGGTTAGTATCCAAGGGAATCTCATCTAAGTAGATTTTCAATAACCTAACCAACACATCTCAAATTCCGTCAAATGATTTGTACATTCACATTTGTACATATATTAAATAGTATTTACAAAATACAATCATTAAATTTATAAAGCGTGTACAAAATCCTCTACAAAGCCGGTATGTTTTTAAACCAGTTAAACAATCTCTCATTTACCAAAATATATATATGTTTTTATAGTTCTATTCCATTATGTCTACTATGTCTTAAAAATAGCAAAAATCAATTTGGAACAGATGATGTTCTAAGAGTCAAATTTTTCCTTGTGAATTATATTTATACAGAACAATTTAATCTTTCAACAAACAAATATATTTTTTGAGGTTACCACTTGAAACAGACAAGCATATCCATTGCCTCGCAATCGAAGAATGCTTAATACAAAAATTCTAAAACTCATACACATGTAATCTGATATATAATAGCCAGGATGGTTTGTATTAACTTAACCAACAACAAAACTTTTTTCATAATGCAAAGCTGCTTGGACAATTATCACTATCCTTTAACATTCTTCAACAACAGATAATATATTTTTGACTTGGGTACAACTAGACTCTAGAAAACCGTTTGCTATAGTAGGTGGTGTTTGTTCCGAACTTTCTGCATTTTCATCGGTTTCCATTGCAGTCCCTTCATCTGTTTTCGGCTCATCACTAGAGCGCCTCTGCTTTTTTCTCATGTGTGTAACTGCAGCCTCACCGTCAAACCATTTTTTACTGAAACAAAAATTCGAAGAAAGATGGTATGATAAGGCAAAATTACATGAAACTTTTATAAAGCTGTCTCAGGTAGAGCGTACTGACGCGCTCAAACCAAAGAATGAACTTTTGTTAAAATATTTAGGTATACATAATCCAGATATACTGGAAAAATATGATATTGTGAACACCAATAGTTGTAATGAATATGAACAAAACAGTATGGTGCATGCAATATTTCCTTTCTATTCGTGTATTAAGGAGTATTCCAAGTTTATAAAATCCGTGCTACAAAATAAGTATACCCAATATGCGGACAAGGAATACGTTGAACATCTCAACATGATAAAGATACGTGTAGTGTTCTCAAGCGTAAAAAATATAAAAGAGATGTTGAAGTGAGTACTTTACTTTCTACCTTGTTAGTTTTTACCTGAATGACGAAAGCACAAGAGTGCGACATTTTTTCTCCCAAAAAGTGCTAACATTATGCACTTTTCAGAATCGGTAAGGTTTAGTGGTTTGATCTAATGATAACTAATTACTAAAATTGTTTATAGTTTTATGAACCCTGAAAAATTGTAAAAATATTGATTATGATTTTGTTCTATTGCTTCTTATCATTCTAATAGGCCTGATGAAGCATTTTATAAGCGAAACTAGTTGCCAATAAAATTCTGATTGACGAACAGTTTAAGGTGTAACGTGTATTTATTGCACTCATTTAAATAAGTTTTTTCCACCAATACCTTAGCTGTCTTTAAAGACTTTTGCATATCTCAATCTCAGTTTATTACTTGAAATGCTGTTATGCATTTATATGAAATGTACAAGGAGTTACAAAAGCTTTAACTGCAGAAGCAGATTTGATTTAAAAGTATTTTATATCAAACTTAAAGATATATTAACTTCCAATAAATATTTACAATGTTTTATTTCTGAGTTGCAGTCATTACGCAATTCATTCTTAAGGTAAAAAACAAACAATAGACAGGAGTATTGACAACCACAAAGTAAAAATCTTAGGAACATACTCAAAGCTTTCAAACCACTATGAAACTGTTGGTCTACCAGTTTCAGTATTAGACAATATTTTGAAACAAAAATGTCTCATTGATGAGCAACTAGCTTATGACGCTGTAGCGCGCGAGCGTGAAAAATACTTTCCACAAGTATTGCATTTGAATGACTTTAAGCCGCTGTGCGCGATCAAATGCCTTGCCAGATCCTGTGTACAGACAAAACCTCGATTGCACACCGATCAGCTATAGAACTTTTCCCCTAAATGTCTACGCATGTGCTCCTGTTGAACAGGCTTGCCAATGAAAGCCTTGTCACAGAGTTCACATTTGTACGTCCTTTGGTCGGTGTGTTTTCTTTTTACCAAAATTGTCCCCACAGTTGTTGCAACTATAAGGCCTTTCGTTTGTATGCGAACGAATGTGACAGTTAAGTCTCTCGTGCGTTGTAAATCTGAATTTGCAGAAAACACAACTCCAGTTTTTGAATTTTGTAACTACAAATGAAATACACCAAACCAAAATACTTATTGACTGAAATAAGGTTGCCTTAGTTGTGAATGACTACTATTATGAAAGATTTGAATAACTAGGTGAGCTAAATTTACGGTGTACGGTAGTTAGCTCAGAGGACATTGTTTACACCGGACTCTAGTTCCACTTTTTTAGCTCGACTTTTTTTTAGTTACACCCGGTCGTTACCTCCAAAAATATTTTAGCTACATTACTGGATTGTTTTTTTATTGAAATAACTTATGTCAAAGTCGAAAACGCCTTTTATCAATCAATAGTCGGTGGGTGACCGGTTTCGTTTAATATAGATTCATCCTCAGACCTTTTAAATACAAATTTGGTTTATAAAATATATACAGTTTAGTACTGTTATTTAGTAAAAATTTAATTCTATTTTCAATGGAACATGTTTACAGTTACTGACAACTTACCCACTTTAATAATGAGTTACCCAAAATTATTATCATATAACGTGGCTCAGTTACACATTTTTGCGATTCTGCATAATAAATTTTACCATACAATTAATATATTTGTGATTAAAAGGTTAATAAATAATTTGATAAAACATATTTTATATAAAATCTTACTTAAATGTTCGCTATTAAATAATTCCTGCTTAAGGTACACTCTGATTTAAAGCTGAACCCATTCTTGTGCTGGCTATAGAACACAGTGTTGAGATTTTCCCTGCACTGCACTCTTTGTGATCTCCAGCAGAAAAAAGCAAGAATGAAAAAGAGACTGTTTGGCGGTATATCTTATCCGCTTTGTTTTCGCTTTTCTATGCTAGCTAAAATTCTCTGAACTTGGCTAGGTAATGTAAATGCTATGTTCATGTTTATATCTAAAGCTAATTTCTTCAATGCTTTTGCCCTGCACTTGAAAAGTTCTGACATAAACTGACGAATGATTATACTCTTATAATTTTGTATTTGTCTTAGCTGCTGTTATGTTTGCTATCGATACACTTGCGTTGTTTCCCATTTGAATACCCTTTCTTTGGTAAAATATTTTTTCTTGAAACTGTACATAGCTATAGTCAAGACTCAAGTTTAATAAAATCTTCATTTGTTGTTCTGATATTTCAAATGGTAATCTAACTTCATGTTTATGCTCTTTAAAGAATTCAATACAGTGTTGTTTGCAGATATGTGTAGGTAGTTCCTGATACATAGATTGTATATCTGCTGCAATTAGTAAGTACTTTCTAGTTGGACATAATTGTAGATTATTCAATTGAAAAAGTAAATGCAGTGTATCTATTATTAGATTTGGAATACATAAAGTTAGTGGTCTTAGAATGTTTTCTAACATTACCGCAAATCCCCTGTTGATTGTACTTACTGTGCTACATATAGGCCTACCTACTGGAAATGTATCGAATTTTTTGTGTACTTTTGGCAAAATATAAAATTTAGCTGGCTTATATTGCGATGGAATAATAGATTTTAGCTTAAAATTCTTAAAAATTACATTGCTTAAATGTCTTGCATTATCATAAAAGTTGTACATTTCTTGTTCATATTGGGCTTTTACTGATGGATTGTACACATTTTCATCATTTAGCTGTCTCAACACTTCCGTGTTATACTCGTCGTTGTTCATTAAGACTATACCTGCATTCTTATCACTAGGTTTAATTATGACATTGTTATTATTTACAAAATTAGTTAATTCTAAATTTAGGTATTGGTGTATTTTTTCTGAAGGATAAACTGCTTTTTTAAGTTTATTACAGGTATTTTTTACAAAATTTTTTTAGCTCCACCATTTTTAGTTCCACCATTTTTAGTTCCACCAATTGTTTTGGCTTGCATACGAATGAATATGCAGTGAATATGATAGTGTTGAACCTGAACTGACAATTTTCTGGACTCAGAATGGTTCTTCTGAATATTCTTTTCTTTGTTCAAAGTTCCAATTCATTTTCAACCAGCAACAATTTCATCCAGAGTTATTAAAAAGTTTAAAGTAGAAGTGAATGCGTCGACAAGTTACCAGTAATTGAAATTTTTTTCCAATTTTGAATTCAATAAGAAACCTCCAACCTCTGTTTTGAACAAAAGCTTGGGTATTTGAATGATGCAACCTTATACAGTTTTGAGATTGAGGTCGTAGCAGTACAACATATAGTAATTGTTATTCCTCAGCTACATTTAAGTCTCACTTAAAGTCAAGAACGAAGGACAAAGCGTAAACGTATTGACCTGACAAAAAATATTATGAAATATATTTGTCAAATGCTTACCCGATACTATTCTAATCACAATATTATAAAAAATAAATCAAAATGCTTTATTCGGTAATGTAAATATCCTAGTAGTGTTTTCTTAAAGTTAACTTTTACAAAGTAAAGTTTTAGAGGTAAAAATGGTAGAGCTAAAAAGTGAGCGGAACTAAAAGCCATTGGAACTTAAAAAAGTGGAACTAGGAACCAAGTGGAGCTAGCAGCCTTGTAGCTAAATGTAGGTGTAGCTAAAAAATTGGAGCTAACTACCTAGGACCAAATTTACACGTCAACAAAAATATGAAGTTCAAAGTTTTGTTTCACTGAATTTGACATAATCAAATGCCATATGAATATTTGTCTGATATTGCAAAGCAAATACACGACAGTGGTGGAAATAAATTTAAAAACCGAAACATAATTTTAAAAAATCAATAAGAATAAAATATTATTTAGACTGTTGAATTGAATACAGACAATTTGCAGTTTATTAGAAAAACTTCCAACAACACCTAGATTTACGTCAAATTGTTGCATAAAAATAGTTACACTTTTATAACCCTTACCTATACGTCTATATATTTACAAAGAATTTATCAAATAGTACATATTTTCTGAATAATTTTAACATGTCAAAACACTCCAATTATCTTATTAACTAGAGACAGTTTGCACAATGTTTTTGCATTTGCATTAATAGCTTTTTCTACTTACTTTAGCATCCTCACATATAAGGCTTGTTCAAAAGCACTAATTCACAAACAACAACACCAGAGTTTTTAATCACTGAATTAGGTACTTCATCGACAATTTTAGATTTTAACCCCTATAATTTATGAACACTTTTCTGATGGCCTTTCAGTTGAGACGATTGTCCAAAATCTTTCCCACAAGCGTCGAAGTTGAACCGCTGTACACCAGTGTGTACGACACTATGTTTTGCTAGCTCGCATTTACTAACAAAGCTTTGTTTGCACTCAAAACATTTAAAGAACTTTTCTCCCAAATGCCTCTGCACATGCTCTTGAAGGTAATTTTTGGACTTGAATGTCTTGTCGCACAGTTCACAGCAGTACTTTCTTTTCTCAGAGTGTTTTGCTCTTAAATGTGTGTTCAGATTGCCTATACGATTAAAGCGGTCTCCACATACGTTGCATCTGTGCGGCTTTTCCTTTGTGTGACAACGAAGGTGGCAATCAAGATCGGAATACTTTGAAAACATGTGTCCACAGAAAAGACAGCTCCAAAACTTGTATCTACTAACTGCGGATTAAAGATAAAAAGCCTTTAGTTATTATTTAATCGAATATTCGGTGTTTAAGACGTTTATATCATTCTTAATTACCTTGGTGCGTTTCATGGTGTGCGCGTAGGTTTCCTTTGTGGGTGAATTTCTGATTGCAGATGTTGCAGCTATACGGCTTTTCTCCTGTGTGTGTCATCATGTGTACCTTCATGTTGCCCAATACCGCAAACGTTTTAATACAGAGGTGACACTGAAACGGCTTTTCGCCTGTATGAGTCCTCTCATGGTGGTTTAGAATTTGAGATGTTGCAAATGCCTTGTCGCAGAATCGACAGATGAAAGGCTTCTGCTTTTCGTGGACCATTTCTCCATGTCGCTTCAAATTTCCCTTTTCACTGAATGTTTTTTTGCAAATTTCACATTTAAAAGGTTTTTCTCCTGTGTGACGCTTTAAGTGAACCATGTAATTGGCGTGTGTAATACGTTTTCCACAAAGACTGCACTCGCGCAGTTTTGCAGCCGTTTGATTCCTAGTTCTACTTTCCATTTTAACCAATGCTACGCTGGAACAATGGTGTACAGGTAAACTGGAATTTAGTTTCGGAGCAAGTTTGTACAAGAAGTTAAAAGTTATTGAAAAAGCAAATTATTTATTTGGTTTGTGAGCGATAAAAGTTTACTACCGGAGATACTAACTAACAGGGATAGAAGTCCTGAGTGACCATGACCAGTTTTGTTGCGGTGCTAGTTGTATAAGATCTGACAAATATTGAGAGTTACAGTAGAACGGAATACTGAGTTTTTTCAAGGGGTCAAAACATTGACAGTTGTTGGTATTGTTTTGCTCAAATGACTATTTTACATATGAAGTTTACAGAAAAACAGGTGCTTTTAAGACTTTCAACTATGATTGCTAATCTTATTCAAGCTTTAAGATTATAGAGTCAGGTACCACAATTTCTGGTATTTGTACGCGATTTCACTGCATTGACTTCTTATTAAACTGAATGACTTAAAGAATTGTTAGGGACTGTGATTTCCCAGAAAGCAATAATCCTTTCACAGTACGTGAGTTATTTCTGTAAATAAGTCCTGCAATTTTTGACAAAAGTACGGCAAATGTTTAATATATTTTCATTACAGAACAGAACCAGGTACTATTACAATAGCATATGTATATGCATATCATAAAAGCATAGAGTCTAGTCACGTAGGACTAAAAACTTTTACCTTTTCTGGATATTTCAAAGAACAGATAAATATTATGCAAGACGATGGTTTGCAAGAAAGCTAAACAATGGTTTTAACCTACCATGGATTGATGTAAAGCCACTAAATCCAGCCCTGTGTAGCATTGTCGAGTTTGGAACATACGTATCGCCAGTTAAATATTTGTACTGGCGGTAAAAAGAGGCTATTTGTTTTGTGTATAGTTTCCTTAAAAACTATAATTTCCAAATGCATCATCGGTTGTTAAATGTGAAAACGTGTATAAAACAAACATAAAATTTGGTACTCACGTTTGCGCTAGTTTTTAATTTAGTTAAACTAAAGTTATTGCTAAAAGGTCAATATTACTCTTAGAAAAAATTACGTATCCCATTTACAGTTTTAGACATATCATGTTATCAAAGCATGGATATGAATGTGAAATATGCGGGAAACTATCAGCATGTTTAGCTAACCACCAAAGGCATATAAGGGTACATACCGGCGAAAAACCGTACAAGTGTGACCTTTGCAACAAATCGTTTTCTCAACAAGGTCATCTGAATCAGCACAGTCGAAGTGTTCACGAGTATCAAAAGCCTTTCAAGTGTGATGTCTGCAACAACCTATTTTCTAAACAAGGTGATTTAAAACACCACAAACTAAGAGTTCACGAAAAGCTGAAACCAGTTAAATGTGATCAGTGCGCAAAGCAATTTTCAAGTAGACAAGATCTTACAAGTCATGTACGAGTTCACACAGGAGAAAAACCTTTTGAGTGCCCACTCTGTGAAAAGCGGTTTTCGCAACACGGACACATGAAATCACATCTGCAGTCACATACAGGTGAAAAGCACCTCAAATGTGACAAATGTTCTCAAAGATTTCGTCGTGCGTATGACCAAAAATCTCATCAAAGGACACACGAAGGTAAGCATAAAAAAGCTTAAAAATCTGAGAGAATTGTATGTATATTTTTTTATGCAATAAATAATTTCGTGCTATTTTTGAGTTATTGCAGAAAGCAACCCCAGAAACCACACTTGCGTATTCTGCTTATCTGGTTTTTCCACGTTGGAGAAACTTCACCGTCATTTACGTAGTCATACAAAGGAACAACCTTACTTCTGCGACAAATGCAGCGAAACCTTTAGCCAATCCGGTCATATGCGTACTCATGTTAGCCGGAAGCATTCTGAGGAAAGGAATTTTAAATGCGACCTTTGTAACAAAGGATTTAAGCTCATGCGTGACCTCACAGTCCATATTCAAACTCACTTGGGTGAAAATCAGTACGTGTGCCATATTTGCAGAAAGGCTTTTGTTACCAAGTATAGTCTCAAAAGACATAAGGTCGTACATTCTGGCAAGAAACCATTCGGGTGCAATGAATGTGCAAAGCGATTTGGATATTCATGTAACCTCAATACACACAAGAAGAAAGTTCACTGAAACGGAAGAGGCCCAGGCCACTAAATTGTTTCTGTGGTTAGTTAAGTTAATACAATCCAATATGTCTACGACATAGCACATTACATGCGTCTGAGTTTTAGGACTTTTGGCATCATTTGCTCCAAATGCAATTGCTAATTTTAAGACATAGTGTATTTCAAGTAAAAATAAATTATATATTGTGATGCAAAGAAGACTGAATAATTGATTTTAACACATGTTTTGTAAAGGAAATGTACACGCTTTGCAAGTTTATGTGTTTGTATTTAGTAAATACTATTTATTTAATACATTTATATTTTAATTAAGTATATACAAATCATTAAATGGAAGTTGAGATTTTTTGATCAGTTTGTCAAAAGTCAAATTGCCATTACTGTGGATACTAGCATCCCTGTCTTACATTGAGCTTTGTCAGCAACCTAGGTTTTGTATTTTATGTTCACAAGGTATGCTAAGTAGTTGAATTGATATACCAAAATATTTAATATATTTATTTGATTAGCATTGACTAGTAAGCCTGCCAACAAGTACAGTACATAGGCTTTTGTTGTGCAGCTCAGCACATTTGCTGCACAAACTAAAAAATCTATTGCAAAATTGCGATCGGAGTTAACACATCATATTTCCCACACGTTGCTGAATTACTTTAAGACTGTGTACATGTTTTTTTAAACCTTAATACCATGGTTTGAAAATCATCGTTTTTCAGTTACGTGTATAAGAATGTATTGTGTTTTTGTCCTTAAATTTAAAAAACCCTTATATTATCATTATTCTTTTATTTCGTTTCATAACTCAGGTCTAATTGCCTACTTGTTAAAGTTTTTCCTAGAGTAACCACCCAATTAAACGAAAGGCGGATGAACAAGTAGTGTTAGAACTTGGCCTCGTTTTGAAACAAAACCGTAGGGCACAGATTCTCTGCAGGATTACAAAAATGCTCAGCGTGTCATAAAAATTAGTGGTTCCCAACTAAAGTATATAATTGGCACGCAGTAACTTGCAGTATGAAATGATTGCAAAGTGTGCATAACTTGTACATGAAACTCGTTTTCTTTATCCGTAAACTTTGTATAAGGTATTTCAATCCTTTAATTCAGGTATAAAGGTATTCGATGGCTTCTGTACGTCTGTGTAGAATTCTGAATATGTCGTACTGGCACTTGTAAATGCAGCCCGATTAACAACCAACATTTGTCATGTAACCAATACTTGATTTTAAAACAATAATAACATAATTACAACTGCATAGTAATTGTGCAACTGTAAGTTGCTACAGAGTCACACTATAAAACTCTTTTAAGGTAGACAACATATTAAATAAAATTTGTATTAAAAATTAAAACATAATATATGCATTTGTAACAGGCCTGCATTTCCATATCTGTTAAAACATTCAAATGGCGTTTGTTTTAAACTCATAAATCTCAATAAAATTAATTTCTACGTATTTTAAAAATCGATCAATAAATGCAGTAAACAATGTACAGTTTTGTCAGATTGCAGATTCCTAAAACGATATCATCATAAGTCAATAAAGCGAAGTAAAGAAATGCGTTAGATTTTTAATCATAAGCAGAATTCAGGCAATCTAGACATTCAGTTATATTAATGCGTTCATAAAAACATTAGTCATATTGCTAGCAACCTGTGTACCTCTACTAAGTAATAAAGATTTTGTTGCTGTACTTGTTTTGAATATATACATAATGAACCAAAATAGTTTTAGAATTAAAAAAAACTTTTATCTCACGACAAATCCACATGCAGTACCAATAATTTCTAGCTGAGTGCTACTCCGTATTTAGAAGGTTGTGTGAAAAGTCACGTAGACTTTTCAAATAATTTTACACTTAAACCTAATACCGGCTTACAAGTGTAATATTACATTTTGTAACAGATAAAATACAGAATCTGGTACCTCTTTAGCAGTGCATGTATATGCATAAAAAAGACTTTGGATCCCAGTCACCTCGAACAAGGAGCTTTTATATTTTCGGTATATATCTGAGAAACTGAAAATAGTATGCAAGCGACGACGGTTCAGAAGAAAGCTGAACAATGTTTTTTATTCTTATGCAGTGGGACATGGTATGTCGTTGTAACCAGTCCTGTGTAGCAGTGTCAAGTTTGAAAGATAGAATCGGCAGTTGAATTTTTGTACTGACGGTGAAAGAGGCTATTTGTATTTTGTTTCATTTCCTTTATAAATGTTATAATTCCTAAAATACAACCTTAGCTGTTAAAGTTGAAGCCGTGTGTTGTGCATTATTTCCAAAATATTATATGTTGTAATTACGTTTGTTGAAGTTTTATTTATTTACTTAAACTTAAGTTACTCTTAAAAGATCGATACTACTTGTAGGAAAAATTCAATTTCTCGTTAACAGTTCTAGAAACATCATGGTATCAAAACATGCACATAAGTGCGAAACTTATGGGAAACGATCAGTAAGCTTAGGCGACCACAATATGCATATTATGCGTGTATATACCGGCAAAAAACCGCACAAGTGTGATATATGCAACAAATATTTCTCTCAACAAAGTAATTTAAGTCTGCACAGACAAAGTGTTCATGAGAATCAAAAGCCTTTTAAGTGTGACGCCTGCAATAAACAGTTTTCTCAGAAGGGCCATCTAAATACCCACAAACGAACCATGCATGAGAAACTGAAACCTTTTGACTGTGATCATTGTGCAAAGCAATTTTCAACAAAACTTGGACTTACAAATCATGTACGAGTTCACACAGGAGAAAAACCTTTTAAATGTCCACTCTGTGAGAAAAGCTATTCGCAAAATTTCCAAATGAAGGCACACCTTATGTCTCATACTGGAGAAAAGCCTTACAAATGTAGCACATGTTCTTGCAGATTTCGGACCGCAATAGGATTAAGATGTCATGAACGAATTCATAACGGTAAGCATGTATATAGTGATATATGTTACTGCAATTGGTATAATTTAATATAGTTATGAATTTCGTGGTTTGCAGGAATGAAACATCCGATTCACAGTTGCGTTTTTTGTTTCTCTGGATTTTCATCGTTGCAGAATCTTCACAGCCATTTGCGTACCCACACAATAGAAAAGCCTTACTCCTGCAGCAAATGTTATTCAAGTTTTAGTCATTTGAATAGTTTGAGTAGACATATGACCGCAAAACATTCAGACGAAAGGAAATTTAAATGCGAGTTGTGTGGAAAAGGATTTAGATCAATTGAAGGCCTAACAGGGCATATTCAACACCATTTGGGTGAAAAACCTCATGCCTGCTCTATATGCCAAAAAACTTTTCTTACAAAACCAGAGCTGAATAATCATCAAGTCGTGCACTCTGGTTTAAAACCATACGAATGTGATGAATGTGGGAAGCGGTTTGGGCATTCAGCTTCTCTATATAAACATAAGAAAAAAGTGCACGGAAACGGAGCTGACTCAGCAGTGTAATTAAAAGCATAAAATCAAAACTTTGAATTTAATGAAAATACATTCAACCCAAATTTTAAGAAGTCGATGTTTTTGCTTTTGCGTTTTTTGGCGGTTATGTTGTTCTGTAGCGAAGAATTTGTTAGATGTTAACTATTACAGTAATGTTACCTGATATAGCAGTAAATATAGAAAAGTTTATACTGAAGTCTTGAAAATTTATTACTGTATTCAGCAAACTGAAACATACAATCCAGAAACGTTTATTTGTTACATTTTTGTTCATTATCTATTTGGCATTAATTGTTGTTCACAGTTAACGGAAGCTGTAATGTGCTCTGGGTTAAACACGAATTCTTTGAAAAAATGATTTGATATGCCATGTAATAATGAACAGTCACGTTAAGGTTAAGTGTAAATACTGATCAAAAGCTACAATTTCGTTTTCCCTGTATTAATAGTAATATTACTTGAAAATTATAAACCTAATTGTTTGCAATTTGAGTTTTTATTTTTGTGTTTTATTCATAGAGCTTTTGAACAATTCGTGCGGTTGAGTTGTTTTTATTTACTAGTACCTTTGTTTTTGCTGTATTCTCTTGCTGAAGGGATTAATATTACTGATCATATCTTAAAAGTACCTTTCTGTATGTAGAATCAATTGCTACACAAGAAACCACTCCAGTTTAAACTCTTATCCAATTGTAGAATTCACAGTGCTGTGTATTGGTAGCGCCAAATTTTCAGTCAGTTTGGTATAGTGTAGACAAAGCACTAGAGCAAGAAAAAACTCCGTCTTGCAAATCTAAATAGTTACTGGTATCCTAATTAAAAATAATTAAATTGGTGGGTTTTCAAAACACTTATGATAGCATAAAGTGTTGCTGTAGAACAAATTTCAAGTTGTTATACACACGATTATTCGATGTTGCAATATTTTAAATTGAAAACAAGACTAGCAAGCAGACATGTGCAAAAACGCGTGAATGCAGTGTTTGTGGCAAAACAATTGCACATTTGAGGGTTCACACAGCAGAAAGACCATTTAAATGCAACATTTGCAACAAGACATTCATTCACAAGGAAAATATATGCCGATGGTTCATGAAAAACAGAAGCCATTTAAATGCAAGTCATGCAACATGCAATTCACAACATCGCAATCAATAGACCACCATGAGGGAACCCACACAAGCGAAAAGCCATTTCCGTGTTTACGTTGTCCAAAAAGGTTTGCGCGATTGAGCTACATGAAGAGACATGATGTCGCACACCGCTAAAAAGGCGTATGGCTGCATCATCTGCAATTGAAATTTCAGCTAAAAAGGACATTTAAACAAACACCGTGAAACACATGAATGTAACTGAAATTGAAATTAAAAAATCAAAATCAATATTCCATTAAACAATAATTGTTGATTGTGTTTCTTGAATTTGCAGCTGTAAGACTCAAGGAGTGGAGCTGTGTTTTCTGTGGACGTAGGTTTTTCCTGAATTCACACCTTGTTTGTCACATTCATTCTCACATAAATAAAAAGCCTAACAGTTGTAGCACTTGTAGAGCAACTTTTAACGATTTAGGCAGTCTGAAAACGCATGTAACGAGAAAGCATAATGACGAAAGAAATAACAAATGTGAACTATGTGACAAGACTTTTAAAACCAAAGCTGATCTTCAAGACCATGTACGAAGACATTTGGGGGAAAAGTTGTTTAGGTGCTCTGAGTGCAATCAGAGTTTTGTCAGTAAAAGCGATCTGGCAAGCCACTTTGTATCTCACACGGACTTAACACAGTTCAAATGCAACGCTTGTGGGAGGGAATTTGCACACTCAAGCAGCTTAAGATATCATAGAAAATCTTTGCATCAATGATAAGTTTTTATGTTATATAACATAACTATAAGTTATAATATTGTCCTAGGAAGAAGCACAATATCCAGCAACTTAGCACGGCTTTGAGTTTTTTAATCTTTTACATTTTGATTTCATTTGCATTACAAACGTATGTAGGGAAACACTAGGGAGATAGATTTTTCAACCGTTCTGTGTGTCCACAAAGCTTTCATAGTAATCACGATCTTGTAATTCACACTGGCGAAAACAGTTCAAATGCAAGGGCCTTGCAGCAAGGCTTGGGGGAAAGGGTTTGCTTGTTATGGAGCCTTACGGCGTAAGAAAAGTATTATAAAAGAAAGAAAGAAAGAAAATTATCATGTTTTGGAAGAAATCTTAAATATAATTTTATGTAAGAAGAACAGCATGTGCAATGGTCGAAAACTGCCCTGGTTGCTTGAGTTATAGTACGGTTGCCTTTGTTTTACATTTGATTGTTTCAGTGTAATTTTTTGATAAGCTTGTTACAAAGTTGTAAAAAACCATCAGGGAAAATATAAATGCTTAATAATTGAATAAAGTGTTTTGATAAATAATATCTGTATCCTTTTTTCAAGCCTAGAATTTCTAGGTATTTATTAAACTCATTGTCAATAAATGAAATTAGCTGCCTAACCTGCTTTTCTGAAAGTGAAATTTATTTCAGGCTCAAAATTTTTAATGGTGAAACAAACAAACTATATCTACGAAAAATCATTGTTTTATCCAAGAAGAAAAAATCCTCAAGTCGGGAGCCCAAACTTTTCTTGATTATAGATTCATAAAATTTTGACCCTCTACTTTATTGCAGATTCTGATAAAGCTTATCTCCTAACATTTCGAAGATGTAAAGGAATTTTTAATTTTCTCTCCCACAATAGTTAGCACACTTTTTTAAAACGCGTGGCCATCCAATTTTTACGCTGCTGATTGCAATATGGACAGCAATTGGTAAAGCGCATAAAAACTGATGTTATTTAGAGTATAATTAAGTCAACCTCTACCGAAATCCTGAGTTGCAGGAGATTAACCTTGGTGGTGTAGTGTTATTGCAACAACATGTACATCAGTTTTGCAGGAATAATAGTTCATCTGAACAAGCCTGAACGTTATCGTTATGCTCAGTCGTTGGCTGGTAGGTAAGTGTCTGACCCTGACTAATTAGTATCCTATCTACTATCTGTACCTGTACCTACTCTTTGGAATATTAATTCTACGTAATATAGTTAGGTTTATATATGAACACGCATGCATCCCCAAATTAACAAAAGAAGTATTTTTCCGTATCTCGGGAATACTAAGAGATAAGCACATACCATACAGGGAAAAATTGTGGAGCTTTTCAAACTCTTTTGAAATCTGCAATGAAGTTTAGGATTCAAAAGTTTTCCCCTTAAGTTGCATTGAGTAAATTTGTAATAATAAGTTCGAGTCCCGAGTAAAACTTTATCCACGGAAAAACAGTTTGGATACCTAACTTGAGGATTTTTTTATTTTGGATAAAGGCAGATTATGATCGTTACAAAATTAAAACTTATCAATTTATGTTAATTTTCTAAGGATATGCTAATCATTTCTAAATTCAACGTACCGTCGGCATTTACACAATGCATGCACCAAAAGTCACCAACGATCCGTTTGACTTCGGTTGTGTAAGGTTTTTATGCAAAATTTAGCTTCTCCACCAATGGGTTACAACTGAATCCAGTATTGTGTTTGTGAATACAAACAATGTTTCAATAATTTACATCCTAAAAATCTAAATAAAAATATGAGAACAATTATGAACTAATTTCATCTATATTTAGTCATTGCTCCTGACCAAAAAATTAATAAAATTTTGAAAGCTTGAGTAAAATATAAACCGCATGCGTTAAGCTCGTTAAACATTCATATAAACTATATTTATTAACAAAATATTTATAAAACCTTTTATGTTTTCAGAATGCTTTTGACGTGTCGAAACTTTCTAATTTTTTTATTTACTAGGGACAAATTGCATAATGATTTTGCAATTTGCATTACTAGCTTTTTTCAAAGTACCCTAGCATCCTCACATAAAGTTAACTCAAATACACTAGTTCACAAACACATGAGCTATAGTTTTTAATCACTGTGAACAAAATACCTCATCCACAACATTCTAATTAAAACTCTATAATTTATGAACGTTTTTCTGATGACGTTTCAAGTTGGACGACTTTCCAAAATCTTTCCCGCAAGCGTCGCAGTTGAACCGCTTCACAACAGTGTGTATGTCAATATGATTTGCTAGATCGGATTTACAGACGAAGCTTTGTTTGCACTTAGAACAGTTGAGGATCTTTTCTCCCAAATGTTTCTGCACATGTATTTGAAGACAATTTTTGGACTTGAATGTCTTGTCACACAGTTCACAGCAGAACTTTCTTCTGTCAGAGTGTTTTGCGTTTATGTGTGCATTCAGATTGCTTATATGGTTAAAACATTCTCCACAAACGTTACAACTGTGGGGCTTTTCCTTTGTGTGAGAACGAATGTGACACTCAAGATAGCGATACTGTGCGAACATATTTCCACAGAACAGACAGCTCCAAGTTTTGATTCTACTAACTGCAGATTAAAGATAAAAAGCTGTTTGTTAATATCTAATGGAAGATCCAGTTATAGAGACTTTATATAGTATGCTTTCCTATTACCTTGATGCGTTTGGTGGTGTGCGCGTAGGCTTGCTTTTTGTGTGAATTTCCGATTGCAGATGTTGCAGCTATACGGTTTTTCTCCTGTGTGCATCATCATATGTCGCTTCATGTGGCTTAATTGCGCAAACCTTTTTGGGCAAAGTAGGCACTGAGATGGTTTTTCGCCTGTGTGGCTTCTCTCATGATGGATTAATTCTGGAGATGTTGCAAATGCTTTGTCGCAGAATCCACAGTTAAAAGGCTTCTGCTTCTCGTGAACCGTGCGTCTATGTTGCTTTAGATTTCCCATTTCACTGAATGCTTTGCAGCAAACCTTACATTTAAATGTTTTTTCTCCTGTGTGAACCATTGAGTGTTTATTGCAATTGCTTGGCAAGGCACATTTTGCACAAACACTACAATTCCGCTTTTTTCCTCCTTTTTTCTTTGCCGCTATAACAAATTATTTTGCACAGGTCTATTCTTAAAGTTTCTGATCAGCACCGCACTAGACCGTAGTATGTTCTTGATGAACTTAGTAGCTTGTAAATGATGTAATTTTTTGTATCTGAAAATGCAAATTGCTAAGCTAGAAACGTTGAGTGGGCCGTCTTGTTTTAGTGCTTGGTGTGTACTATTTCACACAGAAACGCTGCAAATTTTCCTATTGGAAAGCACTTGGAATAACTGAAGCGGTTTTGAACTGATGAGACTGTTGATGGCTCGTCTTTTACAGTTGACTATTGTAGCGAGCAGAAATATGGTACGTTCCGAGTACGTCTCGTATTTGTACGGTAATGCGGTGCACTTTTATTGTTTTCTAAAAAAACTTCAACACTTCTAAACCAATAAAGAAATATAGTTATATATTGGGATAAATCAAGAATATCGTTGTGTTGCAAACATGATTATTAAAATTAACAAAAGGTTATAAAATAAGAAAATTTAAAACGGCACAATCGATTGTGCATTGATCGTGTTTGTAACTATTTCTTTACTGTCCTGCTGACGTGCTCCTAAACAAAAATTTTTCGTAGAGGTTAAATCTTTTTTGCAAGAGTTTTGAATATATTTTCTGGCTATAAAGGAAGAGGCTATACACCTTAAGAGGATGTTGTTGAGAATGAGGCTTTAAAACTGAGAAAGCTGCTCTAAGTAGCTCCTTCATCAGCTTTGAAGCATGCCCGCAATAACTTTGTATATACTGACTAATCAGTGTGCTAGATACTCAGAAAAACCTGATGGTTTCGTAGCTAAAAGGAAGCTTTATCTTGCAACGTACTTGTAGCAAAGCTTTAGGTACACCTAAAACATAAAAAATCGAAAAGGCGCTTACCCTTTTACAATGGATCAGATAGTATTGAGTAAGTCCACATGATGGTGAGCAGTGAAAAATAGATTTCCTAGGATTTTAAAAGTTTCTATATAGTATGAAAGTATGTCTGACGTGAAACTCTTCCGCAAAAATTCGGAGTCTCAATTTGCCCCAGTACTGCAGGACGGCGTCGTAAAACTTTGACGTCTATGGAAATATTGAATCCGCTGTAACTTCACATCGAAATGAAATGGGAGGCTGAAACTTTTTGGAGAAACATAGAACATATTGGAGATGTTATCACCAAAATTTGGTTCCGTGACCATCGTTTTTTGCATTAGCAAAAAAATATTATTTAAATAAATTGAAATTTTTTTTTACCAATTTTGAATTATGTGGACTTGCTAATGACCAAAAACCCCGAGTTGATAACTATTATTGTAGTGACCATCTACCAAATTTTGTGCTCTATCAATCGCAAAAAACCTTACTAAAAAATGCTGAGTTTTCTAGGAGATATGATTAAAATTGTACACCAACATGAATTTCTTGCTGGACTTTTTGAAACTTAAATGCTTATTACTGCCCAACTAATCACTTTTTTGGAAACGTTGAATATGCATTGGAAAGCCCAATGTCTATTCTATTAGTTGTATTAGTTTCGACTTCCAAGTTTATTCCTAGCAAAAGTTGTGTATGATCGTGTTAACCTACTTACGTCCATGGCAAAATGACCAAAATGTGATGAATTGGTCATAACTTTTTTTGTGGGACGAAATTTAAAAAACTGAGAGAGTACCTTTTAGAACAACTCTTTGGAATGTGGTTGGTAGTCCAATCATGAAAATTGATTAACCTATTGAAAAGCTGTGACCGAAACAAAATCGTGACTCGAAGCACTCATGCATGTTTTCTTTAATACGAATAGTGCTTTTGTCTTACTATCTTCATAATGACTTTCTATTAAGGCAAGACAAAGAGTTTTTATTTGAAAAATATCTTTTCTGGCAACGTTTTTGTCCATATATGCTTTCTATAAAACTATTTCAAATGGTCCACTAAGAATTTATTAAGGTACTATAGGAAAGCCCAAAAGCAGATTAACGTTATTTAAATTATGATAAGGTTGTACGTAATGTCAAGGCCAACTATGGAATGTTATTTGACTGCTTTGTGCCAAGTTTTTTTTAAATTGGAAACCGTTAAACAGATATCGCACAGACAAACAGACGGACGAACTTACAGTGCCATCTTATAAAGTGGCTTTCGCCACTTAACAAATAAATGCTGTTCAAAACAAGAAGCATTTGTGAATCAACATGTTTTGTAATGCAGTAAAGCTATGGAAATTTGGTTTAGAAAGCACAACTTGATCATCCAAACTTTAAGAATTATTTTTTTAGGAAAATAAACTATATTTATTATAATATAATTAGGCGTCATCCACTAATGACGTCACTTAAAAATCGGCATTTTTCAGACCAATGACTGACCCCTGTCATTATGCTGTCACTTTTTTAATTTACCACTGACCTACCCACCTGTCATGTCACCTGAGGTTTCCGCATAAGAAAATCCCAATAAGTATGATTTTTTCTTTGTTTTTCAAAATTTAGAAAAATCTCGTAGCAAAGAGTTTATTCTACAATGTACTTAACCTCTATATTACGAAAAATCAGTCTTAGTTCTGGAAGGTCGAGTGTACATTTTGAACGTTTATTAGAGAGTCGCATAGCATATAAAAATTAAGTTGACCACGGTTTTGGTTAATTATTGTGGGATTTAGGACTAAGACTAGTCACACTTTGATGCAAAAAGTTAAAAATTGCTAGAGCCTGAGATCCCAAAGGTCAAATCAAATTGCAACATGTAAGCTTTAGCATCTCAAAACCCAACTGAAAGCACCGAAAATGATGGCCACAAAAAGGATTGTTCAAGAAACACTGCACTGAGGTACAAAAATAATTACCAAAAGCAAAATACATCAATATATAGTACAAATAATGTGTTTTGTTGAAGAGAAATATGATGGCAGATGTTTACATATTTGTAATGCAGTAGTGACATCACTTTTGCCTCATACCACCCACCCACCCTGTCACTACTCGTCACTATCACTGGCCGACCACCGACTGACCCTAAAAAGTGATGTCATTAGTGGATGACCCCTTATAAATTTTAATAATAAAGCTTTATTTTTAAACATGTAAAAGGTTACAAAGAATGTTTTAAGTTAACATAAGTCATAATTTGTACTTTAATAATAATAACAATGCTAACCCTATACTAAACGAAAGCTTAGATTAACATCTTATTTGCTTATGAGTTATATAATAGCAAAGCTTAGAACACATATTATTTTAGCAAATTATACTTGGTTACACTAAACAATGGTTACGCAATAGCAAGATCCGAAATCGGTATAATACACTAGCTTCTCCCTACCTCAAACTTCCATATTTTTTAGTTTTACAAAAGTATTTACATCAACCTGTGGTAAGCTGAAGCTACGACCAGACCTGGTACTAGGAATTGGATTTGAGATTTTGCTCAGTACGCTTTGGGACACAATTGTATGTTTTACTTGATATGCAGGCTTGGTTAGCTGAATATTGTTTAAAAATAATGTCGTTTTAAAGCACTCTAACACAATCTCGTTTCCCTCGGCTTCAACAATTTCACCGATTTCTATACTATTTCCTACTTTAGCTATAACGTATTCACCTGGCGCGTACTGATGTTGTAGCATTTTGTCTAATGATATTATACTAAATCCTTTTTGCAACGAATAGGTTCTAACTTCGCATTCTGTTTCAGAACATTTTCTAATAGAATGAAAACCTTTGGTTTCCGAAATAGTACAACCATTTTCAAATCTTGGTTTCAACGTTTCCACATAGTGTTTCTGGACTTGTTCTTTGCTAACATAAATAAAGGTTCTGTTAGTTATTTCATCAAATTTGTCTTTGTTAACCCAAAATTCGAACATTTCTTGGGGAGTTTTAATTTGGTTAGCATGCTTACTTCTACCTAAACTTTCAGTTCGTACTGTTCGTTTTATTAATGCCGCTAAACGATCACACGGCCCTTTACCGTGAGCTGTCGGGAAGAACTCCAAACTTGCATTGCAACTAAAATCCTTTTCATGGAACATCATATTTAATATATTTTTCCAATTCTTGTATTGGGCAGCTGATCCGTCGGATATATATCTAACCATTTCAACATTTGAATGAACAGTTTTGATAACTTTTATTGCTTCAACCAAAAATGCATGATATGATATCGTGTTATGTTGCATTTCGTTGCTAATGACAACAATTTCATGGTGCCTCAGTTCAACCTGTCGTTCTTCACTATTCGTACCCGACGTTTCTACAAAATACTCTACATAAAATGGGTGTATTGTGGCCTGCCTATGACCCCAATGGGCACTCTGAACCTCGTCCTGAAAAACGAAACTGTAATACTGCGCAAAATCCACAGTTACCAGAACTTCATTAATGCGATTGTTTGCAGTACTGCAATCTCGCCACTCATCGAGAAATTTATTCTGTTGCCTAACTAAGAAATGGTGTTTTAGTATTTTTGGTAACATTTGTCTAAAACGGTTTAAAAAATCCAAGATATTTTCTGTAACTTTCAATTTTTCAGTTCTGTCAGTATGTGTCCACTGAAAGTAGGTCACCGAATCAATATTTTCAAGCAAGTTTTCTAGGCTATCAAGTGCACTGGATTTGGGACAGTTAGGGCAGAAACCAAGCATACATTTTTCCTGTGTCTGGTCACAAGGAAATAGTTCTAAGATTGTTTTGAGTTTTACCTCATCACCAAAGATCCCCAGCAAAAGATCGAAATTTTCATGGATTATGCAGGTGCACGTATTATGATACAATCTTTTTCCAATTGGAATGACTTCTATGGGTCTATACTCCTGAAATTTACTTAGACCTACCTGATGTTCTGGGAATTTGTAGCAAAACTCGGTGTAAAGCTCAGGTGTTGTAGTCAGTAACCTATATTTCCCCACGGGTTCCTTATTCTTTTTTCCTGGTACTTTAACGAGTCGTGTATCTCGCTGTCCTGCCAATGACCGGCTGTTGTCAGGATGCTTGTAGTACTCCTTTATCAGGTTTACCGTTTCTGGAGGATGCTTTCGCTGGCTTGTTCTGTTGACGACAGGAGAAACAAATGGCCCTTTTTCTTTTCTCAGTGCTTTAGCTTTAGTCACTGTGTTTCTGGAACACTTAAGCAGCTCGCTAATACGGCTTGTAGGCAAATCCTCCGGCATGGCCGTTAAGACTTTGTATTTTTCCAAGTTGTCCAATGTTTTGAAAGTGCTACTAGCCTTAAAAACTAAGTCTTTACAGGAACTACAAGTGTCAATTGAGTACAATTTTCTTCCGGCCACTATTTCCGTTTTTGTCTTCATAGAATCGATAGCTTGAGTAAGCTTATCGGCAACTTCACTAAACTCAGGGGATTCAAGTGGTTTGATATGAAGTGCTTCCAGACAATTATTGATTTCCTCCAGAGCAAGTTTTCTTTCAACATCTGGGTAGTGGTAGTTAGTATCATCCACATCGTCCTCATTTTCACTGAGCACATCACAAAACATTTCGTTGTCCTCATCTCCAATCGCTAGGCTGTACAGGGAAAGATCCATTGCTTCGTCTTGATGGGCAGAAAGCTTCATCCTCTTTACGGTTTCATTTTTGTGTTCCTCAAATTCCATTGACAAATCCAGTCCAGCGGTGCTGGTACCACGTTTTAATGACCTGTAAGACATAAGAGAAACACCAATGTTAAAATTGATTGATTGAGATCAAAAATTTCTAAATATCATATATATTTATCCATAAGTTTACATACCTGTCTGGAATGTCACCTGGCACATTGTCCGAATTTCCATCAACTTTGAATCTGTAAATCCTTGGGCGACATTTGCTGCAAATAAATGCACCTGACACCAATTCAATTGTTGGCCTAACCTTTTCCACCATGTCGTCAGTAATTTTCCGAAAATCTTTGCTGTGATACTCATCGCTAAGCTGAAAAGGATTGCAACACGCAATAGACGAATCTAAGTTTTGCTGTAGTTTAAGAAGACGCAATCTGCAATTTTCACACAAAAAAGATCCGACGGGCAATTTGTCCAAATGTGTTGGAAATTTTAGTAACGTTTTGTCTGTCACTGGTCTTAAACCGGAAACTGAATGTTGTCCAATTGATAATGGATCAACGCATGTCCGCAAAGTCTGACGCTTTTGAAAAGCCATGTTAACGGTAAATAAACGGAACGAGATCAAATTTTCAAAATTATAAAACGTTTGGCAATATTTAACCCGTAAAAGCCGGAGAATTAAATTTAAAAAGATGAAATATATATTTCGTAACGACAGAACTGATGTTCTTTCGTTTTTAGGGAAAGCTACGAATTCAAAGTTCATTTTTGTACTTCAAGAAATCTGAAAACTAAGAAAATTGGATCGTCAAAATACTTTGCATATTTACCTAGTTCTTATCTTTTTTGGGAAGCGTTTATGGTTCAGAACGTGAAGGAGCTTCTTATCTCACTATATACTCATTTGCATACCATAAAACTACTACGCATGTATTATATAATTTCAGGTTTGTTATCTCATGCGCACTCATATAAAAGTTGAAAGCATCATTTCATTAGATTACTGGCAAACAGTATTTAGCATGATACATTTACATGTCTTAAAAACCTGAAATGAAACAAAAAATGCAAATACAAACCGATGTTTCTTATGCTACAAATGTTTTACAAAATCGTCCAAGTACAAATTATGACTTATGTTAACTTAAAACATTCTTTGTAACCTTTTACATGTTTAAAAATAAAGCTTTATTATTAAAATTTATAATTATATTATACTAAATATAGTTTATTTTCCTAAAAAAATAAAGCTTTATTATTAAAATTTATAATTATATTATACTAAATATAGTTTATTTTCCTAAAAAAATAATTCTTGAAGTTTGGATGATCAAGTTGTGCTTTCTAAACCAAATTTCCATAGCTTTACTGCATTACAAAACATGTTGATTCACAAATGCTTCTTGTTTTGAACAGCATTTATTTGTTAAGTGGCGAAAGCCACTTTATAAGATGGCACTGTAAGTTCGTCCGTCTGTTTGTCTGTGCGATATCTGTTTAACGGTTTCACCAATTTAAAAAAAACTTGGCACAAAGCAGTCAAATAACATTCCATAGTTGGCCTTGACATTACGTACAACCTTATCATAATTTAAATAACGTTAATCTGCTTTTGGGCTTTCCTATAGTACCTTAATAAATTCTTAGTGGACCATTTGAAATAGTTTTATAGAAAGCATATATGGACAAAAACGTTGCAAGAAAAGATATTTTTCAAATAAAAACTCTTTGTCTTGCCTTAATAGAAAGTCATTATGAAGATAGTAAGACAAAAGCACTATTCGTATTAAAGAAAACATGCATGAGTGCTTCGAGTCACGATTTTGTTTCGGTCACAGCTTTTCAATAGGTTAATCAATTTTCATGATTGGACCACCAACCACATTCCAAAGAGTTGTTCTAAAAGGTACTCTCTCAGTTTTTTAAATTTCGTCCCACAAAAAAAGTTATGACCAATTCATCACATTTTGGTCATTTTGCCATGGACGTAAGTAGGTTAACACGATCATACACAACTTTTGCTAGGAATAAACTTGGAAGTCGAAACTAATACAACTAATAGAATAGACATTGGGCAGTAATAAGCATTTAAGTTTCAAAAAGTCCAGCAAGAAATTCATGTTGGTGTACAATTTTAATCATATCTCCTAGAAAACTCAGCATTTTTAGTAAGGTTTTTTTGCGATTGATAGAGCACAAAATTTGGTAGATGGTCACTACAATAATAGTTATCAACTCGGGGTTTTTGGTCATTAGCAAGTCCACATAATTCAAAATTGGTAAAAAAAAATTTCAATTTATTTAAATAATATTTTTTTGCTAATGCAAAAAACGATGGTCACGGAACCAAATTTTGGTGATAACATCTCCAATATGTTCTATGTTTCTCCAAAAAGTTTCAGCCTCCCATTTCATTTCGATGTGAAGTTACAGCGGATTCAATATTTCCATAGACGTCAAAGTTTTACGACGCCGTCCTGCAGTACTGGGGCAAATTGAGACTCCGAATTTTTGCGGAAGAGTTTCACGTCAGACATACTTTCATACTATATAGAAACTTTTAAAATCCTAGGAAATCTATTTTTCACTGCTCACCATCATGTGGACTTACTCATTATCAGTACTACTAAATACAAAGCAGCGTCATAAAACGTTCTAACAAAACTCCGCATAACAAAGAGATATTAGGAAATCACGTAGCCTTTCCACGTATTCAAAAATTAAGCTAATACTTTCCTTCAGCGCCTCAAGTTTCGTGGAAGCGAAAAAACGTACAAAGATAAAGTTACACTCTGATTGCAGTTTGTGTAATAGTATATGTATACAACGTATAGAGCTTAGTCATATTGAATTAGGCGATGTTCTTTGTGTGTGGAAATATTTGTGGGTAATGGTACGGTGGATTTTGCTTGCGTACGTTGCTGTCTCATTTGAAATTTACTCCACTCTACATACTTGAACAAAGGCTTTTATACCCTGTTTATCTGGTATATTTGTATTTTTCTTTTCTAAACCTGTATATCGTTAGTGTGTGAATGAGAATAAATATACCTATAATCCAGTGAGAGTTACATAAATCGGACCTTTTTAAACAGTTTTTTAGGACTAACAAGTAAGTACGTGTAATTTGTAAGTACATATCACGTTGAGCATTACATGTTCCTGACCAAAATGCTCAACTACAAAAATATTCCAAGAACTGCAAAAGGATTAACGCATTCTGTAAGTCTTAAGTGCCTTGAAGCATGGGCTATGAGTATGGGTGATCATATTTGTTAAGTACCTTTCTATTTGTGCATGTCAATAATCTACTGTGCAATACAATCCTTTCAACCGTACATTTTTTCGCTTAAAAACATCACTGTTTTGCACTACTGTAGTTGTCTATATTTCGCGTGCAGTATGCACATGATACTAAAAGAAGACGGGTCATTTAACGCTTTTTTCCTTGCATGTTTCATAATGACGATGTACGTATTTGCTGCACTAATACAGTTTTTGGTCACTACAGACACTAATACCTTAGTATATTATTGCTACGGAACACTAAATACGTGGCAACTTAACTCATAACAAGTTCACGTGTTACTTCCAGATAACCTAAAATACCGGATACCAAAACAAAGCCGGCCAATTTTTCTATTACAATATAACGTAAATTTAATGCAGCAAAAATCATGCCACAGCAAACAGACTTGCGCCTGCTCATAAATTAATAAGGTTCCAAATAATTAAATTCGTGAGTTTTTCAACAAAAAAAACCAAAAAATCTGGAGCAAGGGATAAGCTCACAAGGAATTTTTGAGCAAATGAATTAAAAATCAGTTTTGCAAACATAAATACGTCAGCGCACATCCGCACTTCATACTAATTTCAAAATCGGCGTGCTTGAAATGACAAAACTTCCGACAGTTTTAAAAGTAATATATGGAATTTTTATTGAACGCATTTCAGAAAATATTCTAGGAAACAAGGTATCAAACCCCATGAGCTCACAGATGTACCTAATTTGTACTGTACATATGATATGATATACCTGTTTAACTTACATAAATCGGATTAGCTCTTAGCTTAATTAGAATGAAAGCTTTTAAACGTTGTTGTAGTATTGAAACTACAACATTGTATGTTTTACTGTATTTAGAACTGAAATGCTCAACTACAGAAACATTCCCGGAATTCCTAAAGGATTGATGCTTTTTTCGCATCGCCTAGTACCCATGTAAGTTCTTTAGTTTCGTGGTAAATGCAATGAAACTGTCTAAAAATGGGAAATCCCATTGTACTCGACTGTAATATCGGCTGGGGCAGTATATGCATTTAAGGTACTTTCTGTCAGTCAACAATAACAGCCAGTTGCAAAGCAGGAACCCACAACTTAGCTTTGAACCAACTGAATAATTCAATGTTCTATAATGCTGTAGTTTCAAGTCATTTAAGGTTACTCTGCGTCCAGCCACGAAGCAAGACGTACCCCACTCGCTCAGTGCTCTTTATGTTCACAATTGTATTCTCACGCGACCACTCTTTACACCTCGCTTACGTGCGTTGATGCTGTTTAAGGTCATAATTCCGTTTAAATGTTTTGTCGCAATCTTTGCATTGAACCGTTGCATTGCATTAAATGGTCTTTCACCGGTGTGAACCCTCAAATGAGTTGAGTTCTTAAAATTACGAGCGCATTCTGGGTTGCAAAACATGGTTAGTATGTGTTGCAGTATGATTCAAGTTCTACTTGATTTACTTAGAAATAGAGTTGAGCCCTTGTAGCTAAAACAGCATTGTCCAAATTTTTTGATTACACGACTGTTTTGTTGTTGCATAAAATTTGTAATCAAGTAAAGAGTTCGTGGGTATATGGTATAGAAACCAGTTTTTGCAAACTTAAAATTTTAGCAGTTCTAGAATAAATTCTGAAACATCTTTAAATTCACATGCACTTTGCGTAACTTGTTTTATTGTGAACCTTCTCTGCCTGCATACCTATGGTGTTAATTTAGAGAGAATAAAAATTTATACAAAACCTATTCCTGGTACGTAATTCAAAGTGTAGAAATAATAAGCTAATTCAAAAATTTTGTTCTGGTAATTAAAATATAACGCGCAAAGCATGTAGAACTGAAAAGTTCAAATACAGAAATATTTGATACACTATAAAAGGACTATAAAGAATTTTGAGTAGCCCTAAGTACTTCAACCTTCTTACTAAGTGAATACAATTTAATCGTTTAGCCTTGAGTAACTGGTTGTATTATTTTGGAGCGTTGATTAGTATTCAGTATAAATATGAAAATTTTAGTTGTTTTGCTTCAAGAGTTCATTGTGCACCTTAACCCCTTTGTGCATTCGGCTTCCATCATAGAGATAAACAATAGTCAATGTGTATTAATACAAATACTCATACGAAATACGCTCTCATACAAATGAAAATCCTAAAAGTTGCAACGCTTGAGGAAAATACTTTACGAATACGAGCAGTCTGGTAGTACACAAACAGAGAAATCACCCTGATGAAGGAGAATATAGTTGTAAATTGTGTGATAAGTCTTTAAATCCAAAGGTGATCTGTTGGAGCACGTAGGAAGACATTTTGTCATTGTCATTTAACTTGTTGCGATAATGTCTGCAATTAAGGATACAATACATTACAAAGACAAAGTAAACACTCAATCGGTTTTTCACCTTTATGGAGATTTTCATGTTCATTCAGTTGCAAACGCGTTGCAAACGTGTTTTGGCAGAAACTAAAGTTAAAAGCCTTCATTTTTCATGAACCGTGCGTCCATGCCTGTAAAAATAATGCTTGTAATTGAATGTTTTGTTCCAATCTTTGCATTCATTAGGTCGCTCTCCTGTGCAATTTTTTTAATAAGTTGAATAATTGCTTCTTCACAAACACTACATTCACTCACCTTTGTACCAGTCGGCTTGTAAATTTTGTTGCTCGTCTTACTTAACGCAAAACCAAATTAGTGTTTGAAATTGAGGTTTTATCAGGCTTTTAGATAAGATGTTTGTTTTGTAGGTTTAATTGAGCAGGTTGGTAATAGAATGTCTGAAAAATGTCACCAAAATGACTACGCATATATCAGGTTATCCTTTTTTGGTTGCCGAAGTTACGACGAACGTTAGTATGCATTTAAAACCAAACACTAATAAAAGTGGCAATTAAAAGAGTTTCGCAAATGTCATTAAAAATCATAGTTGCATCAAATTGGCTACAATGGCTTCCTCTTTTAGTTTTAAGTGTATCATTGCTTTTCGTATTTTACATAACAATGTTCTTCATCACAGCTTTACCAAACATACATTTTACACTAATTTGTAAAATGCCAAGCTCCACTCCGAATCTTTTTTCTTGTTAACAATCCCTTGTATTTTAGTCTCACACTGCAAAATTAAAATAACCTTTTATCCAAAAAAAGATTTTAGATACATCTATATGCTCATGGGGCTACGTGACTGGGTGCACAAAGCAATAACATAACTGTTTTATCGTACGTGGGCCGATGACTTATTACATGCAGAGCCACAAGAAGTCGTTGGGAGGTAGTTTTCTAGATTACATATTCCACACGTGTTACTAGATTGCACTTTTGTATTTTGGAATGGCTAAACAAAGTACCTTACCCACTGCTTCCATGTTTGTCACCCTAACGTTTTTGTCAAGTTGTTTTTGTATGCATATTTGCAAGATGTTTTTACCTAGGTAGTTTCCGGTCAGCACAGAATATGAGCTAGTTGAAAGGTATTGTGTCATGAGTTTAGTCGTTTGTTGCAAGCCTTTCGGTTATAAAATAGCCAATCGGGCTTGACTACCTAATCTAAATCTGAGTTGCCTTGAATTCAGACAATGATAAACATGTTTTGTTTGCTGCAGTACAATTCCATGAATCAAGGGGATGAAGAGATTTTTAACTTAGCTATGCAACAATCTACACTGAGAAGGAATTTAAATCCACGTAATGGTTAAAAAATATTTTTATCATACATACCTGTACCTCAAGTGCCTAAAATTGAAAACAATTTATACGGGCAATGAAATCCGTTGTAGTTAAATCCGATTATATCGCACAAACAGAAAACGTAGATCTTTTCTGTGGCAATTAAAATACAACAGGTTAAGCATTATTATTTTGTATAGACCTGTGTACCTCTGTACATGCTTTAGTTTAGCGCAAGTAGTGAATACAGTGCAATCGCTTAAAAATACGAGAGTTTAGGGTACCTCTTTGTAATAACTTGAAGCTTGGATACGGATTAGAAATTTGAAAAGTAATTTTGGGCTTGCAAACATATACACTTAAATGCAATACACGAATCCAACAACCGTGAAGCATTCAAAATAATTTAGTAATTCTAAGTGTTCTGTTTTGTTGTCACATACAGTCATGACAGTGTACGACTAGCACCGCAACATAGCGGTTCAATCATCCAGCGTTTCGAGCATTGCAAGTTGTAGTTTGAAGTAGTACCACGTACTCATGACATTTCAAAATAACGATATCAATGCTTTACTAAAAAACTTCTGCTTTAGTAAAGTGTTGCCCTAGAATTAGGTTCAAGTGAAGTAGTGTCCGATTATTATTCAGTGCTAAAATAATTAAAATGCAAAACAAAACTTCCGGTCAGACCATAAAAAAGTTGCGTGAATGCAACGTATGTAGAAAACTAGTTTCTTCAAACAAATACAAGAGACATTTAAGAGTTCACACAGGAGAAAGTCCATTCAAATGCGGGGATTGCAACAAAACCTTTAATCAAACTGAACATTTAAGAAGGCATAAACGCACGGTTCACGAGAAACAGAAGCATTTTCACTGCAGCTTCTGCGACAAGCAATTTGCAACATCTAATGGATTAATCACTCATGAGAGAATCCATACAGGCGAAAAGCCATTCCAGTGTCTACTTTGTCCAAAAAGGTTCGCGCATCTGAGTGACATGAAGAAACACATGATGATGCATACCGGAGAAAAGCCGTATAGCTGCAACATCTGCAATCAGAAATTCACCCGAAAAGGAAGTCTACGCGCGCACCACCAAACGCACCAAGGTAACTATGAAGGATATAAAAAGTCCTCAAAACTGGATAGTCCTTTGGATATTAACTAAAGGCTTTTTATCTTTATTCTGCAGGTAGTAGAATCAAAGATTGGAGCTGTCTTTTCTGTGGACATAACTTCTCACTGTACCAACACCTTAATTCTCACATTCGTTCTCACACAAAGGAAAAACCGCACAGTTGCAACGTTTGTGGAGAATGTTTTATCCACACGGGCAATTTGAATGCACACATAAATAGAAAGCACTCAGACAGGAGAAAGTACCGCTGTGAACTGTGTGACAAGACATTCAAGTCCAAAAATTACCTTCAACAGCATGTGCAGAGACATTTGGGAGAAAAGCTCTTTAAATGTTCCGAGTGCAAACAAAGCTTTGTTAATCAACGCGAGCTAACAGTGCATATTTGCAATCACACTGGTGTAAAGCGGTTCAACTGCGAAGCTTGTGGGAAACATTTTGGACAATCGTCCAACTTGAAACGTCATCAGGAAAACGTTCATAAATTATCGAGTTTTAAATAAAATATTGTGTATGAAGTTAGCAGTGATTAAAAATTTAGCTCATGTTTTTATGTGAACACGTGCTTTTGATTTAGCATTATATGTAAGAATGCTCGAATACTTAGATAATGGCTGTATTGCAAATGCAAAAAGATTATGCAAATTGTCCTTAGTTATAAGACAATTGGAATGTATTGACTCGTTAAAATCGTTCCAAAAATGTATTATTTGATAAATTCTTTGTAAATAAATACTGATGAAATTGGTTCATAATCATGTTTATATTTTTATTTCGATTTTCATGATAGAAATTATTGAAACTTTCTTGTATTTACAAGAACAATACCATTGGTTTGATTCGATTGTAACTCAGGCAAACAAGCTAAATCTTCCATTAAATCTTACACAATCATACTGCTCGTTTTTTGTGTTTGCATTTAATAAATACACACGATCAATGTAAAATAGGATTGGCATATTCTTACAACAAATTTTCCATACACAAGAAAACCACCAACACTTGGTATTGTGAACAATTTCCACAGAGCTGGGCAAGTCAGCTGCCCAAATGAGCTGATGAAGTACATATCTCCAAACTCACAAGGTAACCCCTTCAGCGGGTACATCTAGAAATATGTTAAATCTGATACTTTCGATAGAATATAAAGCGTAGAAAAAAGTATCTTTTACCGGTGTGAAAAAGCATTCGCTGAATATTTCTTTTCATTTGGTCTTTTCATTCTAATTTTAAAGCATGTTTACCGTAGTTACATTTTCACCATGGAGTCCCTGGTATGGAGTGTACTTATTTTGCAATTTTCTCCAAGCGCTGTCCAGTCAAAACAGAAAAAGGTTTAGGAGAGTAAGGTCCTGTCCTTAGCATAAAATCGGACTTCTTGAAAATCAAAACAGCTCATTTGAATTTTAGCAGTAATAGATAGTCTTCTATCAACTAATCTTCAAAGCTAAAATTTATAAACGTAAATTAGGCGTTCCAAGACGGTGTTAACATAATGCAGACATTTGACTTCTACATTGAAATACTTGCCGGAACAATAATATTTTATCTGCAACTACCAATAATGTTTTGATAAGTATGATTTAAGCTAACAGTTTCCATTACATTCTCAGTACGTACAAGTATGTAATTTTTTTTTCAAATTGGTTGCTAAAATTTTAAGTACAAAAAAGGATAGACGAAATCTAATACAGATTTCAATGCATTTGAGTAAAACGTTAACCCTATTCTGAAACCACAACCAGTTTCTCATAACAAGGATTAGGATTTGTTGACAAGGAATTTTTCCAACAGGAAAAATGTTTATTTAAATCTTTAAAATTATATTTATTATTCTAATAATCAATTACATTTGCCTAAATGTTTATAAAATTCATTGAAATGATTTTTTAAACTTAATTAATTATAAACACAAAATACCAATATAGAAATAGCTCAGATATTCTTTAAATCCCCACAAATTCATGACTCCAGTGCAAACTTCTATCATTGATGCAAACCTCTCATACTACGTTTAATGAGTACAATCGCTTGAAACCTCTGCCACAAGCGTTGCATTTGATCGGCTTCAAGAAGTTTTTTGTGGGGAAATGTGTGGAAGGTAAAAATCCGGACGCTGTAATATTCATATTTGGCGTATGAATAAAACGGGGTGCATCTTATAGTTCGAAGGTTTCTGTGTAAAACGAATTGTGCACAAGTGTATCCATACACTGACCATATACTGAAATCATGTATATGATAGGATTTGTGGGATGGGAACCAGGAACATTTGACTCGGGCCCTATTTTTGAGACTTTTCCCTGTCCATCGGTAAGGAGAGTACTTGTGTCAGTGTATCTGCCTACCTATTCTCCTTTAACACAGAAATTGATTACGTGGCAAATAATTGCAATACAGAATTAATTGTATATACTTTATGCATAGAAAATTCATCATTTTTTGCATGGTGTACTCTCATTTTCAGTACGGCACACGCTTTTATTATTTTTGATAAGAGTGATATATAGTTTAGCACATTGTTGAATATGTAGGTTGAACAAATATACCGCTGTTACAGCTTGATTAACACTCAACATAAAGCCAAGGCATTCGTTTGAAACGTTCACACAGAATATACAAATGCTTGGGGATAAAATATCTAATACATTTTTATGAATGCTCTCTTTGCACGACCATAATGATGTACACCAACTTCACTTCCTATCAAATGGAATAATTTGCTTGTTGGTTTTTGCATGATTGGAAACACAATACGGTTATAAAGCTGATGCTACCACACAGGGAATTATCTTTGCTGATTATGTTTGCAAAAAGGAGACACTTGTGAGAGTTATCCATAGGTAATATTACAGAAAGGAATGAGAGTATATAAAATACAAAAAACCATGCAGATGAAGAAATATTACTGGCTATATTTTATACAGACGCATCTATACGGCAACAATGTTTTCATATTTTCTTACTATAAACTGCAAACTAGCCAACGGTGTATTCTAACTTTTGATCAGTACTTACGTTTCAAACTTCAACAATATTGTTCAATAATACATGCATATTACTATGAAATTATTTTTTCAAAGAATTTGTGTTAAGCTTAGAATACATATTAGCTTCTACTATTCTTTTACAACAAATACTTGCAAAATAGATTCAACACGACCACTTGCTTCACAAACATACCGAATGTGTGTTTTTGTAATATAGGCTTCAGAACGTTGAATATATCACACAATTACCACAACTAATATAGATTTAACTAGTTTTGTGTAAGCTATTTTCGCTGTAAACGACAATATGTAATAAAATCGCCACAAAAACAATTTACCTTTCTAATTCGAAAACGTAAATGTCGAGTTTTGAAAAATCGGATTTTAGAATTGTTCATTTAGGTAAAACGTTATATTTTATGCTATAGATTACAAAGCTGAGCTGCTCCGTTTCCGTGCACCTTCTTCTTGTGTACGCTGAGGTTAGTCGAATATCCAAATCGCTTCCCGCATTCATTACATTCGTATGGTTTCAAACCAGAGTGCACGACTTGATGATTATTCAGCCTTGCCTTTGTTAGAAAAGTTTTCTGGCACATAGAGCAGGCAAATGGTTTTTCACCCAAGTGTTGTAGTACATGTGCTGTGAGACCCTTCATTACCTTAAATCTCTTCCCACACAACTCGCATTTAAATTTCCTTTCGTCTGAGTGCTTTGCCGTCATATGTCCACTCAGACCGTGGAACTGACTAAAACATGCGTAACATTTGCTGCAGAAGTAAGGCTTTTCTTTTGTGTGACTACGTAAGTGGCGGTGAAGAAACTGCAACTTCGAAAATCCAGAGAAGCAAAAAACGCACCTGTGACTCAAATGTTTAATTCCTGTAAACCACAAAATTCAATATTATATTATTATTTGAAATGTCGAGCCGCTATATTATTATGTACCCGCTTACCGTTGTGAGTTGTCTGATGAACTTTTAAATCACTTGTAGTCCGAAATCTGCAAGAGCACGTGTTACATTTATGTGGCTTCTCAGCAGTATGAGACAGCAAGTGTTTTTTCATTTGGGAATTGGTCAAAAAACGTTGTCTACAGAGTGGACAACGAAAACGTTTGTCTCCTGTATGAACTCGTACATGACTGGAAAGATCTTGCCTTGTTGAAAATTGTTTTGCACACTGATCACATTCAAAAGGTTTAAGTTTCTCGTGAACTCTTTTCCTGTGGGTATTTAAATTACTCTTATAAGAAAACTGTTTATTGCAGACATCACATTTGAAAGGCTTTATATTGTCATGAACGATTCGTCTGTGTTGTGTTAAATTATTTTTTTGAGAATAACATTTGTTGCACATATCACACATGTATGGTTTTTCGCCGGTATGTACGTTCATATGCATTTTGTGGTGGGATAAGTTTGATGAAAGTTTCCCACATATTTCACATTTATGTGCATGTCTTGATACCATGTTTGTAGAACTGTTAACGAGAAATTGAATTTTTCCTACGAATAGTATAGATATCTTAAAACTAACTTTAGTTTAACTAAATAAATATTAGTGCAAAGGTAAATACCAGATTTAACGCTTGTTTAACCTATGCACAACACGTCTTCCCACTTAACAGCCCAAAATGTATTTTAGGAATGATTATTTTCTTCAAGAGTAGTATGCGCAAGACAAACAGCCTTTTTTCAATGTCAGAAAAGACATTTAACTGTCAATATTATACCTTTCAAATTTGACACAGGATTGGTTTGAATGCCATACCATGTTTTATGTTGTAAGAATAAAATTATTGTATAGTTTTGTTCTGGAGGGTCGACTGCATAGTATTTATCAGGTCCTCAGAAATATACAGAAAACTTAAAATCCCCTAACCCGAGATTACTGGGCTCTAAGAATTTTTGCTTATATGCACTGTGCATGCACTGTTGAAGAAGTACCTGATTCTTTTTTGTAGCTTTTACTGTTATTTGAAACCCCTGTATCATCCTTCACTTGCGCATTCCATATTCCACTTGTAACCATGAAAATCCGGATTTTTATCTGAGAACAATGGAGTTCTCGGGAAAAGGAAATCGAAAGGATTAGTGTGCTCGAAAATACCTAAAATGGGGGAAAAGGGAAAATTCACACAACGCAGTGCGTTGCTTGTATGCATATTTGAACGTGATGATAGCTGTACATATAAATATACATATACGAAGGACATTAATACACTAATCCACTGGTATTAGGTTTGAGTTCTAAAATAGTTTAAAGGCCTACGTGACTTTTTACTTTTGAAGACACTCTATCAGTTTACAGAAAATATACTTTACTTGGTATGATATTTTATTGTTTCCTCTTAAAGTTTAAATATCTATCGATCTAAATGCAGCTACTTAATAAAAAATGCTTAGCTGTGCAGGCAGTTATGGAGTGAATGACAACCGGTTTATCTGACTGAATTTTTATACAAATTGAATTCTGATGCAGCTTTTTATCGTATTTTATGGATATTTTCTATATAAACATACATTAGTCTAGCTAAAATGGAATGTTTTAGTTTATCTCGCGTTAAGTCGAGTATTCGAAACCCGTGAGCATACCAAAATTAAGTCTAATTAATTAACCCGATCTCTATTATCGTAAATTCATGTTGAGTTGAATATTTTGCAGATTAAAATTTTGTTAAGTCGGAGCTACATGACAGCCACAAAATTATAATTATTATATTTGAATTATTCTAACAAAAATATAATTTTTGTCTATTTTATATTCTTATTAAACTGTATAATTGCGGGGTCGTTACCGTTATTGGCCCGCTGCTTCAACAGGGGAGCGTGAACGGGAAATCCAGAAACAGCAAAACCAGTGCAAAATCCGCGGTTCCCTGGTAATATCAAGAGGAGCAGAAAGTCACGTAGGCACTTGAAATATTTTAAAGGATTACAATAATACCACTCCAAAAGTGTGTTTATTCATTTTGAGAAAGCCAAGAAACTGAACAAGGTACTTTTACCACAAGACGTCCACATGCATAAACAAAAACCCTTGAGCTTCTGAAGTGGCATGCTGTACGCTTGGTTTGGGATTAAAGGAAGGACTTATGATTTATAAGCTCATTTAGTACGAAATCTTCAGCAAGCATTCTTCACATATCTGTGTTCATTAGATCTACATCGTCATTACAAATCCGTTCAAGTTGAACTGTTATTTTGACATTATATTGAAGCACTTAGACGCACATGGAATGTTTCCTTAAAAAATCTGTAGTTCTGCTTAAAAACTCTAATATTCAGATGCAAGGGTTAAGGAATTATTCTGTGCATAGAGAAAAAGGAATATAACCAAGCATTTACATTTGTTGTCATTTTATTCAGCAAAAACAAAATAATTCCTTCAAAAGCAACACACATATTTGTGGCAGTCCGTGCAGTTGGATTCTAATCCTGGCAGTGTAAGACAGTTACGTTTCGCAGAGTCCGCTTTTGAAACACCATGTCACCAAAACATACTCATAAGTGTGAAATATGTGGAAAAAATTGGTAAACGTTAAGCCACTACAAGAGGCATATTCGAGTACATACAGGCGAAAAAACATTCAAGTGTGATATCTGCAACAAATCTTTTGCTCAACAAAGTCACTTAAATCTGCACAGACGAAATGTTCATGAGAAACAGAAACCTTTCAGCTGTGTCCAGTGTAAACAGAGTTATTTCACAAGACGAGAACTTACTGATCATCTACGAGTTCTCACAAAAGATAGACGATTTAATTGCAAACTTTGCAACAAAACCTTCAAATATAAACAACACTTGCATGGACGCATGGTACATGAAAAAAAGAAACCTTTTAAATGCGAATTGTGCAGCAAGCAATTTGCAACATTTTCTAACCTCAAACGTCATGAGAGAATCCACGCAGGTGAAAAGCCGTTTCAGTGTCTTCTTTGTCCAAAAAGGTTTGTGGAGCAGAATGCCATGAAGCAACACATGATGATGCATACGGGAGAAAAACCGTATAGCTGTGATATCTGCAATCGGAAATTCAACCAAAAAGGGAGCCTGACCAAACACCGTCAAACACACCAAAGTAATTGAATATGAAATCAAGAAATCTCGATTTTGTTGATATTCCACTTGACATAAAATTATGGTTTTGTTTCTCTAATTTACAGTTAGGAGAATCAAGGATTGGAGATGTCTTTTCTGTGGATCTGGCTTTTCACTCAACAGCAATCTTATTGAACACATTCGTTCTCATACAAAGGAAAACCTCATACTTGCAACACATGTGGAGCAAGTTTCAGCAAACTAGGCAGTCTGAAACAACACATGAAAACAAGACACTCAGTCGAGAGAAACTACAGTTGTGAACTCTGCGATAAGACTTTCAAGTCCAACGATGTTCTTCAGACGCACATGCGTAGACATCTTAGCGAAATCTTTTTTAGTTGCTCCGTGTGCAAGAAGAGTTTTGTCAGCAAAGGCGAGCTGGCAAACCACCTTGTCACACACACCGGTTTGAAACAATTCAATTGCATTGCTTGTGGGAAAGACTTTGCACTGTTGAGCAGTTTGAAACGTCACAAGCGAGTTGTTCATCAATGACATATTTTTATTCAAAATATTACTCAAGAAACGCAACATTGGGGACTGGCTCCAAGAAGTTTTCAATTGTTTGGAAACAGTGCTGATTGTTTAACTCAAAGAAGATTTTTACTATATGATTATGTTAAACATTGCAAAATTCTTGCATTGTACAGTAACAGAGGGATTGTACCCTTGATTACCTATAGCACAGACGATTTTTATCAGGTTTTTTAAAAGTTTTCTGTTTATATAATATTCTAAATAAATATAATTGGTTTCTGTAATTGTATTGTCTTGGTTTGTTTACAACACATAAATGTATGTACACGAATGCACAACGACATTTTGCTAAATAAGGGACGTGAGCTATACAAAAATCTTTACAATCAGCTAAAGAATTCGGGAAAAGATGCAAATAAAACAATGAGCATGTTTTTCAGAAATCAGAATTTTTTCTCGACCATCCTAGAATCGACTCAGATTCTGACAACTGATTGTATTTTACTATTTAATGAGCATTTCGTGATGAACATTGCAAAAACGTTTCAAAAATTCGAAAAAAACAGGAATACTGTTAAAATTTGCATATGGTCAGCCGGCAAAACCAAAACTTTTTTGTAGTTAATTGTTTCGCAACCAGTCTTTGCATATGTTTAGATAACTAAACGACTTATTATTTTCCAAAATATGAGCTTCCGTGGACCTACGGTTTCAAATTGGCAAACTCTTTTTTGCAGAATTGCAATTATTTTTGCAAATAAAATGCTAATAAAAGCCATTTAAAGGAAGCATTTTAGCAATTTGTTGTCAAGACCACCAGCCCCACATAATAGGCTAGCTTTAGCAAAAAACCGCCTTTCAAAATTTTGCTTCCTTGAAAAGTTATGCTGCGCGGCGAATTAAATATTACCCAAAAACCGTGCCAAACTGGAGTGAAATTTTGGGATTTTTAAAAAACAATTTTGAACTTTCTGTCTAGGGTAGTTTTTTTAGAACCCATTGGTGAAGAAATTAACGGTTTTTGTTACTTTAATAAAAAATTATGACAATTCGAAGCTTGACACTTATGGGATTTCCTGTACCGCTACCTTCAAATTCCTCAAAATTCGTTACTCTTTGGGACCTCAAATTTATTGTTTTATCATTAATTTGCGGTTATCGGCCTAACAATTGGAGCTCTCTTTTTTGTGGACATATGTTTTCAAACCTTACGAAGCTTGGTTGTGATATTCGTTCACATACAAAGGAAAAATCTCACAGTTGCAACGCTTGTGGAGAATGTTTTAGCCACCCAGGCAATCTGAAACATCATATAAAAAGAAAACGTTCTGAGGACAGACAAAACATATGTGAACTATGTGGAAAAAACTTTCAAGTCCAAAGGAGAACTTCACGAACATATGCGGAGGCGTTTGGGAGAAAACTTCTTTAGCTGCTTAGAGCGCAAACAAGGTCTTGTCGGTAGACGCAATCTGGCAAGCCATTGTGTTACACACACTGGGTTAAAGTTATTCAAATGCAATGTTTGTGGGATACATTTTTAATGCTCGAGCTATCTAAGGTGTCATATGAAGGCTGTTCATGAATGACGCATTCTTGTTTTGAAATTTTATCTACGAAGCGCAATATTCAAGACTTGTTCAAAAAGTTTATCTATTATTTGATAACAGTACTTCAAAAAATTACCTGATGATACTAAACTTTTTAAATTGTCTTATTCTATAGATACAATAATAAAAAGAGGGTAAATAATTAAATGCTTATTTTTAAGACACTATATGTCCAGCTAGTGTAATTGTAAGGAATATTTCAGTCAACCTATAAATATTTTGGTATACCACAGCAAACCCAATCCACAGGAGTAAAAGATTAATTACCAATAGCCCCAAAATGATTTTTAGAGGGATATAATAAGATAGTAATTCAATCCAAAAGTTAGTGTATCAGAGTTTTATTTATTCAATGCACTGCTACATTTCTTTGGGCGTCGCAGCATCGACCATGGGTATATATATACACAAGACATATTAATATACGTAAAAAATACTTCCACCACACTATCATGACAGCCAAAAGATCGCCTTCTCCCCAGCATCAATAGCCAATCACTGCGGCTTCTCCCCAGCTTGGCCCGCTCGGAGAGTGTTGTTCAGATTTAGTCAGCTGTTCAATGTTTTGCTGGTACCAAGGTTGTGATTTTAAAGCATATTTATATGTCTTGTGTATATTACCCATGGTCGATGGGCGTCGCAGTAATTTATTAACACCCAAACCTTCAGTGACTACCTCAGGTTTGTTAAGTATATTTGTATTTTGGACTGCGTGAATCTCAAAACCTATTTTTACAATGTTAAGCACCTTTTTAAATCCGTGGAACATAAATCCGTCTTATTTAAATAAAAAGGTTTTAGAGCTGTAAAGACATTAAGCATACCACGGTCATGACAGTAGAAATATTCCAGGAACTGAAAAAGGATTAGCGCATTTTGTGCAGTCCTTAGTACCTATGTAAGTGCTACAATGTAGTACTAACAAGTAACTGCAATGCATTTGCGTACAAACACAATAACTTTTGGTGCTTGGTTTATTATCTAGACGCGTGAATTAGAGTAAGTGAATAATCTTAGAGGTACCCTTCTATGTGTAAGCTTGTAAGCTACAATAATTACTTGCATACAGTTTCAGGAATTCCGTCAACCGTCGAAGCATTAATAATTTTGAATATTTCACATTGCTCTCTACTGCAATATTTTCGAGCCGATTTTGGTACAGTTTGCACTAAGCACTTAAAGAAGTCTTGCTTCCTTTCACGCTCAAGTCTCATTATGTTGTAAGCTGTATTCTCAAGAAGTCTTGTATACGTCAGTGACAAATAAAAATAAGCAGTTTTTACTGCGAAAACTTCTTTCACTAATGTGTTGGCGAGGACCAAATTTTAGGGTGATCTGTGCATGATTTGGCGATGCGTAAAGTAAAATGAAAAACAAAGCTGGCAAACAGGGAGAAGCCAAAATGCGTGAATGTGGATTCTGTGGAAAACTGATTAGATCGGGTAATGGTAATTACATGGCTCATTTAAAGGTTCACACGGAAGAAAGACCATTTAAATGCAATTTATGCAACAAATCGTTCAAATTGACAAATACCCTTAACGCTCATAAACGCACAGTTCATGAACAACAGAAGCCATTTAAGTGCAATTCCTGCGATACGCATTTTGCAACATCTGATCATCTAAAATGTCATGAAAGAATCCATACAGGCGAAAAGCCGTTTCAGTGTATACTTTGTCCAAAAAAATTTTCACAGCAGGGTAGTATGAAGAGACACATTATGACACACTCCGGTGAAAAACCGTACAGCTGTAACATCTGTAATCGAAAATTCAGCGACAAAGGAAACCTAACCAGACACAGTCAAACACACCAGCAGAAGAAGAAGATGATGTCAACGTTTGCGATATAGAAACAAGCAGGAGTAAGCCAAACAAGTAATGCTCCCCAAGGAATAAATCCAAATTTTAAAATCTGCTGAAGAAGTGTTCCAAGAGTTGAATTCTTTTGGCGTGAAGGAAATTCTATAAATGTTGTAAAAATGTTTTAGAACTTATTTCGGTACGGTATTTTTCAATTAGATACATATTTGGAATTTATTGTTTACCCACCTTTTAGCAAGCATGATGAAAATTGTAACAAGGCATTCATACTCTGATGCAAACTTTTTTCGTAAACAGCACAAAGCAAAAACGGGCCGGAAGTGCAAAACATTCCCATTAGAAGATATATGATTCTGTTTACCAAAATTCTCTCTTCACAAGAAAATATTTCATTGTATTCCAAGCAAGCAATCAAATTAGTAATGCCGTAAACCAGTGTTAATGCCCAGATCAAGGCGTTTCCAAGCGTGTTTGAAAATGTGTAAACCATTTCAATTTTTGTGTACGAGGGATCAAACTTTACAGGAAAAGAAACCATGTAAAAGAAGACTAGTTGTTGCAGTCTAACTGCAAGTATTTCATACCTTGTCAGTGTCATTTTTCTAATTATTCTACCGTAGAAGTAAATTGTATCTAAATTAGTTTAAAATGTAGGTTTTATGTTAGAACAAGCAAATGATATATGTTGTTGAATGACATAAACAATATATTACGACTCTTTCTGCTATCTACGACAAAATGTGGTTTCTTCTTTGCTCTTGATATATGTTATGGAAGTACGATTTTGGCACTAAAAATATACTGCAGAACCAGTTCAAGTTAAAACTACTCAAATTATCGATTTGGCAAGCTACAACTGTAAACACAAAATAAAAGTTTATGTTTTAGCTACTCTTTCTATGTTTGCCGTCGTAGTTGGCCGAAGTTGAAATAGAGTGGTCTTTAGGTTAAATTATTGATTGAAACCAGGCACGTGGTATGTTGTACAAGTTGTACTGTAATGAAAAATTATTTTTATAACGAAAACAATTTGAATATTAGAAGCTATTAAATTTATTTTGCTATGTAACTTTAGATATATTGTTCAATCTCTTCCAAAAGCCTGAAAACTTATTTATTTTGTCAGAATTTGTCGGCAGTATTGCTTTTAGAATATCTAAATATTACCTTTGTTTTTTCTTGAGGCAAGTACCCTAAAGCTCGTAATTGATTTTCTAGCTTTAGTAACCCTTAAAATATACTTTGTATTTTAAATCTCCTAAAAGTACTTCTTGGCTGTATATCCATGACACAATTTTTTTTAATCTTCAGGATGAACAATATTCAGGATTGGTTTGAAAAAAGTTCATTTTTTGAAATACATAAGTAGGAGTTTTACGATATGAATATTTATTGGAGTTTTGTAAATCAGTAATAATATTGTGTTTAAAAAATGATTTACATAATGATTTTGAATAACAAACAAGAATATCCTATTTGTTTGACAACAATATGTAGGGTATTTATCTTATGACTATTAAAACTTTTGTAAAATGCCTATTTGTCAGTCTAGTACCAGGGAGTGAAATTTCGCTACCCTACGGGGTGCAATTTCACCCCACAATAACGAAGACGGGGGGTGAAATTTCACCCCCCTTACCTAATTAATTATTTTTTCAAAAATTAACACTCAATTTACTAAAGATTTTTCATTCAATTTACTAAATAATCTGCAAAAATACTTACTAGATGGAGAAAAAAATTTTCAGTCAGAATTGCAAAAAAGTAGCATGTGTTATTACAAAGTTATGCAAAATTTAATTTTGAAATTTTCGAAGTTCGATAATTCAAAAATCTCGTGTTGGATTTTTTTGCAAATTGGCCAGAAAATAGCACATTGTTTGTAGATTCAGATGGTGTGAATACCATGCCTGGCATTTAAATTTTAGTACTTCAAATTTTTAAAAATGTATTCAAAAAATAGAAATTTCACTCCCTGGTATTAGACTGATTGTGTCTTTAAACATGGTTAGCATAAAGCTGCTGATTTTGAATACAAGGGTTTGGAGAATGATAACCGATACTTAATATTTTTCAATTCAATAATATTTATATTCAATGTTACCTAACACTGTTAAATTTACAGATACATATCCTCAGATGTTCCGCTGCATTTTCTGTGACAAGGCCTTTCGTAGTTTCCGCGATCTGACTACTCATGTGTATTCGCATACCGGGGTAAAACAACATTTCTGTAGCAAATGTGAAGAGTGTTATAGAGAATCGGGTAGTCTAAGACGACATGTGGTTTGGAAGCACATAGAAGAAACGAAGTTTAATTGTAAAGTGTGCTGAAAAAACTACAATAATATGGTCAACCTGCATAGACATATAAAATACATCTTGTGGAGAAACTTTTTAGTTGCACGCTAACCTTGGTTTCGGTACCAAGATGTTACTAGAAAAGAACAAAATCTTACCCAATAGCATGAAAAAATTTAAATGTAAATTATGTGGGGTCTGTTTAGACGTGTGCCCGATATTAGTAAACACGCCAAGCTCATGCATTGAGGCTTTTGTTATAATATGCAAGTGTTAAATGTATCCATTAATTTATCATTAGGATGGCATTTCTGGAATAAGAATGAGAAAAAGTTAAAGTTTATGTATTACGAATATAAAATGGTAAAATTGTAATTCAATGGTTTGTGTATTTAATATATTCAGCTGTTTCAAATACTGAACAAAAAGAATTTCAATTGCACATTGTAATAGTAGTATTTTTGAGTTTCTATCGAGCATTAGTAAGATTCTAAATTTTTTATCGTATATGCATTAAAATACGTAATACGTACTTAGTTAAGCGTTGATTATTTGAGTTGAAGAGAGACGCTGCATTAAATTGAACACGCTGAAGCGTGTATGTCGGAAAATTTTTGGTTTTTGGTTATATTTATTCCTTAATACAAAGTCCAAATTTTCTGATTTTTTTTGAATTTTAATACAGATGCGCTACTTTACATAATCTTCACAAAATTGTTTTCATGTATCATACTTTGTATCATGTATCATAAAACTTGAATACTTTGTATCAAAAACTTTACCAAAACTGACTTACTGTTGGAATCAGCGCGTTATGCATACGGCGACGGCAATAGCATGCATCCTGTCTATGTATAAAATACATTGCAAGTATGCATGCTATTGCCGTCGCCGTATGCATAACGCGCTGATTCCCACAGTAAAACTAATTGTTACCATAGTTACTATCAACACTTTTGTCCTGTATATATTATAACACTAGAAAAAATAAAATAATAAGCATATACATGTGAAAGTTTTAGAAATTGTTTGTCATTAAGAATTCTTGTATTTATGTGCTTAACACATATTTTTCTCTCATACTATAAGCCAGACCTAACCGCATGACACAATCAAACTAACTCACATCGTGAAATTTATGGGTGTTCTCCCAAATGTCTTTTCAAATGTCGGTTTAAAGAACTCTCTACTTTATACATTTTCCCACACAGACTGCACTCGTGCTTTCTCTTTTCCGAATGCGCCTGCATCATATGACGTTTCAATGAATTCGACTGGCCAAAGCAGCTTTTGCAACTGTTACAGAAGAAAGGTTTTTCCTTTATGTGGGTAATAATATGACTCTGGAGGTTTTGTCGTGTAAAGAAGCCAGATTCACAAAACACGCAATAAAACCCTTTTCCTGCGTTTCCTGTGTAAATATACAAAATTGTTTTTTAAAATTTTATTCAAGAAAACTTTGCAAAGGAAAATGACATACTCTACTGTCGCATTTGTACTTTACTTACCAGAATGAGTTCTCCGATGTGCCGCAAGTATTTGCACAGTTTTGAAGCGGAGCTGGCATAAGTTACATTGGTTCGGTTTTTCACCTGTGTGGCGTTGAAGGTGTCCTAACATATTTCGCTGAGTTGAGAAACTCTTTTCACAAAGTGGACAGTTAATATCTCTGTGGATTTTCAAATGATGCTTATAACTTCTCTTTGAAGCAAACATCTCATTGCAGTGGTTGCATTTAAAAGGCTTGTAAACTATTTTGTGAGCTGTTTGCTGGTGAATGTACAAGGTTCTATCTTGAAAAAACGACTTACAGCATATTGTGCACTTGAACGGCCTCGTGTGCGTTGCTTCATGAAGATTTAAAGCACGTCTCCTTCCGAACTGCTTTCCACATGTTTCGCATTTTAAAGGTTTCAGATTCTCATGAATGGTCCGTTGGTGATAGTATAAGTTACTTGTGTTGTGGAACGATTTTTTGCAGATGTCACAGTTATGAGGCATTTTGGACTTTTGGCTTGTCACTTAAACAGATTTTATTTATTATTGCGGATAAACTTCTTTAATTGAGTTTAATGTAGGTGTTGAATTAAGTTAAATGAAAACATTTAGGTTATGCTTTTTACTTTATCAGTATTAACAATAATAAGCTCTAATAAATTGTTCACTTGATACCTAACCAGGCGATTATTAACATTGAATTGAAGAGCAAAGCAGCTAAAGTGTTCGGGCAGCAGCGTTTTATTTTTGCAGCAAATCTTCGTACAGCTGAATGCACTAAGTTGAACACAAACACTTCAGTATTTTATTTTATTCGAATAAATTCCTTTCGTTGAAACTTTTACTGGCAGAAGTTAAAAGGCTTTGCATAATTAGCCAATGTTTTGGTTCTAATTACAGCACTTTCCTTGAATTTAATCGTTAAAAGAAGATTGTACAAAACAATTCTTACAATATTTGAAACAGAAGCGAAGTATCTGTACTTCTGCACGTAGCACAAAATGAATTAAGGCAAAATAGAATAAACGTTAATGTTTACCTGACTCTGTCTAGCTGTATGACAGAATAAAATGACTCTCTAATGCTTAGGTCAAGAATACATTTAAAGTGCTTAATGCATTTCGCTGTGTATTATATATTTACGGATGTATGTTTTATGCGTACATATTCTTGGAAATCTACAACACGCATCCTTTTTCAGAAGAAAAGAGGTCTACAGAAAGTATCCATGAATAGCTAGACCTTCATATGTATACTAACAAGTGATTGCATTGCATTGTTTATCCTTATAAAGTAAGCATCAGGATTATTTATAGCTCACATTCCACAAAAACCTGCTGGTACCCGGCTTAGTGTGCAACCCAACAAAGCTTGTTCAAAAGGTACGTATGTGAAACGTGAATTAAGGCTTAAAGTAGCTATTCTTCGGAAATCAACAGCTTGTTGTTGTATACAAAAATAAGAAAACTGGCTGTTTAAAACTTGAATACGTGGTTAAAACAAGGTAAAGTGCTGCGTTTAGGATTATCTTTTATACACGATTATGTGGACTTTGTAGAAAGCTATAGCATTCATTCAGTGAGTTGCCTTGAAATAAATTAGGATATATGACATAAAACTGAGCTTCCTAAAAGCGATTTTGATGGTTTGGGATAGACTTCATGGATTTTAATGTAATTTGGAATTAAGTTTTGTTAAATACTATAATTAGTATATGAAAGCTGTTTTGAAAATGATAGCAGTCGTAACTATCCACTGATTCTAATAACAGTTGAAATCCATCAATCAATCAAAAGCTTTTCAGTCCTACATGCTTTGCGCGATATATTTTCATTACTAGAACAAGGTTTTAAAATTTCCTTTTTGTTTCGACCCTTTGGATTACGTACAAGGAATATGTTCTGTCGTATAATATTTTTTCAAAATGAACTTCTAAAGTATACAGTCAGATAAGGTGTACAATAAAGTAAGTTAAGCGTAAACGTAGTATGTGATATTGAACATTTTTTCAGAATGTATACAAGAATGGCTTTTCCAGGATATCCGTATCATTATCTAGTACATTTTTTGTAAATTAAAACTTCAAATTTGCAAAAACACTGGTTTTCAAAACCACTTGCCCACAAATTCCTTATTTGATAACGCTTTTTATGCAGCAATAAAACAGTCGTGTACTCAAATACTTTTAAAAAAGATGTTTTAGCCACAAAGGCTTAATTCAATCCTTAAGGAAATCACGTAGAATTTGAATCATACTGCAACACATACCAAATCAGTTATAACTTTAGTTCTGCTTCTATTCTCAGTCCGTTTCTTGAACACAATTGAAGAAGCTAATTATTGACGGTTTTGTCTCAAGCAAAAAATCAATCCAATATTATACTGCAATAGCTAATTTATTTGTCTGTACCACACTAATACAAATCATTTCTTAACAAGCAATTGAAGCATTTTACATAGTTAACATAGGGTAAAAATATTATGAACTGCAATCAAACAAATGAAATATTTTCTCAAACAGTCCTAATAACTGCGCTACCAGAACAACATTTACGAACAAAAATCAATCATTTATGAACAGCTCTTTCATGATATCTTAAATTGTCCGATCGTGCAAAACGTTTCCTGCAAACATTACATCCGAACGGCTTGAATCCCATGTGATTGACTGAGTGACTTGCTAGACCCCTTTTACACACAAAACTCTGATTGCACTCAGAGCAGCTAAAGAACTTTTCTCCCAAATGTCTACGCATGTGCTCTTGCAGAACACTTCTGTAGTTGAAAGACTTGTCACATAGTTCACAGTTGTACTTTTGTTCATTTGAATGTTTTTTCTTAATGTGTCTGTTCAGACTGCCAATTGTGCTAAAAGACTTTCCACAGGCGTTGCAACTATGCGGCTTCTCATTTGTATGGGAAAGGATGTGGTAAGTAAAACTGTTGTACTCTGAAAAGCTAGATCCACAAAAAAGACAGCTCCATTTTGAAAGTCTATTAACTGCAAACAACAGAAGCGATACATTAGAAGTCACCACAGAATCTTGAAATTCTCAATTTTGTTTTCATTTACCTTGATGTGTTTGACGGTGTGTGGTTAGATTTGCTTTTTGGTTGAATCTTTGTTTGCATATGTTGCAGCTATACGGTTTTTCTCCAGTGTGCGTCATCATGTGTTTCTTCATGTTACTCGAGTGAGAAAACCTTTTTGGACAAAGTAGGCATTGAAATGGTTTTTCGCCTGTGTGGATATTCTCATGGTACTTCAGGTCACGAGATGTTGCAAACTGCTTTCCACAAAAGCTGCACTTAAACGGCTTTTGTTTTTCATGAGCCGTGAGTTTATGCTGCGTAAGGTGACTGTTCTGTTTGAATGTTTTGTCGCAATACTTGCAATGAAATGGCCTTTCTCCTGTGTGAACTCTTAAATGCATTGTGTAATATTTTGGTGCCATATGTTTCCCACAATCATTGCATTCAAGCAATTTTGCACATTTTTGTATGCTATTTTTGTTGTCCATTTTAAACAAGGTAACACCGAAGCTGAGAGCAAGTAAACTAGGAACTGATTCTGGAGCACCGCTTACTGTAGCAAAAGGTTTTGAAGTAAACCACTGATTTATTTAATCTTTAATGAGGTGTTATGTGTTACTGCTTGAGAATATAATTGAGAACATAAAGAGCTCTGAGCGCATGGGGTACTACTTGCTTCGTGGCTAGAGGCAGAGTAATACTTAATGACTTGAAATTGTAGCAACCGACGACACCTTTGAATTATTTAGGTGGTTCAAAGCTAAGTTGTGGGATCCGGCTTTGCAATTACCGGCTGTTGATAAGTGACAGAAAGTACCTTAAATACATCTAATGCTCCGAGATATTACAGCCAGGTACGATGGAGTCTTCTAATTTTAGACAGTTGCACTGCGTTTGCAACTTAACCAAAGAACTTATAAAGGTACTGGGCTATGTGAAAAACGCATTTATAACCAGTTAATCCTACTTAAGAAATTTTACACAAATTTCATTGTGTTGGTTCTGGGTCTACGTGACTAATTGCCTTCCTAAAATTTCAGTTTTATTTCAAAATAGCAAACAACGAATTACATTGTGTCGGACTTATGCTTATTTTTGTACCACATGCTAGCATCTTTCCGTGAAGTTAAGCTGCCTTTGAAAACGGAAAAGGCTTTTACATATTCAGCAACTTGAAGATAATCAGTGACCATTCAAATTTTTTTAAGTATTAAGTATGTTCAATAAGTTGGTTCAATAACTCGTGAACGTGAACACGCCATTTAACACGCTCGCACTAAGCGAAGCGAATGCGAGCCATTCAAATGCGAAGCATGTGGGAAGAGATTTGGATTTTCAGCCAATCTTCGAAGACACAAGAATACCGTGCACCAGTAAAATGTTTAGCACGGATGGTTTATAATTGATTCAAAAAATAACTTCGTACATGTATATTAGTATAACAGAAAATTATTATCTTTAAGTATAATTAAAGTATTGTACACAAATAATAACAAGGTTTAACAACAATCATGGCAAGAAGATTTCAAACATGCATATTTTCAACTATCAGAAATTTTTGCAAGCACTTAGTCGATTCATACAAATCATAGATAACATTGCAAGACCCATAAAATTACACCAAATGTATTTGTATGTTCCAAATTTTCACATCCTATAGAATACGCCCAACAACAATAAGAGATGCAAACGCAACTTGGACTACCTAAATTACCGTTGCGCTGGTTAACTGTTACTTGGTTTGGTGCTTCGTGGACTTCACGTTTGCTTAAGCAAAACTAAAGTTTTCAGTAGCTTGCACCTTACTTACGAATTCTTCCTTTATTTTTAGGCAAGTACTCCATGTTTTCAGACAATGAAAAACCGCAAACAACAAGAGCTGCTTATTATATACGTTTTCTACCAACAATGTAAACAGCGCTAGTCCGGTAAACAAAGCGTACACACAAAACGGTACAGCCATACTAGCCAACAAAATTGCATTTGCTTCAATGCGGCTTTGATCGTTTGAAGTTACCTTGTAATGTTTCATCATTTCTGAATCAAAATCTTCAGGCATTGACTGCTGCCTAACCACATGCAGATTATAATACGTGTAAAAATTAACACGCTTTAAACTTGTCGTTTGACTAAAATTTTGAAGCAGCTGCTGTGCCATATTATACGTTCTCCATTGCTCTGCCAGATACACGTAAATTCCCGTTGATACGACCCAACTCAAAGCTTTAACGAAAACTCGTTTAATTACAGAATCTGGTATAATATAGTAGCGCTCGTCAATTTTAAGATATACCCCATCATTGTCAAAGTAATCTGCATATTTCATTAGTGGGCCGTAATGTCGTAGAGGCAAATTATATACATAGCTTACGCTACTGACGGAATAAAGGAATATTAAGCGATTTTCGTTTGCACCTGCTGCTTTCTGACATCTACTAATGCTAAAAATTTGATGCTCAGTTTTCTTTCCGTTGCAAGAATGCTTATACTGTATTTCTTTATGACGCAAGAGGTCATAAGTATCTTCCTCTGAAATTAATCTAAAATGTTTTGCAATAGCTTGTGTTTTTGCTTCAGTTTCCTTATTGTAATTTAACAAAAGGTAAAGTAACTCTATGGCGGTTTCTTTTGTGGAATATACTTTGCCGTGAAGATACTCAAGGCTTTTTGTGAATAAAATATCTTCAAGGAAACCAGGCATTTGCTGTGGCTGAATTTCAAAAAGGAAATCGGAAGATAACGTGGAAGTGTAAGAACTTCTCATAACCAGAGTAAACACGAGCCATAGTGGAATTAAAAATGCTGGCCTTCCAGAAAATATCTTGTCACTGCCCTGCTCCAAACTCGTGCTGAAAAGCCAAAGTGTGACAGTTGATAAGGAACGGCTGGAGGCATATAAAACAAATAACAATGTGACGATAGCAACACATATAAAACAAATCCAAGTAAGTAAACTAAATGGTGCAAATAAATGTGAGGAACTGGATGATGAAGAAATAAAAGTTTTTTCTAAGCTCGTGATATATCTGATCCCTAAGCCATGTGACCAAAGCATATTTGGCAGCATTTGGAATCCAACCTGTATTTCATTCAGTAGCGCTATGTATCGAATCAATTTGAAAAAGCAAGAGACACCTATTGTACAATTGTAATGTCTAGTTATAGTATTTTCAATTAGGTAGTTTTCGTCATTAGCGTGCAAGTTTACTTTTGTTCTATGGGTGTTGATATTAGCGTGGTAATGGAGTTTTTGAAAAACATTGAAAATTGCTAAAACGTTCGGCAATTTTAGCAATTGTGCATTGTACAATTTAATTTTACACTTTGCTGCGTCACATGGAATATCCATGTAGGCGAAAAACAAATTTTCGGAGATTAAAAGCAAAAGATAGAAATTCAAACGGTTTGGAATTAAAAATGGTGTGGTAGAAAGTTGCCTATAGTTCGCGATTTCGCACAAAGCATATACTTGAAGCCAGGGTATTTCACCAAATCCAAAATTGGAAAACAATAATTCGTCAAATTTTATTTCTGATTTATATGCCTTGATAACTGGAAACTGCTAAACACAAACTTGTTGATGTTTAGCATTATTCAAAGCATAGAGTTTTTTGTCTGTATTGCATTACTTGCATTGAGGTAATCTTTGGAATCAAATATGTCGCCTTTAGCTTCGGATTGTATGAAGTTTAAAACGTTCAGTGTTAGTGTCACACAATTTTGCCTCGACCAGCAACGGTTTAAAAATTTTAGGGATGTAGTCATTTTTGCTTTTTTCCCATTTATATAGTTTGCCTCATTGAAAAATGAAAAGCGTATCGTGCAAGTGCTTAACAGAGTTTCTACTGGAGTGTTAAAACATTGAGCGCTGCTGTAGAAAAGAACAGATAAAAGAAATGTGTGCGCTAAAGTTTTTGTGAAAAAACATATGTTCATAATTAAGCCAAAAACCACATTTTGCTGCATTGTATTGCAAGATACCATGTACTAAATAAATAGATTAATAATTTATTTCTTATGTACATTTAGTTTTTTCTAGCCAGCTGCGTTAGAAGTAGTCTGGAAACGTTATAAGAAATCACTTTTTCATAAAATGTTAGAATTATAGACCTAAAACAAAAAGAAGAAGATTTTGAATTGGGTTCAATTGGTTTCTGGCACTAATATTATGACAGACGCTGAGTCTTGTATAGATCTGTTTCAAATTGTATACTTGGAAATTAAAACCGCATGATTTTGGTGTCCGAGTGGATTTGGTAAATCATAGCTTAAGGTTTCAGGAAGAACTGTAGATTAAAACAATCAGAGCAATGGCTAAGTAAACCTTGTGTTGATACCTCTCAATTTATCGGTCTGGTTTCCAATATTTGTAGACTATTATGTTATATTTGGAATAAGTCTGAAGGTTTCCCTTTAAGTCGTAGTTTCTTATTGGAAAATCATACTCTAGTTTTTAAGTACGATATTTACTTAAATTAAAAATCCGACACATTCACGCTTACTTTAGAAGTGGAACTCAGACGAATTTTTACCGTTGGGATACCAAGGCTCGTTCTAAAATTGGAATGAGAAAATTGAAGCTTTATGGATGTACGTCTCGGAATCGCCAGCGGAAAGTAGCACAGTTTGTTAACTATACACTCTGCGGCTACTTCACCAAGAATTTGATACTTGGTTGATACATTGAGTATGTGATGTTTTCATGTATTTCAGACTTATTCTTCTAGTAAAAATTGAGACCTCGCTCTCTCATTTAGTTTCTATTGTTTTTCTAAAGATGCTATCTCCTTCTGAGAATGCAGCATGTTGTTGATTAACATACTTGTAATTTCCATAAAATTTCTCGTACAAAGCAGCACAGAGTAAAATTTACTAAAATTTGTTGTTGTTGAGGATGTTGGCTAAGCGACTGGGTCCTTTTTATGTATTGGTGGATGCCATCCCAAATTACATTCATACATATAAGCGTCTGAATCACTGTCAATAAAATATAGATGTCAACAACTCTCTCAGAGAGTAAAACAATTTAATTGTGTTCATTCAGGCAGGCAACAATGCCAATTGACCAAATCCGCGTGCGTTTGAAGTAAATTACAACGACATAACAAAGGATTCTAAACTTGCACAATTACTGAATACTGTAAAAATTCAAACCATAAATTGTTTTTTAATTTACCATCGAAAAGCATAGAATTTATGCACTTTGTTTGTTGACCCTTGCACTATTTTTTAGTTTTAAGCCGATAATGCACAACTACTCTGAATTTTTCACTTTCTGTATGGTAAACCGTAACACTAAAGTCTAAAATTTTATTAGACACTGTATGTACATTTAATTGTTAAGACGTGAATCCACTTTGTATATAATTGAATCTAACAACTTTGTTGTATATCGTCTTGATTACAACTGAGCTTGGGATTTGAAAAGCGATAGAAACGTTTTCAGCGTGCAATGAGTAGTATAAATAAACGTTATGCCAGAATAGCAATTTATCACAATTCTATCCTTAACGAATACCGGTCATGTTATCTCAGACAATAATTTGTTTAACAATGGAGAAGCCTGCACCGGTTTTTATTAATGGTTTATTTAAAGTAGCTTTATAAAACGTATAAACAACAAAGATAATTATTGTTTGTCAGAATACGCAATCCATGGTAAAGACATTTCATGTCAAATAAACATCTCCACGCAGGGTAAAAACTATGTACTCAAAAGAGCCCTTTGTTATTTTCAAGGTTTTCATACAATACTTATAGAATATATAATGAATATGGCTCATATTATATGGGATTTCATGTTTATCCAACTTTTTGTAAACAACAATGTTTGGTATAGTTTGTTTATAGCAATAGAAATAACAATAGCTATATCAAGCTGTATATTAAAAACTTTTAATTTTTGGAAAACATTGTGGATCGAATCCTTCTTTTGTGTAGTTTATTTTGCCTACAACTTCACCAAAAGAAAAAAGTAGTTGCATTGCAAAATATTGTTTGTTTGTGTTCCGATTAAGGTCATTTAGGTCAATAACAAATAGTTCAGCAAAGGCTTTTAGTGTACGCCTAAAATATATTGCTGGATTAATAACATATTAAAGCTATATTTAGTGCGTAAATTTTAAAACTAATCACTCTTCTGGGACTTGTTTTGTACAAATAAACCTGACAAATAATAATTTTGTATTTAATTTGTAATTTTATCTTTTCCAGCTTTTGTTGTTTTCGCACAGAGGGAAAGTTTGAACAAATGCATGTACGCGTGCACACGCAGGTAATAACAAAATAGTTCATAGACAGTCTGCCAATGTAGTAATTTGTGCACGTGTTGCGTTCTTGTTGTTTTATTTCGGACTGACAATGAGTTTTTTAACAAAAGAGTTCTGTCAATAAAATTAATTCCACAAGAGCTAAAAAACACGAAAAATTTTCTATCTTGTTTTGTTGACATTAAATAAATTGTTTGTTTGTCGCATTGAGCAATCGGTGTATAAGGTAATATATATCAATCGAAAATAAAAAAATGGGTTCTAAATTTGTATTTGTCATCTTTAAAATTTGTTTGCTCAGTAATAAAAGTGCAATAGTTCTCCTTGGTTTGAAAGGTATCAAAAGTTTTCCCGTGAAACTGTTTATGCAATCTCAACCCAATATTCTTAATTTTTTGTTTGGTTTTTCGTATACTTTGTAGAATTTGTTTGTTGACAGTGCTCTTTTGTTAAAAACAGACAAAAACAAAACAAAGAGTACGCAACTTGGACTAGTTGGCAGACTGTTCATGAACTATTCTGTTATTGTATACATGAATGCATTACTTTCCTTCGCTGTGAAAACAATAAAGCTTTGCCAGCAATTATACCAGAACAAAGGCTGGAAATCGCATTACCATTCTTTGATAAACATTTATAGTTACGTTTTAAATATAGATAAAAAAAATGTATTCGTCTAGTTTGCTTGTAGAAAGCAAAAAGCAAATCCCAGCATGGTGTTCAATTTTAAAAGTGCCATATTCAAGTTCTCACTACATTGGGCCCCTGCCTTAACTTTTCAACTACAAGCAAAATGGTTACAATTTACAGCTCATTCGAAAGAACAACTCAAGTAATAATATGCCACAGTTCAGTTATGTCCCGATTCACTTGCGCATGGACCGAGTTTTGCAAAAATATTTTGCGAAAATCCACTTCATTAGACATTACTATGCTATATAAAATCCTAGTATATTCGTAACAACAAGTATAGTGGTTACAAGTAATAGCTCATTTGAATAAGCAACTGAAGCACTATTAGGCCACACAACAGGTTTGTCCCGTATTGATTGAGCATGGTCCGATTTTTGCAAAACTATGAGGTTTTCATATAGCATAGTAATATCTGGTGAAGTGGATTTTTTGGAAAATACTTTTGCAAAAATCGGAATATGCGCAAGCAAATCGGGACACAAATCGACGATAGTGTAGAAGTTGTTGAGTTGCTCTTTTGAATGAGTTATGAATAACCATTCTGCTTGTGGTTAGGAAAATACGAGGTTTTTATGTAGCATGGTAATGTCTATTGAAGTGGATTTTTGCAAAAATCCGACCATGCGCAAGTGAATCGGGACATAACTGAACTGTTGCATATTAGTACTAGAGTAGCTCTTTCGAATGAGCTGTAAACTGTAACCATTCTGCTTGTAATTGAAAAGTTAAGGCAGGGGCCCGATGTAGTGAGAACTTGAATGAGGTCCTTTAATTTTGAGGCTTTAGAACTTGCAAGTTCTATTCAATAACTCAATTGGTTGACTAAGCAGAATAGTTGGAGTCTGATGTAATACTTAATGGCATTTAACCATGTTTTCGTTTTCATCCATGATGATTTATTAAATAGATTTTTTCCTCTGTGAAAGCAAGCGTTAGATTCCCTATGTGCACAATCTTAAAGGTTTTTGCTTTTTAACGAAAAGAAATTACAAATTACGTGATGAAATTTTAAGTTGCCCTTTAAATAGTCATTTTTGAAAACTTAGCTAAAACTTAACAAGAAACTTAGCCTTACTTCATTTGACGGCACGGTTTTAACTGACGTAGAAGTATACCACAATACCAAACTTAACCTTTGCGTACGTTGAACGTGGTTTGCTGCCAGATATGACCTATATAGCTGGAACCAAGTCAATACATAGACTTAAACACATTGTGTTTTGCAAAGTGTTATAAAATGTCAATGAATATTTATTACTCAAATTGGGTGAAATTTGCTTCGAAAGTATAGTTCGTTCAAGGCAAAATAAACTGGATGGAAGCACTTAATTATGAAATACTAATGTGGAGGTGAGATTGCCAGGATGAAACATAAGAATTAGTATGTTGAACTAGACGTGGGCAATTTATAGTAAATATTATATTATCAGTTCAAAAGCATTTACCTATCAAAACTATTAGTGGTTCCTTTTGTTTGGTCTTTGTTGTCCATCTCTGACACGATTTTAAAATTCACGAATAGTTTTTACTGTTTCAATGGCCATAGAAATACTTAATCTGGTAATCGTGTCTAGTTATATCACTTACTCAGTTCTGAGCAAGTTGTAGAAACTTACCTTACTGATATTCTGTGACTTCGGTTGCGTGGGAGAGAGTTACGACTATGAACATAATTTTTCATATGCTATTCTCAAATGGAAACAATTTTACAAATGGACTAATTTTACAAGTTAAGACGTCATAGAAAAAATGTGTATCAACAATAGAAGTTTTAAAGTATGACTGAAGAAGCATAGTTTTCATGGCGGTTCAACAAATATTCGAATAGTTGAAATTCTAATATTGTGGGTTTTGTATGTAATTAAACTAGTATAAAAATTGTCTCATTGCGAATAAGAAAAAACATCTGGGTAATCTGTTTATGTATAAAGCCATTTAGTAAATATTACTGATAAGAGTCATAATATAATTTTAGTTTTTGATGAATTTCTCGTCAATTATTCGTAATCCTGGCAATATGGAAGATAGGTTAGACAGTGCAGAGTTAGCATTATTCCTAAGTGTGATAAAATCCGATTTATCTCAGCATTTGGCATTAGTTATGCAAAGATACTTTTCACAACCTTAATTAAATAATAACATTACATGCTTGTACACCTATTAATAGTTGTATTGCATTGTAAAACTTCAGCATAGAATTTATGAGCATTGTTTGTAGTGCCAGACAATATATAAATGGTTTGCAAAATTAAAGTGCTTTCATGTGACTTTATAATCTTGCAAATTAATTAGTAATTTTCTTGCCATTTGGAAAACCATACGACAAATTATAATGAAGATTTTTAATCAACCTGAAACGTAATCGTGTCATGGACATGTTTATTCTTCTTTCAAACCACCTAAAATTCTCCATATTAACATTTTCACAAATTTCTACACAACAATATAATTTATTAAATTTTCTATAGGACGACTGCTACTGACTGCTACATAAAATTATGCACTTAGGAGATTCGGTTGTGTACTTCTTTATATGTCTATGTATGAGTAAACAAAAGTTCAATGCTGAATATGTGTACATTTCCTTATAGTATACCCTCACGCAACAGAAAATCACAGTAAATCAGTAAAGTAAATTTCAACAACTTGTTCAGAACTGGAAAAGTGACATGGTTTGACGCGATACAGGATGAGAACCTTCTATGGACATATGAACGGTCAAAAGTATTCATGAATTCAAACGGTGTACAAACAGACAACAAATGCAAACGACAGTGAAAGGCAACAAAGACCAAGCGAAAAGAATAACCAATAGCTTGTCATGTTTTGATTGATAAATGGTTTAAATCTGGTATAATATTATTTACAATAGATTGCCAACAACAAGTTCAACAAACTAATTATTTTATGATGTCCTGATGTTTATGATGATAAATCTTTACTCAACCCCGCCGTTTTACTATACAAGAGTTCTAGTTTGACCGCACCTTTTAGTGCAATTTTTCTACCATCTGTGTGCATTTTATAAACAATTATTGTTAACAAACAACTGATGCAAACAATTCTCTTATTATTGCAAAGTAATATTACTATAATAAAGAGAACTCGAAATTCCAGCTTTTGGGCAGTATTTACACTTAAAGCCTTAACATGGATGCTCCTTATTAAATATGGAATCGTTTTTTCAAAGAATTCGCGTAAGGCCCAGAGTACATATCTACTAACATTATACAACAACTAATGTCAAATTTATTCCAAACAAGTACATGCCTCACAATCATACCGCATAAATCTTTCTGTATTTTTTGCTTCATTTTGTTTGGGTATGTTATACAATCACCCAGGCTTATTATAAAATTAGTATCAAAAAGCTCCAAAAGTAAATATTTATCAAAATCCTCACCAAAACAATCTAACACACAAAATGTTCTGCTTAAAAACACACACGTCGTCTTTCTCAAATCGGGTTTTATTTATGTTCATTTACCTCATACGTTTGACTTCATGCTCACTGCTGACTCAGTTCCGTTTTCGTGCGCTTTCTTTTTGTGTGTCCAAAGAGAATTTGAATATCCAAACCGCCTCCCACATTCTTTACATTCGTATGGTTTTGCACCAGAGTGCACGACATGATGACTATTCAGCTCTTGCTTTGTAACAAAAGTCTTTTGGCACATAGAGCAGGCATAACGTTTTTCACGCAAGTGCTGTAGTATATGTACTGTGAGATGATTCGTTGCTTTTAATCTCTTCCCGCCCAATTCGCATTTAAATTTCCTTTCGTCTGAATGCTTCGCGGTCATGTGTCTACTCAAAGTGTTGGACCGACTAAAACATGCATAACAATTGTTGCAGAAGTAAGGCTTTTCTTTTGTGTGAGTACGTAAATGGAAATAAAGACTCTGCAACGTTGAGGATCCACACGAGCAGAATACGCAGCTGTGACACACATGTTTATTTCCTGTAAACCACGATATTCAATATTATATGTAATATTACCATAAACCATATATCGCATAAATATACACATGGTTACCGTTGTGAGTTCTTTGATGAGATTTTAATATACTTGCGGTCCGAAATGTGCGAGAACACATGCTGCATTTGAGTGGCTTTTCACCAGTATGAGCCTGCAAGTGTGCCTTCATTTGGGAATTGCTCGAAAACCGTTTCTTACAAAGTGAGTGAAAAGGTTTTTCTCCTGTGTGAACTCGTACATGATTAATAAATTCTTGTCTAGTTGAAAATTTTTTGCACACTGATCGCATTCAACTGGTTTCAGTTTCTCATGAACTCTTTGTTTGTGGCGTTTTAAATTACGTTGATGAGAAAAAGATTTGTTGCAGACAGCACACTTGAAAGGCTCCTGATTCTCATGCACACTTCGTTTGTGCAGATTTAAACTACTTTGTTGTGAGAAGTTTTTGTTGCATATATCACATTTGTACGGTTTTTCGCCGTACGTTTATATGCATTTTGTGCAGAGATATGCTTGCTGAAAGTTTCCCACATATTTCACATTTATGTGCATGTTTTGATAACATGATGTTTCTAGAACTGTCAATTGGAAATTTAATTTATCCTGTAATTAGTATAGATCTTTCAACAGTAACTTCAGTTTATCTAAATAAAAAACTAGTACTGACATAAATACCAAATTTAGTGTTTGATGAACTAAAGCACAGCACGAGTTTTCAAACTTCGAACAGGTCAGGATGTCTTTCCAGAATGATAGTTTTCTACAAGAAAATGATGCGGAAAACAAATACCCTTTTTTCACTGTCAGAACAAACATTCAACTGCGGTATTCTACGTATCAAACTCGACACTGCTACACAGGATTTGTTAGAATGGCATACCATGTTTTTCATGTTTTATGAATAAAGCCATTGTTGTCTGCATAATATTTATCAGTTTCTCAGAAACATACAGAAAATGCAAAAGCGCCTAATCCGCTCTGATTAGGCTCTATGCTTTTATGGTATGCATTTACATATACATACACTGTTGTAGTGGTACCTGGTTCTGTTTTTAAGCTCTTGCAAAGTGTATAGATACACTTATAATATGGTATTAGGTTTACATTTTAAAACATTAGAAAGACCTACCTGACTTTTTAATCATTCTTTTTAAGACAACCTAACAGTTCGAATTGAATTTTACTCGGTCAGCTATTTTATTGTATCCTGTAAAAGTTCAAATGTATCGGTGTACGAACTGGTGCTTAACCGTAATATGCGTGACGGTGTATGTAGTTTTTGAGTGAAGTATAACCGTTTTAACGTATTTTTTAATTATTTTCTGTAATAGTTTAGCTGAACGTGAATCTTCTTATCTTGTGTTGAGTTGAGTACATGAGCCTACCCCCAAAGCATTCCAACAATGACGTCTTATTAATTAACCTGATCTCTTTTATTATAAATGCTTGTTGAGTTGAATATTTTGCAGATGACAACTTTGTTGAATTCGAGCCACAGATAGCCACAGTTATATTTAAAATTAAACATCCTTATCAAACCAATAAAAATTGATCACTGCTATGGTCCCATATTTACCATGCCACTGTCGATGCCTATCTAATTTAGAAAATATTTGTCTGATTTAAACTTGCTTGGTTTTAAAGTTTTTGCGTTGGTGTAAAATCTAAAGCAAGCGGACGGACAGACAGACAAATCATATATGACACAATGACAAACGGTATTTGTAAAAAGATTCTATAAATATACGTGAAAGGTAATAAACTTGGCATTTTGGCATTCAGATACTCGGGAGCTATACTTAAGACGTGTTACCATGTTTACATTATACGCGAAATGCGTCTAAGAGTATGACGTTAATCTTTTTTAAATCATATAGCCTCGTGTAAGCCCTTAATATCGTTTAAAATGTACACTGTATATACAGTCTCTGAGCCGTAGCCTCCCTATATGGGCCCATTCACAAAAACGAATATCATATTCGTAATGTACGCACTAAAATGCATAGAAAATGATACATGTTTCATATTTCCCAGAGTTACACCTGGGACGGTTTCCTTGTGAGTTGTTCATTACAAAAAAAACCTCTTCAAGAAGAACAACTTTACAAAAGATAAAAATACCAACAAAAATATTCTATAATATTTTCATGGCATTGCATAAATTGCTTTGTTTGTCTCAATATGCAATGCGGGTTTAGAAGGACATATACCAATCAAACATACAAAATGTGTACTAAAATTGTATGTTTGCAAATTTGTTTTCTCATTGAATGCTATCAATTAACCTGATTTAAAGCATCTGGGAAAACACAAAAATGTCTTGTACTTTAACAGATGGTATTCAGCTTTTAGGATTACCATACTGTGTTTTCAGTACGATAAATCAAAAACAGTAAAATCACTTTTAAGCACAATTAGCGTATAGAACATCGGACACATGAAACCACTTCAACCAGCAAACAAAATCCTGACTGCATTACGTCATGACAATTGGAAGCCTTGGTAAAGTGCATAAAATTTTGACCTGTTAAATAGTTGACTACCGCTACAAACTGAAAATCTAAACACCCGTCTCTAATGTATTTTAGGCGTAAGTTTATTATTGTTTTTGTACGGACGACAAGCTAGGTCATTCTATTTCCAAAGGCGTATTATAAACGTATGATAAATGTGATGTGTTTAACGAAAACCTAACCGGGAAATATTTTTTACTGTACAATTGTCAGGATTAATCTAAAAATATGTGTTCAATTGTAGATCGATTCATCATGTTTTTGTTTGTTTATATAAACGAATTAATACAAATCCAAATTTCTGCCTGTATGGTTGCTTCGTTTATTCCAATTCAAATGGTTAGTATAAAGGTTTCCCAAGAGTCCAACTACAAGTACAAGTACACGCTTAAATTTTGTTTTTGCATTTTACTGAATACAATTGTAAATGTGAAAACTATAAACGCAAAATAGGAAACGGGTTGAATTTGTATTCCAATTCACATTTGAAATTTCATTCTATGTGTTGCTAATTTAGACTTTGCAATTGTGTTTTCCTACTATCCTACTCTCGAGAGTTGAAATGAATTTAACTATTGATTTTGGCATTGTACTTCCAATTTTGGCACCAAAATCGATGCATTGCATTGTACTCTAAACACCACATGAGAATAGGAAAGTACAATATGAATGCATCTGGAATTTGGCATCTGACTATAAATGCAACAGTATGAGTTGGAATTGGAATGCAATCCAAAATACCACAGTATGAATTGGAATGCAATGCAAATTGGAAACTATAAACGCAGAACTACAAATGGAATGCAAAATTTTGGTATTGCAAATGTACTTGTAGTCGGACTCTACGGGAACCTTAATGCCATGACCGTATTGGTGATCTGTGACCTGAATAATCAGAATGAATTTTATGAATGTTCCCTGTTTCTGGATAATAAATAAACACAAAAAGAAAAAGTGAAGGTGAAAATCATTGTTCAGTATGCTGGCCAAATGTAAAATGTCGTATATGTTGGTGACAAGGTAACGCTTTGCAGCATAAATACAATTTTGTGTATTTTTGTTTATATATTTACTCCTTATTGAAATTTTATCGCATATTACGTAAATAAATTTTACGCATAATGTCACGGTAATTGGTGTGTTTTCATACATAAATAGTGTTTCACCATTACAACCGAATATAAGTTTTAAATGATTTATGTTTGAGATACATGTGCGGCTTTGACAGAGTAAGAAAAGCTGCTCTAACGACTACTTAAATAAATGGCATTATGGTGGTCGATTTTACGTCTTTATGTCCTTTTGCAGTTAGGCGTCCTTCATGTATGACGCGGGTTTCATAACACATGGAGAATTGGGGTAGCTTAAAGCGTCTTACGGATATTTTATTCTAATGTAGAGTAGGTTTTTCCCTAATCCAAGACACTTTATTTCAATATAAATCCTTGGAAAATTCTACACATTGCAACAAATTTTCTTCCAAATTCTCACATGCATTCGGAGTATTGTCATTAATTAGAGATATTAACGCAACATTCACTACCCAAATTCCCACTGTGCAGGCAAGCATTTGGGTTACCTGTTGTTGAAATTGATTCTCCGTAGACATCACATTTACTTCTTTTTAAGAACTTTGTACTTTCCATACCATATATTGGTGATTTTCAAACACGCACTCCATATTTTCATACACATATAAAATGCCACCAACCACATTTGTTTCTTTTTCAGGTTTTCTGCAATTAGAGTGAAAAGAGCTATGCTAGTAAACAGAGCGTATACACGAAATGGTACATCCATGCTTACTAGCCTAACGGCGCTAGCTCCAATTTGATTATTTGAAGAAACCTTGTAATGTTTTATGACTTTTGAGTTCATACGCCCTGGTTTGGAATGTTGCTCTAGTACATATTGGTTAGAATACGTGTAAAAATTTACTTTCTTTAAAACCGTCGTTTGACGAAACTTTCGAAGCAGCTGCCTTGCCATATTAAAGGTTCGCCATTGCTCAGCTAAGTAAGCATACAATCCAGTTGATACGGCCCAGCTTAGCGCTCTTAAGAAAACGCGTTTAAGTACGCAATTCGGTGTGATTAAGTTGCGTTCGTCAAGCTTAAGATAAACTACATCATTGTCGTAGTAATCTACGTCGTTTAATAGCGGACCATAGTGCCGTAGAGACAAGCCACCAACACCGCGTATACTTTTTATTGAATACAGAAACACGAAACGGTCTAAATTAGAATTTGTCGTTTGCTTGCACTCTTCTATGTTAAATTCAAAAAACAAATCCTTAGTAACGTTGCACACATTGTTGTACTGTATTTCTTTGTGATGCAACAACTTATAAGTATCGTGCTCTGAAATCAATTTCACATTTTTTGCAACAGCTTGCGTTTTTGCTTTGCTTTCCTTTCTGTAATTGGCCAAAAGTATTAGTAAGTCCTCGGTTATTTGCTTGGTAGAATATACATTTTTGTGAATGTTCTCTAAGCTATTACTAAACAAAATATCTTGAATGGTGCCCGGCATTTGCTGTGGCTCAATTTCAAACAGAAAATCGGATGAGAGTTTAGAAGTGTAGGAGTTTCTCAGAAACACAATTGACACGAGCCACAGTGGTATAATAAAAGCTTGTTTTCCTGAAAGTATATTTTCATTTCCTTGTTCTACTATTGTGCTAAAAAGCCACAGTGCGACAGTTGCGAATGAAAATTTAGTGACATATAAAATAAGAATAAATAATACAGTTGCAACTGCCAGAAAACAAATCCAAGAAGCTAAACCAAGGGGTGCAAATAAATGTGATGAGCTTGATGATGAAGAAATGAAAGCTTTGTCCAAAACCGTAACATATCTGATCCCAAAGTAATTAGACCAAAGCAGGTTAGGTAACATTTGCAACGCCATCTTTTGGTCGCTAACTAATGTCGTGTAATCAATCAATGTGAACATACACATTACACCCTTTGTGCAATTGTAATGTTTTTCAATCATTTTTGCCACCAGTACCTTTTCAGTTACAGCGCGTAAGTGAATTTTACTGCTAAGATCCCTGACATTAACGTTGTAATACAGGTTCAGAAAGCAATTATATATTGTTACTGTATCTTGCATGTTTATTAAACTTGCATTAAAGAATTTAATTTTACAATGTGAATGGCATGAAATATCCTGGTACGCAAAAAGTAGATTTTCTGGTGTTAAAACAAGTAGATGGGAGTTAAAAAGCAGTGGCTTTGAAAACAACAAACCCGAAATTTGATTGCTCTTTTGTATTTCAAACAGACCATACATATGTATCCAGGGTGTTTTACCATATAAAAAATGCGAGTATGATAAGCGATCTACCGTGTCAAAATTTAGTTCTTGTTTAAGCACATTTGTAGTAGGAAAGTGCAAAATACAAACGTGCTGGTGTTTGGCTTTATTAAATGCATAGAGATACATTTTAGTGTATATAGCATCGCTTGCATTTAAAAAAGTCCTAAATGTTTTGGTTTTATTACCTCCATTTTTTCTGTGCATGGCATTAAAAACGTCAACTGTTAGTAGCACACACCGCTGCCGGACCCAGCAAATATTCAAAAATTGGTTGTCTAGGGACGTCCAGTTTTCGGATGTTTCATCATCAACATAAGCTTCTATCTTCGAAAATGATAATCGTATAGTGCAACTGTTTAGCAGAATTTCTACTGGACTAGTAAATGACAGAGTGCAGCATTGGAATATCACAAACAAAAGCAGAGATTGATGAAAACAATTCCTCAAAGCCAGTGTATTCATAATAAATCTGAAACTTTACAATTTGTTATCGACTTTAACTCTCTGCAACTGATCACGCTAATAACTTTGCATTTTGAGATCAGATTTTTTAACAGTTGGTAAATCTTCGAAACAGATAGAAATCCGAAGCTCAGTAAATAAACTATTAAATGCAGTTTTAAAATCTTGTGTGGAGTCCATCAGGTAAACAGATTTCGTTATTATCTTAGCCAAATACATTGTAAAAAGAAGAATTTATCTGCAATCAATAGGAAATAGAATGAAAAAATAAAATATGTCATACCTATTTTAACTAAAATATGGGATAACTAGCTGCCACTTCAACCCAGACGTCAGTTTCCGCGACTGTGACTGATCCAACTCAAACTTTGCAAAACTCCCTCTTTGAAAAATTAGCTAAACTAACTGTAGTAGTTTTTAGTTTTCTGCTTCGCAGGGAAGCTGATTAGAATGTGGAGCGTCAATTTGTCTTTTCGTGCGTGCATCTGCTTTATCTTTGGAATCCTTGTATGAAAATATTAGTTAAATGCACGCTATTGCAATGTTGGCATGTTTTTCTTACAACGGTGGTGCATTATTTTGTCACGGCACTTGCGGAGACACTTGGTTTTAAATTTTGGGAAGCAAATGTGCTGAGCACGTCGATCGATCAGCAGCAGAAGTTCCCGCCATTAAAATATCGTGTTAGCAAAGCACTGCTTTTAAAATCTTGTATAAAGTGTGTAGTTTCACGTAGCCAAATCTCAGTTTCCAGTTTGGTTATTTCCACAAAATCATCAAACGACTCACCAGCAAAAAAATGTATCACTCAGACGTGTAACAATTCCAATTAAACATGTTCACTTTAGTTTAAGGATGGACATTGTAGAAATTTAAATCCATGAAGTGATTTATTTTCCAGTTGAATTACCTAGTATGCTAAACATTACAACCGTTTTCTTGTTACCATGTACAAGTACTATAAAATTTTTATTGCGGGTTTTGGAAAAATTGAAAATATTGTAAAATTCTAAATATTGCAGTAAGTCACTGACTGTACAAGAAATTGTTGAAAGTGAATTTATTATGTGAATGTTTATCACAACTAGTAGAACCAATTATCAAAGTATCAGTCTTTATACAAATAAGACCGCAAATGGTAATTTGAAAACGCCATTGAATAGAAAAATATTTTTGTTTGCATATGCAATTGCTTTTGTAAGTACACTGAAACCAATACAGGTTCAAGCAAAAACCTAACTTGAAAACAACACAGTACAGAAACATGTATTTGTTTACATTCGGCAACAGCTTTCAGATAATGTGCATGACGTAAACACTGTCTGAAAAGTAAACACATTGAAAAACATTTATTCAGACTATTTTGTATTTGTTGGTTAAGCTTTGTCAAAAGTGTTTATCAGAACAACAAAGAAAACTGAAAAATAAGCATTGTTTTTGTTTTGTTATATTGTTATATTTTTATTAACCTGCTATTGTTATGTACCTTCCTATATCTCTCAACCTATATAATGGCTACACGTGGACTACCTGAATGAGGAAACAAACAGAATTTAATCCGGTTAATAGATAGTTGTTGACAAGAAATATATGTGTTCATAAGTAGGCAACAAAAAAAGCATGAAAACTTTTTCTGCAGAAACAATAACAGTATTTTGTAGTACTTGTAACCCCAGATTTTGTAAATTAACGCCTGACCGAATAGTTAAAAATGTAACGCAGTTGAACTGAGTGAGCATCCAATTTTTTCAAAGAAATTTAAGGAAATTTTCGACTTTTTTGGATGTGTTTTGCTCCTACAAAAGCTTAAAACGGTTCCATATGAATGCATGTTTATAATAATCAGGATTCTGCTCCCGTACTTAGAATAACTGAATATAAGACAGGAATCACTGACGTAATTATTGGTAAAATACAGCAAAATTTTTTAACTTTTAGGTGTATAACTTGCATTCAACATTTTATACAAAAAGTTTATTGTGATTCAGCAAATGTTCTGTACCCTTAGTTTTTGCTAATTCAGTGTGATGTAACATTCGCTAAAATACTGGCAAGTACTACATTTAGTAAGTATTTATTTAAATGTTCACTTAAACATAAGGACAACATCACAAATTTCCAGCCATATTTGCCAACAATAAGACACAAAAAATTCAATGTTAACTACCATAAACCGACCACATCTTATCACGATTGATTTCAAGGCTTTCATTTGTTTGCAACAAATGTGGTTTTGTCTGCTCTTCCATTTGGCATAAAACAGTAGGCTGGCGATTTGGTTAATTGCAACTGCACGATTTCCTTTTTCTATCATTTTGCACAAATTCGAAAGAAGTGCTACCCCAGTTGCTACCACGCCAAAATATGAAACCACCGTAGCTGTATATAAAACATAAGTTACTTGTTTTGCACTGCCTCGAACTAATGCCTATGCTACACCTACCAAAACCCAGAATGCAACACTCCATACAACACATAGTACATCATCCACAACGTTTTGTACATTTCCAAATATTATTCTCAATCGGTTGATGTGGATAGCAAACTTGGGTAACGAACGCGTTTCATAGAGCAACACGTTCATAGTTTGACTACATCTAGAAGCTGCTACCAAGGCACATAAGAATGCAAACGTTGCACCTTGAACTAAGTATGCGTAAATTGCAACCTGGAGAAATACCCGGGCTATTGTTGCAACACGGACGACTACCGCTGAGTGGCTAAACAAAGTCCTTTCAATAATATAATAGAAAATGTCAATTTTTGCAATATGGAAGCAAACAGGAGCAATCCAAACTAGTAATGCTGCCCAGGGTAAATATCCATAAACCACAATCTGTTCCAAGAGTCTTCCAAGACTTGAATTTCTTTGGTGTGAAGGAAATTCTAGAAGTGTTATGAAATATTTCAAAAAAATGTTTCCAAATTATTTGTATCTTTTAAAACCATGTATATATTTATATTCCCCGTTTGATCCTCCGTAAATACCTATTTGCAAGGAACTTGCAAAGTAGCACAGATGCTAGAAAATTGGCTATTCCTACATAAAACTGGGGTACTGTGAGACACTTGATGATGTTTCAAACCCACAGCTTTGGTAACCTGCTGTGTGGTAACTGTTCTGCTGCGATTTTTCATTGCTTGCTATTACTTTCCTTCCTAGAGTGAACTGGAGCCGCCGCAATTTCATCTGCTGTTTTTGTGGCAGATAGTTGCATCTGTCAATGCAAATTATGCAAATACTGTATCTACTACAAAACGTGGTGTGGATACTTGTGCCTATGCCGAGCAATGCCGAGCCGGCATAGCCCATTGGTTTTAACCATACTACTGCGGCTGCCTTTCTCCGAGTTCAATCCTCGGCATATATTAAACGAATCATCGTTAGGAAAAAACACAATTCAGCCAGCATAATGACCCAGGACGGGGCGCTGGTGGTGTAAAAGAAACAAGACAAACAAATTGTATCTGCTAAAGAAAAATGTAACCAAGTGGGTATTATTAGCCACGCAAGTTAGTGTTATTTTTTAAATTTTTTAGTGGCAGATACGAGGTATTTGCACAAAAACAGCAGATTAAATTGCGGCGGCTCCAGTTTACTCTTAGAAACGGAGTAGTAGTACATTTTTTCCTCGTTATGGTTTCAGTGAACCACGCCTGACTAAAATATAGCCTGGCGGAATCCGAGCCACAGGCCAGGTATTTACGGACGATGACAACCATAATATCATAGTATTATAGGTAACAAATAAATGTGGGCAAAATATGTACAAGGTTTGAGATTTGTTCAAGCTGACACTGAAATAGTGAAAAATTATATTTCACAAACCTTGGAGTAGGCATGAAGAATATTCCAATAAGGCATTCATACTTTGATGCATGATTTTCTCGTAAGCAGCACAAAACAATATTGGCGCGGAAGTGCAAGAAATTCCCGTTAGAAGATACATGACTCTGTTTCCAAAATTTCCCTCGTCACAAGAAAATATTTCACTGTACTCCAAGCAGGCAATCAAATTAGTAATGCCGTAGACCAAAGTTAGTGCCCAGATCAAGGCGTTTCCAAATGTGTTGGGAAATGTGTAAACATAAACAATTTTTGTGTAAGAGGGATTAAATCTAACAGGAAAAGCAACCATGTAAAAGAACACGAGTCTTTGTAGCTTAACTGCAAGTATTTCAATTCTTGTCAGTAACATTTTTGTATGTATTCTACAGAAATAATAACAAATCTTCATAAACAAGTTAAAAGGTAGGTTTTATGTTTAAAAAGACAAATGATATATGTTGATTAAAGACAAAAACTTAGTCGGACTATCTCTAGTAGCTACAACAAAATGTTGTTTGTTGTTGTATATATGCTTGTGAAATATATTTTGAAAAAACTGTTTTGGGAATAAGAAAATATTGCACTACCAGTCCCAGTAAAAACTACTCATTTTTTGATTTCGCAAGAAACAACGGCAAACACAAAATTAAGGATTTTTAGCTTATTTTTATGTTGCAACTCGTAGTCCGCCAATAATAAAGTAGGGCTGTCTCTATGTAATTTTCTTAGATGAATAATTGATTAAAAAAACAGGCGCGTGGCATATAGTACAAAACATCATGTATTGAAAACTGTTTTTAAAACGAAAACAATTTGAACTTTAGAAGGTATTTAACTTACATTGGAATGGAAATCTATGTAACATTAAATATCAAATAAAAAACTGGTTTTGTTCCACGAGCCGGAATAATTGTTTGTCAGAATTTGTTTTTAGGGTATTTAAATATAAAATGATGTTTTTCGTCTTTTGAGAAGTACCTTTAAAATCATAAAATAGTTAATTTCTAACTTTAGTAAAGCTTTAAAAAATATTCTGAATTTTGTTTTCTGTACTTATTTGTTTCCTAAAATAAAAAGACAGCCGAGGTTGTAGACATTCCAAATATCAAATCGTAGTCTTCCACTTGTTCTCATTTTTTTAGTTTCGTTTAGCTTTTATGTAGACCTGGCATAAAATTAAATTCTTTGAACACATGGACAACAAAATTGTAACCCCTCTGTTTGGAACTTGGTGGTATAAAAATATCAGCTATTACGTTAACAAAAATTTCATTAGTTTATAATAATATAGCAGTTGTAATAGTGTAGAAAGATAACAGCAGCTATTACACAGTAGAAATTTAACAAAGTGGATATTTCAAATACATTGGATAATATTACACATGGGAATTGATTGTGGTTCTGCATAAACAAAACGAATTTTAAGTTCTACCAGTAGCAGGTTCGCCAAAGGTTTAACCAGTTGATAAAAAACTACCATTTCGCGGATTCAGCACAACCTGCAGAAATATGAGCTCTGCCATTTTCAAAACGTTTTTGTATCGACTGCTTTTTAGATACCTAACAACGCCAATAACTTTGCTGAAAGTTAAGTTCCAGCATTAACGCTATTCAATACGTTCAATTCAACCTAAATATTTAGTTTCCACGCATGAAAACATAAATAGCTGTACTAGAAAAAGCAACAAACTGCAAATTAATTATTTCTATCACTCTATCTAATTTGCAACTTAATGAGAAATTCAGTATTAATATTTTTTGCTTGTATTGTGCGCTACTATGTAATTTTATGACTGTGCAAACCAATTCAGATATTATAATAACATGTTTATTTACTCTATTAGTCACAGATTGACCAGTTATTGGAGTTAATATGCTTTACAAGTGCATTGCACTGCGTGCGCGCAAAGTCAATTTTGATCTTTATCGTCAGATATGCATTGTCATATTGTATCTCCTACATTACCAGCATAATATTTTCAGTGGCGTTATCACGTGAATTTAATAATTTACGACAATATAATATATTTTATAAGTTGGTTTTGATCCAATTTCTTATCAGTTTTAAATACCGTCCTGAGCCTGCGGCACGAAATTTCGATCTGGCAGAGAAGTGCTTCCTGGTTTACTGTTCAGTCACGAATACATTTTCCCGCTTTATTATTAGTACATTAAATAAAAATACAATGTTTACGGACTCGCGTTTCATGAGTACATGCTAGTTTGCTGCGGCAATTCAGTGAGTGATCATATAATCTGTACACCATTAGATATTCAATTTTATCCTGAATACATTTCATTTTTCGAGTAAAGCCAGAAACGTCCCCACATGTAGCAAAGTAACAAAAATTTAAGAATTGGTTTCGTGCCAGCCACAAATATATAAAGTAAAATGTAGTATATGTAATTTTGTATCCTTGGAAATCAATCGTGAAGCAATTTGCCTCTGTCAGTGTTTTTAATTTGAAATTGTTTAAATTTCGTGATACAATTAGGTTGTATTTGAAGGACATCAGGTACCTTTAGAAGGAAAAACACGAACAGCATGGACAGAATGTACAGTTTGAAAACAAGTGGCATAGTAGCACTTGAAAGTACGTAATTTTTTGCATGAGTGAAACGACAGCCACGTCTGCACAAGAAGCCTACAGTACGACAAAATGTGAATAATTCGTATTCCAGCGCAGAAAGTTATTTTTTATTTGAGATACGTTTCCAACACTACAGTGGGAAGTAGCTTAGGGATGTTTCAAAAGGCACTCTTTTGCACAGCAATTTTGCGTTTTCCCTATCAGGTAGTATACGTATAGCGGCACTTAGAGGATTAAGACTTTCGAATATTTGTCTTATACAACTTATGACTATGCAATAACTTATACATTGCTATCAAATGTTGGGAAATACGTGTGAATATACCTAACAAAAGGCTACTTATTTTTAAAATTGAAAATTTGTGCAAGTGGAAAATAAAAATGAACAGAGCAAAATGAACATTTGAGGGTATTTGATTATGTGTATTTACTGTCTCAGCAGAAATATAACAGCAGCACTTCATTAAATAAGTTTAGATGTGCAGTATTTTAAGTTTAATATTGGGTTTTTTAAAATGCAGGTAAATTATAATTACAGATTACAAACCTGATGGCTATATTATTACATAACATACTATAGCGTAAACAACGGCAGCTGATATTCATTTATGATGATTTATGTAAAGGCAGATTTATTTCGAAAATACAATAAATATTAAATTATTTGTTTTATATTTTTACAAATCTTTAGGTCCTGGTTTATTCTGCTGTGTTTGGTTCCTGGTTAACCACAAACTAGTCGTAGTACTGCTGTTGATAATTTCTGGCCCCTGTCTAGGACGCTTCAAACGCCTATTTAAATAATCGGCTTATCCGGGCACGAGCTTCTACAAATGAGCACAATAATTTACCAGTTGTTGCTAAAGTTGTTAACGCCAGGAGAGTAATTTAATGGCAACAGTAATCAACCTTATTTCCGTGATTTATGACGTAATAAAAAGTGAATTTACAAAAAATTATGTCCGACAGCGATAAGCTGAACCACGCAGTCCGAGTTCAATCTCCCTGGCGTACCATACATATTAGTAAACAGGGTTATGAGGTGTATGCTTTATAATAAACGAAAGCTTCTTTAGTAGATCGACTGCTGTTTACTGGCTCTGGAGAATAACTGACTTCTCCTGATTTATTTTGGGCAGAGTTTCTCATGCCTCTCTGAAAAGGAAACGTTTTGCTGTTATTACAGATGTACAAATTATTCATCAGATCATACATGTCATATTGGTTCACACTTCATACAAGATATAAATTTGGAGATACATACATATAATTTATATAATATAGATTTACAGGTATAAGCTGCGTGCTTTTACAGCTATGAAAGGAAAACAGAGTTGCTTTACTAAAATGACACATTAAGCACGTTTTAAGCATAGGTACATAGTTCACACAAGAAAATGAGCCATGCATGCTAACTGGACTGATGCTGATCTGCTCGCTATTTTTAAGACAATGTTAACTGTTTTGCATTTACCACAATGCAAATGAAAAAGCCCAGCTTCTGAATTTTACTATAGAATAGAATATTTGTGGTAATTCTTTTATCGCTTTTATGGTGCCAGTTTGTCGCCTTTTCTTTCTTGTTCTTTCCTGTCCGATGACTACCTACTTTTTCTGAAGATGATCAAGATGAAGTGATCATGGCTAATCTAATATTATGAACTATATTCTTACAATACATTTACAAAGATCATTTTCACAAACTAAACAAAAAACAATATAACTCTATGACATCTTATAAATGCATTATTATCCGCACCAAGTTGGCGTTAAATTTTTATTTTTTTGGCTATTGCGTTGCTGTATAAAAAGCAGCTCTGAACTACCTGTGTGCGGGAAAAACCAGAATTCAATCAAATTAATAAGATTTTGGATGTTGGACAGGTACAAATAGTATTGTGCTGCTTTTGTAGGGCGGTCACGTATATTTGCTAAGTTGGCAACGTGATACATTAAGCAAATTAAATTCAGGGAAAACCCACCAATGTATAAAACATATCTTGCATGGTTATAGTCATAAAACTACCTGTTTCATTGGCGCAGTTAACCGCAAAAAATGTTTCTGGATAAAAGTAGAACATTTTTAGGAAGAAATTTTGGGAAATTGTATCAATATTTACAACCATCAAAACCAGCAAAAGCTGTCCAACAATATACTTTTGGAAATGGCAGAAATTGGTTTTGGAAAAACGGATAAAACATTTGCATCAAATACACTATTTAAATTTGAATAATGAAGTCTTGACTATTGAAAGCATATTATTGTGTTGAGATAAAGCAGTAAGCAGGGCAACAAAACCAAATGCGATTTTGCATTTAAATAAGATTTCGTGATACTAATTTTGAAACCAATAACTCTTTATTAACTTCATGGTAATAGGTCGTTGCACAAACCTCGGATTTACAAACTATGGTGGACAATTTTTCCTTCCAAAATTTATAAATTCTCCATATTATGCCTTTTTCACAAAATCTGCTGAGTTTGAGCAACTATGTGTGTATGAGAATTGTTCCAGACAAGCTAATACTATAAATAAAATTGCCTAATCCAAATTTCAGTCTCAATTTACGCTTTTATTTTTTAGAAACTATGAAAACCAAAAAACAATTTACTTGTCTTGAGAATTGAACTGTTTAAATATTTATGTTTTATCCATCTACTGTGGAGATATCATTAGCAATATTGATAAGATAAAAGTTGCTTGTGTTGGTCACGCTATCAAAGCTACTTTATAATATCTAGTTTCTTCTCTCATCAACTAATGTATTTGTAGGTAGAAATTGAAACGCCTACTTTACCACTCATTTTAATTTGAAATTTTATCTACCACCTTAATACGAACTAACTGCTTTCAGTTCAGGAGACTACAGCCAAGTATGCATTCTTTTCTGCCAATTTGTTAAATTTTTCACAGCAAGCAGATAATATATAATAAACTTTCTTTAGTACCTCTTAAACAGAATCGCTTCTCAAAATAGGTTCCAGGAATAACGAAAGTTTTCGCAAGTTATACTAGTAATCTGCAACATTCAGAATTCTACAACAAGTACATTCGTAATTAGCTGCCTTGCACCATTGCATTTAATATCAAGCCGACCAAACTATTTTTGAATAATCAAAACCTTTGGCAATCCTTGTCTCTTTGCTGAGGCGTTGTAAGTCTTAGTAGCAACTATTAAAAATCGCTATATACATTCTACAAAATGGCGGGAGCAGCAAAGTTTTTAAACAGATGTTTACAAGTTGGCTTACATTTGCTTTTGGTTGTAAACTTACTGCACAGTGAAATCGTTTATACAAGGAAAAATCCAGACACTAATTCAAGTACGCCTAATGAAATTAAAAATTTAACAGGGTTTGTGGCTCCATTTCAGATTGCAAATCCATTGGTGTCGATAATAAATTTCCAGTCAATAGATTTTGGCTTTTCGGACCATCCAATTATACTTAGAACCCATTCCGAGTATGTAGAAAGCGATCCGGAAGGTGATATTGCTCACAAAAAAATATTTGGGAGCACAAGGCCAAAGTTTCCTATGTGGGTTCCCAAAAACACTTGGCCTTTAAACTGTACGGACTGTAAACCTGAGAATATCACGTGTCCGAAATATGTACACAGAGAGGAGTCGCGACGATATTGTTTTCTTATTGAATTTTTTAGCTTTTCAGCTAGTTCTAGGCCCTGGACTGGACTTCTTGAGATTGGAATATATCCAGATACCAATTTTTTTTCAGCCTCCGACAGAAATTTTTGGACGTTTCAATATGAGAAACTAGATTACTTTGACAATATATATGATGTTATCCCAAGCTCATTGCCGGATATAAACTTAATGATTACGAGCAAACCTCAGTATCTACGTACATGGATGTCTGACACACATAGGAGGACAAAAGTTTTGAACTCGTACAATGAAACAAAAGCGTTAGAACTCAGCATGTTTGCAGGTATTTTTGTGCTTATTAACACTTCTCCTGGAACCACACTTCCTGATCAGTTTTCATTTGTGGTTCCAACAATTGACAGGGGCGTTTCGACATTCCATCAATTTCCAATCTCTGAATTCAGTCACATTGTACACAGTAGTTTACTTGCAGTTGCATACCCTTCCGGGCAATGGGTTTGGCGAACAGGTGGTGGGATCGATCCTGAACGTGAGTTTAACTCAATGCATGTAGAACTTTATAGGGAAGTGCATAGATGTGAGCCGTTTGATGATAAGTACCGCAAACTAATACAAAATCCTGCAAAACACGATCCCAGTAAAAAATTTAATCATGCAGCTGCATTGCTTCTCCTGGAACTAATGAGCAATCAAAGTCGCAATTATCCGGGCTTCAAATTTTGTTTTGAAGAGTCGTATTTTGAATATAACAACGTGCTTCGGACCCAATTGGATGTTGAATTAAGATCCGCATTTGACGTTCGGTACCTGACTGCGATAGCTCTACAAAACAAACTCGCAAACTTACGATTTGTTACGTGTGGTAAACGTGGAATAAGTTCATTTCCTTTTTACGAGCTATTCAATGCATACGATGTGTTTGTTTGGATTTCAGCGTTACTATGCATTTTGGTAATAACGTTAGGAGTATTTTTGCCTCATACAATTTCAGTCACCGAAGTTAGTAACACAAATAAAAGAGGCAATTTCAAGAAAATAAGTGTGAATACATTGTCTCTTATCAAGGTGCTCGTAGAGCAAGGAGATCCGTTTCCTAGCTCGGTCGTGAGTTCGCAAACGTTTCGTTGCGTAGTTGCTGGCTTTCTATTGAGTGGATTGGTATTAAGTAATGCTTACAAAAATACCAATGTGTACAACATGATAAAATCACGGCAGCCTATTTTGTACAACACATTGGAACATTTGGAAAACGGTAACTTTTCAGTTTACACAAGAATCAGTTCACTGACGTTTAAAAGGGAAGGCTGGTTTTTTGTTCAAGACAAATGGCATCCACTCCAGGTTAGTAAACATTTGATTCACGGATACGCAATGGCAGGAGGTGGACCAATTATTGTGAAAGCAGTAAGCGAAGTTAACCTTGCCCAAGATATGTACCGCACGAAGAAATTCGAAGACCGATTTCGCCGTCCGATCCGTCCGACCGATGTCATCAGTCCATTCAAATTCAAGCATTCTGTTGTCATATATTGTGCGTAAATTTCAATCCGTTGTACTTGCGCAAAGAAACAGAAAGTTTGTTTCATTTCTGATTCATATAAACCAGTTATATGAGGACTTATATACAAACTACACAAACGCAATGACACGCTTGTTCTGGAAACACGATCTAAAATGGCACTTGGGCAATATTTTGCTATGTAATAAAACTGCGTATGTGTTGCCTCAATACCTTTCCAATAAAATTGCCATTGAAGCTGCGTCTAAAAAGCAGCGGTTTGTGTCGGTTGGATCGGAGGAATTTGATTTCGGTAACCTTATAATACGAATACAGAATTACGTAAATCCGTTTCGGTTCAAACGGATTCATATTTTTAAGGAATCCGGTATTGCGTCTTGGTTACCTCAAGTATTTAGTATGTTCTCAAAGTTTGAAGTCGATGCAAATCCAGATCCTGAAAGTGCTTCGTTGAGCGGAAATGTAATCATGATTTTTGCTTTGCTTGGCTTTGGCATTGGATGTGCCGTGTTTGTATTTGTACTGGAGTTCAACAAGTTTATGCAGGTGTTAGCCTATGCAATTAGTTATATTAGAGTACACATAAAAATGTTTTATCGAATTTCTAGGTTTTCAAACCTTAAACGGTCACATGCTAATTTAATAAAAAAAATAACAGAGGGAACTAGATTTATCATTAGTACTATCAGTCGTACTATCAAACACAAGATATACACAATTTCTACTAGTATACAGAAACCGTGCGGTTCTACTTTCAGGCATATTTTTAAAAAGTCGAAGTAACAATATTTTCGGTAACTACTATTTAATTTATTTTCTTACTGAATCAAGTTTAAACATAAGTAGTTATAGGGAATATGGCTTGAAACACGTTGCGTTTTGAGCAGATTATTGTACTACAGAATTATTTTATTATGATAAAAACGTAATTTTGTTGTGATAATGTTGTGCTTTTTTCATGACACAATCAAGAGATGAGTTGGATTGTAGGCAAATTTTTAGCTGTAAGTTTTAAACTAAAATAAACATTCCCGTTTGACTTGACTTAACATGAGACAATACTTGATTGTTTTATTTCTTCCATGCTCTATTGATTAGCATTATTCAGCTAATTATTAGCTGGATGCTTCGGCAGAGGAGCTTATTAAGATGCAGTGTGTCTGTCTGTCTGTGTGTCCGACTACTTTATTTTTTGGGCTTTAATTCAGCTAAAATGGGCTATAAACCAGCTAAAATAGGCTTTTAACTAGCTAAAATGGGCTACAAACATGCTACACTGGGCTCTATACCAGTTAAAATGGGCTTTAAACTTGCTAAACTGGGCTCTATAGAAGCTAAAATGGACTATTGGTTTCTCATATTATCGTCTTTAGCAGCGACCACTTTTATGGTTTCCCTGGGAAACTTTCCCATAGCCTGGTTCTTCTGTTACTCGTTCGAAAGAGCTATTTTTCGTTGTATCGTGTTTTTCTGCCGGTTTATGTAATTCCTACTTCAATAAAACACTTTCTTATATCAAATAAAACTATTGCATACAGTGAGATATTAACTTGAGAAATCGATTGGTAAAATTCGGGTTTGAAAAGTGAAAAGTCCGCAAACCCCTTTGTATAAGGTATCACATTCCGCTAACCAATAATTGCTAAAACCAGCTTTTGGTACTCTGATTATAACTCTTATAACGTTCGGCTAATATAACAGATAACTGTGCAAACCAAACAAATATGCAAAATTAAAAAATAGCATTACAGTTCTTTTCAAATCTATTCGCGCAAAGACCAACCAAAACATTTAGCATTTAGTTGTTGGCATGATTGACAATTTGTGGAAATTGTGATTTTTTCTCAAACTTTTTTCCCTATTTTTACTAAAGCTTATGCTAAAGCCAACTCCCATACAAAAGCCGGTTTCCGTGCTAAAGGCAATGCTAAAGCCTGTTCCTGTACTAAAACCAATGCTAAAGCCACCTCCCATGTTAAAACGCAATGCAAAAGCCGGCTATAAACTTAAACTAACTTTGCACTAGCATGAACATGACTTTATCACGTGCTTTAGTACGGAGCTGACTTCAGCATGGACTTTAGTATGGGTGCTGGCTTTAGCATTACCAACTTACATTTGATTTACCGTTGTCGAACCGGAAATTGTCGTACTGCAGTTGTCGCGTACCGGAAATAATCGTAATACCCTATAATATATAGCCAATTATAAAGTTTCCTGCAAGCACATATAATATGTGGTGCTATGTTTGCATTCTGGGTTCACACAAAACTATTTTATTTAATATACTATAAATATCGGATTAGAACGGTACTAAAATTGCTGGTCTAACTATATTGCTTCGTAATTACATGTCTATAAACCAATTCACAAAAATTGGAACATTTTGTTGCAGTTATTTTAATATACATGTGTATGCACACGTAATGTGTGTGGCAAATTATACAGTTTTCTTGATTATATACTGCTTGCACGATATAATTATTCCTCTTATCATCAAACTATTTAATAGTGAACTTTTGTCGTTCGTTTACATGAATCGTTCTATATAGAACGTAGATTACTTTAAAATATAGCAAAAGCCACTTAGTAGCTCGCTGCTTCTGCGGAAGAGCTATTTACGATGTCGTGTCCGTTGCTGTGTACACTTTATTTTTAGTAAACCAGGCTAAATGAATTCTAGACCAGCTTGCATAGTTCTAAATCTGGCCAAATGGGCTCCAAACCTTGCTAAATGTGCACTATGATTACTTGTCAGTATTATTTGTATTAGGATATTTAACTTATTGTTGTTCTTGTGAATTTTTGGCCTTAACTTTCTGATTGTTTCATTTATTGAATGCTAAAGTATCATAGGAATTTGTTGTTGTGACTGGGACTCTCGCCGCACACTAATCCACTTTAGCGGCGAGCATTTGGAATGGCTAGCCATCAGCTTGTTAACTTGGCAAAAGTTGTCTGTTTTGTTTCCAACGTCTTGGCTTGTCTTACCAAACTTAACAAAAAGCTGTCCCGTCTCATATCGTCTTACATTCCGCAAAATTGTAGGTCAACAGAATAAAAGCTAGTAATATAATAAAACAGCCATGATGATGTTTCTTGACAGTATTTGTTTCTCTTGGAAATTTGTTTTAATCAAAATCGAAACTACAAAATTCTCTCCTAAACAAATGTGTTGTTCAATCAACAAAATCGTGTAAGAAAATACTGTGTAACCTTAATATTTTGGCAGTTAACTTTGATAAGTTGTCGACTAATTTCCATTCATTTGTCTAAGCTGTGTCTACTTTGGTACATATTCCAAAGAAGTAACTTGTTCTCGCTCTCGTCCCCAGCCCTCCACGTGCGCCTAGTCTCTGTAATTGTTTCAGCAGCGGATTAATCCTGATTGTCAGGTTTTCTAGTTTATGGAATCAAAAGCTATGAAATCGTTGGATTAGGTGACTATGTTGTGTTATTAGTTGTTACGCTTCCTGCAGGTAGCTATAATAGTTGTCTTGTTTGCATGCTGAGCTTGACACAAAACTTTTTAGTTTGCCTTATTAGCTCGCTGCTTCAGCAGGAGAGCTATTTAAGATATCGTTGTCCGTTTGTCTGTCTGTCCGTCTGTCCGTCTGTCTGTACACTTTATTTTTAAACCAGCAAAATCGGCTCTAAACCAGCAAAATCGGCTCTAAACCAGCAAAATCGGTTCTAAACCAGCAAAATCGGCTCTAAACCAGCAAAATCGGCTCTAATCCAGCAAAATCGGCTCTAAACCAGGCTAAATGGTTTAAGAATCAGGCAAAATGGGCTTTAAACCAGGCAAAATGGGCTTTTAAGAAGCCCAGGTGGGCTTACATCAGCCAGAATGGGCTATTATTACTTACTGCATTCATCAAGGATTTTTTCGTAGGATCTTTTGACTACTTAGACACTCATCGTTGTTAGCAGCGAGCATTTTTCAATGGCTTACCATGGATGTTTCATTAATTACACCAGCCTTTTATACTTTGCTAAATGTGGCCAGTTGGTTTTAGCATTATGCAAACCAATTCAAAAATCACAAATACTGGATAATTATGTTATAGTTCTTTTCAATAATCGTCACGCAATGACCAACTAATAGATATAGGAAGCTTCACAAATGTTTTTCAGCTGCACATACTGCATGCGTGCAAAATCAGTTGGTATCATAATAGCCATGATCCATTTTAAGATGTATTGTTATATATCAATTGCATGTCAAATACATACCAAATTTTGTTGCATTTTACGCAAGTTTATTTTTCCGGCCGTATTAAATGAATTAAAAAGAAGTCACTGATTTAAATTTGCATTGAAATTCAGTTTTTATCGTCATGAAACTGCGTCAGTTAAAACTCTGACTTGTTGTAGCTGTTGCGGAGCATAACTTTCCAGAGAGTTCGTCGAGCCAACCGAGAAATTTCCTTTATTTTTAAAGAGCGCCAAACAAGTCAATATCTATTGCAAAAGTGGTTAGTTTTATATTAATATATTAAGAATAACTTTTGTCAACCAAAGACACTTCAAATAACGTCAAGAATGGAGCCTGTGAACGTTTTAAAAATTTTGTTATATTGCCTTATGGTAACGGCTGTGAACTCCGAGACAGCCCATCCACAAGAATGTGTCAAGAAAACGTATTGTGAATATGCTAACCATCCAGAGATATTTAAAGTAATTTGTAATTCTACCAAGCCAAAACTAGTGCCAGAAATGCTTTCATGCTTCAATTTTGCCAAAGAGCACAAAACCATTAATAAAATTTCGTTGTCGTTTCCAACTTCAGTGGTACTGAAGCAAGGAATGTTTGAAGGTAAGATAATGTGACAAAAATCAATTAGTATGACAGAAAGTTTGGTTGCTCAGAATGGCCGGAGTCTTCTTCTACACCGACTATAGAATTCCTCGGCGCTGCCTAATAAATTTGAAAATGTATGTGAACATTTAAGGACTAGATACGTTTTGGCTACAGTGGCAATTTTAACATTGGGTTTTCTCGCGTTCGAATGACTTCCATCTTGTTGTTCCATGATGGTTGTAATTTTTCATTTTTTCAATAACGTTTATTGAAGTAAACTACGTTTCTGATAATATGAATGAAAAGTCATCATCGAAGTCATCGCATAATGGAAGTCATTCGAACGCGGGGAAACCCGATCTTTCAGTGCCACTGTAGATTTCTTAAATGTTTCAGGCGGACGCCACGCCAACTTTCGACAAAATCCAGTCACCATCAGTCAAGGGACAGACACCAAAAATAATATGTTGACAGCAAATATGTTGTCCAAAAACGACAGCAAATATGCTGTCCCCAGCAGCAAAAATACTGTCCGTGAATAGTATATTTGCTGTTCCATTACGTAAATCCTAGACATAATATCTCGATTGTCCTATTTGTCGTAAGGTTTCATTGATTGTTTATGTACTACTGAAGTTATGTCCAATTGGAAAATATTTTAAAGCCAATTCTTTACATGTATGCATTATAAAAGCTTCTCGTTCATTCATATAACATCACTTGTCTATTCATTTTCGTTTTACAAACCAAAATTAGTACTGCTTATGCTGTAGTACACTATTAGAAATCAAATGAGCACTAGTGACTAATGTGTTTTTAGATCTGCTCAGTGTAACTGGACTTAACTGTAACTGTAACTGGTGACAAAATTATTCATTTAAACATACCAGATCATTGCATATTAATTCGAACGTTTTCTTGGAAAAAGGCATTTTGTTTTATCGGATAGTAAAATTGCTGTCCAGGACAGCAATATTGTTGTATTTTGCATTTTATTTTCATAACTTGTTACAATCATTTTCGAGAATTTATTATTCTTTCTCAAAATATACACCATAATTTGCTTCAGCTAAGAAAAATATAAGAATTTTGTGCTACTCCACAAAGTAGTTACAGATATTTTTTTTAAATTTGATTATTCAAAAAAGTCGCCTTCGAATATTTGTTTGCCAAATTGGAAAATTTTATTTTATTGCAAGGATTCATAAAATGATTTCTAAATGGCGTGAACTTCAAATTTCTTCCGTGGATTTAATTTTTCTAAAATATTTCATGATTAATTAATTTTCAGACGGCATTTTTGCTGTCAAGACAGCATATTAGCTGTCGGAGACAGCAGTTTAGCTGGCGTTTATGGACAGCATTTTTGCTGTCAAGATATCATTCTTGCTGTATGTCCCTTGATTGACCATACTCAGGTTTCATGAATTTGGGTTATATTTCACGGCGTAAAATGGTAATAATGGTATACGAAAAAATAGTTACTAACTTTCAGTTACTAAATTAAAGAATACATCGAAAATTATTTCAAAAGTTTCTGGGAAACATAAAAATTTAGAAAAATTGAATTTTTGCAAAAATGCAAAAACTAATTACCGCGAATGGTTCCATCGGAATATAGGGTCCTACGATATCCAGTTACCACAAAAAATGTTGCTGGCCTGTTTTACTTTTAATTTGAGACATTAACAAATTTTCATTTTTCGACACTGAAAATTTGAACCCTTGCCAATCCGCTCCAGAACTGCATATGGATATGAGACTTGGTAAAACGTACGCATTATAACACCATAAAAGTTTTGAAAATTCTAGCAACAAAATTTTGGTGGTGCTCAATTCTTCTTTACGACGCTACATACTCAAACATAGTTAAAGTTAAAACGTCTCTCTGGAGTTGGTTTCAGTTCTTCCTGACTCCATATTTAAAGGAGTCAAATCGGTTAGTGTCAGGTGAAATCTAACAGAAATTCCGCCGTCCATACAAGATTTGGAATCCCCGAAAGTGAGTGTTCTTTGTGAAAGTTAGCTTGATTTAATTAATTTTAATGTTTCAGAAATTCCCGACTTTGTGTTTCAACGACTGTCCTCGCTGGAAGATCTTTTTCTGAAGCATTGTTCCATATCTAAAATTCACCAGAAAGCATTTTATGGACTGCAAAGGTATAATTAAAAATTACGTCTTGGATCCTAAAATAACCCTTCCAGTAATTTAAATTAACTTTCCCTTCAACATTCTGTGCTCAGTCTTGTAATACTTGAGTTGCCTGAGAATAATCTGACTGCGGTGCCAACGGAATCTTTAAAATATTTACCACATCTTCGGGGCTTGGATTTAAGCTATAATCAGATTTCCGAGCTTGGGCGAAATGCTTTCCGAAACCTGTCCATTTATAAATTATACTTATCCGGAAATCGACTATCATCTATTTCTCGGATGTCTTTCTTGGGTCCTACTGAGTATGTTAGTTCTTATATTTTACTTTTTATTCAATAACTGATTCTATAATTATATATTTGCCATTTTTTAATAACAGATTGAAGATGCTTTATCTGGATAGAAACAATATTTCCTTTTTACATAAAGATGCTTTCGCCGGCCTTAACATGTACACACGTGTTCTTTATCAATGATAAATTATCATATTTTGTGCTGCTGAATTGATTATATTGATTGTTGTATCGACATTTCTTAAATTTTTCACACCGCTCATTTAATGTTTCTAGTACCCACGCACATAAAATCTACATTGTATAGCCATCAGGAAATCTTAGCAACATTTTTCTTTGGGTTTAGAACTAAAGTTTGTTGCTCTTTCAGAAATTCCTCCGATATCTGAAAATCCTGACGTTATGAGTAATCTTTAGGCATGGTGGTGGGTAAGATTAGTGGGCTGGGATTATTAGTGGCGTTTTGCCCAATTTTACTAATATCCAGATAGTATGGTTTTGTGCGTTTTTTGCGTAGAAGTCAATTTGGTCAAGGTCAAGAGCATGGCGGCAAATTTCTCTGGAGCTCCTAAAGGGCATACAAAGATACATAAAATCCAATAAAACCCATATTAACCCGGTACGCACCGAAACCTTTTTACCCTGGGTAGTAGGTTTTAATAAGAACCCGCGGGTTACACCATGCCTGGTCGTCGTACAACAGTAGAAATATTTACCTTTCGTCACACCCAAATCTCAGCAATCAACAAACATAACTTTACGCGTTTGCAAAATTACTATTTTAAGCCTCAACTTATACTTCCAACTTACATCAAAATTTGATTTTTACAGGCTAAAGATACTTGACTTGGCGGAAAACAATTTAGCAACCGTACCCACTGAAGCAATTAGAAATTTATCAAAACTAAAGTGGCTGCATCTACGAAAAAACTCCATAGCGGAACTAATACCAAATGCTTTTGCTGGTTTACGGAAGCTTAATTTTAGTGATAATGGTACAAATTTGAGGAACGAGACAATCTTTGGCTTTCGCTCGTTGTACAGTCTCGAGATAAGTTACAACAAAATTACGGAATTGAAAAACGACACATTCCGGGGCTTACCTTCTGCCCAACTGGAATTGAACCTCACACACAATCATATTTTGATGGTACAAACACAGGCCTTTGCAGGAATAAAAGGTGTGAAATACCATACTAAAATTGACGTCCGCAGTTTCAATACAACTTTGTTCTGAGTTTTTTAAACAGGTAGTCTAAAATATCTGTTTCTGCAAGGCAATCAGCTCGCACGAGTTCCAGTAGAAGCATTGCAAAATATGACACGTTTGGAACATTTGTCAGTAGGAAGTTTTATTGAGTACATTGAAGCCGATACATTTAAAACGTTTGGAGAAAAGATAAAAATTATTAGCCTTCAAGGAAACAAGTATGGAATATTGTTGATGATGATACAATTAATACCCAGTTTTTTTACTGTGGCAGGTTTTCTTGTTTACAGAATTAAATCTTTTGCGAGGTCTGCCTTTTATCACCTACCAAAATTGCAGGAACTTTACTTGGGAAATAATCAGATTCACCATTTGGAATTTTATCTATTTCAACATTTCATAAATGATGTATGGTATTTGGATATTAAGGGTAAGAACATTTCAGTTTTTCATTTTATACTTCGTTAAAGTGCGTTCCGGAACAGATTCAGGTATTTATCATTTTAGGTAATCCTTTGAAGTGCGACTGTGAGTTGTACTGGTACACTGTTGTAAACTGGAGATTAGAGCCCGAAAACAAAGACATCCACATCTTTTACAATGCTACGTTAGGAGTGTGTCCGCAGGAAAATGTCACCTATTTAGAACAAGAATGTAAACAAAAGTGGAAACCTATCTTATGCAACGCAACAAGTTTGTACGACTGTATGTACGTTGACTTTTGCCTGAAAGATCCTGCTTGCTGTGATCAAGAAACTTACGATGAGACTAAAGTTTGCATTAAAATATAAGGACTATTTATGTTTTCGAAACATTGTGTTTTTACCAGTTTTTTAGAAAATTCTACACAAAATCGGACTTTATGAATTATGCTACTAAGCCAAAATAAGAAAGTATTACAAGGATTTATATTTTCCTTTAAATTTATGATCTCCGTTGTTTTGTGCTTCCATGTCTTGCATAGCAACGTTTAGTTTGTTTAAATGAAAACGGCAAAACTGTAACAGTTTGTAGGTCTGTTATACATTGTGTTGATGCTAAAACGATGGCGTTAAAATTGGTTTTAGTCCTTTAAGTCCTTTAGTAGAAAACTGAACGTAATAGCATAATATTAAAATGACCATGACCTGACCTGTATTTTTGCATCGACTGAAGTTCCTCTGCATTGCAAAATCTTCAATACAACCTCAATTAATTTCTTTATTTAAGAAAAATAAATAGTTCTACTAAAGAAATAGCAACCTGAAATTAAATTCAACCCACCTTTATCTAATTAGCTACATGTTACCAGATTTCATAGTATTATTTTTGGGTGATATTGTAAGTGACTATATGACTGCGCAAACCAATTCCAAATTCATAAGCAGTAGATCAAAATATTATACTCTTTTACAATATTAGCCATATATTGACCACTTAGAGCTATTATGTTAGACAAGTGCATTTCGCTGCGTGCGTGCAAACTTAGTTTCAATCTTTCAATCGCCATGGATGTGTTTTCATATGTAGTAAACATTACCTGTACATTATTCAGCAACACATGAAATCGTGATCTTATGATTTCATGTTGCTTGTTTCTGTAATTATTTTGATTTGTAGACTTCAAAGTTGTTTGACTAGATGACATGGTAAACTATTTAAAGTCATAAATAAATACTGAAGAATGAATGCACAATTCTATACAATACAAATCAAATGCTGATCATGTCATAGAAAACTAATGCTTCTATATGTATTTTACTGCATGCATGCAAAGCTACTAATGGTGCTTTGTCGTAAATTCTCTACATTGCCTGCATAATATATTCAGTGTCGTTGTCATGCAATTTTTTTATTTATCCGTATATTAAAGAATATAATGTGTTATTTCTATTCTTTGTCGTATTCAAACAACTGTGGCACGTAATTCCTTTGCGTAAGCGAAATGATTGAGATTTCCATTGCACTCTATAATGCGGAACGAGTATGCATTTTTTCTTTTTTAATGAGGTTAATAAATGGAAAATCTGAGACAACCCATCAAAAAGAATGCGTTAACCAAAAGTTTCTGGACTAACGTCTCAGTTACAAATTGTTTGTTGCACTTTCATATCAGTACATTTACCAAAAATGCATTATTTACGAGATTACTTTTCATGAGCACATATTATTTTTCTATTGCATCTCAGTCCATGAATCCTTAATCATTAGCGAGAAAAACAGTCACCATTAGAATGTCAATTTCATTTTGAAATTCATTTCAAATCATTTCAAATGGAAAAATTTTCCGTTTCATTTTTTCCAATATTGAAAAAGTTTGAAAACTCATTTTACTGTGCTAAACACTATCGCGTTTAAAGCTTTAGCTGTGGGTTCACTGCATTGGATTATAAGCGAAAAAATGTTTCTAAGATTATTTTCGTGTAGTAGTCTTGCTGGAGTTGTAATAATGTATTAGTTCAATTTTTTCTTGCAAAGCAATTTTAATGATATTTCATTTGCATTGCGTCTCGGAAAAATTACAATACTTTCAATACAATAAACAGCTTTCTTACAGAAACAGCGAGCGAGCTAGCGAATTTTTATTCCCAAATCTTCCACTCTTATTGATGTCAAAAGCTAAAACCCATCGTTGGCAACCATTGAATGACAAATGTAGCCCCAGTTTGTACATGCAAGTGATGACAACTTCCATCCCATGACGGTTAGTATGGCTAGCTTGTTGAAGCGGTACAATGCTTACCTGCACTCTTAGTAGACAATACTATTGACCTGTGCACAAATACTCCAGATAGGCAGTTTCTTAAATTGTAAAAATTCATTTTTTAAAACTTGTTTAAGTCTACATAAGCCTTTACTTTTTAAAATCCGATTACCTGTTTCAAAAGAAAAACAATTTTAAGCTCTTGCTGGGCTAAAGAAAATACAGAGTAAGCATACTTTAATTTCTAGTAGCATGCACGACAACAGAAATATTTCAGCAGTTGTGAAGAGATAGCATATTTTCTAGAACTTTTTTACCAACTCAATACTTTATTTTTGTAAGAACAATAAATTCTACGGTCGGAGTTAGACAGTTGTGGTTGAAGGATGAAGGGTGACACGTCACCTGATAACGCTAAAATAAGCGTTACCTGACAATGTTAAAAACTAACGTCACCTGATAGTGGAAATAGACGTTATCTGGTAGTGTATCGAACCTACGTCACCTAAAAATGGAAATAGACGTTACCTGGTGGTGTATTGAACCTACGTCACCTTATAATGTACAAATACACGTCACCTGATAATGCTGCAACCTACGTCACCTTAGTATTTTCAGGTTAGATTAAAAACAATGATAAATAGACTTAACCTCTGTATTTTGTCTTTGTTAGCTACGTTTACCATCGCAGACTGGACGTTTTGCTGCCGAATGATATAGGTTTGGCAAACCGCCTCTATTTGTTTTGGGAAAAGCTATTTTGAAAGATTCAACGTGTTTTGGGAATGGAAGTCAAAGTATGTGCTGTGGGGATTTGATTTAGTCCCAGAGTGTAATTGGACACAAGCGCTTAGCGCACGCTCAAACTTCCACGACGTATTTTTTCGGGTTAACGCGCCGACACTCCTTCAAACTTAGCACCTCAAAGTAAGTTTTTGAACAAATATTTCTTCAGCAGAAGTACACTGTAAGGGAGCAGTATGTGTATGAAATGTATCTATTTGCTGAGAAAAAAACTTTTCATTGGCAATACTATATCTGTAAAACTCCACATTTAATGACGTCAATTGAAAGCTAAGTGGCGTTTGTGTAAATGGGTTGTAAAAAATAAAATTTCGTACGTTACAAGCTAGCTCAAAAGCATTGTCAAACCTTTTTCTGCACAAATAGAGGTAATGCTCTTTATCAGCTCTTCGTGAATATACAATGAAGTAAGCCTTGTAATCCAACCACTCTAAACAGTAGGGTTGTATTCTTTACACGTATGTATGCACCCTTATTTTATGGGTACCTTGTTCTGTCATGTAGTTTTTACAAAACGTATAAATACACTTATAAAATGGTATATTTCACAGGGCTACGTGATTTTTGCGCGTCTTCTTAAAAGATGCTAACGTTTTGTAGCAAAGCGTATGATAAAAATTGGACAACTAGAATCAGATCCTCAAATGTACAAAAACACCCTTAGCTAAGCTGTCGGCCAATGTAGCAAATGAACTTCGATATTCGACTTCCGTCTACAAACCTAACACTACCATCTAAAAATCGCGATTCGGATTCCTTCTTAACGTTGAGATGAGATGTTTTAATGACCATTTCCGATTTCCGAAAAACCCAGCAAACATAAATATCCATTCGGATAAAAATGTAACGCAACTTTCACCTCGTAGGCTGCTACTTGATTTATACGGTAATTGCATTGGAAATTGTTTATGAACTTGTAATCATTTCTTGCACATCATTTTTTGTAACAAATTACAAATATTAAATGACGCCTGAAAGTATGCAGGTAACGAGCTGCGCTACGTACATTTCTGGCACGAGCATTTGAAACGAATTCAAGGCATCTTTAAATTTGAAATTAGTTCTCATATAGCACTTTAATTTGGCATAAAGTTAGCTAAAGCAAGTTAAGCATAAAGAAAAAACTTATGCAGGGACACACTTATATGCGAATGATATAAATATAAGTGTTCGTGTATATCCAATATCATCTAGTAAGATAAGAGGTAACGAGATTAGACGGATTCGTCTTGTTTTGGTACAAGGTGTATAATATTATCCTAGAATCACTGTGAAATATAAAAATATAGATATTTTGAATGTTTCAAGTTACTTAAAGCATGGGCAGTCCGTGGACGCAATTCACGCATTTGGCTATTAAAGTTTACTGAAATAATAGTTCTTTTTTAAATATACTCAATAAGAATACTCGCTGTCGCCAAGACGCAAAATAATTTCCATGTCAATAATATTGTACTGTTTTCAAAACCCTAGTTGATGAGGTTTAGGAAATATGGAATGCACCCGCATCCACAAACATCGAATTCAAGCGTTTGCTGTGACAATGTTTTAAAGGTTGTATTTACTTGAAGGTTCACTGAGCATATATCCTCAACTAGTTTTTCTGAGCTTTCACGTCGTAATCGTTTTACTAGCTTGAAACCTTAAATTTATTAAATTCTACAGTATAAACCACACAATATTATAACGTACAGCTGTACTTTACTTTCCTAAGCCTTGGTCTGCTTCGACTGGACAGCGCTTGGAGACAATTGCAAAATAAAGTACAGTCCATGGTGAAAATGTAACAAGCTTCAAAGTCGGAATGAAAAGACCCAATAAAAAGAAATTTTTAACAAAAGTTTTTTCACGCCGGTAATTAATGTATTCTTGTTGTACGCTTTATATTCTATCGAAAGTATTAGATTTAAAATATTTCTTGATGTACTCGCTGAAAGGGTTACCTTATGAGTATGGAAATATGTTCTTCATCAGCTCATTTGGAAAGCTGACTTGTCCAGATCTGTGGATATTGTTCACATTACCAAGTTTTCTTTATTTTCTTGTGTATGGAAAATTTCTAGTAAGAATGTGTCAACGATATTTCACATTGATAGTCTGTATTTATTCAATGCACACACAGAAAAACGAACAGTGTAGTTGTGTAAGATTTTATGTAAGATTTAGCTTCTTCACCTCAGTTACAATCAAATCAAGCAAATGGTATTGTGCTTGTAAATACAGAAATGCTTTATTAATTGCTACCATGAAAATCCAAATAAAATATAAGCAGAATTAAGAACCAAAATCATCTGTATTTATTTACTTACAAAGAATTTAGCAAATAGTACATTTTTTCAGAATGATTTTAATATGACATTCCAATTATCTTACAACTAGGGACAACTTGAATAATGTTTTTGCCAATAAGTACTCTCGCAGCCTCACACATGAGGCTGACTCACATACACTATTAAAACACCTGAGCTAAATTCTTAATCACTGTGAAAAAAAATACTTCGTCGACAATATTTTGTTTAAAATCCTATAGTTTATGAACGTTTTTCTTATGGCGTTTTAAGTGAGACGATTGTCCAAAATCTTTTCCACAAGCATCGCAGTTGAATCGCTTCACACCAGTGTGTATGACAATATGCAAAGCTAGCTCGGGTTTGCTGACGAAGCCTTGTTTGCACTCGGAACAGTTAAAAAGCTTTTCTCCTAAATGTCTCTGTATATGCTGTTGAAGGTACGTTTTGGAGTTGAATGTCCTGTCACACAGTTCACAGCGGTACTCTCTTTTGTCAGAATGCTTTGCATTTATGTGTGATTTCAAGCTGTCCATGTGGCTAAAACATTCTCCACAAGCATTGCAACTGTGTGGCTTTTCCTTTGTGTGAGAACGAATATGACGCTCAATGACGGAATACCATGAGAACGTTTCTCCACAGAAAAGACAGCTCCAAACTTTGGTTCTACTAACTGTGGATTAAAAACACATAGCCTTAAGTTAATATGTAATGGAATATCCGGTATTTAAATCTTTTTATATTCTTCTGAATTACCTTGGTGTGTTTGGTGGTGTGCGCGTAGGTTTCCTTTTTGGGTGAATTTCTGATTACAGATGTTGCAGCTATACGGCTTTTCTCCGGTGTGCGTTAACATGTGGTCCTTCATGTTACCCAGTTTTGCAAATGTTTTTAGACAAAGTAGACACTGAAACGGTTTTTCGCCTGTGTGAATTCTTTCATGGCAGTTTAGTTCACTAGATGTTGCAAATTGCTTGCCGCAGAAGCTGCACTTGAAAGGCTTGCGTTTTTCATGAACGGTGCGCATATGACGCGTAAGCAGGTTCGTCCATTTAAATGCTTTGTTGCATAAATTGCATTTATATGGTCTTTCTCCCGTGTGAACCTTTAAATGAGCCGTGTAATTACTCGATGTAAATATTTTTCCACAGAAACTGCATTCACGCATTTTGGCTTTTGCCTGTTTGCCAGCTTTGTCTTTCATTTTACTTAACGCATCACCAAATCATGCACATTATACGACTTTAAAATTTGGTTCTGAGCAACACTCTAGTAAAGCATAGGTTTTCTAGTAAATAACAAATTAATTATATTTGTAACGGACGTATGTGTTATTTCTTTAGAATCCAACTTACAGAATAACGAGTCTTGAGCTTTGGAGTATGACAGACTTCTTGTTTCTTACAGTGGTAACTCCAAATTGTATCACAATCGACTCTGAATTATAGCAGTGTTGAACAATGTGAAACAATAAAGGTTTTTCATGCTTCGACGGTTGATGGTTTCCCTGTACGCAAGTGATTTTTGGCGCTTACTGACAGAAAGGTACTTCTAAATCTTATCACTAATCCTAGTTAATGCGCCTAGGTAATATACCAGGTGCGAAAGATTATCGTATTTGTACTTAAATTCGTTGCATTTACATGGTACTACTAAACTGCAGCAGTAACACATATACTAAGAACAACACAAAATGCGTTAATCCTTTTGCAATTCCTGGAATATTTCTGTAGTTGAGCATTTCGTTCATGAACGTGGAATGCTTAACGTAGTATTTTCACTGTCCTAGAACCCTATTTAATTGAATAAGACGGATTTGTGTAACACAAATTAGAGAACGGGACTTAACGTTGAATATTATACAGATTTATTTCGTTTATGAAGTGAACAATGCATATAGCCCTCAAAAACAGAATACAAAAAACTTGCGACTGTTGACTTCAAAATGCGTTGCCAGAATGCAAATGCAGTAATTTTACTAGCACAATTACTCCTGACAGAAAATCCTGCATTGTGTTCGTTTATATATCTTTAAGAAACCTGATCTCTTTTCCTCTTTTATTTTACGAGTCAAAATGTTATGCATTTCGTCAAACTGACATTAGAAACTTGTGGCTTTTGGGGCGATTAAAAAATAATAAAAAGTGCTGTAACGACAAATAGGCTATGAGTACTCGTTGCAGGCTTGGGATTTGTTACTTTGACCTAAATCCAAAAAATGACACAAAATCATGTGCTACATGTAATAAGTCACTTATTTTAACATTTTCAAGTCGTCGTGACCTTTTGACTACGGGAAAGACTTTTTGGGTATATCTTTTCACTCAATCTGTGAAGAGAACATTTACCATTAAACAGAAAAGTGTAAAATTCACCCCAGGTCCAAAACATCAATCAACCATTTTTATTAGATAGAACAAATGTCAGGTAGCAGGGTTTTAAGCATTTTGAGTAGAATATAATTTAGCGACATTTTTTGCCTTGACAGGTAGCCATAAAACCACTACAGCAAACATACAAATTCCAATTACCGTATTGCGTAAAACAGTAAAACGTCATAGTCATAGTACTTCTGTTACGTTGCACACATAGAAGTCGATGACGCACTACTAACATTGTAACTAATGTCAGAAGTTAGTATAAGAATTTCTTCTGCACAACCGCGATGCTAGAATTATTAAAATGATAAACAAATTAGAATCTTAACGACATAAATAAAAATCAGATAATTGTAATTCGTATGCTTGTACTTATTTTCTGTTAATGCATTTGTATTAAACCAGTTAAAACAATTGCCCTATTGCATATAGATTTTCAAGGTAGAAACTATTGAAACATTGTATTTGCAAGCGCAATACCATTGGTTTAATCACCTAACTCAGGTGAAATAGCTAAATCTTACGTAAAATCGTACTTAATCAAGATCTTAACTGTGGTTTATGCAATACAACTTTTGCAACATCCCAAGCATTAAACCGTAACAGGAGAATCCACACAGGCGAAAAGCCGTTAAAGTTACAGATTTTGTCCAAAACGGTTTTCTTAGCTGGGTGACATGAAGCAACACATGACGACGCAAACTGGAATAAAGTTACAATGCTGCAAGATCTGTAATTGGAAATTCGGCCAAAACGCAAACCTAATTAAACATTGTCACACAAAGTCACACATCAAAGTTATTTAAACCGAAATACAAATTCTCAAAATTGGATTTTGAGGTGATTTGGGATGAACCATTTTGATTTTGTTTGATTAATGTGCAATCATTAGACTCAAAAGTTGTAGCTGCTCTTTCCGTGGAAGTAGATTTACTTTATCGCGAATTTGATTGTCATGTTCGTTTGCACATAAATGAAAAACCTAATGGTTGCTACATATGTGGAGTATCATTTAACTTTACAAAAACACTTATGTTTCTAAACACTAACTGACAAACCACAAGATCACGCATACACGTTTAAAGCATTGAAATGCATTGATTGTGGAAAAGATTTCGCATGCCCCGAGAAATTAAACCAGCATGAGAAATCTTTACAGTAATTATATGCTTTTCTTTAAAATAGTTTCCAAGAAGCACAAAATTAGGTTAAATAATACCTCGGGTGTTGGTTGCAATAATCTTGATTACATTCGGTGGCCTTAAAATATAGTTATTCCGAAAGAGAAATGCCCAGAGTCAAGTCCCGTTTTTCTACAATTTGCCCAGAACTCCCACGTCGCTGCTTGATTTATCGAAAAAAATGACATAAACTAAGAAATTATGTACATAAATCTATTGATTAACAGACAAGGAAATGAAGAATTCTCTTGGATTTTAAGGGTTTTGTTTCAATGCATTGTAGTGAACAAACGTACGTTGTTCCGTCAAACAAATGGACAAATCTTATAATGTTCATAGAACTCAATACAAAAGTAAATGTTCTGGTTCGCGGTCGATTAAAAATTGATAGAGGGCTATAAACCGACGGACACCAAAGTGTCAGGTTTTGCCTCTCAAAGGAGGGTATTTTAAACAGGGCATAAGTAAGGATAGGGGTATAATTTGAATAATCACGGTAATTCACGGTTCCCAATACAATTCACTAATTTAACAATGTTTGTGTGGTGTTGATTTTTATGTGTCTTGTATGCAATTATGTTCACATGCTCAAAACTATGAACACAATATTTACCATTTATCAAGCAGTAAAGTGTACGAAATACATCAGAGCCGAAACATCCGTCAATGTAACGGCGTCAATCAACTTTATTAGAAAAACCAAATGTCAGGACACACGATTTTAGCATTTTGAGTAGAATTTGAATTAGTGGCATGTTACTATGCCTTGTAACATATTGCATAAAACGTCATGTTCATAGTATAAATGTTACGTTGCACACAAAAGAGTCGATGACACACACGTAACAGAGTAACTAAAATCAATAGTTAGTTCAGAAATATTTGTGCAATACTGTGATGCTAGAATTAGTAAAATGAATATAAAATTAAATGTTTAACGACATAAATAAAAATCCGATACTAATAAATGATTTTCTGTAAATGCATTTCTATTGAACCAACTGAAACACCTGCCGTCAAGCAAACCATGAAGGTTTTCATGCACCGCATTAGATCTTTTGCAAGTGACATTTGCTGTTGTTATAAATATGATGAGCAATAAAAATTAAATTATCATTCAACCTACACTCATGCATTAGTATTTGCTCAACTTTAAATCTAAAACAAGCACACAGTTGTAGATTTTTGAATTTAAAAACAAACAAATTTACGGATTTAATTGGTAAGAGGAAAATATTTAAAACACTAATACATATTATTACTCTACGGAACAATATGTACGTAATTACTAGCAAAATTGTTACTCGACTCTGCTTCTGTAACGGCAACCGAAATAGGCTACCCGCACTATCCCAGCGCCACTCTAATCCCAGATAAATATGCCAATAATTTGTGATTACGATGACAAATAAATCAATCAGCACTTTGGAAATATAGTCTTTTATAGGAAAATCAATCAATCAAACAAAACTCTACTTTATTCAATAAAAACTCTCAACTCAAATTAAAAGCCCAGCAATTAAATCTCTCTCTCTCAATTTTCTCTGCCCAATTCTCTCAACTTCCAACTTCACACAATGAATGAATATCCGCCGACTGCGTGTCCGTTCATCACCAACACCGAACACGAGCCCCATAACGCACCCAAAAACCCAATCCCAAATTCATACAAAATATAGAAAACTGGCACATTACTTTTACACTCCCACCTCTTTTATAATCATAAAAGACCACTGGTCATTTGGAGGAACAGGGGAAAACCATGAGAAAAACTAAACTACAATTTATACATTTTCAAATTAACACAAAACATGGACAAAAACCCTGTTCAGCAGAGTGAAGCTCTGCCCCATTTGGCACCCAAACAACATCACACTTTACATATTTTGCACCAAATGCAGCCACTGTCCATAACGTGTAGGCTGCTTCCCCTCGCGCCCAGACCGTGTCTTCTGCGCCTCCGGCTTTGACAAAGAGCTGATGCCATGCCAGAAGCCGTTTTCACGCGGACAACTCTGGTCGTCCCATCACTCCCCGGTAGCACCTCCGCTACAACTCCCAACGGCCATTCATATCGTTTTCGGTTGTCAGAACCGACCAAAACCACGTCGCCCACTGCAAAGCCAGATGTCCTCCTCTTTCCTCCACGTGTCACCAAAAGGCCCAAGTATTCCCTACGGAATCTGGCTTGGAGCGCCTTCTGGACAGCCTTCATTGTCCGATAACGGCTTCTCAAGCTGTTGGCAAGCTCCACTTCATCAAAATGGCTCGATCCACGTGACCGGAGGAACATAGCAGGAGTCAGAGGCACCATGTCCATTGGGTCTTGGTCAACGGGCTGCTGTCAATCCTAAATCAACAAAAAACAAAACAAGAAGTGCACAAAGCACCCAAATTACACATGTCCACTGAAAGACCCATATCTCAATGTCCAATGAAGGACCCAAATCTCAATGTCCAATGAAGGACCCAAATCTCAATGTCCAATGAAGGACCCAAATCTCACTGTCCAATGAAGGACCCAAATCTCACTGTCCAATGAAGGACCCAAATCTCAATGTCCAATGAAGGACCCAAATCTCAATGTCCACAAAGGGACTCCCATATCCCAAAGGATTTCAATATCCCGAAGGATTCCAATGCCCACTGAAGGGACTCCAATATCCCGCAGGATTCCAATATCCCGAAGGATTCCAATGCCCACTGAAGGGACTCCAATATCCCGCAGGATTCCAATGTCCTCCACAGGACCCAAGTGCAAGTGCCCACTTAAGGGCTGTGCACGCCAAAGGAAGTCGCAACTTCAGATGTCCACTGAAGGACCAAAGTGCACGCCAAAGGAAGTCGCAACTTCAGATGTCCACTGAATGACCCAAGTGCACGCCAAAGGAAGTCGCAACTTCAGATGTCCACTGAAGGACCCAAGTGCACGCCAAAGGAAGTCGCAACTTCAGATGTCCACTGAAGGACCCAAGTGCACGCCAAAGGAAGTCGCAACTTCAGATGTCCACTGAAGGACCCAAGTGCACGCCAAAGGAAGTCGCAACTTCAGATGTCCACTGAAGGACCCAAGTGCACGCCAAAGGAAGTCGCAACTTCAGATGTCCACTGAGGGACCCAAGTGCACGCCAAAGGAAGTCGCAACTTCAGATGTCCACTGAAGGACCCAAGTGCACGCCAAAGGAAGTCGCAACTTCGAAACTGGTCTTCCAATAGTCGCTCACGACTCAATTGGAGAGGCTGGCACCTATCCCCTCAAGTCCAAGTGTGGAAGGTATTCCAAACCATGGCCACTACTCCGCAATTATCCGGGCGTCCCCGAAACGATGCGCACAAGTAAGGCTTTTTTTTTAAATATTATACCTTCCACGGTAGGACTGTGCTTGAGGATATCAGCCGTCTCCTTCTCTCACTATCCGCCTCCACCAGTCCGCAATATCTAGCAGATCCTTGCCAAACTATAAGCCAACCAGCTTCCTCCCACCATGCGGATTCCACCAAGGACCGCGATCACTAACCACTGGAGGAACCAACACTTCCGGATTTTGCACTCCAGACACGCCTCCACTGCTCAGACTTACTGGTGATCCAACTGGTTCTAAAAGACCATACCCAAATCACCAACACGCCGAATCCAAGCCCAAATTCTGGAGGAGTCACTGCAAAAATAAAACAAATCCGGCGCAATCTGAATCCAACAACTTTGGAAGCTCGGACAACTGCTGTCTGACTGGTGGCATCCTGCAAAATCAATCTCAAAAAATCAGACGCCAGTAATAACCCAATCACTAGTCACACATCTCTGTCGTAATCACTCCAGCGCACACAAGACTACCAACACTTATCTGGGCAGGGCCTCCAAAAATGTAACGGCAACCGAAATAGGCTACCCGCACTATCCCAGCGCCACTCTAATCCCAGATAAATATGCCAATAATTTGTGATTACGATGACAAATAAATCAATCAGCACTTTGGAAATATAGTCTTTTATAGGAAAATCAATCAATCAAACAAAACTCTACTTTATTCAATAAAAACTCTCAACTCAAATTAAAAGCCCAGCAATTAAATCTCTCTCTCTCAATTTTCTCTGCCCAATTCTCTCAACTTCCAACTTCACACAATGAATGAATATCCGCCGACTGCGTGTCCGTTCATCACCAACACCGAACACGAGCCCCATAACGCACCCAAAAACCCAATCCCAAATTCATACAAAATATAGAAAACTGGCACATTACTTTTACAGCTTCCGTGCACTTTCTTTTTTGTGTCTAATGTTTTTGTGATAACTAGTTTTTTTGTCTAGAAAAAAATAGATAGTTCACACATTTAATTCTCTGTACTTAAACACATTTACAACCATTTTTGTACAACTATAATACTGGATACCGTTCTTCTGATTTTGAGATTTTAATTTTTGTATCATTTTGATGTAGACGTCACGTAAACATTCAACATTCAAAACATCACGGTTACAGTTTGTGCTCCGATTTCGTAGACAACCCTTAATCCAATTTTGGTGCACTCAGGGAAAATGTTAACCCTAAATTAATACCAATGTACATGACACAACGAAGCAAACAATTTGTTAGCAAGAAATTTACCAAACAACGTCAAGTTATACTAGAAATCCTATGAAGAATATTTATATAAAAAATTCATTAGCAAGAGTAATCACGAATATTTGGCCAAAATTATTTTTAATTTGCAATAAAAATACATTCTGAAACATAAACAATCATATGCATTAAGAGTATTTGTAACAAAGCGAATGAAGTATTCTTTGAAGCACTGTGTACATTAAACTTCTTTGATAATATCTATATAAACTTCTTTCGTTGATGAACATCCTTCTTATGACGTACTAAGGTTTTTAATAGGGTAAAATCTTTCCCACAAACCTTGCAATTGAATGGTTTTAAGCCAGTGTGTATGACAATGTGGCATGCCAAATCATATTTACTGACAAAACTCTGGTTGCACTCAGAACAGCTAAAATACTTTTCACCCAAATGTCTCTGTATTTGGCCCTGAAGATGAGCTTTGGACTTAAAAGATTTCTCGCAGAGTTTACATCTGTATTTTCTTTCGTTAGAATGTATTGACATGATGTGTCCCCTCAGAGTGCTTGTTTTGCTAAAGCTTTTGTCACAGTGGGCGCAAATATGAGGCTTTTCATTTGTGTGAGAACGAATATGCTCATCAAGGTGACTGTACATTGAAAAACTATGTCCACAGAAAATACAGCTCCTAATCTTCGGTCTACCAACTACTAATTAAAGAAAACAAACCGCAAATTATTATTATCCGTTGAAATATCAACAATGTGCAGATTTTTTTTCGTTTACCTTGATGTGTTTGACGGTGTCGGGCTAGAAGTCCTGCTTCGCTGAATTTCCCATTACAAATATTGCAGGAATACGGTTTTTCTCCGGTGTGCGTCAGCATGTGTCTCTTCATGTTACCCAGACGAGCAAATCTTTTTGGGCAAAGTAGACACTGAAACGGTTTTTCACCTGTATGTGTTCTCTCATGAACGGTTAGCTCTTGCGATGTTGCAAATTGCTTGTCGCATAACTTGCAGTTAAAATTGTTCTGTTTCTCATGAAACCTGCGTTTATGCATATTAAGGTGACTCCTCCGTTTGTATGTTGTGTTGCATAGTTCGCATTTGAATGGTCTTTCTCCTGTGTGAACCCGTAAATGTTCCTCGTAATGGCATGTTAAAAATTGTTTTTCACAAAAACTGCATTTACGCACTTTTGGTCCTTTCTGTTTGCTACTTTGGTTTTCCATTTTGGTTAACGTAACACAAAACTATTGAGCACAGATCAAACTTTTTCTACGGCCACACTTTACTAAAACATGAATTTCTGTTAGCAACGAGCCGATTTAATAAATTTGAAATGATATAAGTAATTCCTGTTGAAATAAAATGATATTATCACTTCCTCATGCGTAGTTGTTCAGAATATAACTTGTAAGGAAACGAGGGTTGAGTGATCTGACTTGTTTCGGTGTTAGGAGTATACTGTCCGAAAAAATATTATTATTGACAATAATACGGAACACTGTTTTTCAGGGGATTATACATAGATGGTTGATGAATAGATTAACTGAATTGAGTTTACACAGAGTTGGGTACCTTCAATAAAAAAGGTCACCCATACTCATTATTTTAATTCCTTCTTCAAGACACTTCAACCAGGTACCATAGGTTTCCAATTAGTGTGTATATGTACTGCATTTGTTTCTTACAAAACTAAAGCACATGCAAGGACGCTAAAGGGTACGAAAATCGTGTCTATCGTTTGTCAAAGATTGGATTATATCTATGTCGTTATATGTAGGTATAATATGTATGAGGTGCTATATACCCACCACTGCACAAAGCTTTAAAAAAATATTTTTCCTTAACTAATCGGATTTATGCACCACGAACTGAATAAGTCGTATTAGTTTTTTATTCCAATCAATATGTATACTTAAAGTATACAGGAATACATAGTACACAACGCAAAAAAAGGTTCAGAGGTAACCGTACGTTGACTTAAACCCTTTTCTCAGAATATCATGTGGAATGCCTTTAACAAAAATTTTTGAATATTTTTGTTTGTCTACATATAAGCATTTATGTTAGTAAGAACCTAGTTCTATTTTACGAACGGAAAGACATTTCACCGTAACCACAAAATATTTTCAAACGTTTACGAAAGAAATATCACGTAGCCCAAAATTACTGCATAGATATTTTCAGCCTCTTTTAGCTACTTGTAAGATATAAGACTTATCAAACAAATAATGTGTTTTTGCCAACTGAGTGAGAACAATGGTTCATCAAATTTTTGCATGATATCGACCTAAATTTCTTTTATCTGTGCAAGCAAGTACAACTATTTTGTCAAGATTGTGAAATGTATTTTTTTGTCCTATTAATGAAAGATAAACAGAAAATTTGGACATTGCATTTGAGAAATAAATAATTAATAGTTTAAAAAATGTTGATGTTCACGCGTCAGGTGTACAAATTACTGAGACGTATACAACTTGAAACATTTTAGATTACAGAGCAACTTTTACCAAATGCGTATTTTAAGTCATTTACGAGAAAAAATGTTATAATTTTACAAATAGTTGTTAGAAATTCAAAAGTACGACTAATTAAAATTTACGCATATAATTCTTATTTTTCAATACTAGAAACAGCTCAAATAAATATTACAAAAACATAAATCATCGATTCAAATTTTCACTATATTGTATTCTTTACATAGAAGCTTTTAGTTTCTTCTCAGCCTCGTTTCAGCAATACTATACTTATCAAGAAAATTGATACATTTTAAATTTGCGTAAAACAAAATACTCTAATGCATGAGCTTGGTGTGTTTACTGAGATCGGATACACGTCTAAACAGACCCCCACATAATTTGCATTCAAATGTTTTCAGGCTAATGTGTACAATTTTGTGCTTTACTAGTTCCTGGTTGGTACGGAAACCAAGCTGGCAAAGTTCGCATTTGTATAGCTTTTCCACAAGATGTACTTTTATATGCCTCTGCAGGTTAACCATATCCTTGAAATCTTTACTGCACAAATCACATTTAAACTTCTTTTCGTTTAAGTGTTTCCAAACTACATGTCTTTTAAGGTTGCCCGATCCGCTAAAACATTCCTCACATTGGCTGCAGAAGTAAGGCTTCTCCTTTGTATGCGAAAGTACATGGCTATATAGATCGTGAAGACTATGAAAATCTTTGTTGCAGAAAATGCAGCAAAACGACTTTGGTTTTTCATCTGCTGAAAAGCAATAAACAATATTTGATAATTAGCTGACCAGGTTAGAAAAACAAGAAAGCTGCTAGCTTACCATTAACACGGTGAGTCTTCTGATGAGCTTTCAGCTGATCCCTCTGAATGAATCTTTTGCTACAAATGTCGCATTTATGCGGCTTTTCACCTGTATGACGCTGCATGTGTCGCTTCTTGTCTCCGTTTCGGGCAAATTCTTTTTTACAGAGTGCACATTGAAACGGTTTTTCTCCTGTGTGGATTCGGACATGAACAATCAAATCGTACTTAGATGTAAACTTTTTTTCACACTGCTCACATTTGAAACGTTTATTTAATACATGTACTGCAGTCACGTGTCGATTTAAATTGCCAGTATGACTGAATGACTGGTTGCAATGTTTGCATTTGTAAGGTTTTTCTCCTGTGTGTACACGCATGTGCCTTACGTACTCAGCTTGTGTAGCTAAAGTTCGTTCACATATGATACATTTGAACGTTGGTTTGTCCGGGTTTACGTTTGCCTTTTTTGACATGATAAGGCGATTGTGTCAATCAGTTGTTTCGGATTAAAAAGCAATTACAAAATGAAGTTGTGCTTTGTACAAACAACTGGATGTTTCTTCTTTTGAAACTACTTTCACAATTAAATTTCTGAATTATGAAGCATTAATCCAAACTTTGCTAAACAAATTAAAACACACACAACTGGAATCAGTTGCTGGAAAACCGAAAGAAAGAGTCAGACACTTCATAAACTGCTACGTAGCTGCAGAATTTATTATGTCGGAAAGTTCAATGCATCAGATGTCTGCACCCACTTTAAAAACACTTAATAAGAAAAGACAAAGAGAACGGTGCGGGTATATATGCTAGTACAACTAACGATCTTTAAAACATTTAAGTAGAGATTTATTTAGAGGATTATCCAATTTTAGAGGACATAAGTAGAGAACTTCATGAATACTACTTAACATACGCTCACAAAAAATCACAAGGTATCTTTTTTGGGTCCGATACACTCCGAGTAATCCCACTGAAGAAATCCGTATCTTTGAGTGAGACTATTTTATTTAGTACGTTTGTGTCTTGTTTTGCTGTTCTGCATTTAACCTAGCGCGTAGTTACATAAAATGGATGCGAGTATTCCATACTCATTGAAATATTTAGAGAGCGTACGTGATTTATATCTCATGCACTTTTGATCCGCGTAAAAATAGTTTTTAATACATTGGGAACAGTACATTCCAACCCACTTTTTCCGATAAAGAACGCAAAAAATTCATTTGAGAACAATGGAAAGGGAAAAGCCTAACGATTCAAAAGAGTTTTCTTTTCTAAAAAATGCATAAAGGGAAGTTGGGTTTGTGGTGTAAGCAAGAACCTAAAATGATAAACTTCTATATATGATTTCTGGTTCCTTTTATTTTCTTACAGATGCTTTCAGAGAATGGTACTACCCAATCACACCATGGCATAAAAGAAAAGTTGTCCCGGCAAAGCGTCCGCAACAACTTAAATGAACATGTTGAGGAAAAAATGGACTTTGAAATTCTACGTCTAACTTGATTCACTATTTTTTATTTTCTGATTGGATAAGTACAAAAACAAGGCTTCAAGAAAATGTTCAAATCGACAAACCACCGTGAGAATTGTTATACAAAAAACGAAGAGTAAATTTCTGCCTATGAATCACCCGTACATTTAACTTGGATGGATTTGTAATGTCGATGAAAACATGTTAGAGGTTTGTGGAAAGGGATTGGTTATCGCTATGTATTATTAAGCTTAAACCTTTCAAAAGCATTCCTCTAAACTATCATTTTGTGCATGTTTTATCTATACCTTAGTGGTACGAATACGTGTACAATTTGTAATCCGCGCTACTGCGCTGTAAGCTTTTTCGTTGATATCTACACAGACAAAATACATTGTAAAAGTACCTTGTTTTGGTATTCATTTTTCGCTTAATATACATTTAATTATTACTTGTAAAATTTGGATTATCTACGTGACTTTTAACACATTTTTCTTTGCCCATGAGGTAACATTTTGCCTAAAATTTTAATTTTAGTTTTTTTATTTTCGATGAAGCCATAAGTTTTTAGGGCTGTTATTGGTCAACAAAATATTTTGACAATATCAATAGAACAACGGAAATATAAATATCAATGACTGAAGTTCTCATATGCAGAAAGTTTCTGCCAGAAACATGTCACAAAGTGTGAGCGGATTTGCGCATTTTGTGCAGTACTTAGTACCTCTGTAAGGGCTTTGGTTTGTAAAAAGAACTCCAATTCAATCGTCAAAAGACAGCGATAAGTCACGTTAAATATTATGTGTATACGACTAAAATACTCAACTATATAAATATACGATGAATTGTAAAGGGATTAACGCATTTCTCTTAGCCCTCAGTATCTTTGCAAGCGGTTAAGTTGAGTATGAATAAGTAAATGTAACGTGCTTGCGTGCTAAAAGAGAAGTTATTGTACCTGGGTGTAATACCTTTGAGCACAAGTTAGGATAAAGAGCACAGTTCACCATTTGTATTTGCAGCCTTATCCCTTTATACTTCAATACGTTACTGTGTAAGAGAAAACCCATCAACCGTTCATGGTTCTCGTCCATAAGCTCCTCAAAAACTAACTTTTTTGTGTTTTTGTAATTCCTAAGATTTATTGGTCAGTATAAACCTTACACCGAAACAAGACGTATCGCTCAACGCTCTTTTTTGCTACTTTAACTCGGAAGAAGTAACGTTTGCATCATTTACAAACTATTAAAACAGTTGCTTACTACATAAACTTCTGTTCTAGAATAAAACAAATTTTATGTGTTGTTCCAAAACAAATTTTAAGTTGACCGGGGCACGGTTATTTACTGTTGCGTTAGATAAAATGAAAAATAAAACTAGCAAGCAGAAAACAGCAAAAACGAGTAAATGCACTATTTGTGGAAAGCTACTTTTACCATGCAATTACGAGGCTCATTTGAGAACTCACACAAGAGAAAGACCATTTAATTGCGGAGAGTGCAACAAAACATTCAATACAATAACAAATTTAAAGCGGCATAAACTCGCGGTTCATGATAAACATAAGCCTTTTAACTGTAGATTCTGCAGCAAGACGTTTGCAAGTTTTTGTGAAAAAAGCCGCCATGAAAGAACCCACACTGGAGAAAAACCCTTCCACTGTCTCCTTTGTCCAAAAAGATTTGCGGATCTCGGTCACATGAAAAGTCACATGATGACGCACACCGGAGAGAAGCCGCACAGCTGCGACATCTGCAATAAGAAATTCAGAATAAAAGGAGACCTAACCACACACCGTCAAATACACCTTGGCATTTGAAGAAGAAAAAAATTCCTAATATTGGATATTCTTGTAAATATCAACTTTATTGTTTTCTTTCTATAATTTGCAGGTATTAGACACCATGCCTGTAGCTGTGTTTTCTGTGGACGCATGTTTTCAAAGTACTCCAGCCTTGATTGTCACCTTCGTTCTCATACAAATGAAAAACCTCATAGTTGCAACGTTTGTGAAGAAACTTTTAGCCGTGCAGGGCATCTGAACGTGCACATAAAAGGAAAACATTCTGACGAAAGAAAGTACAAATGTAAACTCTGCGACAAAGCTTTCAAAGCCAACGGTGTTCTTCAGGGACACATACGTAGACATTTGAGAGAAAAATTGTTTAGCTGTTCGAAGTGCACAAATAGTTTTGTCACTGAGCAGGAGCTGGCAATCCACATGGTCATACACAACGGCTTGAAGCTATTCGAATGCAATGCTTGTGGGAAACGATATGCACGCTCGGCCAGTTTATGGTGTCATAAGAAGGCGGTTCATCAATGACACGTTGTTCTTTTGAAAAATAATTTAGACGCAATATTCAGAAGTGGTTCAAAACGTAAATCTGTAGATTGATAAAGGTACTAAAAATAATTACTTATGATCAACTAAACTTTGTAAAACTTTTCGTGGAATGGTTAAGATAGTTTTTATAATGGTACTTGTTAAAATATAGAAAACATACTTTCTTCTAAATTCTAAATGATTTTATAATAACATTTTGTGGAATAAATTGAAGTGAGGAATGCAAAAATCTGTACAATCAGCCATAGTATTTGCAGAAAGTAACATGAGGTACTATTTTGATTAACAGCAGCAATAAAGCATTTTTAAAATTCAGTACGGTTATCCGTTCTTTATTAACTCAAATGTCAAGTATTTATTTACATGCATTAGATAAGATCTAATATTTCTTTGACTGGTGCTATATCCAGGTAGCGTTTTAAGGGGACTTGCTAATAACATATTGCTAAAGCCTTTTTTCACATCCAATAGTCAACTATTGTTAGAACCACACTAACTGTGGAACCTTATGGTGGGTTCTGTGGCAATTTTGTAGTAATTTTATCAGTAATCAGAACGGACTTTAATAATCCGTTGTTCAATCACTGTAGATAACAGAAGGGAATAACCTTAGACTTAATCGGAATCACATCTAAATAAATTAACCAATTTTTAGTGATTTAATACGATTCCAATTGTTGACTTTGACTCAAAGGTTTTGGGTTCTGTGCCCTTTTGCTTTCCAAATTACATGAAAGCAATCTTTTTTTTCTATTTCGATTATCTATACTTGTAGTCCGACATGTATGCATCTTTAAAAATTATGTAATTATTCATGTAAAGCATCATGCATCCTAAAAGCAAAACTTTTGATCTCCCAGATTATTGTAGATTCTGATAGACCTTCAAAAGCTCTATAATTTTGCTATTTATTGTTTGTCCCTATCTCCTAATTTCATTGAGATATGAAGGGGTTTGTAGTTTTAGCTCTATAGTAAAAACGCTTTTTTCAAACTTCTTGCTACACACTTTCGAATTTCGATGTTGATAGCGTTTTATTAAGAGCGTGAAATGAGAATGTTTTTCAAAAAATACTGGATTGGCTTTTTCCCAGACGTTGAAGTTGTGGTAAGTCAAACTTGGAGGTGTTGGCTTGAATATAATATACATGCCTGTCGTATCTTGTATAATATGCAGGTACAAGGATTAGGGTTGATGTTTATAACAAAGGTGTGTAAAATCCAATCTGCACACTGGTTAAAATCTTCATGCAATGAATTTGTGTCTATAGACCCTAGTGCAACAACGTCTTCAGTGAAATGTCCTCCTAAAACTCTCAGAAATACTTCAAAATTTGCTTGTATAATTATTATACACAAACCATAAAGCATAAGCTGATTTATCTAATAAATTGTATATAAATTTTCCTGAAAAATTCGAAATGCAGATACTAACCATGTTTTACTACCTCTTCTATCAATTAAATTGGAGTAGCACATCTAAGTCAAAGCGTTTTTGTTCTCATCTACTCGTTTTTTGTGTTATATAAAATAGTTGGGTGTCCAAATCGTTCACCTCGTTTATTATACTCACATGGTTTTATGCCAGATTGCCCAACATGATGACCACTTCACCCCTGCTTAGTAAGAAAAATCTTTAGGCAAACCGAGCATACTACGTAGATTTGCGCGACGAAGCAAACTCAGGTAAATGGTTTAATGCATGTTCTGATCATAATGATATTTTGTTTCTTTCCACAAAAACCTTAGCTGGTTTTAAAGCCGTTGCATATCTAAACCTTGGATTATTATTCGGAATGTCTCTATGCACTTCTATACCAACGCATGCATTTATGTAAAATAAACAACGAGTTACAAAAGAAATAACCGCAGATGAAATATAGATTTATTGATATTTTATCAGACACAAAAGATAATAAATTTAGATAAAATTTTGCAGTGTCTTATTTATTATTTGCTATCATTATGCCAACAATTCCTAGTATACTAATAAAGTAATATAGAGAGTTTAAACAACCAAAAGGTAAAAATCAGGCATGGCGGTACCCGCGGGTTTTTTATAAAAACCCGTGGGCTGGGTATAAACGGGTTTTATGGGTAATATTCGGGTATTTGGGCTTTAATGGGTAAAAATGGGTTTCCTATCTAAATACATGTAATACCATTGAAGGATCTCACATACGACTAGAGCTCTACATGTATTGCTCAGCTTTTTATTTCATACAAGCTGAAAGCAAAAGGCCAGAAATCAATTAATCTGCTGTGCTTATCAGTTGGTGTCCACAGTATCGTAATTTTTTTCAAATAAGTAATTGACTTTATTCAAAAAAATGACGTTCAGGGTTCATCGAATGTTAAATGGAAAGTTTTTAATAGAAATAGCTGACGTTTCGGCTCGTAGTAATTGACTGTTCTGTTCACTGGTTCTACTCAGTCTCTCTTCAAATAACTACCCAACAAAATCCACAGAATACTACCCAAAAACCCTTTCCTAAACTACTCCTTAAAAACGACAGAAAAAGTCTTCTAAATGAATGCCAGAACTGATTGCCATGAATGACTGCCTAAAACTGCTTGAATTGATAAAATGTGTTTAGTAAATAGATGTATTAAGACGAATAACAAACATAATATTATGTTGTTTGTTTCTCTCGTTTGATTTCTTTTTTAATAAATGAAATTGCCTCCAGCTGAGCCGTATTAACGTTTGTTTTATGCAACATTTTACCCCAGTATTTAAATTTTGTGTATCGATTTACCCCAGTATTTTATTTGACCCATTTTGCCAAAAAACCGCATAAATTTTTGCTAAGTGGGCATGGGTGAAAACAGGTAAAATGGGTATACCCACCCCGTTAATAAAATCCACCACCATGCCTGTCTACAGGAGCATATGCGTAGACATTTGGGTGAAAAATTCATTTGCTGCTCGGTGTGCAATAGGAGTTATGTCAGTATACAGAATCTGGCAAGTCCTATGATCACACACAGCGGCTCAAACCCATTCGAATGCAATGCATGTGGAAAATGTTTTCAACGCTTGGAAACCTTGAAACGTCATAAGCGACTTGATCATCAATGACACGTTTTAAAATATTATCCTAACAGCGCACTACATATTCAGAAGTGATTCTAACAGCTTCTGATTTTGGTTGGCTGCAGTTCTTATGATTTTTACCTTTAGGTTTTTAAACTCTGTTTATTACTTGGTATGTATATTAGGAATGTTGGCATTTATTAAATAGTAAATATTAAATAAGGTACTGCAAACTTTAATTGGATTTTAAAATCTTATGTGTTTGATATAAAGCGTGTGTCCTAATTCCTAGCACTAATTTTGTTAGGCTCTGTCGGCTGTGTACTCAAACCAACGGCTTAGAAGCATTGGTTTGAGTTTAATGTAGTCTGATAGTAAATGTTAAGGGCTTTAAAATTAGTATTACTTGTGGTCGCAATTTGGTAGTGTATGGGTATTATGGCGGTATTTTCTTAGTGACCCAAAATCCGATTTTTCCTGGAGTTCAAACAAGTTGTCTTTTGTTTTCAAATTTATTTCCCTAAAAACAAAATAAACTCAAAATGCAACCTAGCATTATAGTCACCATAAAATGGAGATTCAGAAACGTGTCTAATCGTACTCGTTGCAGGTTTCATTAGAACGTTATGTTAGTGTGTTGGTTTTGCGCATTTTTGTTTCGAACATGACGTTTCGTGCCCTTGAAATATTATTGTGTAACTTTCTTGCTTCCGTTGATTATAAAATGGTCTTTAGTGCAGTGAATAGAGGAATTAATATATTTTACAAATTCATCAACCGCAGGTCTGAGTTTTGCCAGCAAATGTTATTCGAATCATAATATAAATCTGTAATTGTCGTTTCTCCCTTTGCATGTTTGACCTACTACAACCACAGTTACAGAGTGCTTTGCATTGAGCCGGATATACTATTCTGCTCAGAACTATATGGTTAATATATAAAAAACTAAAGATCGAAAATTGATTCCCTACTGTGGACGTGACTACACATTGAAGTCAATTTGGTTTACAATTTTTACTTTACAGGAAAAAATGACTTTTTTCATCATTTAGTTCTTTAAATAAAAAACCTTATGCTACATAATTTTTCGCAAAACTAAAATTGTATTTTAATCGTAAGATTTTGAGCTTTAAATTGTTGTGCTACTTTGGTAAAAAAGTAGCATGAATATTTAAAAAGCTGCGGTTGGATATAGTGCTAGGAATTAGGACACATCCTTTAAGTTGAAAAAATAAAAACTTTGACGGCTAATTCAATAAGTAGTACACAAATCGGGTTAGTTGAAACATAACGAAAGTTATAATACTTTGTGGTAATGAAAATTTGGCCTGCCTAGCATAGTATATTCAACCAGTTAAAAAACCATTCTTGGAAAATCAATCTTTCAATGCTCGTACCAAGTAAATTAAATCTAAATGGGCATCGTAAATAATGAAATCTACGCCAATTTGCATAAGCCGATATACTTTTTGGAATAAATATTAACTTTCATTACCACTCGTTTAAAACCCCAAAATCATTTTACATCAAAATCAAGATATACTAATAGTTGTCTAAATTGTTGACTCAATCCTTAGTAAATAAATCCGATTAGTTGAAACATTAAGGCAATTTGAAAAATTCGCTGTACTGCTAAGCTTATAACACGCTAAGCTTACTACTAATATTTACTGATATACTCAAATATACATGTATTCTAAGAAGTGCACACGGATTAGTGGATTTTATGCCTTTTTGGAGTTCTCTGGCTTAGACAAACACTGAATTCAAAGCAAATGCACTTATATATCAGAATCTTGAGTACCTGGCTGCAATATCGTTAAGCGTATAATAGGATTATTGTTAAATATAAACGATGGATGTCAGACATGAGAAGTTACATGCATAAGACTAAACCCTCAACCGTTCAAAAATAATTCTCGTATTGATGGTTCTCTCGCACTGTTTAATATTAGCAGTGAGTAACCAACTATCACCGAAAGAAGACGGTAACCGGCTATTAGCTCCCGAACCAACTAGCTCCCGGTGGTCAGTTAGCTCCCCAACCCACTTGCTCCCAGACACATAAGCTCCCCGTGCCATTTGCTCCCAGGTAAGTTTGCTCCCATAACCACTAGCTCCCGGACCACTTGGCTCCCATAACCACTAGCTCCCGGACCACTTGGCTCCCATGTCAACTTGCTCCCTGTTCCATTTGCTCCCAAACTATTTGCCCCCTTAGGACTTTAGCTCCCAGACAAGTTTGCTCCCAAGAATTTACAAAACAGAGCAAAGTCCTTGGGATACAAGTTACAATTTAAAACATAAACAACTCTGAACAGACAGACACAACGCATCCTAATAAGCTCCTCTGCAAAGTGGCGAGACAATATTTCTGCTAAGAACTCCAATTTATTGTACATATGAAATTAACCAATTACTTGATGAAAAGTCTGTATCTGGTCATGAGATTGTTTGAGAAATTATTAATGAAAATTGCAAATGTTCAGTTCCTCTAAAAGTCACGAAATATATATGTAAATATTTGCTGCATTTTTGATGTTTTCAAGATTTCATATATTTAGCTTGAATGCCTTTCGCTACGTTTGTGAGTGTATATGCAGATTGCTATGTAAGTTAAAACTATATTTCCCTAAAAGATTTAAAACCAACGAAACAAAAACTTTAATCTTATTCGTAAATATAATCACAAAAAACCTGATGATTGATTGTTATGTACGAAACTTTCATTACCACCTCAATAAACTATTAAGGATAGACATAAATCAAGGAAATAAGTAAAAATTAAATAATCAGTTTTAAAATAACATACACAAGCCCAGTTAACGTAAAAAATCCAGGTCGGAGATTTGATTGATGATTGATTGGTGTAAAATAGAAGATCAATCTAATTCATTTGCTTTAAAACAGGAAATTATTTCCAATTTGGCTCCACAAATAAACTTAAATACTGTAAGATCATTATAATGCAATAGAAGCTCTAAATTAACCAATGAAAATATAATATGCTAGGCTGGTCAAAATTTGTGAGAACTTAACCTTTACTAACCTTAATTAACTTTATGAAACGTAAGGTTAACGGTTTTATGTTCTTAGAATTGTTTGTGTTTTAAATTGTAACTTGTATCCCAAGGACTTTGCTCTGTTTTGTAAATTGTTTGGAGCAAACTTGTCTGGGAGCTAAAGTCCTAAGGGGGCAAATAGTTTGGGAGCAAATGGAACAGGGAGCAAGTTGGCATGGGAGCCAAGTGGTCCGGGAGCAAGTGGTTATGGGAGCAAACTTACCTAGGAGCAAATGGCACGGGGAGCTTATGTGTCTGGGAGCAAGTGGATCGGGGAGCTAACTGACCACCGGGAGCTAGTTGGTTCGGGGGCTAATAGCCTAGACCCGAAAGAAGACAGCTCCCTCCAGGCAAGTTGTCTTGCAAGTTGAATGCTGAGAAACCAGCACTCTTATCAAATACACTTAGGAAAAGAGGTTAGAAATAGATTAACTTCCACTGTAGTGAAAGGTTGCTCCGGTACTAATTTCAAGTTGACCTTACTTGCTTGTGCAAGATATCTTGTTGCTGCATTAAATATTATGGAAAACAAGATAAGCAAGCAGAAAAATGCAAAGAAGCGTAAATGCAGTATTTGTGGAAAACCAGTTATATCGAAGAACTACGCAGCTCATTTGAGGACTCACACTGGAGAACGACCATTTAAATGCCAATTTTGCAGCAAAACATTCACTCGGAACGGAGAATTAAAGCGGCATGGACGCATGGTTCACGAAAAGCAGAAGTCTTTTAACTGCGGATTCTGCGACAGGACATTTTCAACATCTAAAGCATCATGAAAGAATCCATACAGGGGAAAAGCCGTTTCAGTGTTCGCTTTGCCCAAAAAGGTTTGCGCAATTGAGCCCAATGAAACAACACATGATGACGCACACAGGAGAAAAGCCGTATAGCTGCAACATCTGCAATAAGAAATTCACCCGAAAAGATAACCTACACTCACACCAACAAACGCACCAAGGTAATTGAGAAGGGTATAAAAAGTCTTTATAACCAGATATTCCACTAGATATTAACTGATAACTCTTTCTTTAATTCGCAGTTAGTAAAATCAAAGTTTGGAGCTGTCTTTTCTGTGGACGTATGTTTGCACACTATTCCGACCTTGACCGTCACATTTTATCTCACACTAAGGAAAAGACGCACAGTTGCAACGTTTGTGGAGAATTAACTACTACTAATTCAATAGAGTGTGTTTGTCTGTTTGTTTGTTTGTCTGCACTTTTTTCCAGGGTTGAACATGGTGCGCTGGCTGCTTACGTTCCGCTTACGTGCAAGTGGCTTCTCTCTTTGTTTTCTGGAATGCTTGCTTGAGCAGCACATCGCTTCACGCAGCACAACAAAAAATGCATACCATCGCGCCACCTACCTTACTCTATACTATTCAATAGCATGTGTTTGTTTGTTTGTGTGTCTGCACTATTTTGCAGGATTGAACATGGTGCGCTGGCTGCTTACGTTCCGCTTACGTGCAAGTGGCTTCTCTCTTTGTTTTCTTGAATGCTTGCTTGAGCATCGCTTCTCGCAGCACAACAAAAAAATGCATGCCATCGCGCCACCTACTGACCTTCTCTTTCACTCATGCCACGCACGATTTTCCGTTAAGTACTACAAATTCAGTTTTTCAGGATTGAACATGGTCCGCTGGCTGCTTGCGTCCAGTTAACGTGCAAGTTCTTTCACTCATGCCACGCACTTTTTTCCATTACCCCATGATCTTGGCGCACTTTACAACTGCTCGCATGCCCAAGCTGCTGATCAAAGCAGATGACTACCATTTCATTCAATGATCATTCCTTTTTGCTGTTTGTGTGAACTCTTTATAAATTGTCGCGGACGCAGAAAGTTTACTACCGTACTGTGTGAACAGGAGTTTAAATCGGGGTTTGAAGGATTACTGGGTAAGTACTTCATTTATAATGGATAAATGTTTCATTGATCATTTAATATCGGTTTAATGTTTAGTTCGCAATTTCAGCGGACTGGACTTGCCGATACAAAACATCTATTGACTATTTAAAAAATTTCATTTAAAATTTTTTTATGTATCTGTTAAAATTGAGTGGACCATATTTTAAATTACATGTGCAGGATGAGTAAGAATTTACCGTTCTACTCGATTTATTGAAGGATTACTGGCGAGTTCAAATTGACTTTTAACAGAATAATACGTAAGTAATCATCAAACTCAAGAAACGGCTGGTGCAAAGAATTAAATCTGTTAAAATTGAGTGTACCATATATTTTATATCAGGTCCAAGGTGCAAATAGAGCAAGAATTCACAGCTCTACCCGATTTATTGAAGAATTGCTGGCTTCAAATTGATTTTTGACGGATTATTACGTAAGTACTCCATTTAGATTGACAGATATCTCAATAATCATCAAACTCAAATATCATCAAACACGTGTGGATTAAAAAAGTATCTGCTAAAGATAAGTGTACCCTTCAATTTATTGCAGGTGCAAGAAGAACAATACCAATACCCGATTTATTGAAATGCCAAAATCAAATAAAAGGAATGCTAATGATGCTGATCTGTCTTCTGAACAATTAGCAGAACAAAAGGCCAAAAAAGCCGCTTACGATAAGAAAAGACGAGATAATGAGACGGCTGAACAGAAAAAATCTCGACTTGAAGCTGATGCTGCACGACAAAAAGGCAAGCGAGCTCAAGAAACGGACATTCAAAGACAAGCCCGTCTTGAAGCCGAAGCTTCACGACAAAGAATCACGCGAGCTCAAGAAACGGACATTCAAAGAAAAGCCCGCCTTGAAGCCGAAGCTACACGACAAAATTACACGCGAGCTCAAGAAACGGACATTCAAAGAAAAGCACGTCTTGAAGCCGAAGCCTCACGACAAAGAATCACGCGAGCTCAAGAAACGGACATTCAAAAAAAAGCCCGCCTTGAAGCCGATGCTACACGAAAAAATTACACGCCAGCTCAAGAAACGGACATTCAAAGAAAAACCCGCCTTGAAGTTGAAGCTACACGACAAAACTACACGCGAGCTCAAGAAACGGACATTCAAAGAAAAGCCCGTCTTGAAACTAATGCTGCACGAGCGAAAGAAAGGCGATCAGCAAATGCTGCAAAAACAGATTCGCGTACTACATTAAAGGCCATTGCTGAAAGTGCTTACGAGAATGAGGCAAGTATTGAACCTTACTACTGCGGGAAAATGGACGCGATTTGTGCTGGATGTAATGCCAAACACTTTACGGATGAGCCATTTCATAGCAAAAATCATAAACAAGCAAACGGAGATGTAGTTCGTTCTAAAACGTACACCAAGTGCTGTAAGAATGGACAAATTAAAATTGAGGAAGAAGATTATCCAGAGTTATTCCAAAGTCTTATGCGAAAGGAAGACAACTTAGGAGTAAACTTTATGAACAACATTAGATCTATAAACAGTTCATTTGCATTTGCTTCTATGGGTGCTAATATTAAACCTCCACCAGGATACGGTCCATGGTGCTTCCGGATTCATGGTCAGATATACCACCGAACTGGAACATTGCATCCACCAGCTGGAGAAAAGCCACAGTATGCTCAATTATATATTCTTGACGCTGAAGAAGCAAACAAAGAACGATCGAAACATCCAGCCAACAAGAAAGTAAATGATTCTGTTTTTATTACCATTGCGGATTTTCTGGATAAAAATAATAAGTTTGTTGCATCATACAAAATGCTACACGAAGTTGAGAAAGAATCAATTAAAGAAGCAGAACGCAATGGAGGTGAAATTAATCAAGTGACGATGGCAATCGTAAATGATCGAAAAAAGGATAAAAACCGGTACAACCTGCAAGCTGCAAATGAAGTAGCTGTCGTTTTCCAAAATAAAGATGGTTTGCCACCTCTTGACCGCGACTTACTCATACACGCAAGACACGCGCCAAACGATCCCAATAAGGGCATGAAAACAATCAATATTTTGCACAAAAACCTTGAAGCAATGGTTTATCCTCTACTATTTCCATATGGAGAGCAAGGCTATGGACTTGATATTACAAAAAACAGTACAGGTCAAAGAAATAAAGTAACGATGATGGAGTATTATTCCTACCGTCTGTACCAACGAGATCGATTTAATCAATTACTGAATGCTGGACGACTGACCCAGCAATATATAGTTGACGCCTACGTAAAAATGGAAGCCGACAGACTGAATTTTATTAGAAACAACCAAAAGGAGTTTAGAGGCGACACAGTGAAAGGACTACAGGACTACGTAGCTTCGGAGAATGACGCAGAAGGGAAAAAACCTGAAACCGTGGTATTACTTCCATCATCATTTCAAGGTGGTCCTAGACAAATGCAGCAAAGTTATCTGGATGCTATGTCTATAGTCACGAAGTTCGGGAAACCAGATCTATTTGTGACAGTGACCTGCAATCCGAAGTGGATGGAAATACAAGAAAATTTGGAACCATGGCAATGCGTTGAACACATACCAGATTTAGTTGCAAAGGTTTTTAAATTGAAATTGGATAAATTAATGAGCGAGGTTGTTGGAGACAAAGGAGGAATATTTGGAAAAGTGGTGGCCTGGGTATACGTGATTGAATTTCAAAAAAGAGGTTTACCTCATGCACACATATTGCTAATTCTCGACGCTGCGTCAAAACTTACAACGGAGCAGAAGATTGACGCAGTAATAAAAGCCGAGATTCCAGATAAGGAAACCAATCCAATATTATTTGATATTGTCACCAGCCATATGGTGCATGGACCATGTGGAAAAGGCATAAAGTGTCCATGCATGAAAAATGATACATGTAGCAAAAAATTTCCTAAAGAATATCAGGAGAGAACTTTAGGAAATCATGAAGTCGCAGATGGATTTGCAAAATACCAAAGAAGGAGAGGAACGGAAGTAGTTGTAAAAGACAAAGTCATCGATAACAGATGGATTGTACCATATAACCCATATTTGTTGCTGAGATATAACTGCCATATCAATGTAGAAGCGTGTTCTTCCGTGAATTGCGTCAAGTATATTTTTAAATATATACACAAAGGACATGATTGTGCAAGTATTGAGGTAAAAGAATCTACAAGTCGAGATGAAGTAACGAAGCACGTCGATTCTCGATATGTTAGTGCTCCTGAGTCAATGTGGAGAATACTTGGATATGCGTTACACGAACAATTTCATTCTGTCGAACGTCTTGCCGTCCATTTGCCTGGAGAGCAATTTGTAGTGCTTCAATGTGATAAAAATACTGACAACAATGATGAAGTAGTGAAGAAGGCTCTTGAAAAAGCTGGAGAAAAACGAAGTACGCTTATGGGATGGTTCCAGCTAAACAACAGCGACCTCGACGCAAGAAAATTGTATTATTATCAAATACCGGAAAGTTTTACTTGGTTAAAATCTGAGCGTCGTTGGAAAATACGCGAGAGGTATTTCAATAAACTTGGAAGAATGTACACAGTAAGTCCAAAGGACGCTGAAAGGTTTTACCTACGACTTTTGCTTTTGCACGTCAAAGGAGCTATAAGTTTCGAGGATTTGAAAACATTGGACGGTGTAACGTATGAAACATTTCGTGAATCTGCAAAAGAAAGAGGGTTGTTACAGGATGACAATATCTGGCAAAATACATTGAACGATGCGATTGCCTGTCAAATGCCATCTCAACTCAGGCAAATATTTGCTTACATATGTGCTTTTTGCGCTCCTTCGGATCCAGCAAAATTATGGACTGATAATTTAATGGATATGACAGAAGATATATGTCATCGTCTCCATCAAAAATCTGGAGATTGTATACATTGTGAAGACCACGCTCTTAAAGATCTGAAGAAAACTTTACTTCTGCTTGGGTTAACCCTCAGTTCAATTGGCTTAAGAGAACCTCAAAATGGTATATCTGAGTATGACATAGACACTTATGATCCTGTTATTGAGAGCGCTAAGGCAGAAACGCTTATTAGAACACTGAATATCGACCAAAAGTCTGCTTTTGATGCAATTATTGATGCGGTGAACGATGACACACTAAGGTCAAAATGTTTCTTTTTGGATGGTCCTGGAGGGAGTGGAAAGACGTACCTGTATGAAACGTTGTTGCATTATTTAAGAGGGGAAAAATACTCAGTGCTAGCAGCAGCTACTACTGGAATAGCAGCAAACTTATTGGAAGGAGGACGAACATTCCATTCGTTGTTTAAGTTGGGTATTCCAATCACGGAAGACACTGTATCCAGAATAAGTCCGAGTTCAAATGCTGCTGACGTTATTCGACAAGCAATTCTGATAATCATTGACGAATGTACTATGGTCTCAAGCCACGCCATAGATGCTATTGATCGATTTTTACGAGAAGTAATGGAGTGCGTAGGAGGAAAGAAAATCCCATTTGGAGGAAAAATCATTTTACTTGGAGGGGACTTTAGACAATGCCTAGCAATTGTGCCTCATGCGATGCGACCAGCAATTGTGCAAGGCTGTTTAAAATACTGTGACGCGTGGAATGAATTTAAGACTTTGAGTTTAAAAAACAACATGAGATCATCAGAACCAGCGTATAGTGAATGGCTTCTAAAACTCGGAGATGGTGAACTTGAAAACTCAGATGGACAGGGAGAAGAAATAATTGAAGTACCTCCTCAAGTTATATGTACAGGATCTATTGTTAACGAAATTTTTGGAACCGAGATCAGCGTTGAAAATGTGAAGACAATGTCAAAGCGAGCAATATTGTGTCCAAAGAATGACAGTGTAGATAAAATAAATGATGAAATTCTAAATTTGATTAACACTGATGAATCTACTTACATAAGCACCGACAAGATTGAGTTCGACGAAAAGGAAAATGGCGAGATAACGGATTTTCCCGACGAGTTTGTTAACAGTTTAACGCCATCTGGAATGCCGCCTCACAAATTAAAATTAAAGATTGGGTGCGTGATCATGCTGCTACGAAACTTAAATACAAAGGAGGGCCTATGCAACGGTAAAAGGTTATTTGTTGTCGGACTGCAGCGAAACCTGATTACGGCGGAGGTTCTAACAGGCTCTTCTGAAGGCAAACAAGTGCTGATACCACGAATTGATCTTTCACCGTCTGATACGGCATTACCATTTAAACTGACAAGAAGACAATTTCCTGTAAAGGTAGCTTTTGCCATGACAATTAACAAGTCCCAAGGACAGACATTGGAAAAAGTTGGAATAGTTCTGCATGATCCGGTGTTTGGACACGGTCAACTTTATGTTGCCTTCTCAAGAGTTAGAAGATTCGAAGATTTGAGGGTGAAAGTGTATAACACTCCAGATCAAGGGAGATTGTTAAAGGATTCAGACAAGGTGTTCACCAAGAATATTGTGTACAAAGAGATTTTTTAAATCTAGCAGATGTCTCTGTACTATATAATTAACGAAATGATAAGATAAGGGTAGTCGTGTGAGGAGCAAAGTAAAATTGAAAATCTAGAGATATTTTTACCTATTAATTTGACTGGGGAAAAGTTACTGATTAATCTTACATTGACTTTGTCTACTACCTAAATTTTCCTGTATAATAAATCTGATCTTCTTATTTTATTCCTTATAAATTCTCAACAGTTTTAAGTAAAAGCCACATTATTCGGCACGACATCATCCTACAAGTTAACTGTGCATTTAACCATAAGTCACCATCATATCGCACTAACCAGCATTCACCCGAACTGACATAATTGAGGTTCAAAAACAAGATATTCCCAATGATTCTAGAGTGCCGTTAAATTTTTTAACGGGCCACCTTCTAGTGTTTTAGCTATTTAAGCAATCTGAATGCACACATAAATGCAAAACACTCTGAAAGAAGAAAGTACTGCTGTGAACTCTGTGACAAGACATTCAAGTCCAAAGCATGCCTTCAACTACATGTGCAGAGACATTTGGGAGAAAAGCTCTTTAACTGTTCTGAGTGCAAGCAAAGTTTCGTCAGTAAATGCGAGCCAGCAGTACATTTTATCAAACATACTGGTGTAAAGCGGTTCAACTGCGAAGCTTGTGGGAAAGATTTAAGACAATCGTCATCCCTGAAACGTCATAAATGTTCATAAATTATATTTTGAATAAAATATTTTATATGAGATATTGTGTTCACAAGGATTAAAATCTCCAGTCCAAGTGTTTGTTAGCTAGTGTACTTTAGCTAGCTTTATGTATGAGGATGCTAGAGTAATAGAAAAAGCTAGTTATGAAATGCAAAAACAATATGCAAATTGTCCTTAATTAATATGATAACTGGAATGTTTTGACATGTTAAAAGCATTCTGAAAAAAATGTACTGTTTTATAAATTCTTTGTAAATAAATACAGATTAAATCAGGTAATAATTGTGCTTATATTTTTATCTAGTTTTTCAAGGTAGAAATGATTGAAACATTGTATTTATTTGATTTACGCACAAAGCACAAAACCATTTATTTTATTCGACTGTATCTCAGGTGAAGAAGCTTGCTCTTACATAAAATCTTACCTAACCATAATCTTCCTGCTCGTTTGTGTCTTTTTGAGTATGAATATATTCACATACAGGAAACCAACAAAAACATGGTAAACAGCTTCCACAGGACTGGACAAGCTAGATGTGCAAATGTACTAAAAAAGAAATTATTTCCATACTTACAAAGTTGCCCTCCCTGCTTGTTAATCCAGAAAATTGTTAAATCCATTACTTGATAGATTATCCCGCGTAGGAAACGAATATATCAATTGCCGGTCTAAATAGGCATTTGCTCAAAGTTTTCAAACGACGGGTCTTCTCATTCCTGCTATCAAGTTACTTCACCGTAGTTCTACGTTTTTACTATACAACGTAGTGCATTATGAATTTGTAAACAAAGAGCTTGTCGAAAAGGAAGTAATCTGTGGTTTATACTGTATGAGTTCTAACATTTAAAGGATTTAAAATAGTGAAATAATTACGTGGTGAAAACTCAGGCAAACTTTCTGAAGATACATAATCGGTCAACCTTCAAGGGGATACAACCTTGTACAAAAGTGTGTCAGCAAGAGCTGGTGTCAGATTTAAGTGGATAAGTGTCCAATCTATGTTTCTAAACCTCATTAACTCCTGAAAAAAGTTTAATAGTATACTGTGTACAACAGAAATAACCATCTTAGTAGGATTGCAATCTGGACCATGACAAGACCTGACATTACAAACTTGTCAGTAAACACCAATTCAATGTTCACAGAAAGAAAACATTTTCAAACACATCAAGCTCCAATTTTTGGGTCTAAATACTGCAAATTAATAATTGTTCTGCTGATCAATGAGCATGTAATTGCCAAAAATACTTATTAGAAGTATACGTAGAACTACGTTAATAATCAGTACTGATTTCCATGAACTAACCAAGGAAGCTAATTACGTTTATTAATGCAACAAAGAAAAAAGGCTTTAAATACATAAACGCGGGGAAAAAATAATTCAGTGGTTTCATATTAATCTGTTGCAGTATGTAGAGCTGTAAACGTGTACACGATTTGACCCTTCGAATTTTCGTGTCGTCTACAAGCAAACACGATATTATATTTCACATTTTCACATATTATTTGTGTACAATCTAAACGTGTTGTGTTTCACAGAACACGAAAAAAACGTGTACAAACCGTGTACAGTGTACAGTTTAAAATGATATTCATTGCGACTAGGTGTAGGAAAAGTTGAGCGGTTTTGGAATTTATTTGAAGATTTTAACGACTTTTACAGATAAAATGGCTTTGTATCCACTGAACAATTAAAAAGGATGACCATTTCCTAAAACATGAGTGTGGCATACGAAATCAGTTAGTATGAATAAAAACTTGTCAAACACACGTTTTTCAAGCTTGTTCGTTTCGTGTACTGTAATACCGTGTACAAAACGTTTCGTGTACAGCCAAATTCGTGTCGTGTTTTGCTCTACACGATGTGTACACGACACGGTTTTCATCCGTGTACACGTTTACAGCTCCAGCGATATGCAAACGATTTTGTAATACAAAATGAATCATATTACGAAGTGTAAGCAATCATGTGAAAATTAAATATCTTAGGAAACCAAAGCAGCCTTGAATACTGTGTTTCTTAGATAATGCTATAAACCAAAAATTTTATCATTTGTGAAGAATTTTCTTATGACGGCTGAATTCCCTCGAGCAAAATCCTTCCCACAAACATTGCATTTGTATGGTTTTAAGCCAGTGTGTGTGACAAAGTGGCTTGCCAGCTCCTCCTCAGTGACAAATCGCTGGTCGCAACTGGAGCATCTAAACATCTTTTCTCCTAAATGTCTACGTATGTGCGTCTGAAGAACATCGTTGACTTTGAAACTCTTGTCGCAGAGTTCACATTTGAACTTTCTTTCTTCAGAATGTTTTCTCATGATGTGCGTTTTCAGACTGTGTATTAGACTAAAAGATTCTCCACAAGCGTTGCAACTATGAGGCTTTTCCTTTGTATGAGAACGAATGTGCCAATCAAGTTTGCGATAGTGTAAAAATGCGTGTCCACAAAAGAGACAGTTCCAAGTTTTGTGTCTAATAACTGCAAAATAAATATAGAAACAGTAAAATCCCTGCTAACGTCCGATTTAAAGCTTAAAATTTCCATGGTCAATTACCTTGATGTGTTTGAACGTGTTCGGCTAACCTTCCCTTTCGGTTGAATTTCCTATTGCAGATGTTGCAGCTATACGGCTTTTCTCCGGTGTGCGTTATCATGTGTTCCTTGGTGTAACTTAAGCGCGTAAATCTTTTTGGACAAAGTAGACACTGAAACGGCTTCTCGCCTGTGTGCCTTCTCTTATGGTTGTTTAAATGTTGAGATGTTGCAAACTGGTTGTTGCACAAACTGCATTTATAAAGCTTTTGTTTTTCATGAATTGTGCGGATATGCCGCTTTAAATGTCCGTTTTGATTAAATGTTCTGTTGCAAACTTTGCATTCAAATAGTCTTTTGCCTGTATGAATCCCCAAATGGGTCGTGTAATATTTTGACGTAATACGTTTTCCACAAATATTGCACTCACGCTAATTTGCTGTCGCCTTGCAAGAGTTGTTTTCCATTTTAGAAATCCCAACTCCTCAAACCGCAGCTCAAAGTTAGTCTTGGAGGCAACGCTTTACGGGAATATAAGTTCTTGTATTGAATACTTGATTTAATAATTTGTAAATCATATATTAAATTTTTCAATGGGGGAATGAGTATACAACTGCGAAGACAAGGAATGTTAAAGGAATGATGGATCCGTCTTGCTTCGCTGATTGGTGCAGAGTTTGGTTGGGCACAGGGTTAGATCTACAAAATTGGTTATTCACGTTGGCAGAAAAACAAGCTGAGCAAGTATAGCGAACGCTCTAAGATATTACAGCTAGGTACCATAGATTTCCTTATTTGTATGTAGTTGTATTGCATGATCTTCTCCTTACTTAACGAAATCACTTTAATAGTTGCTAGTAGGACTGTGCACTAAGTGCTTTAATCCTTTTACGGTTCCTAGAATATTTGTGTGACTGAGCATATTGGTACTAAAGAAGATGGAGCTTGTCTTGAAAGAAAGTACCTCAACACTCCACTCTTGTCATATGTATTTCTACTTAAGAACAAAATATTGCATGCGCTCATCGAGTCACGTAGCTTGCCTTGCTAAATTCAACAAATATTTTCTATTATCCGGATATATCAGTTTGGTTTTAACACATTTATTTCCGATATTTCCAATATATTCTGGAAACCCAATCTCCATTTTGTAAGCTCATGAAATTATAGGTATATTGTATGCTTGAATCCTCATTTAGCATATTTTGTATAACTTTTTAAGAAATATACAGAAAACTGAAGCCCATAATCTGACTTATCTTAGCTTTGAGCTATTTCTTTATGCGTATAAATGCATTTTTGTTGCAATACCTTGTTCTATTTGGTGGTTTTTATGAAATGTATAAATACTTTTCTTAAATATAACATTTCAAATGTCTACCTACATGACTTTTTACTCGTCCTCGTGATGAAATGTAACATGCAACTGGAATCTTTGATGCTGTTTTTTATTTTGTGTAAATATTAATCTTAGAAGTTTAAAACTATCAGCCAAACACCGTTACATTGAATTTTGCAGTAGAACATTTTAATTTACCTAAGTCGATAATCATATGTACGAAAATCACAATAAAAACAAAGTACACTTAGGGATAAAACGGATTGTGCATTTTTGTTGACTTAGAAAGCATCTTGAGAAATTTGTGTTCGTAATTAAATGTAAAAGGCATAATTATTTGGACAAGTTCTTTAGCGTTTGATTTAGAATGTAAGTTTATATATATAAGGCCGTATCAAAAGGCCGCATCAAAATTGACAGCAAACAGGTTTTGTCGTACTATATTTTATTATTTCAAAATTAACACCTAAGGTATACAGGCGTATTAGGTGCACAATAAAGAAAGTTAAGCGTAAAAATATAATGTAAATTTGAAAATTTTTTTCGGAAAGTATTCAAAAATGGCTTTCGCAGGACGTTTCATTATCTTGTACAATTCTTATAATTTTTAAAATTTTAAGTTTGCAAAAACCGGTTTTTAAAACACTTGCTCACAAATTCATAATTTGCTTTCGAATTTCATGCAACATAAAAGCTGTCGTGTATTCAAAGATTTTGAACAATGCTGTTTTAGCTGCAAAGACCTCAATTCTATGTCTAAGGAAATCACGTAGAATTTTAATCACACTGCAACACAATCTAACCATGTTTTGCAACCCAAAATACGCTCCTAATTTTACCGACTCAGGTACATATTTATTTCCACTTCTATACTCAGTCCGTTTTTGGCTGGAACATAATTGAAGAAGCTAATTACTGAGGACGTTGTCTCAAGAAAAAAAAACAATCCAATATTACACTGCAATGGCTGATTTATTATTTCTGTACAATTGTAATACAAACCATTTCTGAATATGCAATTGAAGCATTTTATATAGTTTACATAGGGTAAAAATAAAAAGAACTGCAATCAAACAAATGAAATATTTTCTGAACCAGTTCTAAAAATTGCGCTTCCTGAACAATATTTACAAACAAAAATCTATCATTTATGAACAACCCGTTCATGACGTCTGCGGTCTGCGGAATAGTTCGATCGTGGAAAGCGTTTTCTGCCGAATGGCCTGAAACCCGTGTGTTTGACAGTGTGACGTTCCAGACCTTGTTTAGTGACAAACGCCTCATTGCACTCAAAGCAGCTAAAGAACTTTTCTCCCAAATGTCTACGCACGTGCTCTTCCAGAATAGCCGTTTCTTTGAAAGTCCTCTCACACAGTCCACAAATGTACTTCTCTCCATCCAAGTGTTTTCTTTTTATGTGTCTTTTGAGATTGCCAATCGTGCTAAAAGAATCTCCACAAGTGTTGCAACTATGAGGCTTCTCATTTGTATGGGAACGGATATGGCAATTAAAACTGTTGTACTGTGAGGAGCTAGATCCACAGAAAAGACAGCTCCATTTTGAAAGTCTATTAACTGCAAATCACAAAAACGATACATAATTAGATATCACAAAATCATGTAATCCATGATTTTGTTTTCAATTACCTTGATGTGTTTCGCGGTGTCTTGTTAGGCTTCCCTTCTCGCTGAATCTTTGCTTGCATATGTTGCAACTATTGGGCTTTTCTCCGGTGTGCGTCATCATGTGTTGTTTCATGCTTCCCGACTGAGTAAACCTTTTTGGACAAAGTACGCATTGAAACGGTTTTTCGCCTGTGTGGATTCTCTCATGGAAATTTAGTTCACAAGATGTTGCAAACTGCTTGTCGCAAAAGTTGCACTTAAAAGGCTTTTGTTTTTCATGAACCCTACGTTTATGCTGGGTAAGGTTGTGTTTCTGTTTGAATGTTTTATCGCATACTTTGCATTGAAATGGTCTTTCTCCTATGTGAGCCCTCAAATGAGTCGTGTAATATTGTGTTGCAATACTTTTTCCGCAAACAATACATTCACTCATTTTTGCACTTGTTTCCTTGCTAGTTTTGTTTTCCATTTTAAATCGGGCAATACCCAATAACTGAGCAAAAGTCAACTTGAAACTTATTGCTGTGCAGCGCTTCCAGGAGTTAAGGTTTAGAAGTAACTAATTGATTTAATAATTTGTAATGTTAAATGTTGCTTTTTGAGGATACCATTGTTAAGATAAAAGGCAATGAGCGAATGGGGTACGTGTTGCATTGTAGCTAGGCGCAGAGTAATCCTAAATGGCTTGAATTTCCGGTAATACAGAACATTGAATTATTCAGGTGGTTCAAAGCTAAGTTGTGGGATCCAGTTTTGTAACTGGCTGTTTTTGTTAACTGACAGAAAGTACTTTGAATTCATTTATTGGGGTCTTCTATTTTTAGACAATTGCATTGCATTTACTACTTAACTTAAAAACTTATATGGGTACTAGGCTATGCTCAAAACGCTAATCCTTTTAAAATTCTGGCAATGTTTCTGTAGTTGAGCACCTCGTTCCTAAATATAGTAAAGCATACAATGCTGTTGTTGCAGTACTACAGCAAATTTTTAAACTTGTCATTCTATTTGAGCTAATTCGGTTTATGCAAGTCAAACAGATAAAAAAATCCACATTACAAATAAGATACACCTGTGCGTTATTTGTATTGTGCACTTGATATTAAAAGTTCAAACCTTTGATACTGTGGTAACAAATATATAGCACGTTAAGTTTAACTATATTTAAACTGAAATGCTCAACTAGAGAAACCTTCCAAGAACCCTTGATATTAACTCTAAAGCATTAACGTATTTTGTGCACAGTGTGGTACCCCTGTAGGGGCTTTATTAAGTAGCGAAAGCGAAGCAAAGCTACTTATTAAGATGGCGAAAGTCGTCCGTCCGTCTGTCCGTCTGTCCGTCTGGCTGTCCGTGCAATATCTCTTAAACGGTTTCATCGATTTTAACGAAACTTGGCACAAAGGTGTCTCATAACATGAGCTAGCTTCGCGCAAAATTTGAGGTCAATAGGTCCACAGGGTCAAAAGTTATGAAGGACATAAATCATTAATGTTGTATTTCAACATGGCATTTGACTTGTTCAGTCTGACTGAGTTGTTCACCAGAAAACAAAAAAAATCTTTTGGAATTAGACTGTACTTGACCAATGACGTTATTTAACAGGAAAAATAAAAAAAAATATTCTTTTCGAATTAGACTGTACTTGACCAACGACGTTGTTTAACAAGAAAAACAAACAAAATCTTTTGGAATTAGACTATACTTGACCAAAGACGTTGTTTAACAAGAAAAATAAAAAACATATAATTTTGGAATTAGACTGTACTTGACCAAAGACGTTGTTTAACAGGAATTTTTTTTTAATATTTTTTTTTTTGAATTAGACTCTATTTGACCAAAGACGTTGTTTAACAGAATGTCGTTTAATAAACTTGTATTACACTTGCTTTCGCTACTTTCCTACATGTGGGCATGTTGCCGGCTTTATTTAAACAAAAAATACAATGTAATTAAGTACGACAACTTTTGGTAGTTAATACCCGCAGCATCGATGCTGTTTACAAATATGCAGATCCACGCATGCGGTTATGTTGACAATATATTTCTAAATAAAACCGTGTATAAAGCACCCTTTGAAGTTTTTAATAGCATGTTAAGTATTATTTTAAAAACCGGTTTTAAAAATTAGGTCAAAATACAAAATAGTTATAACATGTGATACCAAACCTTACTGTAAACGTATTTTTGAATAATACACAAAACCAATTCCATTAAAAGTAATATATACGTCTGGGCTGGCTACACGTGGAGTACCGGATCGCAAACACCAGATTAGTAAACAGAATTTAATCATGTTAGTGATAGTTTAGCTGCTGGATATTCCACGTGCAGACTAATTTTAACCAAAGCTACAAATAAAGCTAATCTTAAGTATACCACTTTTCTATAGAATACCTGTAATTAACTAATGTAAATTCTAAAGTTCTCTTGACGCAAATCCTATAGCTGTCCTTAACTAAAAATAGAAGCAAAAGGTATTATACAATTATTTAGTTCACTCATAGTCGTGCATTACTAGAACTTACTGGTTCATATATCTCCGTACGTGTTTCAGTATTTTAATTTTTACTTAGCAAATATTTTCAGCGTTTAGCGTTGCAGACTGAGCATAAAATTTGGTGCCTGAACTTGTTGGTTTAATAGTATTGGGATCGCACATAAGCATGTAGTCAAATTATCTGAACCTTGTTTTCCTAATTGGCATAGATACGTCAGCTTTTTAGCTGTTCCGCAAAATTTTATATCGTACTGAAGTTCCACTAGTTTTGTCCTTTTTTGCACAATTAAACACTATTAGGTAAGTAAGCCATCGTAGTATCCAAATATGTGGTCCATCTTTCTCCATAGAGTAAGACCATGAGTGTGGATACACCCCAAATTTTTTTGTCTCAAATTATTAAAACTTTTACACCATTTTGAAGTATGCTTATCCACGATTACTCTATACCAGCTTTTATCTCCATATGTTGTTTAAGAGAGACTGGACAGAGGTTTAAAGTTAACGTGCACCAAAAACAGTATTTTTTTATTTTTTCAGACCGGGAGTAAAACTGACCAATGAAACTTTTCATGGAAGTTGAGCACCTTAGGACCTATAAGTCTGGAGATATTTGGCAATTTGACCAGTTTATGAATATTTTGAAAAAATTAAAAATTTGAAATTTTTCGATTTTTTGGGCATTTTGGGAAAAGATATAGTATAATTTTTAACGATTTCTCTGTTGTTGGTCCCGTTTTTAGATTGACCATCTACAGTTTTGTCTGCTCTATTAAGCGCAAAAAACCATTGGGCAAAATATTCCCATTTCCAGAAGATACGCCTAAAAGTTTGAAAACTCTGGTATTTTTTCGAAACTTTGTGGACAGTCAATGCTCTGCAACTATTGTCCTAAGCATTTAAGTTTTGTCTAAAAACGCCTATAAGATAGCTGATTGTCTGCGCTACATGAGTAATGTATCAATTATCTAATATAAACAGCTTGGCTGGAGTGGTGACAAAGAGTATACAAAAGTTTGCTCTAAACCGGAAGTGCCCAAAAATCAAAGAATCTTGCATAACTTTTTGTACAGATATGATATCAAAAATCTGAGAGACGACCTTTTAGCAAATTTAATTAGGAATAATCTGACAACCTAACATTTAAAATTGAACGTCTGCAGTACGAATGACAAACGTAAACATTTAATGAGATTAGCTAAAATTCAAAATTTTTGAAAATGCTGTTTTTTCATATTTCCGTTCCAAGTGGCTCAAATGTGTATAATATTCATCAAAAGTATCGAAATATGATAATCAGCGAAAAAAGTTTTTAAAAATCTCAAAATATGAAAAAACAGCATCAGAGAGTACATATTCACAAGAGTCTCTTACAAATCGTAGTAGAGATAACTACAACCCAGCAACTAACGTGGCTCTCGACGAATCCCCCTTTTTTCTTAATTCAATGAAATTGCGAAACACACGCTGCGTCTTGTTTATTCTGGCGTTTAATCAAGAACATCAAAAGGTTGATCACACCCATGTGTATCCTTGGATGCAAGGTATACGGTCACGTTGGAAAACCTCAAGACTTTTCTACATTCCTTACTACGCTGCCGTAAAAGAGATTCAAGGGCTTTTGAGAATTCGTGTGTACAATCAAAAATCTTTTGCATACTATGAGAAGTTCAAGCAGATTGAGTTATACCATGTGGTCCACCTGGTGTTGTCTGGCGAAAAGGCCATGTATCTGAATACAGCCGGGAAAAATATCCGTGCAGATTTGCATACTCGAGCAACATATTCTGGAAATGTTTGGATTGTGAAAATTAAGTCATCAAATATCAAAATGGAATTTTACTTGAGTGTTCCGATCGTGGTAGAATTTTTTTGCTACTTATGTTACAATAAGAAAACAAATTTTCCCAATACACAATACTTTTGTAAAAGCGACGGAACGTACACCAAGGGTTTTTGGAATTCTAGAAATCTTAAGAACATAAACAGAGTTAGTACACCAAAATTGTGGAATGTAAGAGATTACATGAACGCGTATAATGATCATTTCAGCTGGTCACAATCTATTAGCTTATCTCCCTATGAAAGGCAAACAAATCCATTTAGATTACCAGCAGAAAATATTTTAACCTTTGAAAACGCAATGCTTCATTTGCTTTTTAAACTAAGCAACAGTTCAATTTCGGACACTAACGATCATACCTGCGGTTCCAAATACCTCATGCATCCAGGCATTTATCTAGAAAATGAGGTTTTCATGGAAAACAAAGTTCATAATGCCCACTCCATGCTAGTCTGGCAACACACCCTTGTCCGGCGTACTGGATACCAATTCCTGACTTGCTTCTCTTACGAATTCCAAACTTGGAGTCATTATTTGCAACCGTACACAGTGGAAACATGGCTGTGTTTAATGTGTTGCGTTACTGTTGTGGCAATGTTTGCACACGTAACTTTACTAACAAGAAATAAGAATGTAAGCAATTTTAGTGCTTGGTTGTTTGCTTATTCAACAATCGTGGAATACGCATACGGAGTGCAAACCAATATTTTCAACACAAAAACACTTAAAGTTGTACTAGGTACATGGCTCTTGCTTTCGCAAATTTTTACAAATGCCTATAAAGGTCTCGTTACAACAGGTTTAACCGCTCCAAAGCCAAAGTCAAGCATAAGCTCATTTTGTGAGTTGATTCACCAAAATGTAATCAACTCCACTCATACTAGTCCAAATGGGTTTTACTTTTACTCACATTTACCTTCCCATATCTTGGAAAAATGGCAAAACGATTTAAGACAAGGGTTTTTTCAACCACATGCAGTTTACCCAGATCATTGGACTGCAAAACCAACTGTATTCAGTAAGCATGTGTTTGAAAATTAGAAATATTATCATCCTGTCCCTACTTCAGCTATAGAAGGAGTTTTGTACTACCAAAACCCACCTTCCAAGCATTTCAAATCTAAAGTGTACACAAAGGACAATTTAGTTACAGATTTGTTTTTAGTTGATGAAATAGTTTCAAAATATTTGGTGCCACCAGCTTTGTCAAATTCATTATATCGCAAAAATTTTCAAGTTGCATTAAAAAACCAAATTGTCAATTGTTCTAGAAAAGCGTTGTATATTGATAACAATGAAAAGATTAAGAAAGAGAGAGCTTGAATATTTGTCAAGACAATACAACTTTCTCAAGTTTTATAAAGCCAACTCTTCATTCTTGGAAGCTTCGGTTTTCTGGCTCTTTGAAAACGCTAGGGGTTCAAACTTACCAAAAATATTTGTGACGTTGCTTGAAAATGGAATATTTTGGAAAATTGAATGGTTCTGTATTAGGCAGGAGCAGTCCGGTGTTCGACTGCAATTCACAAGAAGCAATAAAAAATTGGATTATAAACGTGTACAGCCTTTGCAGTTGGGCTCCAATGTACAATTGTTTTATATTTATCTGATTGGTTTATTTATTTCTTATGTATCGTTATATTTAGAGTATTTTTGTTTATATATTTATTTTTAGAAAAAGTCTCTAAGTATGTACTTCTGAAAAAAATTAAACGCATTTAGAATTTTGTTGCATGTAATTTTAATAAAAGTTTACATTATACTTGAATAAAGCTGCCTGCGAAACACAATGCATATAAACATATCATCTGCAAATCTAGAAAGCTATACAATACAACGTGTTGTTTTAACTTCAGTGTAAATGGCAGTACATGCACAATACAACTACAAAATAATTGGGAAAAAACCATTGCGTTTCTCAGAAAACATGACGCTGCATGCACAACAGTAGATGATTCATCATCTGAAACTTCAATATATATGTAAGGTTCGTATAGATGTGCCTTCATTTATTATATTAGACACATCTTTGTTTGTGTTTTTTGGGATTTTCAGAAAACTCTAGACATATACGTGATGGAAAAAAATAAAATGGATTCGTTCCACTCGATGTGCAAAACCAAAGGTTTAAAAGTAGAACGAAAATGCCTAGACGGCTTAATGTGCATAAGTCTATATGTATGGCTTGGTTAATATGAAAACAGAATATTGGTATCACGAAATACCACAGTTTTTACAGGTTTTACGGATTGGTTTATTCACAAAGTTCACTGCCGTTTGATGTGGACTTTTATCCAGTTAAGTATCTTAAGACAACTTTTCGACATCCTAAGAACTAAGCTAATCTAAATATCCGCAAAGATATAATCTATCCTGTCACCTTTGCACAGCAACATATAAAGTTTACTAGAATCATTTGATACACCAGTCCCCGGTAGACGTCTTGGAAGCCTCCTGGTTGCTATTTTCGTAGCTGCTACTTTCTGGTATGTAAAATTTGTCAATGCTTAGAAAGGCAGTTTGAATAAATACCACGGTCTCATTGCAGCAAAATAACTTAGCGGGAACACTTGCAAAGGCAGTATATATAAAGGCTGATTTTCGCTTCTTCTTAATCTTCTCATTCTTATTTTTTGCACTATTAAAATGTACTTTGCAACGCCCAGTCGCAAATCTAGATGCCCTATATAAATTTTCTTCTGGTTGCTGGACTTCTTCAAAAATATTTAATGATCATAATAAACTCACAAAAACGAGCGCTCATCCCCAACAGCCAACAGCTCATTACTCCGGGCCTCCTCCTACGCACAATAGTAATAGCATGCAAAAAGCCAACAAAAACGTATTAGTGCATATCGTTACCTCCGCAAGCTAAGGCACCAAAGCAATTTGCCTCGGACAAGAGAAGGGCCCAAAGCAATTTGCTGGCATCAAGGGAAAGGCTCAAAGCAAATTCTGGTATTTTTGATAGGGCACATTGCAGGTTCACGGAATGCTTTTTTAAGGGCCCAATGCAAAAAACAAAGTTTGAAGAAAAACGCAAAAATATATTTTTAGAAAATTTAACTTTTAACCATTATGACCAATATAACATTGGCTAACGGCCACCACATCTTCTGCGTTAGGGGATTCCGAAATGATGTTTCCATCGTTTATTATGAAAACTTATTTCAACAAATGAATAATCTGTTAAATTTAAATAAAATTACCCGTAGTCTATTTGACGTGATGTTTATGTTTATGTGATGTCTATGTTTATGTGATCCGTTTCCAAGTACTTCACGGTATATACCAATAAATTGGGTATCAAAATGAACCAAATTGAATGGAAAATCATATCATGAAGAAGTCGCAGTATGCCCCAAATTCGCATTGGGCCCTTAAAAAAGCATTCCGTGAACTTGCAATGAGCCCTTTCAAAAATACCAGAATTTGCTTTGAGCCTTTCCCTTGATGCCAGCAAATTGCTTTGGGCCCTCCTCTTGTCCGAGGCAAATTGCTTTGGTGCTTTAGCTTGCGGAGGTAACGACTTTATACTTCCTAAGTAGGCTTTTAATGCTTAACACGCGCTAAATGTTTTGGACGAGGGTCGTCGAAATGGCAAATTAAGGATTTCAAATGATTTTATAGACGCAATATATCTACATAAAATTACGAACTAAACAAAAATGAAGGCAAGTTAAAGATTACGATAATTATTTCGAATGTCTACAACGTTTTTTTATCTTCAGAAACAAGAGTTACTTATAGGAAGTATAGAAAACAGAATACCGATTAATTTTAAGCTTTACTAAAGTTTACTAAAGAATTCTAGTATTTTCTGACTTAAGAGGTACTTGCATAAAGACGGAAAAAACTTCATTTTATTTTTAGATACTCTAAAAGCAAATTATAACCAAGAAATTTTGACAAAACAATTACTTCGGCTTCTGCAACAAAAACAAATTTTGAGACAATATCCAATGTAGCATTGGCAATGCTGGTTTAATAGCTTCTAAATGTCACAATAAAAATATGTGAAATAAGGAGAGCTTAAACTGCCCATTTTAAGAGTGATGTTATCTCTAGCTCTCCAGCCGTAAGACTCAATACTTTATTCATCTTCAGGGTTAATGAGTTAGTATCATTACATTGTCTTATTGCAAGATTCATATATTATGCACTTGCAGATTAGTCATTAGTGATTACATCTATATACATAATTATTCCTCATCACATAATATACCATGTATATATGTGACACGCCGACACTTCAAAGGACTGTGTCCTCACAGTCATTGCTTCCTCTATGAATTTCTTAAAATTAACAATTTTGATTACTTGGAGTACATTTAGAATTTAAATAACAATTTTGAGTTTAACAATAACAATTCAATGTTTTACATAATTGACAAATTTCAGATTAGATTTCAAATAATAATTATAAATGTTTTTGTACACGAATGTTTTGAAACCACTTAGGGATGTAGACAATTTGCAAAACAATCGTGTAAAGTCACAATCCAGTAGTCATAATCAGGGTTTTCAAAATTGAGTTAAATATTTCAAATTTGAGTTAATTATTTCAAAATTCAGTTAAATATTTCAAAATTGGGTTGTCATAATCGGGATTTGTCATGATCGGGTAATGTCATAATCGAGTATTTCATAATTTGGTTTAGATCGCTTATTGCGATTGAAATTTTCATTAAACATAAACAAACAGTTTTTGTTTATATTGCTTTGAAGGTCATAATCGGTAAAAACTCATTTTTGGTAGGTCATGGTTGAGTGGTACTGTATCACACCTGACCTCACAGGGCATGTGTCCTCACAGGTGTCTAAATCGGTAAAGTCAAAATCGGGAACTTAAAAACAAAATCTTAATCTAATCTTATCCTACTTAAAACTACAACAACAACTCCGCTTTTATGGCGCTCAGCAACTTAGCTAGCCCATTTAATATTTCTTTTCTTTTGCAAATACATTTTATATTTCATTAACACATTGCGGGAAAACACCTCCGCTTTTCATTTATTTTCATTATCACTAGCGGGAAAATACCTCCGCTCTTATTTATTTTTATTACTTTCCAATGCATTTTAGTTTCACTATTACATTTGCGGGAAAATACCTCCGCTTTATTTTTATTTACATTATTTAATTTGCGGGTAAACTCCTCCGCTTATATATTTCTATTTCATTTACTTTTATGAATTTCATTGTCATAGTTGCGTTTTCAACATTTGCGCTTATTTTTCAGTTAAAATCGGTGAGTGTTGTACTAACACATATAGTCAAAATCGGTTAGGTATATGGCTATACATAGGTATACATTTTGTTGTTTGATCGATCATCATTTTAAAAGATATTTATAATCGGTATTTAACGTTACATATAAATGCCATTTTATGGCACACAGTAAAATACGCAAGAAATATTTCCGGATTTTATCACCTCGAATATTTTACTGTTGATGTTTCATGTATAGATTAATGTATTTTCATGTCAATGCGATGGGATTGTACATTTGTAAAAATTACACTTTCAATAGAAAAATTTATTTTAGAATCAACTTTACCAATTATGCATAATATGTTTTATAAAATTATTTGCCGATTTTTCTGTCGTCTGCAAGATCATCCTGTCGTCTGCAAGATCATCCTGTCGTCTGCAAGATCATCCTGTCGTCTGCAAGATCATCCTGTCGTCTGCAAGATCATCCTGTCGTCTGCAAGATCATCCTGTCGTCTGCAAGATCATCCTGTCGTCTGCAAGATCATCCTGTCGTCTGCAAGATCATCCTGTCGTCTACAAGATCATCCTATCCAAGTTGATAGTAGATGTTTCCCACGTAGGTCTGCTCTGCTGTGACGAAATTCCATACGAAACAATTCGATGAGTCATATGAACAGTCCATCCAAGTAGGTATGGATTTACGGTTCTTGTGATCCCACGACACCCCATGATGTTCCATGGTTATTGGTGCTCCACACGGTTTACGATGTCTCAAAGTGTTGAAGTGCCACTTTTTAAAAATCCATTGTTCATGTTATATGAGTTCAACTTGACAAATATTCCAAATATGGAATCAGCACATTTTAAGTCCAGAAGTCATGACAAAATTGGTAATGTCATATTTGAGATGTGTGAATATAGCTTATAGTCACAGTTTTCAAAAGTTGCTAAATTTGGTTCACATCAAAACTACAGATTCTGCGAGCAACTCAAACATAATTGAAAAATATGATGGAACATAGTCAGCACATTTTTGAATAGATAGGTACCAAGTTCTCACATTTTGGTTCAGTCACAACACTTTGCAATGTTACATAAGCGATGGCTACGCCCATTGACACTGGTGCAAAGTTCACATCATCTATTTGAAATTTTTGAAAAATAGTGACTAAACAGTGTATTCACATTATATTTTTCGATCATACCAACAGACAAATGATGATCGTAGTCATGAAAATGATCAAAATGTGATGTTTGTTGCAAGTAAAGTCACAGAAACTTACAAAAACAGATTTTATGTTGTAATCTGTATAAATCAGTTCCTTAATTTGGTAAAATCACATTTTCAGTTTTTATGGGTGTAACTGTTTGAGATCAGTGCACAGTCACAAGGTCTTTATACAAAGAAATTGTTTTTGTTTCAGTTTCACTTTTTTCTTGCTGATGAAAAATAGATGACACAAGAAATCCATATAATGGTAATGTGTTTCATCGCCATTTGGATTGTGAATTTTAAAACGCTTAAAATTACACTGCTGTGTGAGTCAGAATGATGATAGTTTTAACAGGAAAAACTGAATATTATTGTATATAGTCACTTATGGCAAATTTTATACATGCCATTGTGGTGTGAGTCAAGATCGGTTCGTCACATAATTGATGCAGCGTTTATTCAGCTTGCAAAAATTTATTTGGGATTGTCACTGATCAGGATTTGTATGTATTTTTCTTTAAGTCAAAACTTCCACTTATTACTGTTTTATGCAATGCTTTTATGTATGCACTTACGCAAAACAATAACAGTTTTCAGGAAGTGTGTGATAAACTTGGTATCTAGCTTGGTGTAAACTTGACCAAGATATTTTTATCATTTTTATTACTTTGTTTTCTTTCAACTTTTAAAGATGTTAAAGGGCACGTTTTTATGAGTCTACGGCTAAAACAGCGGATCGAATTACTGATGATAGAGCGTCCGACCATCTCCACCATTTGTCACAATAAAAATATGTGAAATAAGGAGAGCTTAAACTGCCCATTTTAAGAGTGATGTTATCTCTAGCTCTCCAGCCGTAAGACTGAATACTTTATTCATCTTCAGGGTTAATGAGTTAGTATCATTACATTGTCTTATTGCAAGATTCATATATTATGCACTTGCAGATTAGTCATTAGTGATTACATCTATATACATAATTATTCCTCATCACATAATATACCATGTATATATGTGACATAAAGTTCAAACTGTTTTTGTTATAAAAACAGTTTTCAATACAACAGTCTCGAACTATATGGCACGCGCCAGTTTTTAATCAATAATTCACCTAAAAAGTTTATTAAGAAACCACTCTACTTTATTATTGGCCGACTACGATTGCAAACACGAAAATAAAAGCCTGTTTACCTTATTTTTATGTTTACTTTTGTAGCTTACCAAACTGAACATACTGCACAAACCGACATTTTGTCTGAGCAACCAGAGATAGTCGCACTTTCTTTCAGCAACATATACATATCATTTGCTTTTTTTAAACATAAAACCTACAACTTCTTTATAAAGACTATTTACTCCAGCTGTAAAATACATACAAAAATGTTACTGACAGAGAATGAAATACTAGCAGTTAAACTGCAAAAACTAGTGTTCTTTTACATGGTTGCTTTTCCTGTAAGACTTGATCCCTCGTACGCAAGAATTGTAATTGTTTACACATTTTCAAACACACTTGGAAACGCCTTGGTCTGGGCTTTAACATTGGTTTACGGCATTGCTAATTTAGTTGCTTGCTTGGAATACAATGAAATATTTTCTCCTGAAGAGGGAAATATTGTAAACAGAATCACTTATCTCCTAATAGGAATGACTTGCACTTCCGCGCCATTTTTGGTTATTGCAACTTACGAGAAACGCATGCATCAAAGTATGAATGCCTTGTTGGAGTTCTTTTCATGCTTGCTGAAAGGTGAGTAAAACTTTTTTAAACTTGCATCTCTGCTTAAAATAATTCCGAACAACATACAGTACATCATGTCTAAATTTTTCAAAAAAAATTCAAAACACGTCTAGAATTTCCTTCACTTCAAAGGAATTCAAATCTTCGAACACTTCTGCAACAGATTTTGACATGTGGATATATTCCCTGGGCAGCATTACTAGTTTGGGCCACTCCTGTTTGCAAAAGTTGACATCTTCTATCATATAATTAGAAGGACTTTGTTTGGCCACTCTCCGATAGTTGTGTGCGTTGCTATAATTGCTCGCATTTTTCTCCAGGTTATAATTAACGCATACTTACTTCAAGGTGCAACATTTGCATTCTTATGTGCTTTGGCGGCAACTTCTAGATGTAATCAAACTATGAATGTGTTTCTCTATCAAACTCGTTCGTTAACTAAGTTTGCTACCCACATCAACCGATTGAGAATAATATTTGGAAATGTACAAAACGTCCTCGATGATGTATTATGTGTGGTGTGGAGTGTTGCATTTTGGGTTTTGGTAGGTGTAGCGTGGTTGTTAGTTCGAAGCAGTGCGAAACAAGTAACTTATGTTTTACATGCCGCTGCGGTGGTTTCATATTTTGGTATTATAGCAACTGGAGTAGCACTTCTTTCAAATTTGTGCAAAATGATAGAAAAAGGAAACCGTGCAGTTGCAATTAACCAAATCGCCAGCCTACTCTTTTATGCCAAATGGAATAGTAGACAAAACCACATTTGTTGCAAACAAATGAAATCTTTGAAATCAATCGTGATCAGATGTGGTCGGTTTATGGTAGTTAACAATGAATTTTTTGTGTCTTATTGTTGGCAAATATGGCTGGAAATTTGTGATGTTGTCCTTATGTTTAAGTGAACATTTAAATAAATACTTACTAAATGTTTTAGTCAGTATTTTGACTAATGTTACATTACACTGAATCAACAAGAACTAAGGGTACTTTACTCATGCTGATATACAATATATTTTTCGTATGTAATGTCAAATGTATGTGTTACACCAAAACGTTAACAATTTTTGCTGTAGTTTAACACTAGTTACGTCAGTGATGTCTCTCTCATATGCAGCTCATATAATTCGGGGAATTAAATCTAGATGACAATAGAAATGTATTTATAGGGAACAGTTTTTTTTATTTTACAAGAACAAAACACATCCAAAAAAGGTTAAAATTTCCTTAAGTATCCATGACAAAATTGGTTACTCATTACGTTCAAGTCAAGTTCAACTGCGTTACGTTTGTAACTATCTGAGCTGGTGTTCAGGTTACTTCAAAACAGGTTACGCGTTCCGTTTATTTCTAGAACGTCAACAATATATTATGAGAAATATCCGTATGTGCATATTGTAAATTGATCAAATTGCTTCGCCATCAATTTATTGTCGTGTTTTGTTTGGCATTATTCTAGTGAAAATATTAGCGGTTTCGTGAAATGGTTACGATCAGTAGTGCAACTGGAACACTAATAAGTAATACAAATTTTTGCAGCATTTCCATCACACAGCTTTGCAATATATAGATGGATATTGATGGAGGCAATGCTGCAGGTGAAAACTATGAGAACAGTGGGTTGGGAGGGCTTGGAGTGAGTGTGTGAAAAATTGTTATGTTAATGAACTAAGTAAAATAGTCTAAGAACCTTACCTTTTTATAAAAAAAATCCATACACAAAAACAAATTTAATGTTTGTAAACTACGGACTAAAAGGTATTCTTGTTAGTTAATTGCAGTCGGATAACAAAGCTAAACTTAATATTTAAACCTTAAAACATTATTGCAACAAATGATGCACAAAAACTGCTTAGCTAATAAAAAATCGTTTGACTGTGTCATAGATCCTATACCTATTAAAATCGTTTTGGTTACAGGGTTTTTAAAATGCATGCGTAATAAATTATTCTTCAGATTAGAGCTGGTTTTGTTGCATTCTTTGAACTTCAATTTCGTTTCTAGAATAATCTAAAGGTATCACATTACGGAGCAGTCAACACCAATGTTTTAGTATGGAGATGGAAATAGTATATACTTCATTATATTACGAATTTCTCATAAAATGCAGAAGTGCTGGATCACGATCCTGTGTGTGGAAGAAAATTGTGCTTTTATTTTATTTGTCTAGCCATTTCAGTAACGATACTGATTTCCAAATGGTGACACTAGCTACATAATAAAAGATTTACTAACTACATAACAATTAAAGGTGTATAAGTGTCATAATTTACATAGGCATTATTTCTTCTCTAGATACAACTTTCTTATTTTTGTGAAACATAAATCATCGAATTTTAGGTTCTGTGCTACATCATTCCACAATAAAATTGACCTGAACTCTAAAGATTTTTTACAAGTTTCAGATTTCAATCTTGGAAGTACTAAACGCGAACATTCGGTTTTTTGAGACATGTACGAAGTTTTCAGAGTAGCATTACGTACCTCTACCATAGTCGCCTTTAGCATAATAAGATCTCTCCTCTGCTGTAATGAGAGAAAGTCGTACTCTTTCCTAATTTGCTGTATATCAAAACTAGCTCGTTTCTTCCGCTTGTAAGATGGGTAGGCAACACTGACTAAAAATCTATCAATCTTACGCTGAATTATATCTAACTGTGCATCTGTCTGAATAGCCCAAATATCAACTCCGTAATCAATTACTGAGTGCAAATGAGCATTTACCATTACCTTAAGAACATTCTTGGGTAAATATCGTTTAAAACCACTTAAATAGGCTATCTTATTTGATAGCTTTTTTAATACACAGTCGTAATGTTGTTTGAAACTCATTGTAGGATCAAGTACTATCCCTAAATATTTAAAACTGTAAACACGTTCAATAAAATGCTTTCCTACCTGAATACCTGCTACAGATATTGCTTCTTTTTCATTAATCGTACGATCATTAGCTTTATGAAAGAACATACATTTTGTCTTGTCGAAGTTAACTTTCATAAAATTATCTTCACACCATTTTACAATCTTATCCATTTCAGTTCTCAATCCCTTGACAATGTCAGCCAAATATTTACCTTCAATATATATCACTATGTCGTCAGCATAAATTTGATAGTTACAGGTTATAACCTCAGATAAATCATTTATGTACAGGCTGAAGGTAAGTGGCCCATTAGCACTACCTTGACAAATACCGGTATTTAATGGGTAAGATTTAAAATACCTAGGAATTGAAAATGTGCGATTTTTCAAATTTTCATTCATAATCTCTACATACCAAGGCTCTAACTTGTACACATCCATTAGCTTTTGAATTAACTTAGAATGGTCTATAGAATTGAACGCCTTACTGAAATCGATATACAGGGCACCTACTTTTGTCCTGGGCTTATCAATACTGTTGAACACGTCATTGGTAAACATTTTAAGAGCACTATGACAGGAGCGATTTTTTCTGTAAGCATGCTGCCTATCACAAAGCTGTGACTCAATCCTCACTTGAATACGGTTTGACAAAAATTTCTCAAAGATTTTGCAAAAGTCTGTCAATAATGAAATAGGACGATAATTGGCAGCTACGTGCCTTGAACCCTTTCCTTTATATAAAGGTTGAACATTAGCCTTTTTAAAAACTGTTGGGATGGATTTACAACTAAGTATCTCATTGAAAAGTACTGTTAGCATAGAGTAAAATACAACGTTACAATATTTCATAACTTTTAGGGTCACAATGTTTGGTGGATTATGTGATTTCTTTACCTTCATAGATTCAACAATCTTACAAATTTCAGGTTTTGAAACCAAAACAGGCTCAATATCATTACTACTACTTAAAGTATAGTCGAAATCAGATTTATACTCACTAATTTTATCTTCAATATTGTTCACAGTTTCACTACTCTTCGTTACAACAAATGTGTCTGCCAACAAATCACAGATTTCTTCCTCCTTATAAATCTTATTATTCTCGTTATTTAACAAATACGTAATTGGGTTTGTCTTCTTACATCTAAATTTAGTCAGAATATCTATGGTATCCCACATATTCTCACTACCACAGTCTTCTGCAAATTTGTTCGCTAAATAATCCCTTTTTGCTTTAGTTACAATACAATTTGTTAAATTCCTCTGCCTTCTATAATCCTTCCAATCATTTTCACTATTTGTCTTCTTTGCTTTGTTGTGAAATTTATTGCGCTCTTTGATTTCCCTAATTACAGTTCCGTTCATCCACGGAGTTACCTTACATTTCACTAACATTTTCTTTTCCGGCGCATATTTATCTATCACTGATAATACAAAATTATTAAGGGCATGAAATTTTTTATCTATATCCCTACTATAATGAGAAAAAGTAGCTAAGTTCTCTGACTCTAGTACTTTAGGATATACAGCTAATTCTTCACGCACATCGTTCCAGTTTACATCTTTCCACTTCCTAACATTTATAACCTTTGGGTTATATTTCTGCTTAGTCTTTTTGCGTATAAGATAACACAGGCTATGATCTGAACCCCCAAAAACAAAATTACCACTTTGTGGATACATATCTTTGTTATTAGTATAAACATGATCAAGTAGACCCCCTCTGTTGTGAGTTGGTCCTTTAAGCAACTGCCACAGTTCAAATTCTAAACATATTTTTCGTAATTGTGAACTAGGTTGTTCAGTTATCCCTTTCGTATCTGACAGAAGATTTAAATTGAAATCTCCAAAGATAATAACTTCTGAACTTTTACAACAAACAATTTTACATGTTTCATAGAAAGCTACTTGAAAATCGTCAAATCTTGTATTAGGGTGTTTATATACAACTATTACAAAAATTGCTTGTATTCCAATTAACTTAATCTTAAATACATTTATTTCACAATTGCTTGGAATAGTAACATTAATTTCTACTTCTTCAAATTGACACCTATCAGAGATATAGACTAGTGTTCCACCACCTCCATTGTCCAGTCTGTCCTTACGAATAGACGTGTATCCTTCAATACAGTACATATTTTCTGTGTCACGAAAAGGATCAAGTTTACTTTCTGTAATTGCAAAGACAACTGGCGCATAGTAAAACATAAACCATGTCAATTCATCAAATTTATTTCTTATGCTATTCATATTTTGGTGACAAAACAGTAACCCCTTTTACTGCTTATCAATTGGAAGATCCAATTCCTGGCACTGCTTGTCATCCTGAGGTATAGTCTGTCCGTCGAAAATCGAGGCATTTAGGTCATTACACCGAGCGTTGATCCAAAAACTGCTTCTCGTCTGCGGTGACAACACGGGTCGTCTTGGATGAAACTGAAACGATATTTCTGCCTCATTAGTCAGTTCAGGTAAAGAATCATAAGAATTATCCATTGTCCAAATCATAAGTCCAAGAAACAGGTGACCAAATTGTAAAAAGAACCGTCTCCAGACATCACAGGTAGAAATTGTGTGTTCTTTCTTACGTGGGATAGGGCATCTATATTTACCCAGCCAGGCCCAATGCTGCATTATTCAGTGTGCTAAAGCACAGATGTAGGCTGTCTCAGCGTTCCCCACGGGTCAGGCGGTATCCAAGTCCAGTGTATACATTGGCTCCATTTTCTGGTCCAGTGTAGATCAACTAAAAACACTGATTACTACCAGAAATTGACTGAATAGGAGCTAACTAATATGATCAGTTTGTAGTGGATACTTTCAAAGTATAGAGTCTAGTTACTACAATTTTTTTGAATTTGATTGAGTCTGTTTAAATAAAATAAAATAGACGAGCTAAAAAAACTACACTCTGCTTGCCTGGCAGCCTGTATTGCATATATATAAGAAAATAAAAACAACTACCTATATTTGGAACGCCAGAAAAACAACTGCCTTTAGAATATAATCAGACTACTGCCTTTTGAAACAAAAAACAATTATGCTTGAAAAGAAGCAAAACAATTATATTTAGACCATAAGGAAACTGCTTTCATAATATATTACAAATTAATTTGCAAGCAGCAAAACAATTAAAATTGTATCAACATGACAGCGGCTATATTTTTACCCACAGAAACACAAACATGTTTACAACGTCTGGAAAACAAATAAATATATTAGCAATGTCTAAAAAACAACTATATTTGCAGCAACTGGAAAACACCACCACTTTGAGAAAGCATTGGTATGCTTCCAACTTAAAAACAAACTATTTCTTAGGAAGTGCATTCTGTCCTCACGACTTTATTTAATCCATTTTAACTTGGCAATATTTTATTTGTCTGCAAAAAAAAATCATTTGCATTATTTGCACTCTTTCTCACACTCTTGCACACTCTGCACTGTGAACAGTTAAAGAGCTTTTCTCCCGAACGTCTCTGCACATGCTCTTGAATGTCTTGTCACACAGTTCCCAGCAGAGCTTTCTTTTGTTAGAGTTTTTTGCAATTATGTTTGTGTTCCGTTGACCTCAGTGTGTGCGCGCAGAAAAAAAGGTACGTTTCGAGTATGGTCACAAATTATAATCTATGCAACAACATATAAGGCACCATTTGTTCTCGTGTTTGTATGCAGATGCGGGGTACTTTTCGTGTTCCTATCAAACCAGTGTACTTACAAAAGTTCTAAGGTTTCCAAAAATGCTATGCTTTAATAGTTTCAGTAATATTTTTATAGTTGAGTATTTTCGTGTTGACAATAGCATGCCTTTCGTGCTATATTGTCGTTACTACAGCAACGCTTCAAAATTTTCAGTTTTAATCTAATCGGATTTGTCGACAACGCATTGGAATAGTACTTAATTTATTTAATTTCAGCTTATGTGCACCTACGGAATATCAATGGAAGAAGAGAGGCACAATAGAGGCGTATATTTTCCTTACGTTTATGTGTACTTCTACGCTTATTCTTGGAAATACTCAACTGGCTTAAAACCTGGCATATTTATAAGCCTCTTTTATACAATCAAAGTTAGAGTTACAAAGGTACTTATAAACTATGATCGCTAATCTTAATTTATTCTACACATAACAACCAGGTACTGCACACTTTTTTTCGTTTGTATGCGTTTAAATCGAATCTACTTTACCTTACACTAAAGCACGAAGGATCCAGTCACCGCACAAAATACGTTAATCCTTCAGAATTCCTGGAATATTCCTTTATATCAGTCTAGTACCAGGGGGTGAAATTTCACCCCCTTACCTAAGTAATTTTTTTTCAAAAATTAACACAGGAGTGATTTTTTAAATTAATTGACCAAAAAATATGCAAAAATACTTATTCGATGCAGAAAAAAATTGAAAATTTTTTAGTCACAATTGCAAAAAAGTAGCATGTGTTATTACATAGCTATGCAAAATTTAATGTTGAAATTTTGGAAATTCGATAACTCAAAAATCTCGTGTTGGAATTTTTGGCAAATTGGCCAGAAAATAGCACATTTTTTGTAGATTCAGATGGTGTGAATAACATGTCTGGCGTTTTAATTTCAGTACTTCAAAATATCAAAAAAACGCAAAAATCAGGTAAAATTTGTGGTTTTTATTTTTTCTTGCTTGCGTTTCTAAAACGCATAGCTATGTAATAACACATGCTACTTTTTTGCAATTGTGACTGAAAAATTTGCAATTTTTTTCTGCATCGAATAAGTATTTTTGCATATTTTTTTGGTCAACTAATTAAAAAATCACTCCTGTGTTAATTTTTGGAAAAAATTTAATTAGGTAAGGGGGTGAAATTTCACCCCCTCTGTGTATTTTTGGGGGGTGAAACTTCACCCCCTGGTACTAGACTGTATATACTTTGGCATTTCAGTTTTAAATATAGAATACTTAGTGTGTTATATTTTCATTACTTACTTCAGCAAACCTTTGAAATCTTCATTTGTTATCTAGTTGGATGTATGTACCACAAATTTAATTAGCCATGTAATTTGTATTTCAGTTTAGGTACACTTACATATACAGGTACACATACAGGTATACAAAATGCGCAATGGAAGTAATATACGTGTGTAAGCTTATGTGGCTTTGAAACCTTTTCTCGGAATATTGTCTTAATATCCTAAAGGAAAATCTCTTTTATTTGAACACTGCCCATAATGTAGTTATCCCTTACGCGATAACATTGTCGTTATACAAGTTTATTTTATTTCAAAACCTCGTACGTTTGGCTCTCAGCATACAGAAACCAAAAGCTAATCTATCACTTATCTTGGATGGATTTCCTTACCCACTTTTATCCATTGAAAACTAGTTTTTGAGCTGAGAACAATGGAGTTCTCGGAAAAAGGAAATCGAGCGGATTAGCATATTCGAAACTACCTAAAATGATGTTTCAAGGGAACATGCATACTAAGGATGCATTTATATGTACAGCTATCATCATGTTCAAATATGCATACAAGCAACGTACTGCGTTGTGTGATGTTTCCCTTTCTCTCCAGTTAAAGTGCATTTTAGGTAGCTTCGAATATGCTAATCCGCTCGAGTTCCTTTTTCCGAGAACTCCATTGTTCTCAGCTCAAGAACTAATTCTCAATGGATAAAAGTGGATGAGGAAACCTATCCAGGATAAGTGATAGATTTGCTTTTGGTTTCGGTACATCAGCACATTGATGGGTTTAAAAGACGAGAAAAGAGTAGTGAAAAGGTTTTGACATTTACTCCGCAGCTAAAATATTCAATTGTGCGTGCTGTAATTCTTCAAGACAACTTTATTGCCTAATGATAAACGGTTTTGAACAGTTTGTTGAAATCATTTTAAATGTGCTGCATTTTTGTAACATTAGAATTTAATTGACGTGAGCTATAAACTGAATAAGCTTAAATAAGCTTGAATATAAACGACATTAATATTTTGTGGTTTGTTTTACAAAACAATAGTATTCCCAAAAAACTTGAAGTGCTTTACTAGTACATTTAATCAAACTAAAAGGAAATTAAGTACACAGACTAAGGTTCAGTTAGTGTGAATGTTTTAACAAAACTTGTTAAACCACTTGAACATACTCCTTGGTTTTGATTTCATTCGGAACTGAGTAGGCTGGTATTCAAGTACTAATTCCATCACTAAAGTGTCAGCAAAAACATCTTTTGCAAGTTCATTGTAAAAAACACTTGCACCATGTCCGCAGAGTGCTTTGAAACAAACCATCGGTTAACATATAAAACTTGTGGAAAAGTGTCTAAAAGGTTAGACGCTTATCAAATACATCTGAGAGTGCATACTGGAGAGAGGCCATATCAATGCAAAGTGTGTGAGAAGTCGTTTGCTACAATTGGCCATTTATTAACACACAAACGTACAGTGCACGAAAAAAGAAAAGGTTTTAGCTGTGTCTTTTGCAATAAGACATTTTCGCAAAAACAAAATCTAGAAACACATATGCTTGCTCACATAGGCGAAAAACCGCACTACTGTCCTCTTTGTAAGAAAGACTTTACTCAGATTTCGACAATGAAAACTCATTTGTTCCGTCACACCGGAGAAAAATCCTATTCCTGTTACATTTGTAATAGAAGATATTTGCACGAGTCAGAAATGAACCATCACATGAGAATCCATAAAGGTATGTGTGTTTCAATACTTTGCCTGCAAAATGAGCTTTAATCAATAATCACTAACGTTCTGACTTATTTACAGGAAACAGTTACAAAAACTTTAGTTGCGTGTTTTGTGAGCGCCAGTTCCTACGAATGCAATCTCTTTACTTTCACACAAATATGCACACAAATGAAAAACCTTAGAACTGTAGCTCATGCAACAAGTGCTTCTCACATCCATCCAACTTGAAAAATCACGCAGTTGTGCATTTAGAAGAAAGGGCGATAAATTGCCAGTTTTGTCACAAGACGTTTAAACGAAAAAGTACTTTCGTGCGACATGTACAAGTACACCTGGGGGAGAAACCGTACACCTGCAATTACTGCAAGACTGGCTTCTACGACAAAGGCGACCTAGTGAGACACAGTGTCAAGCACACGGGCAAGAAACCTTTTGAATGTAGAATTTGCCATGCACGCTTTGGGCACTCATCAACTCGTTTAAGTCATCAGAAAAAGCATCAGCAGAATTAAGGGCACTATATACCGTCAGGAGTTAAAAGTTTTCTATCTAAATATTCCTTAACTTTTCTACTATGTTAGCATTGAGAACGTTAGCCATGTTGTAAAGACAAATGAATATTAATACATTGTTTATACGTTGTAATGCTACTATATTAATTATTTTCAAAGCCATACCTTCTACTAAAAAATGGTTGCTTTTTCCGTTATCGTAAAATTTTAGGTTTTGTATTACTATCAATCGCTTTCTTGACTAACTGAAGGTATTCTTCATTTTGTTAGAGCAGTTTAATTTAAAAAGCATACAGTGGGGAAAATTTTAAATCGATAATATGTTTCCTTCTGATTGTATTTTTCTTTTAAAATTTAGAAAAAATCATAGTTTATATTTGTTTCTTAAATTACAACCAAATCATAAGAGATGTTAAATAATGTGCTAATAATACAACTAAAGTACACGGTTAAAGTTATAGTATAATGAATTATGTTTAAAAAATATGCAATTCTATTACTTTTCAGTTATATTTCTATTAATGAGGTAGATTTTTAAATAAAAACATTATCGTTGTATTATATACATAAACTTTGATGTTTGCGTAGAATTGCTGAATCCTAAGTTCATGTTCCAAGTGCCTTATTTGCTTTAATGAAATATCTCAAATGGGAAGCATTAACTGCCGTGAATAACAAAACCAAAAACAGTTAAAAATATTCAACTATTTACGCACACTCTCATTAAGAGTAGAACTTTAAATTCACATAAAGTATTACGTACTTCAATGTCGCGACGTCTCTAAACAATTATGCAATAGGAACTTTACACTGTATATTTATTTTGCGTTTACCAATTCTACAGTTTAAAAGACTCTAGAAACAATTTTGTTTAAAAATTGATGTTGTAAGTGATGCAACTCCCAGTAGCGGGGCGCATAGGTAGGTATGTTGCCAAACCTTGTTTTTGATAAATTCATAGATTGTAAAATATGTTGCTTTATAGTCAATGCGAGAAACATAATATGATCAGCCGTAAGGTTTTCTGCAAGCAAAAGAAACTTTGTAAGCAGCGTATATACTAATAAGCAAACGTACCGATGATTGCAGGGAAGAGATTTTATTGAGATTTTACCACGCAAATATTATCGAGATTTAATTATATTAACGTTTTATATTGAAGAGTTTTAGGACTAAAATACAATCTAAATACCAAAATACAAGTTGCTTTCTAAGTGAAGCCAAGTTTATCCTGTAAAACGGCACATTCTAAAAACTACGTCGGAGCGACTTTCTGGAACACGTTGAAATAATTCTGAAAGTGGTGTCACCCTATATTCCATAAGGAAAATCTGTAAAACTCAAAATCTACTTAGATATCAAATAATCTCGCTATCAAACTTGTTAATTTTTTGACAGTGTGATTACGACGAAACTTATTGGAAGTATAGGTGGTAATTTTCTCCTGTAACCTCGGAAGTATGAATATTTAACGCAATATGCAGATACTTAACAATTTACACTTAATGGAATAAAATATCAGCAAAATACCTTCCTAAGTTTTCAGAAGACTTCAACTTGGCTGCCTAACTGCTACATAATCGTTTTATGTGTTCCTTTCAGAAAATACTTTAACTGATACTAAATCTTTTCGCCTAACTCATCTTCAGTATGTTGCACAAAACGTGTTTAGGCATTTATTTACTGACGTATTCATTTGTGAGGAATATACAACACATCAAAACTAATAAAAACAAATTGCATTTATTTACGATATTGAATTTAATACAAAACATTAGGAATCCGATACAATTAATCATTATCCTGCTTATTTATCAATAGCATTATATAAATCATTATATAAAGTGCAATGCTAATACCGATTTACAAAACAAAAAAACTCATCGAGATATTTTATGTACCAATCTTGAATGTTGTACTTCCTATCTGATATTTTTAAATCAAACTGTTTCATTGATGAGCAGCCATCATATGACGTTTTAAGTTGTCCGAGCGTGCAAAATCTTTTCCACAAACATTGCAATTGAATGGTCTTAACCCAGTGTGTGTAACACTATGGTTTGTCAGAGCAGATTTACTGACAAAACGTAGCTTGCATACAGAGCAAATGAAGAACTTTTCTCCCAAATGCTTTCGCATATGGTCCTGAAGTTCACCTCTGGACTTGAAAGTCTTTTTACACAGTTCACAACTGTATTCTCTGTCCTCAGAGTGTTTTCTCTTTATGTGTGTTTTCAGATGGCCTGTTTGGCTGAACGATTCTCCACAAGTGTTGCAACTGTAGGGTTTTTCCATTGTATGATAAAAAATATGACAATCAAGCTCCCGAAGGCTTGAAAACATATATCCACAGAAAAGGCAGCTCCAAGTTTTAGGTCTACCAACTGCAAATTTATGAACGAAAAAACAATAAAATTGTGGTCCCAATAACATACAGCTTTGAGATTCCTTATGCTGTTTTTAATTACCTTGATGTGTTATACGGTGTCTGGTTAGGTGTGCTTTGTGTCTGAACTTTTGATTGCAGATGTTGCAGCTATACGGTTGTTCTCCAGTGTGCGTCATCATGTGTTTCTTCATGTTGCTCAGCACCGCAAACCATTTATGACAGAGTAGACAGTTATACGGTTTTTCACCATCTACGGTTCTCTCATGACGGTATAAATCAGAAGATGTTGTAAATTGCTTGTCGCAGAAGGTCAATGCAAATAGCTTCTGTTTTTCATGAACCATGCGCTTTTCCGTAGTAAGATGCCCCTTATGGTTAAATGTTTTGCTGCAATCTTTGCATTTGAATGGTTTTTCTCCAGAGTGAACCCTCAAATGAGTCGTGTAATGAGACCTTGTTATAAGTTTTCCACAAACACTGCATTCTCGCAGTTTTGCTCCTTTCGGCAGGCTTGCTTTGTTTTTCATTTTATCTAACATGAATTTTGTTCCGTAGCAATTTTGTACTGGAGCTTAAGTTGTTGTTGTATTCACAAATTGATTGACTATTTCGTAAACGACAAAGGCGTTACTGCTTCAATGTATCACTTGGAAGCCAGAAAGGCTTCAACGGTACACTGTGATTCAGTGCTAGATGTATACTATCCCCAAGGTTTCAGAGTATGAAGCTAAAAATTGTTCACAGGGTTTAAATTTTGGACAAAGGGCTCATTTTAGGCAATTTACTACTAAAGCTCACATGCTGAAAGGTACTTTTAAAATACTTCCACTAATCCTTTTGCATGCTCCAAGATATTACAAACAGGTAGCAGAAGTGTTCGTATTTGTACGCAATGACGACAGCATACATGTTTCTTAGCAAAACCACTAAGGAAATACCAAGACTGCACAAAATGCTTTAATCCTTTTACAGTTCTTAGAATATTTCTGTATTTTAGCTTTTAACTGTTAGAAAAAGTAAGATTAACTTAATATATTTTCGTTTCTAGAAAAGCTTGAAACTTTCTTTTTGTTTGAAACTTACGGATATGTGCATAGTAAATTGGATTACACGTAAGTTGTGTGATTAATTTGTGCACTTAAGACGTACAGGCATATGAAGTGAACACTACAGGTAATGGTGTACGTGTGTAGTTGGACGTGTGTAACACATGGACTTACATCCTTTTTAGAACGTTTTCTGAAAATGCTTTACTAGAAAATCTGTAGCTTCTTACTATAATGATATTTCAAAATTGTATGCAGACGTACAAAGGAAGGGCATCCAATACCTTTACACATTAAAGGACTGAAATACTTTTTACAGGTTTACGGATAGAAAAACGAGTTACACGTATAAATTAAGCGCACTAAGCGTTCATGCCATACTGCAAGTTTCTGCGTGCCAATTATATATATAAAGGTGAAAACCACTCATTTTTATGGGGGATTGAGCATTTTGAAAATGCAGCAGAGAATCTGTTCCGTAAGGTTTTGCTTCAAAACGTGGCCGATTTGCAATAATACTTGTTTCGTCGTCTTTCGTATAATTGGGTAGTTTCTCTGGGCAAAACTTTAACGCGTAGGCAATTAAGTGGTTAAGTTAATTATGGAATAAAAAATTGGAACAATGAGGCTATTTTTATTTTAGGACAGAAACGCAATACAGATGACCTAAAACATCACAGTTTTCAATCCGTGGTGTTAGGTTTCGTAATAAACATTTATATAGTAATATAATGGATCAGCAATGAGTAAGGAAATAAAATGCGTTAACTCCAATCTTAGTTTTTCAATATGTTTTTGAGTTTGTGCAACAAATGTGCTGTGTGGTACAACAAAAGGTTGTGTACTGTACTTGTTAGCAGGTTAACTAGACAAGGCTGACTAAAACAAATATATTTATGTAGATCAATTCATCTAACCAGAAACCATGTGTACCTATATCACATAGCCTGGGTAGCTGATAAAACTCTATGTAATACATGATATGCTATTATCAAATGGAACTTAATCAATTAGATTTGTAGCAACCTAACCAAAAAATCTCAACTTCCATTTAACGATTTTTACATACATATGTATATTAAATAGTACTTATTAAATAAAAACACATAAACTTATAAAGCGTGTACAAAATCCTCTAGAAAGCATGTTTTAAACCCTTATACAATCCCACATCCACAGCAATCTATTTTTTACTTCTTACTTGTAATTCACTGTGTCCACTTTGTCCTAAAATTAGCAAGCAAATTTAGAGCAAGTGATGTTTAAATAGACAAAGTTCTCGTTGGGAATTATATTTATACAGAAGAATTTAATCTTTCAAACAAAATGTTGTGCTGAGATTACCAACTTTAACAGACAAACATAACCACAGAAATCGAAGAATGATTAATACAAAATTCCTAAGCTCAGACGCATGTAATGTGCTTTATCATAGAGATGTTGGTTTCATTAAATTAACCAACCACAAAAATATTTTAGGGGACTGAGTCAGTTACGTTTCCATGAACCGTCTTCTAGTGTCTGTTGAGGTGACATGAATATCCAAATCGCTTCCCACATTCATTGCACCCATATGGTTTCATGCCACAATGCACGATATTACAATGGAAGCATTCTGAGAAAAAGAATTTTAAATGCGACGTTTGTGAAAAATAGATTAAGCTTATCTCAGAGCCCATATACAAAACCACTTGGAGAAAAATTTTACGTTTGCCATATTTGCAGAAAGGGTTTTCATTCCTAGCGAGATCTTAAAAATCATCATGTTGTACATTCTGGCATGAGACCATTCGGGTGCAATGAATGTGGGAAGCGGTTTGGATGTTTGGATATTCGTGTGATCTTATTGCACACAAGAAGAAATTTCACGGAAACGGAACTGGCCCAGTTCTTTAAAATCTTTTTGTGGCTGAGTAAGCTAATGTAAACCAATATGTCTACGATATAGTCCATTTCATGCTTCTGCGTTTAGGGATATCTGTATAAAGCATTATTCGATAAAACCATTTAAATGCAAGGACTGCAACAAATCATTTAGCGAAAAGAGAAATTTAAAGCGGAAAAGACTCACGGTTCATGAAAAACAGAAGCTTTTTAACTGCAGCTTCTGTGACAAGCAATTTGCAAAATCTGAATCACTAAGCTGTCATGAAAGAATCCACACAGACAAAAAAGCCGTTTCAATGTCTACTTTGTCCAAAGAGATTTGCGCAGATGGGTGGCATGAAGACACACATGATGACGCACACCGGGTAACAGCCGTATAGCAACAACATCTGTAATAAAAAATTCAGACAAAAGGCACACCTAGCCTGGCTAGGCTAGCCAGACACCGTTTAACACACCAAGGTACATATTGCCTTGCTCAAATGCAATGCATATTATGCACATGAGTGCACTTTCAGTATGGATGTTCCGTACACCACCACTGCGGGTACTTTTTCCAAGAACCATATTCTTCTCAAATTAAAAACATGTTTTTATCGTTGGGAAATGAAGGCATCATCGTAAAAGGAGAATTTCCTTTTATAGTAACAAAAGCCTACTGGTCGGTATCGCCGAATTGCGAGCTTAAGCTTTTTTTCTCATTTTGCTCATCATGCTCATTGTATTTCAGAATTATTAAAAGGTGAACCAGAAAGGTCAATTCTGACCTCAAAGTATTTAATGAAAAAAACATACAATTTATAAAATTAGACATCATTTAGTGCCAGTGTTTTATCAATTTAACCATTCTGAATCCGTTTTTTTTAATGCGTGACCATTTGGTTGCCAAGTCAGTGAAGGGGTCAACTTTCTCAAAGCTACATTCAAAAACACTGCAAAATGAAGATGGAGACAAACGAAACCCATTATAGCAAATTTTAGCATTTCTATTTTGGCTATTTGTATTGGTCTCACCTGTCGCAATTTTTGCAGCCTGTTTGTCAGTTTCATTAATTTGTAATATGTTTTGCTGTAAACCTATATACCGTAAGTGTGCATAAATGGAAATATTATTTTTAAATCTGTACATGTAAGGAAATAAGCGGTACATGAATCCGTCATTTTCAAACAAAAATACTTCCGACTGAAAATACACCACGTTAAGCATACATTATTACTGAACTACATAATTGTTCCAAGAACTCTGAAAGGATTAACACATTGTGTGCAGGCTTTGCTTAGTATCTTTCCGAGTGCTTTGGTTTAGTAAGAAAACTTAAATACAACGCATTTGCTATAAATAGAAAACTTGCGGTACCAGGTGGTAATATCTCGCGTTGTGCATTTAGATATGGAGCATTGTTAATGCAACTTGTGCATCTGTGGGTAAACTTCAGTAGTCAGTCGTAGAATACCAGCCCAACTGTCCACGGAAAACCCCTGAAACTCCCAGTGTTCTTTATTAATGTAATTTCAACGGTTTCTCCGATAGTATGCACCCAACACCCAACTCAACGCTCCTTTTTCTTGCAAGTTTATTATGAAGATAACATAATTGCATCGTTTACAAACAAATAATCAGCTTTTTACTACACATACTTCTGCTCCAGTTAAGCTTTGTTCCGAAATTCATTTCAAGTTGAGCTGTGTTCGACAATTAAAAGTTCTGTAAAGTAAAATGGAAAACAAGCAAACAGGCAAGCAAAAAAGAGGAAAAATGCGCAAATGCAGTGTTTGTCGAAAACTAATTATACCAAACAATTACATGAGACATTTGAGGACCCACACTGAACAAAAACCATTTGAATGCACACTATGCAAAAAAACATACAAACGGTTGGAACATTTAAAGCGGCATACACAAACAGTTCATGAAAAATACAGACGTTTTAAATGCAGCTTCTGTGAGAAGCAATTTGCAACATCTCATGAACTAAACTATCATGAGAGAATCCACACAGGAGAAAAGCCGTTCCAGTGTCCACTTTGCCCAAAGAGATTTTCGCAATTGAGCCACATGAAAAGACACATTATCACGCATACAGAAGAAAAGCCGTATAGCTGCAACATCTGCAATCAGAGATTCAACCAAAAGAGAAGCCTAAGCCTACACCACCAAACGCACCAAGGTAACTAAGAAGGATATAAAATCTCCTTAAATCCAGATATTCAACTATATATTAACTAATGACTTTTTATCGCTAATCTGTAGTTAGTGTATTCAAAGCTTGGAGCTGTCTTTTTTGCGGACACATGTTTTCACAGTATCGCTACCTTGTGACTCACATTCATACTCACACAAAAGAAAAACCGCATAGTTGCAACACGTGTGGAGAATGTTTTAACCGAACAGACCATTAGAACAGACACATAAATGCAAAACATTCGGACAAAAGAGAGTATTGCTGTGAACTGTGTGACAAAACATACAAGTCCAAAACACACCTTCATGAGCATGTGCAGAGACATTTGGGAGAAAAGCTCTTTAAGTGTTCTGAGTGCAAGCAAAGCTTCGTGAGTAAATGCGAGCTATCAATGCATGTTATCATACACACTGGTGAAAAACGGTTCAACTGCGACGCTTGTGGGAAAGATTTTGGACAATTGTCCCACTTGAAACGTCATAAAAAAACTGTTCATAAATTACAGGAATTTCTATAAAATGTTATCGATGAAGTATTTTATTCATTGTGATGAAAACCTTAAGCTCAGATGTTGGTGAACCAGTGCTTTTGAGCCTAGCCTTATCTATGAGGATAAAATGTTACTTGAAAAAAGCTTCATGAGAAATGATTAAAGGTTTCATGGATGCAGGCAATATGTGGTAACTCAAGCTTTCGAAATTTTACTCATTTTTTTGTCAGGAGTAAATGACAAAGCAAAAGAGAAAACGAAGTAACGCGTAAAAAAATTTCAAAAAAATACTACAAAACATGATCAAATATGAAAAAGCTTGCAATGCAAATGCAAAATCATTATAAAAATTCTCTCGAACTAATAAGATAATTGGAATGTTTTGACATGTTAAAGCATTCTGAAAAAATGTACTATTTAATTTTTTTTCTAAATAAATACAGATGAAATTAGTTCTTAATTCTTGTCATACCTTATTTAGACTTTCAAGGTAGAAATTATTGAAAAAATTGTATTTGCAAGCACAATAGCATTGGTTTGATTGGATTGTAAGTCGAGTGAATGAGCTTAATCTGACATAAAATCCTACTTAATCAAATACCTTACTGTGGTTTATGCCTGAAGACCTTTGCAACAAGGCAGGCACTAAAGCGTAATAGAAGAACGCACACAAACGAAAAGCCGTTTCAGTGCTTTGGTTGTTTGGAAAGGTTTACTGAGCGGGGTGACATGAAGCAACACATGTTAACGCACATTGGAAAAAAGTCACATTGCTGCGTTATCTGTAATTAGAAATTCAGCCAAAACGGAAACCTAATTTAACATCGTCGAACACATCAACCTAGTTTAAAACGAAATAAGTATTCTCAAAATTAGATCTTCTATTTGACATCCATTTATGATTTTGTTTCAATAGTTTGCAGTCATTAGACACAAAGGTTCGTGCTGCTGTTTCTGTGGACGTGTACGTTTGCACTTTATCGCGACCTGGATTGTCACATTCGTTCGCACATAAATGAAAAGCCTAATAATTGCAAGATGTGGAGAATCTTTTAACCAAATAGGCATTCTGAATTCGTACATGAGAAAACACTCAGATGAAAGAAACTATACATAATTGTACTTTGCAACACGACTTTCAAGTTCAAAGAAGTTCTTCACACGCGCCACCTTCAAAGACATTTGGGTGAGAAACTCTTTAGCTGCACCGAATGCAAAACGAGTTTTGTTACTAAACGCAAACAGGCAAACCACAAGATCACACATACCGGTTTAAAGCATTCAAATGCATTGATTGTGGAAATGATTTTGCACGCCCCTAGGAAATTTAGCGGCATGAAAAATTATTACCTTTGATTTTACGTTTTTATTTAATATATTATCCAAGAAGCACAGAATTAAAGTTAAAAAATACCTCGGCTGTTGGTTGCGATACTTTTGATTATATTTATATGTAATTACGTCTACGTCTACGAATCTCTGTAATGTATATCAGAAGGATGGCTGGACGAAGTGCTATTGAGTAATAATTTTTCAGAACGCACTATAGAACGGCTTTTGTAGGATATCCGTATCATTTCCTTGTATAATTCTTACAATTTTTAAAATTTCAAGTTTGCAAAACTGGTTTTTAAACCATATGCCCACAAATTTCTTACCTACGCATTTTTGCAGCAATAAAACAATCGTGTATTCAAATATTTTGAAAAAGGTATTTTAGCTACAAACGCTTAATTCTAATCTCAGTGAGAAATCATGTAGAATTTGAATCATACTGCAACACATACCGATTCAGGTATAACTTTAGTTCTGCTTCTATATTCAGTCCGTTTCTTGAAATTAATTGAAGAAGCTATTTATTCATGACGTTGTCTCAAGCAGAAAAATCAATCAAATATTACATCTCAATGGCTAATTTATTTTTCTGTACAGTAGTAATATAAACCATTTCTGAATATGCAATTGAAACATTTCATATATTTTACATGGGGTAAAAATAGAAAGAACTGCAATCCAACAAATGAAATATTTTCTCAAACAGTTCTAAAACTTGCGATTCCTAGACAACATTTACTAACAAAAATATATCATTGATGAACAGCTCTTTCATGACGCCTTAGGTTGTTCGATTGTGTAAAACGTTTGCTGCAGACATTACATCCGAATGGCTTGAAACCCGTGTGTTTGAGACTGTGACGTGTTAGACCTATTTTACAGACAAAACTCTGATTGCACTCAGAGCAGCTAAAGAACGTTTCTCCCAAATGTCTACGCAAGTGGTTCTGAAGAAAAAAATTGTCTTTGAACGTCTTTTCACACAGCTCACAACTGTACTTTTCTCCATCCGAGTGCATTTTCCGAATGTGCCTTTTCAGATGGTCAATTATGTTGAAAGCGTCTCCACACGCGTTACAACTATGAGGCTTCTCATTTGTGTGAGAACGGATATGGTAAGTAAAAGTGTTGTACTCTGCAAAATGAGATTCACAGAAAAGACAGCTCCATTTTAAAAGTCTATTAACTGCAAATAACAAAAACGATACATAAGTAGCCACTGCAAAATCCATGAATTCTCAAATTTGTTTTCATTTACCTTGATGTGTTTCCCGGTGTTTAGTTAGGCTACCTTTCTCGCTAAATCTTTGCTTGCATATGTTGCAGCTGTACGGCTTTTCTCCGGTGTGCGTCATCATGTGTCTCTTCATGTTATCGGGCCGAGAAAACCTTTTTGGACAAAGTAGGCACTGAAATGGTTTTTCATTTGTGTGGATTCTCTCATGGTTCCTTAGTTCACCAGATGTCGCAAACTGCTTGTCACAAAAGCTGCACTTAAACGGCTTTTGTTTTTCATGAGCCGTGCGTTTATGCTGCGAAAGGTGGTTTTTCTGTTTGAATGCTTTGTCGCAATCTTTGCATTGAAAGGGTCTCTCACCCGTGTGAACCCTCAAATGAGCCCTGTAATGGTTTGATGCAATACTTTTTCCACAAACACTGCACTTACGCATTTTTGCAGTTGTTTCCTAACTAAAATTGTTTTCCATTCTAATTAAGCAACACCAAATAACGGAGGACAAGTCAACTCGAAACTAGTTTCTGAGCAGCGCTTCTGGAGCAAAAGAGCAAAGCAAAGTTGGAGCAAATAAATGCATGTCAAGTGTTGCTGCTTGAGAATCCAACTGCCAAGAAAAATAGCACTGTAAGGCGCGCCTTGCTTCGTGGCTAGATGCAGAGTAACTCTAAATGAATTGAAATTAGATCAACACAGAATACTGAATTCTTCATGTGGCTCAAAGCTAAGTTGTAGGCTCATGTTTTGCAATTGAAAAACAGTATTGTTGTTGACAAGCAGAAGGTACCTTTAATATATGATAATAATCCTAATCCATGCTTCAAGGTATAACCGGCGAGGTACCAAAGACCTTGTATTTTAACACAATTTGCATTGCATTCACTTCCATTTTCTTAACTAGGGAACTTGCATTAGGTACTATGCCATGCGCAAAATGCACTAAACCTCTAAAAATTCTTGGAACATTTCTATAGTTCAGCATTTCACTTTTATATATAGTAAAACTTACAGTATTATATTTTCATACTATGCCGCGATACAGTATTTATGTACCGCGAATCGGATTAGCCGGACATGTTATTATTACAACAATTTCGACTTTTTCTTGTAATAGTTTACGCACATTAGTATGCACGTTAGCGGTTTAATGAAACTGTAGCATCAAAACTTGTTGTCCTTAAGCTACAAAAAGAAAGAAATCCGTAATGGAATGCGTACATGACTTTACGAACGAATACACAAATTCTTCATAGCATATTGCAAAGTCTGTTGAATATTGTGTTTTAATGCAGTAGCTTGTAGAATAGAGAACTTTCATTTAAAATGTATTTACCAATTTATTGGCCTTCGGATTAATTAAACGCCTATATCTACAGAAAATATGCAGTAAGCTTAAAACAGAATAAATAGCACACTATTTTAGTGTGGCGCAGCATTTTTCACCAGCAGAATAAAAACGTTTGAAAAATTTAAGTTACTAATATGTTCATCGATTGCAACATTCAATATAACAATCGTGTATTGTTAAATACCTGCATACAAGAATTGCTTATGTAGATATTAGCAGTTCTTTAGGGATCAGCAAAAATTGTCCAGTACTTATGAATTATGTACACAATAAAGCAAAAAACAACCTTTTTTATTTCAAGTCAACTTGGACTTCATGCATGAAAAAGTCACGTAGGCTTTTTGAATACTTTTAGGTAATAATGTAACACCATTTCATGTGTAATTCCATTATACATTTCGTGAAACCGAAGAAACAGCAGAACTAGGTACTTCTGCAATAGTGCATTAAAATGCATAAACAAAGAAACTTCAGAATAGCTTTACCTCTGTGTATATTTTTAACGAGTCGATCAAAGGTATCCAAGCTTCTAGAATTACAGCTTAACACTCGTTAATCCGTTGACTTTTGAAGGCGTTATAAGCTGTAAAGTTTTAGTGAACGTACGAAAACATACATACCTAATCTCAACACCCACCCGTCCATTTATACCTGCAGGTTCATTGCTTGGCTATTCAAGCTCAGCACTTGCTGATAACTCATAAAACCTTCATGAACATTTAAAAACAGATAAATGCAAAGCTATACAAAAACGTTTGTAACGGTTTTGTAACCGTATAAGCAATGTAAAATGTTGAATGGTCTTGAGTGAAATGTAAATGATGTGACTGTCTAAGTATTAATGTTCTCTTGTACTTAAAACATTATGAATGTTTGCTCGTTCCAAGAAATGTACCCAAAACTTATTATTTGACTTTATGTATTTCAATGTTCTATTTGACTCCATGTAAATTTGTGTAAGTCGACTGAAATACGGGTAGCAAAAGAAGTTTCTCGACGTTTTCGTTCTCGTGTTCATTACCTTGAACTAACAATGAACTTTCAGTCACGTAGACACGCCGTGTTCCTTTCTAAAATCACTGCTATATTATGTATTGTAAGCTGCGCCTCGGTGCCCAGAAAGTAAGTAGCTACCGTAATGATAGCTTGAAGTTCTGACCACAGGCTTTCTAAGTTTTGATTCTCTAAATTGTCAATTTGCCCCAATAAGGCAAGTAAAACTGACTGACTAAATTTATACATTCGCTAGTCTTTTCTCATCTTTACCATTTTAATCCGATTCTCATCTTTACCATTTTAATCCGATTCTCATCTTTTAAAGAAATTCACATCCACACAACTATTATGCACCAAATATCCAGTCCACACATCAAACCATCCTAACAAATGCATCTACAGTAACAGTTCTAAATCTACCACACAACGGTCAAATCAAGTGTTTTTGTACAACCTTTCTTTAAGCCACAAAGCGTGATTTAAAACATTCAAGAGGGCAGGTGTACAAGTGCAATGACGACTGGTAAAGTTATATTGATTTTTTTGGTGGTGAAAATGTGTTTCAATGACATGGCGATTGGCATTGATTTTGATGAGCATGGCGTCAGTGCCCCTGCTCGATACAAGGTAAATATTGTTTTCAAATTCTGTAATCTAGTTACTTATTTTTATTAAATTTTATGAAATATGTTGTTGATTTGTTTTAGTTTGAGACAGACGTACGGACCTTGATAACACAAGGTTGGTACAATAGCAGCAGCTGCATCCTTCCAATAAATCCCGGCAGAGGAAAGATGCTACACAGGGTTTACGCTTTCAATTTCACCGCACGGGCGTGCCAAAAACTAAAGTTTCGAGGGGTTAGTGGATCCAGAAATCGATTTCGTACAAAAGAGGCATGTGAAGAAGTATGTGCTCCCTATTTGATTGCCACCTAAGTACGGAGAACCAATTAAAATTTGTGCTGTTTTGGGGCATAACTTATTACTTGTAAATGATTTATTTTGTTTCTAAAAGTGTATAAACAAAACACAAAAATTCCCTATAAACGACTAGTGTATGTTTACTATACTCGACCTTTCAGTAAAAACGTCTTGTACAATTTTATGAACGAGTTTTAAATGAACAATAAGAAATTATTTACATTTGTATTTTGTATGCAATAATTGACAAAAAAAGCAATCTTGCATAATGAGCTTTTATTATGAACGCTTTATAGCGGCTGAGTGGTTTTGAATAGTTATTTGAACCATTCGTATCTTTCCTATTGTTCCTGTTAGTTTATTAATTTCAATTTGGAAGTATTGAAGCCATCAATGTAGCATATTGAAGCGTAACATTTTATCAAACTTCTTTTGCCGAAACATCCTCAATTTTTCTTATCTCAACTTTTAATTTGGGGATATTTTGATAAAACTACAACAAAAAGCTATGTAGGAATAATAAAATAAAATGCTATGGACCGAGATATATCTACATTCTGAAAAAAATCATCACCAACAATCATAGGAAATTGGGATGTGTAATCCTCAGGTAGCATGACAACTCAGTGGTAAATTTAAAAACTGGCAGCATAATGACAGTCAGTGGTCTAAAAAATAGGGATTTGTAAGTGACATCATTAGTGGATGACGCATTTACGATGCCACACAGGAGAAAAACCTTTTGAGTGTCCACTTTGTGAAAGGCGATTCTCGCAAAATCAAAGCATGAGTAAACACCTGCAGTGTCACACAGGTGAAAAGCCTTAAAAGTGCAACACGTGTTCCAGGAGATTTTCTAACGCAGGTGGATTAAAATCACATATTAAAACTCACATTGGTAAGCATGTAAACAATAGATTGGTCTGCGTTTGATGGTAGTAATCCAATTAAATGACACTGCATTTGTCGTGTTCCTACAGGAAATAAACTTGTAAATCACCAATGCATATTCTGTATGAGTGGATTCTCTGAACTTGATCGCCATCTTCGTTGTCATACGAAGGAGAAACCTTACTTCTGCAAAAATTTTGAAGATAGTTTCAGCCGATCCTGGAGTTTAAATATGCACTTTACCATGAAGTATTCAGACGAAAAAAAATTTAAATGCAATATTTGTGGCAAAGGATTTAAAGTAATGAGCATTTTAAGAGATCATATACGAACTCACTTGAACGAAAAACCGTACGCGTGCTTAATTTGCAAAAAGGCTTTTTCCACTAATCAAAATCTAAATGCTCATCAAGCCGTGCACTCTGGCACAAAAGCATACGAATGTAGTGAATGTGGGAAGCGATTTGGATATTCAACTACCCTTAGAAAACACAAAAGGAATATTCATGGAAGCAATACAGCGTAAGGAATGTAAAACGTGTATTTTAGATTTCTGATGCCAAATTTTCTATAATTCTAATAAATGCAAAGGAACAGTGGAGATTTTTTCCTGAATTATGGATCAAACATAATCGAGCAATTGTTTTAATAAAAATGTGTTTGCATTGTTTTGCTGAAAAGATGTGCTTGTTTTATGGTTTGCATTGTATTTTGTTTTATGCATATCTATTGGGTATCGTAGATTGAATAATTGAAAAAACGATGTTTATTTGCACATGCATTCGTGATTTTAAATAAGCAAAGGCTGACTAAACACTACTTTTATTGCTGCATCATTAATTGCTTTAAAACTTCTAGAAAGCCTTTTTTAGTTTTAACTTATTTTACGAGACATTTGAGCCAAAATAAACGTCGTTATACATTAAGCTCCCATTTTTCTTTATAAAGAGCATTAATGGCATTCATGCTTGTGCTAACTGCTAGATCTGGTAAAAATTTCTGATTTCTTTATAGGGAAAAATATTATATAATGTAAAATGTTGAATATGAAAAAGGCTTGGCTAGCTCGGAGGGCAATAGAGTAGGTAAATCGAAGGCGCAGGTTCTAATACGATAGATAACCAGTCAATAGTAAACCTTTAAAAATGCTCGCTGCGAAAGACATGGTTTAGATCCCATTTACCCTGGTTTAAATCCCATTTAGCAGATAATAATGGCTCACAAATAGCCTGATTTGACCCCAAATAGCCTGATTTTGACCACAAATAGCCTGATGTTGACCCCAAATAGCCTGGTATAGACCCCAAAAATAAAGTAGACGGACACACGGACACACTACTCGGTGACAAGCTAACCTGCTGAAGCAGCGAGCTAATAATTGTTTTATTCTTATAGGAATTTAGAAACCATAATTTAGGAAAACCATAATACACATTTAGATTCGATACAGGTTCTAATGGTTGAGTACGAAAAATGGGGGCAATGCAATACAGGATTTTCCGCCAACTAGAAATCCCAAATTCGGGGATTTCTACAAAGCAACAACAACCTGACCATGTCCATCGTCTGTCCCGCACTGAACTTACAATGTTAAGTTCGTGCTTTATACAGAGTTTACAGAGTACAGGTTTTTACGCCTACTTCTCGTTCGATACATTTTAGGAAGGAATTGTTTGGTTCACTTTTAAGACTAATTTTATTCAATTGGCAATTATTAACTTAATTTAACCCAATTCTCTACATTACAATATTTCACATAAAACTTCCTTATATCTTCTTAGAAATAAAAAAAAATGTTTTTCACGAAGTGAAGAATTTCTTGTTTTTTGCATACACAATGTTAGTGGTGGCAAAAAGCATGAAATGAATATGAATAAAACATACGTTTCTGCAATTTGAAACAATCAATTGAGTTCATGGTGCAAGTATATTAGAAGCAAGTTCTACTTAAATTAGGTTGTTTGTCTCATTTACCCAGGAACAAAAGACGCAAAATGTGTGCATGGGTATTGGCAACACGGAATGCACAATTTAGTGCAGAATATCAAGTAGTTTATGTATTTTGAAACAAACAGTTCAAAAATCAATTGTTTAAACGTGGAGTACGTAAATTCACGTATTTATTCTTTGAGTCCATCCTGTCGTAAAAGTTGTGCTAGCAACAATACAAATTCCTTGAATTTCACAAGCAAAACGGTAAGCATATTTTATCAAAGTCCTTTAAGAAAATTTTCTGGAAAAAGAAGATGGAATTCACATAAGCTCACTTAGGTACCATATCAGTATTGTGCAATTAATATACTTTTATATGCACAAAAGCTGAAATATTAATCCGGTTTAGTGTTCTAAACCGTGGTACGTGAACCGACAAAGTTAGAACAATTTTTTTTAAACATTTGGTTGAGTGTAAATATATTACATGTAAAGCATACTGCCTTTAAGACTGAAATGCTTAACTATATAAATATTCCGCAAACTGTGAACGATTGTGGTACAGACTAAAGGCTGTGGAACCAGGATGTATTATCTTGGATTCTAGCTTAGGAGATCTTATTTGAAATGCACCATTTTTATTGAAGCTTTAATATAGTCAATTGCATAAAATGTCCAAGCACTATGTATTATGTATGGTCTTATGTATTAACTTAGTTTTCTGTATTAAAAATTCCTACTGCTTTGCACAGTTGGCTCGTTAAAGCAAAATATTCTAACAAAAAGTGTACAAAACCATACAAGCTTGTTTGTCTTGTGCACTTCATATATTTCTTTCGTATTAGTTAACATAATTCGAAGTAGTCATATAAATTGTAATTTTTATGACTAATTCAAGTTGCGGTACTTAAATCCAAGTAGTTAAAAAGAATTTTTTAAACCTTTGCTGTTGTAATAACAAAAATATAACACACTAAGACTTACTATATTTAGACTGAAATGCTCAACCACTGAAGCATTCCAGGAAAATAATTATTATATCCTAAAGGATTAACACATTTTGTGTATAGCCAAGTACCTCTTAACCAGCTATAGTTAACCAAGAAGAAGTAAATACAAAGTATTTAGGGACAAGAACCTGAGGTACCTAGTACCATGCAGCATGGGTTCGGATTACTGAACGAATTTCAATAATACCTTATATGTGTAAACATCAATAGCCAATTCCAAATTAAAAACCCACTACCGTCCATGTTCTTTAAACCGCCTGAATAAGTCAGTGTTTGCATTGCTATTACTTAAATACGTTGTGAATACACCCGCAGCACAGAAAGAACACGGCCATCATAACCCACTTGCCTTTCAAGCTGTATTCTCACTATTAACGGCTGTATCATTTAAGAAGTAATAAATCAGGGTGTTACTTGAAAAAATTATACTCTAGTGAAATGTTCCATTGGAACTAACTTAATCTAGACCTTTCTGATATTTTGTGTTCCTTTTATTAAAATGAAAAGCAACTCTAGCAAGCAGAAACCAGCAAAAACACGAGAATGCAGTGTATGTGGAAAACATATTACATCAAGTCATTACGCGACTCATTTGAGGGTTCACACAGGAGAAAGACCTTTTAAATGCGACGTTTGCAACAAAACGTTCAGTCGAAAGGAACATTTGATTAGGCATAGACAAACAGCACATGAAAAACAGAAGCCTTTTCAGTGCAACTCCTGCAGCAAGCAATTTCCAACATCTTCTAACCTATATCGCCATGAGAGAGCCCACAAAGGAGAAAAGCCGTTTCAGTGTGTGCTTTGTCCTAACAGGTTTGCAGATCGAAGTGACATGTGGGGACACATGATGACGCATACCGGAGAAAAGCCGTATAGTTGCAACATCTGCAATCAGAATTTTAGACGGAAAGCACACCTAACGACACACCGCCAAACACACCAAGGTAATTGAAGCGAATATAAAAACTTCAAAAAGGGTTTTTGTATTTGACATCAACTTTTAACGTCTGTTTTTAACCAGCAGGTATCAGTCCCAAAAATTGTAGCTGTCTGTTCTGTGGACGCTTAGTTTTGTACTATCAAAACCTTATAAGTCACATTCGCACTCATACAAATGAAAAGCCTTATTGTTGCAACGCTTGTGGAATGTCATTTAGTGAAAAAGGCACACTCCACACGCACATAAGGAAGAAGCATTCTGACGAAAGAAAGTACAAATGTGAACTCTGCGACAAGACTTTCAAAGACAAGGCCGTTCTGCAGGAGCACATGCGTAGACATTTGGGAGAAACGTTTTTTGACTGCTTTGTTTGCAATAGGAGTTTTGTCAGCAAACCGGCTCTGGCCAGTCACATTATCACACACACTGGCTCTAAGCGATTCAAGTGCAACGTTTGTGGGAAACATTTTGCACGCTCGGGAAGTTTAAGAATTCATAAGAGAGTTGTTCACTAATGATACATTTTTTAGTTTTAGCTATTATCTTAGAAACACATTTTTCACGACTTGCTCAATAATATTCCTATTGTTTAATACAAGTACTTTTTGTAATATATGACAATTGAAAATCATTATGAAATTGATTACGAATCAATAAAAAAATTATTTGCTCAATACTAGAGATTCAGAAAAATGAACCACTAAGTATTTTATAACTTTATTTTATGCTTATTTTACATAATGCTATATAGTCAATAACTGTAATTAGCTTCCGTTGTTTTAACTTTATTTTTACAGCAATGAATTAAATTTTAACCCAGTTAGCTCACATCACAAAAACATTTTCTAAAATAGATAGACATCGACAGTGACACAGCTAATTTACGACCATAGCAGTGAACAAATTTTAATGATTTACTAGGGATGTTTATTGTGTCTAAATATATTTCAAAATGTATGCCGTTGGTGACACATCGAAATCATGAACAAACATTGGCACCCGGATTTGATTCAGTGAACCTGCATAGGGCTTCCAAATTGAATCAACGAACCTGGATGGTTTTCCAGATGCTATCCAACAAATCTGTATTTGGGACTGGATTACTTGTGAATGATTTACCAGGGATTCAGAATTTTTGGTGGATTCTCGGAAATGCATGATATTGTCCTCTGTTATTGTAAATTTTGTAGTGTTTTTCTAGTCATTGCAGCAAAGAGACTTGCACTTTTGGTTTTTCCAACTTGCAGCTCCTTCAATGTTTTATACGTAGTCACGCTAAAAGTAAGGCTTACTTTTGCAGCAAATGTATTCATCGTCTAACCCCAATAGCCTAATTAAACAAGGTATTGCAACAAACACGGTATTTGGACGGAAACATATTTAAGTACGACATGTGTGGGAAGAGATTTAAATTAATAATGTATCACAGGATGCATTTACAAAATTGCTTGGGAGAAAAACTGTATGTGTGCCAAATTGGCAAAAACAAAGTTTCTTACTCAACAAAATCTAAACAGTGAAGTCGTGCACACTGGTATGAAATCTTTTAAACGTGAAGCTTGTAGGAAGCGATTTAGATATGCATTCATTATCTGTGGACACAAGAAGACCTTGCATACAATAGGAAAAGCCTCATTTAGCATGGAAGCCAGTTTTAAACAGACTAGCAATAAGGGGCCTCAAATTTACGCTAAAAAGCGGAACAGCTAAATAGCACCGGTCGAATCAATCATTTTGTGCTTGCAAAATTTAGTTTATCTACTGCGGACACGATTGAATGTAGGAAAAGCGCTTTTCTCTAGCTAAGCATAAGATCAGACGAACGAAACATGAATTCGTGTTATATTTTACATTTTTTCATGTAAAGTATGTAATTGTCTTTTAGCAATTATCAGATACAGAGGAGTGTTCCGTGTTTTTATTTGGTGATGAATAATTTGTCATTATAGACCTAAATATATTACGTATATTAAACATTTCTAACTATAAGAGTAGGTACAAGTGCAATGAATATGTATTAGTCAGTCCCAGTCAGTTACGTCGCCGGAAAAATACTATGTACAAACGTGTAGGCTGGTTTACACGAACTAATAATTCCGACAATCGGATGTGCGTACAAGTTCTTACAGGAACACTATACCACCAAGTCAGACTTCCAACAATTTCGGGCTTGGAGAGACGGCCGTCTTATTATAGCCTAAAAACATGAATATTTTAGACGCTTTCAAAATTGATGTCAATATTTAAATTCAAAACGTAAACACAGGATAGCCACGCGTTTATCAAAATGTGTTTACTAAAGGAGAGAAAATAAACCAAATCCTCCATATCTCGAACATGCTAAGTGATAAGCACATACTAAAAATGCAAAAATTGTTGGTTTATCAAGTTCTACAGGTGGCTGGAGGATAAGAACTAGATTTCAATTTCTCGTTTTGTTTTTACCGCTGCATAACAATGGCAGTACCTCCTCACCAGTTGACTGTGAGCCCCTTCCCCATAGCCCCATGCCCCGTAGCCCCCAAATCTCAGCCCCTATCTCATTAAGGCAGACTTGCAACTGCAACAGCATTTAGTAATCAGACGACATACTCAGCTCTCTGTATGACCTCTATAATAGTAGTTAATATCTACATAGAACCTCCATTTTACTGAATGTGTGTAATTAGGGGAGAGGGGCTATTCTCTTCGGGTGAGGAGATGCACCTTTGTTTATATGCAGACAGCAATCAGATGTTAGAAATACAAATCGACATGGTATCGTCCAGCCCCCTCTATTAGAGTCTGAAATAAAATTGAGGATGCAATTGTTTCTCTTTTGTTGCATTAGTAAGTTATTGTGATCGGTATGATTAATATTTTACCCCTAGAAATGCAGTTTGATTATATTTAATGCATGCAAAATGAATTTTAATTTAGAATGCAGCTGGTCATATTTAATGCATATACATTAAGGGGCGTATAATCTAACTTTAATTCTGGGTTTAAGTCGAGTTTAAACCCGGCTTAGGATTATTCTAATAATGTAAGTTTGGTTTAAACTCAAGTTAATCTAGAAAGATTGTTCAAGCAAGATTAGCTCAAGTTATGCAATACGACACTCTAAACTGAAGTTAATCCAAAACTTACGACCGGTCAGGAGTGGTCGTAAGCCAGTTTACGCTTGCCTTTGAAAATCGGATTAAATTTAATCCCGCTTAATCTTAATCGCAGGATTAGCCCGAAATTCACGGAATTCGGATTAAATTTTGGATTAGACAGGATTAGTTTAAACCCGAATTAAGCCAAAAGTTACATTATACGCCCCTAAGAGTGTATATGTCCTGGCAATATTGAAATTTCAATTTCCAGGCTTTCAAAACCAAACTTTCTTTTTGATGCTTGGTAGCTAATGAATAGTTAAGGCTTCTTATAGTTCGTTAAATACAGATGAAATCTTGAAACACTATACCTGTACCTATAACTAAACAGCAAAGATAAAAATTTTGTCAGAATTAGTAGAAAAATGAGTTTTGAACACTACCTGCTAACCTATATGTAATTCTGCAGTTTTTTAGGAAAATTTGGTCAACAATTTTATGCCAAAAAATTGATACCCGGAAATTTGAGAGGTGACTCCACCCAACGCCAGAAGCTCGTGTGAGCTATTATGAAGAGATTAGACCGAGACTTTTTTTCTGTACTTCTTCAAAGTCTAATGTATCATTGGCGTATTTTGTTTCCATTTGAAATTACAAGTGTGACGTTTACAATTAAAACGAAGTTTGTCGTTTTACTTATTGGACAACCTTTACTTCAGGTGATTCAATATTTTATTCAAAACCACCCTACTTAGGAAGTTCTATTGATTAAAAATGACATCATGTAGTCGTAGAAAGCATATATTAGTTAACATTTGGCGGCTTGTAAGCATATGAACGTAGATTCTCAAATAGCATATTTTGGGTATTGTTTCCGTTGTAGAATTTTAAAATCTAAGTCAAACAATGTCTGTTAAATTTTAATGATGCTTAGTATCTGGAAATTTATTTGTGAATTTTTGCGAATTCAACGTCAGACTGTGCACTTGATTATAGATGGACCAGTATTTTAAATTGTTGTTTGATGATAACTTTGTATTGTAAAATCTATTCGAACAATTCAAAGACCAGAATCCGGTAGCATAGCTTATTCATAAATATGTCAATGTATCAAAATCACCTACGTAAGTCAAATGAACGGAATGACGATCGAAGCTTTATTAGGAGTCAAAATTGAAATTTTAATTAGCTTGTGAAAAGTTATGAATTCAATAATATGTGGCAGCAAGCAAAGTATGTTTAAAGCTTCTATGTATTTATAGTATAATCATATTTGACATAACACAACCTGCAAAATTTCAGAGAATGAAATTTGTCATAAAGTTTGGCTATCAAAGTTATTTATTTGTCAGTCGTATATGTACGAGTGACAAGTGAGTCTTCCAGGTTTACTGTTCCGGTTATGTTCATAAGTATAAATACATACCCAAACGTCCAGCGGTCAGAAATATTTACAATTAAAGAAGGTTCGTATTTTGTTAACAAATATCTTATTTTAAGAATTAAATATGTCCATCGATAAATTTGTCTGATATTCAGGCAGCAACAATGGGCTTCTTCGTGTTCAGTTACCGTTTCAAAATACCTTTGCTGTTAATGCTACTGCTTTTTGCATATTTGCTGGTTATTAATTTCGAAGATACGCTGGTGGTTGCAAAAAGATTTAGTCCCTTTCGTCCACCAAAACGTCCACCTACAGCGTCACCAAACGAAAGCGAAGAAAGCGAAAAATATATTTGTGATGCTTAAATTCAACCAAGCCAGATAACTTTTCAAATTTTAATTAATCATTTACTATAGACATTCATTTAATTATAAAAGGATTGCTGTTTATAATTTATAATATGTATAAAATAGTCAAATGAAGTATTTTCCAGTTTTGCTGCTACCTAAATCCACATTGAGTATCCGTCTCACTCTTTCATAGCCTCCCTAATCGTGATAAACTGCCGAGCAGAGTTTCACTGTGCTCGTTCTAATGTTAATAAGTTATGCTCAGTCTCAAAATAAAACTCATTCTGGTTTTGTCCATTGCCCACACTTCCAGTCTTCTGCGCACTACGTAATTTATTGCTTCGTCAAACCATATTTTACAATACGTATAAACTGCTAATATAAAACCACCATACAAATGCAGTTAGTACAATTAACTGCAAAGCATAAATATTAATGTTTCAAGTGCAAGTTCACTTGAAGGTTAATGCATTTCAATATTAAGTAGGAACATTTGCTTACATGATTCTGTTTGATTGTTATGATCTTCTATGTGCTTTCATGAATTATAAATAGAAATTCTCGAAATCACAAATCGTTATCACGGATTTCTATTTGGTCTCGTGAAACCTGTGAATACACAAATTCTACACTGCGACTAACATTGTGGGCACCTGGCTTCTATGAAAATGATAATCTTTCCAGAATTTCTATTATATTTTTAACTCACTCCGTAAAATCAAAATCATTTTAATACACAGCTTATTGCGTTTGTCTACAGCTCATTTAAATATAATATTTGCCGGTGAACGATTAACCAAAACACGTAGAATATTAAAAAAATTTATTCGCATCTTTGAGCGTATTTTATCCTGACTGACCCCCTAAAAACATCACCCTTTTGAATTCAATTGATACTATGCTTGCTACATAGCCTGTCTAAGGATAAAAAGAAATCAAACAGACTTGGTCCGATTTTTTTTGCCTGTTAGCAAAAAATTAAAAAATTTCTAAAATACAGGTATGTTGGTAGTTTAGTCGTTATTGCTTTTTATGCATGACTTCATAGGTACTAGTGTTTTTGTTAAAGATATGAACTGCTAATTGCAGTATTTAAAAACGTCTTACCTGGAGCGCCTAATTTACCAATGTTATACCAAATTACCAAAAATGTGAATTTTCTAACTTCCCTCATTTTTCATGGTAGCCTACTAATTGCTTCATGCCCATGTACTATAACATAAACCTACTTGATTGCAAAAAACCTTATTTAAAAATATTTTCTCTAAAGGAAGATATGAACTTTTCAAAAAATTCGTGTCCTCCACTTCACCGAGTATGGTTTCTAAAAATCTGCATAACTCCAATATGTATTGTTTGATTGGGATGATTGATATCAAATATGAAAGAGCAATAAGGGTTTGATAATTTAATTGCCATATTAGGAAACACGAGGCTCTACAAAGGCAACAGGTAGCCGGAAAGCTAAAACGTATTATAAAAGACGTATATATACGGGAAACTAAAAATGAACGTTACAAATTTCAAGCTACCTGTTTTTCTGTAATACAACGAGGAGGAAAAAATTACGTAGACCCCTTAAGTATTTTAAGGGATTAATATATGTCCATTTCATAAATGTATTAATACAATCCGGGATAGCAAAAAAATAGAAAAAGTACTTTTTTGACGGTGCATATACGCGCATCAGCATCAATTTTATGGCTCATCTAAATCGGATTATCAGCAATACGTTTTTGTATATATCTGAGGATATGAAAAGTCGCCTGGTAAAGGTTTGAGGAACTAATATTGTAACATTGTCACTGTTTTAAAGGTGCAAGGTACATCACTCTTGCCAATCCTTTTCCGATCATTAAAAATCCATTTTTAAATGCTTCTATTGACAGTGAAATAAAACTTTAAGACTTATACACGCTGTTTTTAAGGAAAGCATTTCTGCTGAGGGATTTATGAAGCACAAGTAGTTGTGTTGAGAATATTTACGTATGTAGTAATTCATTTAAATGAATTTGCATCAATGATCTAGCTCTAAAACAATTTTTACGAATATAGGAAATAGCGCAAAAACAAAAACATTAATATAATTTTATTAAATTTTATTTATTAATTATAACCGTGTGGTTATTTGTTGTTCTGATTTAACCAAGTTGTCATCTGCCAAATATTCTCAAACTCAATCAGAATGGAAGACAATAGAGATAGGGTTAACTAATGCAACGCCTTGGTCCCACTGCATTCTTGGGTATGCTCAGTGTTTGATTTGTTTACTCCAAATACATGCATATGTTGCCCGTGCAGCAAAATAACGTCTAATAGTTATCTATATGACATGCGTGCATGGATTTGTATTTATCCGAGAGACATCCCAGACATGACATGTGTTATCGCGTTGACGTCCCAGGGATGGACTTATTTCACTAAATAAGGTCCCAACAATGTCATTTGCACATATCGTATGGACAAACATAAGACGTCCAGCTAGTTTCTAAAACGGCCGATGATGACGTTTACAGGATGTTTCTTGGACGTTTAATTTTAGATATTTTTGCACGCGCCAATAAAAAATTCAAAATTAGATTTTCTCAGGTGGGGGTCATAGAATTTTATTGAACACAAAAACTTTGCATTAACAAAAATGGTTATGTACGCCAGATTAATCAGCCTGGGGTTGACGCTTTTGCTCGTCTGATTTAAGGCGGTCACCAGCATGGCGGAACCAGTTCATCGTAGCTTTTTCAACTGCTTTCTCATTCCAATCCGCTTTTCGGTAGACAAAACAGCACCTACAATATATGAAATAGATTTGCGTTCTGATTGTACAAAAAATAGATAAAAGTCTACTTTAACCGTTGTAACTCTTGCACAAATACTTACGTTTTAATGTTTCCCAAGTATTAGTTTTGGAGAAATTTTCATTGTCCTTCTGGCCCCATAAACTAAATCGCTTTGCTGCGGAATTTGTCATCAACTTGCGAAGAATTCGGCCAACAAATTCCACAACAGAATCACCACCACAGCTAATCATCTCGGATTTCTATATTGCAAAAATTTAATCCAGTCCAAAATCATAGTTACCTAATCATAAGCTGGCTAAACTTCGCACAAAATAGATATTAGTAATACCAGCGCGTCAAGGTCATCTGCTGAAAGTTGTTCATCAAAACTTTTGAAGTCATCCACAGTTTGATAGCATACAGAGAGCAGATGAAACTCCCCATGACTTGAAGTCCTGCCTGAGGCCCTATCCCGCTCCAGGTTTGATACTCGACTATCCAAATTGAACAGAGTTTGCTTGATAATTGACGTATCTTCTGCAATTTTCTTCAGGAGTTCTAGAAAATGAATGCACATGATTAAATGTGCAATATGTTTGCAGGGTTATTTAAGCAAGCTAAGAATAAAAAACGCACCGGTGGCCGAACCGTTATCGGCTTGGAACTGCTGACACGAATTACCAGGTCTTTTAAATGTTTTTACGCCGGCAGATTTTGACTTGGACTTTAAACAGCCAGCACCTTGACTTGGACCAGCTCGCAATAACCCATGGGATGTTGATGCTATTCGACCATCCGATTCTGGTGAAGAAGTCAGCTGATCAGACGGGGTTTTCTGGACCTCCTCCAACTCACTCTCTGTGACACAAAGCACTCCGTTATTATCTGCAACCAAATGTACCAAGCTATTAGATGTCATTCTACATTTAATCTGCGAAGAATGCTAACTTGTTACAGTTTTACCTGTTACTAGACCCAAATTGAATGAAGGTGGATGACTAATAGTTCGCCCCTCTTCTCCAGATGAGTCATGTCCACTGGATTCTCCGGACTGCGCAGTAACGGAAAGCCTTTTGTTCCGGGTCCTTCTGGGACGCTTTGGAGTGGTTGCTGAACTATCTTTCGATTCTAAGTCCGATTTATAAACGGCAACCATTAACCATTTTCTGGCTTCTTGGTACGTTGCTGAAGTTACCAAAAAGTACCGTTATTTTTACCCATTATACGAATGGATTTGACTGGAATAGAAAATATGTGCTGTAATGAAAAATGGAAACTTACTTGCAGCTTTTAAAATCTTCACATTAAACGACTGCCATGTCTTTGCATCAGGGGTTTACTTGGCTTTGACCATTGTTTAAGCTTTGTAACTGGGAACTGGGGGCCACAGGCAAGTTCCAGTCTCTGTGTTCATCCAATTTTCAGGGATAATGTAGGTTTTCCTGTAGGATTCTCAGCTGCACTGGTCTCCACCACGTAGTACATTTTATTAGTCACAGTGTAACAAGGGAATTGCAATCAGGTACTCGTCCTCCGGAATCACTTGAGCTTTTCCTTTTACTTCGAAAAGTGAGAGAACTGTTAATGCTGGAGATCCGATATTTTTCTTGAATTTGGAAATACCTACAACTGCTGAGTCACACGGTTCATTAAAACAAGAACTTCGTTGGGTGTAAAGTATTCCGAAAAAGCTACAATTTGAATCCGTGGAACTTTTGATTATGTTTTTTACTTGAAACAAATTGGAATCTTACGTTATACAAAAACTGTCCCTTGGAAAACTATCTGGACATTTTGAAACCTTCAGCGTAAACTCTATGCATTCACAAACGTAATATTGCAATCCTATAAATCCAGCTGGAGTTGGACCATTACTGTGCTCTCTCCGCAGTAAAAAGCTAACTGGCCTATTTTTCACACATTTTAAACTGTCTAGCTCACTTAGTCGATTGATTACTTGCTCCAGAGGTCGGTTGGGAGTTCTTACTAGCTTTTTTAACTTGCCGAGTTTGTTCTCAAACTTAAACGCGCTAAATGTGTCTAGAGTGCCCAAATTGTTTGAGTCATTGGCCAAGTGGATTAGACAGTGCACATTGTAGGTAGCCACTTCCTTTCCAAAAAGTTTTATAAATCCGTGCACAAAATATACAAGTAATTCCTTTGCATATTCGTTATATGCCTTATGGGAATTAGGTGAGCACAAAATTCTAATTCCTACCATTAGTGACTTGAACAGTAAAAAGCAGTCAAAGGACTATACATTTCTAAAAACTACCAAACCAGTGTACAAAAGCAGTTGGCGGAACTCTACAGCTTTCCACCTATCTAGTTGAGCTAATGTGCGTGGTTTAGGGAGTTACTAAAGTGCACCCCAACGCACCCCCACCCCCCACCCAACTAACCTAACTTAACATAACAACAGATTGGTCCAAAGTTTTTCTTACCAGATTTTGTATTTTCCGAACTCAACTACAAATCGCGATTCAGTTCCGTAAACCTAATTAGAACCCAACTTAAACTGAACAGGTGCATTTTTGTTGGGGGAGGATTTTGTTGGGGGGTGGATTTTGTTGGGGGGGAATTTTGTCGGGGGGTGGATTTTTTTGGGGGGTGGATTTCTTTGGGGGGTGGGGGGTGGATTTTTGTCGGGGGGTGGATTTTTTTGGGGGGTGGATTTCTTTGGGGGGTGGATTTTTGTCGGGGGGTGGATTTTTGTCGGGGGGTGGATTTTTTAGGGGGGTGGGGGGTGGATTTTTGGGGGGTGGGGGGGTGGATTTTTGGGGGGTGATGGGTGGATTTTTGGGGGGTGTGGGTGGATTTTTGGGGGGTGGGGGGTGGATTTTTTGGGGGTGGGGGGTGGATTTTTGGGGGGTGGGGGTGGATTTTTGGGGGGTGGGGGGGTGGATTTTTGGGGGGTGGGGGGGTGGATTTTTGGGGGGTGATGGGTGGATTTTTTGGGGGTGGGGGGTGGATTTTTGGGGGGTGGGGGGTGGATTTTTGGGGGGTGGGGGGTGGATTTTTGGGGGGTGGGGGGTGGATTTTTGGGGGGTGGGGGGGTGGATTTTTGGGGGGTGATGGGTGGATTTTTTGGGGGTGGGGGGTGGATTTTTTGGGGGTGGGGGGTGGGGGGTGGGGGTGCGTAGGGGTGCATTTTAGTAACTCCCGTGGTTTACGCTGAAATTCCATCACTACATATTTCGCTACATCAACCAGCCTATTTGATATTGTTAGTATTTTCTGTCCGGTCAACTTATGATTGCCCGGTTTAGCAGCCAAAAGCTCTTGAATAAACTTGCGCATAACCCCTAAGCACACAAGGTGCATGTAGTCGAGTGGAAATGATTTAATCATATCTAAGTTGGGTACTTTTTCGAACAAACTTTCTTTTTTATGATGATCCTCGTCTAAGCGCAAACGGAATGTTTCGTTAGTTCTTTCTCTAGCCTTAAAATCCGGAAAAATTTGCTTGTAGTTTAATCGATAGCCATCCACTTCACACTTATCACAGCCGTGTAAACCAGTATGGTTTTTAATCCCTTTAACATAAGCCCTTGCTGGGGCGTCGCAAATTACCGAATGTAACTCTAAACAAATACCCTGGGTTGATAGCTCTTCTTTTAGACTAATAAATTTTTCAATGAAATGTTTCAAAAGCTCATTTGCGCATGCTGGTTTCTTTTCACCATGATAAATTCCTATTACAAATGGTTCCAAGGAAACTCCTATGATGAAACCTAAAATTGGCCAAAAGCAAGCATCAGAGCTTTTATAAAGTGGCAAACCATCTACATTTATCTGTAATTGAACTGTTTTAGCACCACAAGTTTCTATAGCTGGCGTTATGTGAGTTTTTATTCCTAAATGACAATATTTTCCTGGATGAACTACTACAGTTTCCACACCCAGCTTATTTGGTTTCAGAACTGTTCTGCTATCAGACGGAAAACCAGAATGACATGGATGCTTTCGAAGTATTTTTAGAAGCCCTGAAAACTGGCTGTGATTTATTTTATTTGACAACGCCCAAGATTTTAGTTCCTCTAATAAATCCTCGTCAATATCAGAATCTCTGCTACTTGTGCTAATGAATGAAACAGGAGATAATCTATCTTCAAACGGAAATGGAACATGATTTGTCTCATCGAGGTCATGACTATCACTGGTTTCATCGTCACTAGACGTCTGAACTTCCGGTTCTGTAGCTAAGAATCTTTGAACCTCCTCCTTCGCCAATTGCCTGATTCTTCTTTTACTAACCACAGCTTTTCTTCTGCTTGACATTATGAAAATGCCCTAATTAACTTACAATGCAATAACTTACACTGTCTATGTATCAATTAAATTCACAATAAATATTAATCAACACCACATTAATTTCTACCACACCAGAAAAATTAACAAGGCTTTGCATTGACTGAGACAACGAGCTTTTTTTGGCCCATGTGATTTTAAAAACCAAGTTGCCACCTATTCATGCTGCTTTCATGCAGTTGTGGGGTGTTGTGAAATTGACTTCAGTTGAACCAAGACTTGTCCCATGTACATCCGTTTGACGTACCAGCAATGACAATGAAGTCTGTTTAAAATAATTGAAGACGTGACGTCTTATGTAAGTCCATATAATGTACCTAAAAGGGACAGTCAAATCACTAGAAAAAACATTCATATTTGACGTCGTATATGCATCCAATTGACGAACATGTGAGGATGATCCCTAAAGTCCTGTAATGGACAGCAATTTGCGTATCCCTGGGATGTGGCTTGCTGCAAGGGTGATAAATAAACGTAATAGTTCACATAATCAGCTGAACGCGAGAGAACCAGAAAGATTCTATTTTAACCAAAATATTTTAGTAGGGAACTACAAAATTGGATTATTACTCATTATTATCGGCAGCAGAAATAAATAGCAGATAGTCACGTAGACCTTCAAAATATTTTAAAAGTCAAGCCCAGTACCATACTATATGTGTATTTATGGTATCATACTATCATAAAAGCATAGAGCCTAGTAAGGTCGGATTAAGAGCTTTTACTTTTTCTGTATATTTCTAAGTAACTGATTATATATAGTAGCCAGTCGACGGTTCACATGAAAGTATTTTATTGGTTTTCAGCTTATAAAGTAAAATATGGTATGCCTTGCTAAGCTTTACTTGCATAATAGGTATAACATTGCCAGTTAAATGTTTGTGATGACAGTAAAAACAGGTTGCTTGCCTTGCGCACATTTTTCTTGAACAAAACTATAATTCCTAAAATGCACCTTGAGCTATTAAGTTTGACATGTGCTGTGCAATAGCGTAACAAACGTTAAATTTGGTTTTTACTTTTGCAGTAGTCTTTTATCAAGTTAAGCTAAAATAAGGTTAACAGATGAATACTACTTGTAGGAAAATTTATATTTTTCATTGACAATTCTAGAAGCATCATGTTATCAAAACATGCACATAAGTGTGAAATATGTGGGCAACTTTCAGCAAGGCTATCCTACCACAATACGCATATAAATGTACATACCGGCGAAAAACCGTACTAGTGTGACATATGAAACAAACATTACTCACAAAAAAGTAATCTAATAAGCACAGACGACGTGTTCATCAGAAACCGAACCATTTCAAGTGGGATGTCTGCAATAAACAGTTTTCTCAGAAAAGTGATATGAGTAACCACAGGCAAAGAGTTCATGAGAAACTGAAACCTTTTAAATGTGATCAGTGTGCAAAGCAATTTTCTACTAGACAAGATCTTACCTGTCATGTACGAGTTCAAATAGGAAAAAAGCCTTTTCAGTGTCCACTCTGTAAGAAACGGTTTTCGCAAAATTCCGATATGAAGGCACACTTGCTGTGTCATACTGGGGAAAAGCCACACAAATGTAGCACGTGTTCTTGCAGATTTCGGAGCGCAAATAAAATCTCATAAAAAACTCACAGCGGTAAGCATGGATGTATTTATATACCGGCACGATATATGGTTGATGGTATATTTGTATGTATCTGTAATATTGAGTTTCGTGGCTTACAGGATATAAAAATGCAAATCACTCTCTGTTTCTCTGGATTCTAAACGTTTCAACATCTTCACCTCCACCTACGTTCTCACACAAAAGAAAAGCCTTACTTCTGCATCAAATGTTATGCATGTTTTAGTCAGTCCAGTAGTCTGAGTGGACATATGACCTTGAAGCATACAGACGAACGCAAACTTAAATGCGAGTTGTGTGGGAAGAGGTTAAAAGCAATGAAGCATCTTACAGTACACCTACTACATCATTTGGGTTAAAAACATTATGCGTGATCTATAAGCCGGAAAACATTTCTCACAAAGCAAAAGCTGAATAATCATCAGTCGTGCACTGTGGTTTAAAACCATACGAATATAGTTCCTGTGAAAAGCGGTGTGGATATTCCAAAAATCTCCGCACACACAAAAAGAAAGTGCACGCAAACGGAGCTGTCTCAGCAGTGTAATCTGAAGCAATAAATCCAACCTTTGAAGTAAATGAAATTATATAAAACCCTATTTTTAAAAAGTGGGCATTTATATTTTTAATTGGAAAAATTGGCGGTTAGATTGGTTAGGTTGCAATTGGGTTAAATATTTACTTTCACAGTGAATTTTTCTGATACAAACATGAAGTTTTGGCGATTGTTTAATATATCCAATATACTGGAGCATAGAATACAAAAACATTTATTCGGTATGTTTGTGAAGCATGTAATTTTTGGGAATCTATTTGACAATAATTGTTGCATAAAGTAGGTTCCTTCTCGGCTCTGGGTTCAATCCGAATTCTTTGATAAACGATTCCATATGCCATATAATAACGAACAAACATTTGAAGATTTCAAGTATAAATATTTATCAACGGTTAGAAATATGTCTTCCCTGTATTTTAGAAATGTTATTCACATTTAATAAAGTACTTGTTTACAACTTGAGTTTTAATTTTATGTCATAAGGTTTTATTCATAGAAGTTTTGAGCGGTTCCTGCGGTTTAGTAATTGAATATTTAATGTCGCGTTTGTGGAAGGTAACCGAATCGTTTATAAAATTGGTTCAGTGGTTTCATTCCATTACATGGTAAATTTTAATTTATTAAAATAATAATTTAAAATCATTTTTTATTTGTATTACAATACACCAAAATTTTTTGCTGGTTGTCATCTTATGTAACGTTGCTTGAGATAAACCAAATGCACCAATACAATAATATTCAGACAACATTTAAAACTATAACCTTTCATTAACATTTTTACAAGATTATAAGTAGTAAATTTTAACATACATGAGCAGTTGAATGACTTGCATAACTTTAGTATTACACATAAAGTAACTAACAAATGTGTACCATAGAATTAATTATAGGCTTGTATTGAATTTTTATTCATGAACCTTGGAAATCGGCTAATCATGGTAAACGCCAATGTGCAGCCGTTTTTAATTCTGATTGCGATTACATCAACGTGCTTGGATTGATAAAAAAATCTGGGAATTCTTTCGGTAAGTTAGTACATATTTTGTGGATAAGCCTCTCAAAAAAATATTTCCTTTCGTAAGTGCTGTATTTTCCTGCTGCGTGGATTTGGGATACTTACCATATTTTAAAATTACCTTTATGTGTGTTTAACCGTCAACTGCTACATAGAAAACCCACTCCCGACGAAGCTTTAAATTGTTGTATAATCACAGTGCCCTATACATTCATAATTTCCAGCCATCGTGGTATAGTATACACCTAGAACCGAAACAACACGGACACCTAATTTGCAAGTTGTATTTTAAATTGTGACAGGCATATGATTTACAAATTATCATATTACTTGTATACTTTCAACAGTCATGATCTAAAAAGGTATTGCTCTAGAAATAATTTCAAGTTGACCAGCAGACGATTATTCGATAGAACATTAGGTAAGATGGAAAACTATACTTGCAAACAGAGAGGTGCAAACGTGCTTGAATGCTGCGTTTACGAGGGTTTTACATTGCATTACAGGGTCCTAATACACGACTCATTTGAGGGTTTACGCAGGAGAAAGACCCTTTAGCTGCAACAATTGCAACAAAGCATTCAACCATGATGAAAATACAGGTACTGAGCGCACATCAAAAATGCGACAAGTGCTTTATGCAATTTAATGTACTGGTTCAACGTAAAGCGGTGTAAACATAAGTACAATAGTTGCTCCTACTTGAGCTTAAACCGTTTTTATGTATCCAAATATTTTAATGCATAAATGTTTTTCGGCTTACTGACTAGTAGGAACGTCGCGGTTTCGGTTATTTCGGTTAACCGGTGGTTTTGGTTCGGTTTTTAATTCGGTTACGGTTACGGTTTCGGTTCGGTTACATTTAAAAACCGAACACTGAAAAACCGCCGGTTTCGGTTATGATTCGGTTTCCTTCCAGAAACTAATTTATGAAGATTGAAGTACGTACGCGCAGGCTCACATTGTTTCTTTATCACCAGCTTCACTCTACCAGGTTGCTCAAGCTCAGTTCTGTGGCTTAACCGCTTGCGTGTTGAACTCTGTGCTTGAGGTCGCGGGATCGATTCCCACTCTGGGTGTAACTTTTTGCATGAAGTTTTTTGGCTTGCCATTTAGTAAATTGGCTTAGTGCCCTTTTTGCGTTTTTTAAAGATAAATGTTATTTTCTTCATTATTTATGAACAAGAAATTCATGCTCCAAGCTTGGATAGAGTCGGCGTACATGAATGATGATTTAAGAATAGATGACTAAGGTAACCGAAACCGAATTTCGGTTCGGTTACGGTTTTTAACCAAAACCGTAACCGAACTCGGTTTCGGTTACGGTTTTCTATTTGTAACCAAAGTCGGTTTTCGGTTTCAACTGAAACCGTAACCGTGGCAATACTACTGACTAGCATGTAGCGAAAATCTAAGCTAATAAAATACGTCGATGGAAATAGTTAGAAAGATAAGTTATATATCAACATGAACTGCCGTTAATTTACAGTCGTAATAAACTCTTTTTACGATAAATTCTTCGATTAAGCAAAGACAAAATTTTTAAAAAGTTCATGAAAGCAGATGGAGATTTATTTTAAATGCATTCAACCTTTTCACACGGCAATTAAATACAACCATTTTGTGGGTAAATTGGTGTTTAAATTATTATATATGAAACCCCACGTGGCAATTAAAATAGGGAAGCCATGCAGTGTGTGTGGGAATTCCTGCCGATCAGGTGTCAGCAGAAATGGGAATTTTAAAAATATGGTTCGGCCACTGACGTGGAAATTGTTTCAAGCAGAGCGGAAACGGACCTAATAAGACGTTTTCTCACCTGGACGAAACGGCATGCTGAAACCGATAAATCCGTTTTACCGCTCAGCTGATCGAATGGGGGCGACGGATAAACACGTTTTTCCGCTAGCAAAACGTTTTTAAGTAAACGTAACATAACGTTTTCCCATTCAGTCAATCAGATTGCGAGAACGGTATTTTCCGTTTTCCCGCGTTAGAAAACATACTTAGTGAACGTAATATAACGTTTTACCAAACGTAAACATTAAGAAACAATTCCGAGAAAGGGGCTTAAATCAACATAGGAAAGTTAAAGTATAAGCTTGGTTGATGAGTATTTAATGTAGGATTTAGCTTTTCACTGTGTTACAATCGAATCAAACCAATGGTATTGCTTTCAAATACAGAAAATGCTTCAAAAATTTCTACCTTTAAATCTAAATCAAATATGACCATAATTAAGACCCAAATTCATCTGTATTTATTTAAAACAATTTATCAAATAGTACATTTTTCAAAATAAACATTCCAATTATCCTATTACTTAGAGACAATTTGCATATTGTTTTTGCATTTGCAATACTGACTTTTTCCAAGTACTCTAAAATCCTGATACATAAGGCTAGTTCAAATGCACTAGTTCACAAACAAGTGAGCTAAGGATTTTAATCACTTTGAACAAAATGCTTCATCTACCATTTTTTATTTCAGACTCTATAATTTATGAACATTTTTCTTATGACGTTTCAAGTGAGACGATTTTCCAAAATCTTTTTCACAAGAGTCGCAGTCGAACTGCTTTACACCAGTATGTACGACAAAATGCAGTGCTAGGTCGCTTTTAGTGACAAAGCTTTGTTTGCACTCAGCACATTTAAAGGCTTTTTCTCCCAAATGTCTCTGCACATGCACTTGAAGGTTATTTTTGGACTTGAATCTCTTGTCGCACAGTTCGCAGCAGTACTTTCTTTTGTCAGAGTGTTTTGCATTTATGTGTGTGTTCAGAGTGCCTATTCGGTTAAAGCACTCTCCACAGGCGTTGCACTTATGCGGCTTTTCCTTTGTGTGAGAACGAATGTGACAATCAAGGCTGTAATACTGTGAAAACATATGTCCGCAGAAAAGACAGCTCCGAACTTTGTTTCTAATAACTGCGGATTAGAGATAAAATGCATTGTGTTAATACCTACTGAAATGTCTCTCTTTAAAGGTTTTTTATCCTTTTTAATTACCTTGGTGCGTATCGTGGTGCACACGTAGGCTTCCTTTCCGTGTGAATTTCTGATTGCAGATGTTGCAGCTATACGGTTTTTCTCCTGTGTGCGTCATCATGTGTAGCTTCATGTTGGTCAGCCACGCAAACATTTTTGGACACAGTGGACACTGAAACGGCTTTTCGCCTGTGTGAGTTCTCTCATGATATTTCAGACTTTGAGATGTTGCAAATGCTTTGTCGCAGAATCCGCAATTAAAAGATTTCTGATTTTCGTGAACCATGCGTGCATGCTGACATAAATGTGCCTTCTGACGGAATGCCTTGCTGCAAACTTCACAAATAAATGGTTTTTCTCCTGTGTGAACCATTAGATGTTTATTGTAACTGGTTGTCAAGATTAGTTTTCCACAAACATTACATTTACGTTTTTTTCCTGATTTCTGCTCGCCGGCATTTTTAGCCATTTTATTTGCCGCAATAACAAATTTGCTTGCACAGGTATACTTTGAAAGTGTATCTGATCAGCGCCTTACTAGAACGTAATATTTTTTGCAGTAGCAAACTAACTTATAAATTTGTAAATTATGTGAACGCTTGTACCTGAAAAATGCAATATTCAAGAGAAGAAACCTTAAGGGAGCCGTATATTTTTGTTTTTTGGTGTGTGCTATTACTATTCCAAATAGTAACACTGCAAACAAAAATAGTGGAAAACACTGTGTATTACTGAAGCGGTTTTAAACTGATAGAACTATTGATGGGCTCCACCTTTACAGTTGATTATTTAAGCGAGTATACTAAATAGTACCTTTGGAGAACGTCTTGTATATGCACGCAAATGCGGTGCACTTTCTAAAAATAGCTTCATCACTTCTAAAACCACTAAAAAATACAGTAATATATTGAGATAAATCAAGAACACTGTGGTGTTGCAAACATGGTTTAAGAACTAGCAAACATAATACAATAAAGAAATTCTAAACGGCACAACCTATTGTGCACTGACGGTGTTGATAACTTTTATTTACTATCCCGCTAAAGTGCTCCTAAACAAGCCTTTTACATAGAGGTTAAATCTTTTTGGCTAGAGTTTTTCATAAAATTTCATAGCTTTATAGAAAGGCACTAAAGACCCTAACAGAATATTGAAGGGAATGAGGCTTTATACCTCAGCAAACTACCCTAAATACCTCCCACCACACTTTGCAAGCATTTCCGCAAAAGCATTGTATATTCTGACAAAAATGTGTATTAAAAACTCAACGCTCAGTTGACAAAATAACATTATGGTTTCATAGCTAAAACCAAGCTTTGTCTTGCAACGTACGTTTAGCAAAGCTTTAGGTACACATATTACATCGAGAAAAACGTAAAGTCAACTAATCCTTTTACAATTGATCAGATAATATTTTAACCATCTACCATGTATACGCCATCAATTTAAAACGTTCTAACAAAACCTCGCATAACAAAGAGGTATTAGGAAGTCACCTAGTCTTTTACATATTTCAAACACTAAGCTTTAACTTTCCTTCAGTGCAAATCCTCAAGTCTCGTGGAAGAACAAAAACAGACACAGACTAAGTTACTGTCTGACAGCGGTCTTTGTAATAGTATTTATATATAAAACCTTTAAAGCTTAGTGATATTGAATTAGTCATTGATCTGTGCATGTAGAATTATTTCTGGAAAATTAAAAAAAGCTTTTTGCTATTGGAAGTGGTTGTATGATTTCAAATTTACTTTGTACAAAAATGTTATGCCTTCCTACAAACTCTTCTCTATATACTTGAGAAAAAAAGTTTTTTATATTACTGTTTGTCCAGTTTATTAGCTCGCTGCGTCGACAAGGCAACATATTAACGAGTAGTGTGTCCGTCTACTTTATTTTTACGGCCTACACCAGGCTATTTGGAGTCAAAATCAGGCTATTTGGGGTCGTAATCAGGCTATTTGGGGTCGTAATCAGGCTATTCGGGGTCGTAATCAGGCTATTTGGGGTCGTCATCAGGCAATTTGGGGTCGTAATTAGGCTATTTGGGGTCGCAATCAGGCTATTTGGGGTCGTAATCAGGCTATTTGGGGTCGTAATCAGGCTATTTGGGGTCGTAATCAGGCTATTTGGGGTCGTAATCAGGCTATTTGGGGTCGTAATCAGGCTATTTGGGGTCTATACCAGGCTATTTGGGGTCTATACCAGGCTATTTGGGGTCTATACCAGGCTATTTGGGGTCTATACCAGGCTATTTGGGGTCTATACCAGGCTATTTGGGGTCTATACCAGGCTATTTGGGGTCTATACCAGGCTATTTGGAGTCGAAATCAGGCTATTTGGGGTCGTAATTAGGCTATTTGGGGTCGTAGTCAGTCTATTTGGGCTCGTAATCAGGCTATTTGGGGTCTTAATCAGGCTATTTGGGGTCGTATTCAGGCTATTTGGGGTCTATACTAGGCTATTTGGAGTCGAAATCAGGCTATTCGAGGTGTATATAGGGCTATTTGGGGTCAAAATCAGGCTATTTGGGGTCTATACAGGCTATTTGGGGTCTATACCAGGCAATTTGGGGTCTATGCCAGGCTATTTGGGGTCTATACCAGGCTATTTGGGATCTATACCAGGCTATTTGGGGTCTATACCAGGCTATTTGGGGTCTATACCAGGCTATTTGGGGTCTATACCAGGCTATTTGAGGTCTATACCAGGCTATTTGGGGTCTATACCAGGCAACTTTGGGTCAAAATCGGGCTATTTGAGGTCTATACCAGGCTATTTGGGGTCTCTACCAGGCTATTTGGGGTCTATACCAGGCTATTTGGGGTCTCTATCAGGCTACTTGGGGTCAAAATCAGGCTATTTGGGGTCAAAATCAGGCTATTTGGGGTCTATACCAGGCTATTTGGGGTCTATACCAGGCTATTTGGGGTCTATACCAGGCTATTTGGGGTCTATACCAGGCTATTTGGGGTCTATACCAGGCTATTTGGGGTCTATACCAGGCTACTTGGGGTCAAAATCAGGCTATTGGAGGTCTATACCAGGCTATTTTGGGTCAAAATCGGGCTGTTTGAGGTCTAGAATAAGCTATTTGGGGTCAAAATCGGGCTACTTGGGGTCTCTACCAGGCTATTTGGGGTCGAAATCACGCTATTTGAGGTCTATACCAGGCTTTTTGGGGTCAAAATCGAGCTTTTTGGGGTCTATCCCAGGCTATTTGGGGTCGTAATCAGGCTATTTGGGGTCGTAATCAGGCTATTTGGGGTCGTAATCAGGCTATTTGGGGTCGTAATCAGGCTATTTGGGGTCGTAATCAGGCTATTTGGGGTCGTAATCAGGCTATTTGGGGTCGTAATCAGGCTATTTGGGGTCTATACCAGGCTATTTGGAGTCAATACCAGGCTCTTTAAGGTCTATACCAGGCTTTTTGGGGTCAAAATCGAGCTATTTGGGGTCTATCCGAGGCTGTTTGCGGTCAAAGTCAGGCTATTTAGGGGCTATACTAGGCTATTTGGTGTCTATACCAGGCTATTTGGGGTCACAATCAGGCTATTTGGGGTCATAACCAGCCTGTTTGTGGGCTAAAAGGGGCAAAATCAGCAAACCTGGGTTATTTAGATCCATTATTAGCTCGCTGCGTCAGCAGGTGAGCTTATTAACGGATAGTGTGTCCGTGTGTCCGTGTGTCCGTGTGTCCGTGTGTCCGTCTACTTTATTTTTGGGGTCTATACCAGGCTATTTGGGGTCTATACCAGGCTATTTTGGGTCTATACCAGGCTATTTGGGGTCCATACCAAGCTATTTGGGTCTACACCAGGCTATTTCGGGTCAAAATCGGGCTATTTCGGGTCAAAATCGGGCTATTTCGGGTCAAAATCGGGCTATTTCGGGTCAAAATCGGGCTATTTCGGGTCAAAATCGGGCTATTTCGGGTCAAAATCGGGCTATTTCGGGTCAAAATCGGGCTATTTCGGGTCAAAATCGGGCTATTTCGGGTCAAAATCGGGCTATTTCGGGTCAAAATCGGGCTATTTCGGGTCAAAATCGGGCTATTTCGGGTCTATACCAGGCTATTTGGGGTCTATACCAGGCTATTTAGGGTCCAAACCAGGCTATTTGGGGTCAAAATCGGGCTATTTGGGGTCAAAATCGGGCTATTTGGGGTAAAAATCGGGCTATTTGGGGTCAAAATCGGGCTATTTCGGGTCTAAATCGGGCTATTTAGGGGCAAAATTGGGCTATTTCGGGTCAAAATCGGGCTATTTCGGGTCAAAATTGGGCTATTTCGGGTCTACATCGGGCTATTTAGGGTCAAAAACAGTTAATTTGGGTAAAAATCAGGCTATTTGGGGGGTAATTGTACCATTATTATCTATTAAAGAGATGTTTTACCTATTGTAGATGGGCTAAATGGGCTTTAAACCAGTTTAAATGCAGTCTAAACCACGTCTTTCGCAGCGAGCATTTTTAATGGTTTACCATTGTCTGGTTATCTTTTATAGAGATGTTTTACCTATTGTAGATGCTCTTTAAACCAGGTTAAATGGGGTCTAGACTAGTTCCATTCTGAAATGGAAAATCTAGGTGGTCTTTGCTTTCCTCTCCGATTTCCTCCAACCCAATTGTCTTCGACGTAGTCTACCAAACTTTCCATATCAGTACAACTAGAATGAAACTCCTGAAAGCTTTTAGCATCCGATGGAGGTACAAATGCCAAAGCGGTAAGACACTTAACTTTCAAGGCGTAGTCGGGATTTGAAGTGTAATGTTTTGATACTTCTGGTAAAACTTGCATTCGTCTTTAAAAGCAATGTGATAAATGAAAAAATCTCCGTTTTGCAGTGTCGGGAAATACTTCTTTGAATGCACTTTTGGCAGCTTTCTCAAAATCTGTCAATATTGTACGAAGATTCAAAATGGGGCTAGTACTTTAGGGCTTCCAACATTTTCATGTATGTAGGTTTTGTAAGAGCACAAAGACCAAGCAATGTAAAACGATGCGCCAAAAATAGTAAAAAGTCCAGACATCGCAAACAAAGTTTCACCTTACTGTCTGAATATAGAAAAGGTATAAGAGACGTTCAAGAGAAAGGGAATTACCGCCGTTAATGCATTGCTTATGGAACGTTCAAATGGTTCCATCTGCAAAGCACTAGTGGCGGGAGTTCCCATCCTGGTGTTGGATTTTTTAGGTTCTGTTTTGTATAGCTGTACGCTGTTTGCAATGCTGTTTATGAAGGAAAGGCGAATCAATGTATTGATCAATGTATTGTTCTTTCTTGACAATGAAAAGTTTAGATCGTGTTGATGAATTTTAATGAACACGGGCTAATGCCTAGTTTAACTATTGAGAGCCTACCTCATTTCAGTTTTAAAGTAACAAGACCTAATTCTTCCCCGATACTTGACAAATTCGGTACTCTTCGTTTTCCTTTGATCTAATTTGAATAACAGTGAGGTTTTCAGGAAAAGCTGGAGCGGAAGAAAAAAGTGCATAGGAAGTCCTATACTATTTTGTTTCGTTAAGAGGTACTTGTTTCCGTTCACGTATAAATGCACATAAAGTAATGAAAAAAGGTACACGTTGGAATCCTAATATTTCATTATTCTTTAGTTCCAAAATCCCATAATAATTAATCCCTAATCCTATGCCAACGATCGATTGGGCAAACAAACCTCCATACACTCTCTGGATATTTCTATCCCTGCTAATCAAGAAGCACTTCTGATGAATGGCTTTTGTGTGGAGACGTATATAGATAATAATAAAAATCTAAACCGAAGATTAGTTGAAGCCAAAAGGACCAGCTTGTTGAATTCGCCGTGTTTATTTCATCGTTGGACTACCACAAAACTTCCCAAAGCAAGACTGAACAGAGTTGTGGGGTTTCTGTTCTTTAGCACAAATAATCGCATCTATAACTCTCTTTAGTTTCTAGAACAATTGCAATGTTTAATGAAATTTTGTCAATCCTACGAATTGTTTTGCTCTCTTCTAAGTATGAATTGTTAGTCATAACCACACTCTCATAACAAGGAGTTAACGAAACACTTTGTTATTCCTGTTAAGTTAAGGCTTCGGAGTAATTGCGATTTTTTGCAAAAAGTTAACCGATTTTTGAATTCAAACGTTTTGAAATCGGTGCATTTTCGGGTAGATTTGAAAGTGTTAAATCGTACTCCATAATGTCAAAATTGATTTGGCTTGTGAAAATTTGAAAAAAAGTTGGGAACTCAGGAGATATCGCGGTTTCAAATAAGTTCCCGATTTGATGACGTCATCCGTCACCAGAGCCTGGTAGCCTAGGTAGAAAACATTAATTTGTCGTTTGAATTCGCACATTAATTTGTCGTTTGAATTCGCACATTCGTTTGCTCACACGTTTAATATGCATCTACCTCCTCGTTTATCAGTTATGTATGGTATGCATGCATGCGTGCATGCATGTAGATAAGTATGCATACGTATGCTTGAATCGGAAAATTTGTTTTGGCTAAATACATCTAAGCATTGACATAAAAGCGGAACAACAGAATGTAGTTGCTGTTCCAAAGAAACCGCAATGTGTTCCATGGAGCCTTTTTTCCAAAATTTGCTCAGATAGTCAACCAATAGTAACACGGAATAATAATACTATATCGTTGTTGTGGACAAAAACCGCTGTTGTTTATGAAAACGTATTATAACACAAATATTCCTCTTAAAATCATATATTATTTTATTAACGGCTTTGAAATATTTCAAAGTTTGATTTTTGAGTCAGCTCTTATACAAGAATATTTAATTTTTATAGAACACTGGAATTTATGATGTTACAAAATTATACTGCGTGCAATAAAAACTTTCTTTAACCAATTTGTATGTGTATATACTAATTAGCGCATTTTCAGAAAGTATGAGCCTCGGTCTGGGTTATGAAATGTTCACAGATATATCATCATATGTTAATGTTTCCATGCAAATGTAGTGTAATACTGTCAAACGAAGTTTACTCTAAAGACGTCGAAACAGATGTCGGACGATAACAGAGTCTCAACCATTTTCGATTCGGTCGATTTAAAAAGCCATTTAACCCGAGTCGCCTGAAAAGTAGTTTATTGGAATAAAAATGCATTAATATACGCCGAAATTTATTTCACGGGGTCCGGGACTTTGCTCACTTAGCCACTGGCCAAAGAAGTTGAAATTAAAACTAGAATTGTTCATTTTTAATGGTTAAAGAGGCTGAATTTATTTTTAAAAACCAATTTTTCGCTAACTTGCCGTTAGCTTTTACGAGAGTACACTGAATAGCAAATTCGAAAAACCCATTTTTTTCAGCGTATGAAGCTGATAAAAACTAAAAACTAACAGTGAAAATGATATTAGCAAATATGCTGGTACATCAGAGTTATGCTATCTTAATTGCTGGAGTAACTGATAAGGCTAAAGTCCTCTATTTATGTGGCCTTGTTGTTAGTGAAAGCGATTGTACGGATAATTATGAGCATAGACAAAAAGAATAAAATCAATAAAAGGATGCACTTTAAACTCAATTTTGAATAAATTAACAAAAATAATTGTTTATCCCTCAAAAAATCATTTAAGGGCTAATAATGATTAATACTTTGACACGAGAGGATGAGGCATGATAAAATCAGGAAGAACAAATGTTTTTTTGAGGGTCGACTGAAATATTCCCTATTTTATATTAAGTTACAAGAATTGACTTTAATGAAGGTTATGGCAGGTAATCAACACATCCTATTAAAAGAGATGAGCCAGCTGTTTTAAAAAATTACGATTTTTTGTACTCCAGTACTTGTGTAGTAGAATATACTACAAACATGCGGTTATTCTAATACATCTATGTTCGCCACCAGTGAAAAATTCTTCTAATTGTAGAAAACAGTCCCTTTTTTACATTCCTATTCAGATTTCAACATTTTGGTGCTCCATGATACATCAATGGTGGATTGCCTTTGAGTTCTTCTGAGCAGTTAAGGTTATAGTCATTGTAAGTCAATCAGACTGCATAAAGGGCCATATTCCCTACCTTATGGAGGTTGGGCCCACGATGCTCCGTGTATACACACATACCATTCGACAGCTCTTGATGAGCTTATCAAAAGTGTTGCTGGGCACAATTCCGAAAAACGTGATCCATTGGCACTTTTGGCTAAGTGAAGTTCAGAGTTTTACATACAAATCCCACGATGCAGTTTTTGAGCAAAAATACAAAACTCAAGATACAGATAGAAATGCCTATAAATCGATATAGTATGGCTTTCTGAACAATGTTTACAAAGGCACCTCAATGCCACAGCATTAGAGGAGCACTACCGACAAGTTGATGTTAACCGTTCAAACACCTGTGTATTCATGCATTTTACTTGTTTAGGAATTGGATGTAAAACTGCAGTATAGCAATCAAGTGCCTGTGTAAACATTGTTCAGAAAGACATACTCCATCGATTTATAGGCATTTCTATCTCTATTTTGAGTTTTGTATTTTTGCTCAAAAACTGCATCGTGGGATTTGTATGTAAAACTCTGAACTTCACTTAGCCAAAAGTGCCAATGGATCACGTTTTTCGGAATTGTGCCCAGCAACACTTTTGATAAGCTCATCAAGAGCTGTCGAATGGTATGTGTGTATACACGGAGCATCGTGGGCCCAACCTCCATAAGGTAGGGAATATGGCCCTTTGTGTGCTGCATGTAAGCAGCACAAGTTGCTTTCCGTTCCCATACAATATTTTCCAGAATAAATGCAACAAAATGGCTGCATTTAAAAAAACTGGAACATTTTTAATTCCTTTTAGTACACATAAATATTTGTTTCAGAACAATTAACTCCAGCAGTTAGAAAATTCTTGTAAGTTTCATGGGCAAACGCGCTAGTGTTCAGCACTACTTTAAGTATGTTGTGCTCCTGCCTTTCTCTCCACGCCGGACAGTTTATTTGTTAGAGAATATACCCACAACAGCAATATGTGTATGTATGTATGTAATTTGGGAAGGAATCCCCCCTATTTAGAGAGGACCCAGCCGCGTAATCCATAATGATTTTTTGCAGACTCTCCCAGTTTTTACACGGTGCTGCTTTACGAGAGATAATATGTATTGCAAGTATACAAATCAACAACATTGTTCAATCTCACCAGGGATACCCCACTAGGTTTCGACCTAGTGAGAGAACGAAGTCACATTCACAACTCACAGAATAAATCTCTAAATGAGAAGCCGCACAAACTTACTGTTCCAGCGGGGAATCGAACCCGAGCACGGTATCGACAGAATGCATGATTAGCTTTCTGTGCCACCGCGACGCTGCAACTACAACAGCAATATAGTCAACTGGAACATTAATTTTGTGACTTCAGGCCAACTTGGGTGCACATCTCCGATACACGTTTATGGAGCTTGACGTTCACGTTGCTCTGCGTGTTTGCACTTTGCACTTCAAGAAACTGGTACAACGGCTGTTCTCTCTTTCTGATTTTTCTGTGCTGGAGATTACTGAAATTATTTGAGGCTTTCGCAATTGGTGTGTGCGCAACTGGTAATGTTGCTGTTGGTCATAATGCTATATATATACCAAAAAAGGTATGTATGCATTTGTTTATATGTCGTTTGTTGAGGTTGATTCGCTCCAGCGATAACAATTCATGAAACTTGCCCGATTTATAAGCCCACATTTTATGCAGTTGCATTGTACTTTTTCATGTGTAAAGACGTACGAGTAGTTTTCAGCCTGCACAGACGAAATGTTCATGAGAAACAGAAACCTATCAGCTGTGTCCAGTGTAAACAGAGTTACTTCACAAGACGAGAACTTACCGATCATGTACGAGTTCACACAGAAGAAAGACCATTTAATTGCAAACTTTGCAACAAAACCTTCAAATATAAACAACACATAAACCGTCTTGGACGCATGGTACATGAAAAAAGAAACCTTTTAAATGCGAATTGTGCAACAAACAGTTTGCAGCATTTTCTAACCTCTAACCATGAGAGAATCCACGCAGGTGAAAAGCCGTTTCAGTGTCTTCTTTGTCCAAAAAGGTTTGTGGAGCAGAATGCTATGAAGCAACACATGATTATGCATACGGGAGAAAAACCGTATAGCTGTGATATCTGCAATCGGAAATTCAACCAAAAAGGGAGCCTGACCAAACACCGTCAAACACACCAAAGTAATTGAATATGAAATAAAGAATTCTCGATTTTGTTGATATTCCACTTGACATTAAATTATGGTTTTGTTTCTCTAATTTACAGTTAGGAGAATCAAGGATTGGAGTTGTCTTTTCTGTGGATCTGGCTTTTCACTCAACAGCAATCTTATTGAACACATTTGTTCTCATACAAAGGAAAAGCCTCATACTTGCAACGCATGTGGAGAAAGTTTCAGCAAACTAGGCAGTCTGAAACAACACATGAAAACAAGACATTCAGACGAGAGAAACTACAGTTGTGAACTCTGCGATAAGACTTTCAAGTCCAACGATGTTCTTCAGACGCACATGCGTAGACATTTTAGCGAAAACTTTTTTAGTTGCTCCGTGTGCAAGAAGAGTTTTGTCAGTAAAGGCGAGCTGGCAAACCACCTTGTCACACACACCGGTTTGAAACAATTCAATTGCATTGCTTGTGGGAAAGACTTTGCACTGTTGGGCAGTTTGAAGCGTCACAAGCGAGTTGTTCATCAATGACATATTTTTATTCAAAATATTACTCAAGAAACGCAACATTGGGGACTGGCTCCAAGAAGCTTTCAATTGTTTGGAAACAGTGCTGATTGTTTAACTCAAAGAAGATTTTTACTATATGATTATGTTAAACATTGTAAAATTCTTGCATTGTACAGTAACAGAGGGATTGTACCATTGATTACCTAAAGCACAGACGATTTTTATTAGGTTTTTAAAAAGTTTTCTGTTTATATAATATTCTAAATAAATATAATTGGTTTCTGTAATTGTATTGTCTTGGTTTGTTTACAACACATAAATGTATGTACACGAATGCATAACGACATTTTGCTAAATAAAAGGGACGTGAGCTATACAAAAATCTTTACAATCAGCTAAAGAATTCGTGAAAAGATGCAAATAAAACAATGAGCATGTTTTTCAGAAATCAGAATCTCGACCATCCTTTAATCGACTCAGATTCTGATAACTGATTGTATTTTACTATTTAATGAGCATTTCGTGATGAACATTGCAAAAAAGTTTTAAAAATTCGAAAAAAACAGGAATACTGTTAAAATTTGCATATGGTCAGCCGACAAAACCAAAACTTTTTTGTAGTTAATTGTTTCGCAGCCAGTCTCTGCATATGTTTAGATAACTAAACGACTTACTATTTTCCAAAATATGAGCTTCCGTGGACTTACGGTCTCAAATTGGCAAACACTTTTTTGCAGAATTGCAATAATTTTTGCAAATAAAATGCTAATAATTGCCATTTAAATGAAGCATTTTAGCAATTTGTTGTCAAGACCACCAGCCCAAATAATAGGCTAGCTTTAGCAAAAAACCGCTTTTCAAAATTTTGCTTCGTTGAAAAGTTATGCTGCGCGGCGAATTAAATATTACCCAAATACCGTGCTTAACTGGAGTGAAATTTTGGGATTTAGAAAAACAATTTTGAACTTTCTGTCTAGGGTAGTTTTATTAAAACCCATTTGGTGAATAAATTACCGGTTTTTGTTACTTTAATAAAAAATTATGACAATTCGAAGCTTGACACTTATGGGACTTCCTGTACCGCTACCTTCAAATTCCTCAAAATTGGCTACTCTTTGAGACCTCAAATTTATTGTTTTATCATAGTTTGCGGTTATTGGCCTATCACAGCTCCAAGTCTTTTTTGTGGACATATGTTTTCAAACCTGACGAAGCTTGGTAGTCATATTCGTTCTCATACAGAGGAAAAGCCTCACAGTTGCAACTCTTGTGTAGAATGTTTTAGCCACCTAGGCAATCTGAAAGATCATATAAAAAGAAAACGTTCCGAGGACAGAAAATACATATGTGAACTATGTGAAAAAACTTTCAAGCCCAAAGGAGAACTTCAGGACAATATGCGGAGGCGTTTGGGAGAAAAGTTCTTTAGCTGCTTAGAGTGCAAACAAGGTCTTGTTGGTAGACGCAATCTGGCAAGCCATTGTGTTACACACACTGGGTTAAAGTTATTCAAATGCAATGTTTGTGGGAAAGATTTTTAATGCTCGAGCTATCTAAGGTGTCATATGAAAGCTGTTCATCAATGACGCATTGTTGTTTTGAAATATTATCTACGAAGCGCAATATTCAAGACTTGTTCAAAAAGTTTATCTATTATTTGATAACAGTACTTCAAATAATGACCTGACGATACTAAACTTTTTCAAATGTTTTATTCCATAGATACAATAATTTTAATATTGCTGCTGATCATTACACAAGACACCCCATTTGCTTATGTAAATAACAAAAATACTTGCAGCTGGCTCCTCTGGTTTGCCAGTTTGGTTTTGCTTGTATATCCCATATAAATGCAAAAATCTTTACAATCAGTCATGTATTTTAACGAAAGTGACATAAAGTAAAATTATGCTTCCACGACAATTGCCGGTCGGACAACTGCCAGTACGACAATTGCCGGTAAACAACTGCCGGTATACGACAATTGCCGGTACGACAACTGCCGGTAAGTTGCGTGTAAATTTGTAATGCTAAAGCCTTGTCCCATACTAAAGCCCTATGCTAAAGCCCATACTAAAGCCCTATGCTAAAGCCCATACTAAAGCCCTATGCTAAAGCCCATACTAAAGCCCTATGCTAAAGCCCATACTAAAGCCCTATGCTAAAGCCCATACTAAAGCCCTATGCTAAAGCCCTATGCTAAAGCCCATACTAAAGCCCTATGCTAAAGCCCATACTAAAGCCCTATGCTAAAGCCTTGTCACATACTAAAGCCAATGCTAAAGCCTAACCTAATTAACCTAACCTAACCTAATTTTATCATGAAAACCTTTGGTTTCCCACTCGGGCTCTATCATTGGCTTTAGCATAGGGCTTTAGCATTACAAATTTACATGCAATTTACCGGCAGTTGTCGTACCGGCAATTGTCGTACTGGCAATTGTCGCTTACCGGCAGTTGTCTACCGGCAATTGTCGTACCGGCAGTTGTCCTGCCGGCAATTGTCGTGATACCAACGTTAAGCCATACCACGGTCATGACAGTAGAAATATTCCAGGAACTGCAAAAGGATTAGCGCATTTTGTGCAGTCCTTAGTACCTATGTAAGTGCTACAATGTAGTACTAACAAGTAACTGCAATGCATTTGCGTACAAACACGATAACTTGTGGTGCTTGGTTTATTATCTAGACGCGTGAATCAGAGTAAGTGACTAATCTTAGAGGTACCCTTCTATGTGTAAGCTTCAATAATTACTTGCTTACAGTTTCAGGATTTCCGTCATCCGTCGAAGCACTAATAATTTTGAATATTTCACATTGTCCTGTACTGCTTTAGTTCAGAGTCGATTGCGGTACAGTTTGCACTAAGCACAGAAAAAAGTCCTGCTTCCTTTCACGCTCAAGGCTCGCTATCCTGTAAGTTGTATTCCGAAGAAATAACAAATACGTCGGTTACAAATATAATTAACCAGTTATTTACTAAAAAACGCATGCTTTACTAAAGTGTCGCTCAGGACCAATTAATAGGGTGATCTGTACATTGATTGGTGATACGTTAAGTAAAATGAAAAACAATGCTGGCAAACAGGGAGAAGCCAAAATGCGTGAATGTGGATTTTGTGGAAAACTGATTACATCGCGTAATGGTAATTATTCGGCTCATGTAAAGGTTCACACGGACGAAAGACCATTTAAATGCAATTTGTGCAACAAAGCATTCAAATGGACGAATGACCTTAAGTGTCATATCCGCACCGTTCATGAAAAATATAAGCCTTTTACATGCAGCTTCTGTGACAAGCAATTTGCAACATCTCGACATCTAAATGACCATACGAGAACACACACTGGCGAAAAGCCGTTTCAGTGTCAGCTTTGTCCTAAAAGATTTGCGCTGCTGGGTGACATGAAAAAACATATGATGATACACACTGGAGAAAAGCCGTACAGCTGTGATGTCTGCAATCGAAAATTCAGCGACAAAGGAAACATAACCAAACACAATCGGACACACCAAGGTAATAGAAAAAACACAAGGTCTAAAATATAGTTTACTTGTTTTCATCAATGTATTTCGGTTTTTATTTGCAGTTACTAATGTCAGGAGTTGGAGCTGTCTTTTCTGTGGCCATAAGTGTCAGTACTATCATCAGCTTGACTGGCACATTCGTTCTCATACAAATGAGAAGCCTCATAGTTGTAACAGCTGCGGGAACAGTTTTAGCCAAACAGGCAATCTGAAAGCGCACGTAACCAGAAAACACACCGAAAAAAGGACGTACAAATGTGAGCTCTGTGACAAGGCATTTAGTGACAAGTCTGGTTTACAGGAGCATATGCGTAGACATTTGGGAGAAAAGTTTTATTGCTGCTCAGTTTGCAAGAGAAGTTTTGTCAGTAAAGGAGCTCTGGCAAGTCACATGATCACACACAGCGGTTTAAAGCCATTCAAGTGCAATACTTGTGGAATATGTTTTACGCGAGTGAACACCTTGAAACGTCATCAGCGACTTGTTCATCAATGACACGTTTTTGTTTAAAACATTATCTAAGCCACGCAAGATTCAGAAGTGGTTCAATACAGTTTTTGATTTTGTTTGATGGCAGGTCTCACGATTTTTACCTTTTGGTTGTTTAAACTCTGTATATTACTTGTTTTGTATACTAGAAATATTTGGCATAATCATAGCAAATATTAAATAAGACACTGCATTTAACAGAATCTTTTTACCGAACTAATATATTTTCAAAGAAACAGTCTGTTATCTAGGAGCTACGTTTTACTGTCAGAATATTATTTCGAAATGAATGGATATGTATTGCCGATGGATATGTAGTGGACGTGTGTGAAGTACCTAGAATTGGTAAAGGTTTTGTAATTAGTAAAACTAAGCAATCCACGCCTTACCAGTTTACAATTTACTAAGAAATATACCAACAGGTAAAGCCCATAATCCGACTTAGCTGAGGTATAGGCTCCGCGGTTATGCATATGCATGTACTGTTGCAAAAGTACCTTGTCGTGTTTGTTGGCTTTCAGGAGACGAACACATACCTTTATGGTGTGGTATTAATTTAACGCGTTGAAATATTTGAAGTGCTTACGTGATATTTGACTCGTCTTGGAAATCCAACGTAACAGGTGGTTCGGAAATTTGTACTGTTTTGTCTGGATTTTATGCTCTGTATATGTATTGAATCTTTAAACTTTTGTTGATTCAGTCAGCGGCATGGCTTTAATTATATGTGTATGTTTATGAGTTTTTATCATGCTAGAGTTACTAGAACGACTATCACTATTTCACTATTTAATGAAAATACAGCTTCACCACAATATACCGAGATACCACAAGTTGAATGATTTATACGCGAATGCAGTATTTTTGTATATTACTAAACTAAAGCACTTATACAGGTTATTGTTAAGCAAAGCACAACCGTGTTAATCAATCACGGTTCTCAAAATATTTCTAATATCGCTTCACTAAGAGCGCTTTTTTTCGTGAGTGACCCCCCAAAAATCTTACCCTTTTGAATTCAACTGATACTATGTTTGTTGCATAACCTATCTAAGGGTGAGAAGAAATCAAACAGACTTTGTTAGATTTGCTGCATGTGTTAGCCAAAAATCACAATTTTTGAAAACTGACGGTACGCTGGTAGTTTAGTCTTTTTTTACTATTTTATGCATAGCATTACAGGTTTTATTGTTTGTGTAACAGATATAACCTACAACTTGCATTATTTTGAATACAACATGTTAACTGTAGCGCTTAATCCGCCGATGTTATACTACATTACTTAAAACGTGAATTTTCTAAATTCGTCGGATTAAGTGGTAGCTGAGTAATTGTTCGATGCCCATGTACTAAACCATAAACCCACCTGATTACTGAAAACCTCATTTGAAAATCTTTTGTCTGGGGGAAGATATGAAGTTTTTAAAAAATTTGGGTCTTCCGGTTCCATGTATATGGTTTCTAAAAATTTGCATAACTCCCGTGTTTTGTGTCTGATTGAGACAATCAATACCAATTATGAAAGCGCAGAAGTTGTTTATTGATAAAAGTATCATTTTATAAAACACCAACCTTTTAAACGGCAATAGGAAGTCATGAGGCGGAAAAGTACCTTCAATCCGCGTCCTTCTGGTTCGACACAAAAATACTTTTTTCTCATTTCTTGAGACACAAATCGAAAAAGTAAAAAATACCCATCCTAGATAAACCGATTGCACACATTCTAAAGCTTGTCTCATGAAAAAATTCGAAAAATTGAAAAAATGGCGCACAACTTTGTCAACCAACTTTGGATTCTTGTGGGATTCCAAACTTCAAAATTTTGCATATAAACCTTACAATTTGAAGTTTTATATAATAAGACCTACACCTTATTCACATGTAGTACAAAAACGTTGTACAAAATAAGTTCTGGTCACAAAATTTGCCTACACGGGGTTCTTTATTTTTTTGCTTGTGCTAAGGTAGTATACTCCATATATGTACATGTTTATCAGAATTCGAAAAATGGTGTTAATAATCGTCTAAAACACGTTTAGCGCCGTTTATTAGCTCGCTGCTTCAACAGAAAAGCTATTGCAGATGTCGATGTCGGTGTGTCCGTCTGTCTGTAGACTTTATTTGCAAACCAGGGTAAATCGGCTTTAGACCGGGCTAAATCTTTGGATGGACCCGTATTTGACTGACTAACATTTGTAATTGTTATTTCTTTTTCTCCTATTTGCTAGCAAACAATTTATATGTTCAATGCGTTTTTAGCAGCGAGCATCTTTTAATGGTTTACCATGGATGCTTGTTATCAAATACTTGTCAGAATAATTCAAGAAAGGTGCAACAAAGAAGTCTCGGAAGGTGCATGTTTGTAGAGTAACCAGGGATCGGTAATCAAAGAAAATATAATCAAATCATTTTGGTAAAATAATATAGAAAAAGTATCCACACTATTCAGAATTTTCTATATTTGTTTCTATTTGTGTTATAAAGTACCGGAAAAATGTCAATCATCCCAGGTTTTTAATCTAGATTAAATTAAGTGATTAACTCACATAGCTAGATTAATGATTACGATTAAATTGAATTTTCAAATTATGGTTAGATTAATGATTAAAGATTTATTTAATCTCTAATCTGATTAATAGATTATGATTAATTAATCTGGTGATTACCGATCCCTGAGAGTAACATAAGCAACGAATCTGCCTGATTTCTGAATTAATGTATAGGACACCATTCTTTCTTGGTATTTAGGCTTACTGAATTAGCATTGTGGCACTGTGCTGCAACATTACAACTTACTGCTGGATTCAGGAACGTATGGACCTGGCGAACACAATATGCACTCTTGATGGTTATGTACTGTTTACTTGACATGCATGCTATCGCGGTCGCCCAGTCCATACGTTTCTAAGTCCTACGATAGGCATGTGGCACTACGCTAACAAAAAGCTATCAGTTTTCTTACACGTGAGATTGTACATATAGCGAGAATGTTTGAGCACATTCTTGCACATTGTGACAGTATGGGGTTTTAGAAATTTTGTGGAGACACACCAGTAGCAAAGCACTGTCCCAGTAAAAGGAATCAGAACCCTTATCATAGGTTGGCAGACAGTTTGGCTATTCAGATAATGATTTGAAACGGCGCCAAACGTGTTTTAGACGATTATTAACACCATTTTTCGAATTCTGATAAACATGTACATATATGGAGTATACTACCTTAGCACAAGCAAAAAAATAAAGAACCCCGTGTAGGCAAATTTTGTGACCAGAACTTATTTTGTACAACGTTTTTGTACTAAATGTGAATAAGCTGTAGGTCTTATTATATAAAACTTCAAATTGTAAGGTTTATATGCAAAATTTTGAAGTTTGGAATCCCACAAGAATCCAAAGTTGGTTGACAAAGTTGTGCGCCATTTTTTCAATTTTTCGAATTTTTTCATGAGACAAGCTTTAGAATGTGTGCAATCGGTTTATCTAGGATGGGTATTTTTTACTTTTTCGATTTGTGTCTCAAGAAATGAGAAAAAAGTATTTTTGTGTCGAACCAGAAGGACGCGGATTGAAGGTACTTTTCCGCCTCATGACTTCCTATTGCCGTTTAAAAGGTTGGTGTTTTATAAAATGATACTTTTATCAATAAACAACTTCTGCGCTTTCATAATTGGTATTGATTGTCTCAATCAGACACAAAACACGGGAGTTATGCAAATTTTTAGAAACCATATACATGGAACCGGAAGACCCAAATTTTTTAAAAACTTCATATCTTCCCCCAGACAAAAGATTTTCAAATGAGGTTTTCAGTAATCAAGTGGGTTTATGGTTTAGTACATGGGCATCGAACAATTACTCAGCTACCACTTAATCCGACGAATTTAGAAAATTCACGTTTTAAGTAATGTAGTATAACATCGGCGGATTAAGCGCTACAGTTAACATGTTGTATTCAAAATAATGCAAGTTGTAGGTTATATCTGTTACACAAACAATAAAACCTGTAATGCTATGCATAAAATAGTAAAAAGGACTAAACTACCAGCGTACCGTCAGTTTTCAAAAATTCTGATTTTTGGCTAACACATGCAGCAAATCTAACAAAGTCTGTTTGATTTCTTCTCACCCTTAGATAGGTTATGCAACAAACATAGTATCAGTTGAATTCAAAAAGGTAAGATTTTTGGGGGGTCACTCACGAAAAAAAGCGCTCTAAACAATGTGATATGCATCAGGTGCTGTAGTTCCATTGAAGATGTAAATGCAAATTTGTTAAAATAATTCAAAAGCCTGCGTGACAGTACAAACGTACAATTTGTTAAAAAAAATAACAAACGTAAAATGCTTATCGTTGTTTATCCAAATATACCACAGTTTCGCGTTTGCAATTGGGCTCAAAATAAGGTGGAGATTCGAAGTTCCGGTTTTGAGGTTTATAGCTCAGGTTTCTTTATTTTCAATTAGAGTCCTCGGCAGCCTGATAGCAAGATGCCGCGTGCAAATTATGAATTGTTGAATAACATGGAACGATATAGCCAGTCAGGTGATCACGTGACATCCAGCACAATACATAGCCATGTCTTTCATCCGTTCATAATGTGCACTTACCAAATTGCTATCAGGCTGCCGGGGACTCTACCTGCTAGCACGGAAAGGGAAAGGAAAGAAACATTTATAAGTTTAACGTGTGGAATTCAATAACTTATATAATAAACTTGATGAAAAACTTGTGGTGTCCAATTATCATGTGCAATAGGTATCAAACTCATAAAAATTGATTCGTTTTTACCTAGTATTGCTTTAAAAATGTGGTAGTATGGACAGTTCCTAATCGCTGTATCTGACTACACAGAGCAAGTTTTTTTAGTGGTCCTTTGAAAACTATGTAAACCGTCGTAGTTTTTATAATTTTTGAAAATTTGTGTTAGTTTACTAATTGATTGTTGTAAATAATGCAGTAAGAGTAACCAAAAATCAAGTAAGAGTTATGTAAATTATTTATTGTAAAATCAAATCAAAATAGAAAACTTGTCACTCAATCTAAATATTGTGAAATTCTCAAATCAATAAGTGATAACGTTGCTTCAAATACGAGCATAAATGTACGGCGCAATTTTGCTAATTGTCTAAAAATGCATCTAGAATTGCTTTTGATACCAAAAACATTTTAAAGTGAAAAAAAACCATTTGTTTGGTCGTAATATGTTATTATAAAGTTGCAGGAAAAAACGTAGCAGTTTTTATGAAAAGTGCAACAGTTTGATATTAGTTGAAGTGATTCTAATTTAAAAGTTTCCAAGTCCTAAATAAAAATATCAGCAATAAACTAATACACGTAAACCTTGAAATAAAGTTGTTATAGTGATACAGTCAAACGCTCGTTTTAGCCAGCAGATCCATTCTTAGTGAGGGATTTGTTGGTTGCTGAAACATAAAAACAATAAAAAATTTGTTAAGTTTTTTTTGGTAATCGCCAGTTTTATAATTGTATGATTAAACATCCGTTAAGATTTTTGAAAATAAATGCGCTTACCATTTTCAAACGCTTGATTCGTTTAGATATGGCTGGCACACTTCTTGGCACTTCTCTTTTGTTCCAAATCGGTTTCTGTTGCCACCACATCCTCCATAGATCCATGGAGTGCAAGTCCGTGTGGTTGAATTAAAGACGAATGTCCTGAGCTTTGCTTTGCAAAAGGAGGGTATAACTGGTAGCAGGCACATGCTGCTGTGGAAATATACCTCCTTCTTGTACTTCGGGTCGTTCTCAGTTTCAATTGTGATTGTCTGAAAGTAATTTGAATAGAAGAAAAATAAATTTAAGGAGATTAATTCAGTAAAGTTGTTAAACAAATGGTTGCTTACCCAAGGTCTTGCGTACGTACTTGTCTCACGGACAAGCAGAAATTGAACCGCCGCAAATAGCGACAACATCCGAGTAAAGCTAATTAAATTCATGGCGTTGCTAAATTGTTGTGAGAACTTTATAAGTTGAAATATGGTTAACCGGCTGATACGAAACCTATAATTTAAATGAATGGGCATTTAGTATTACCTTTTGTTTTTATACCTGTCTTCATGTCATAATCAGAAATCCGAGAATACAGGTCTAGTACCAAGTCAACCGTCCGTTTATACAGCAGATATACATACGTATTTGAGTTTATATATACGCTTTTAGGAAAATAGAAACAAGATACGTGTGTATGAGGTTTTAGAGTTCTGTTTTGTAATATTCCTATCTAATTAGGTACCTCGACAGACTTGCGGAAACACGAATCTATACCGGAGTAGTGTTGATTTATATGCCAAAAGGATTTAGTACACACATGGATTAATACCTGGGAAAACGTTTGATGCATGAAACAAAGAAAAATGGATTGGTAAGAATGTTTCTTTTTGAAAATGTGATTAAGAACGGGTTTTCTTGGAATTTTAGAACAGTTGAATATTTTCAGCAATTGTTGTAGAAACGTTCACTTATTCACTTAGGACTTTGGTGAAAAATCTTTTTAAAAATACCTTGGTACCTACAGCCTTCAGTTAAAATTAATGTACTTGAAAACCTTAAAAGGCTTTCAATAGGTAAATGGAACAATGAGCGGATTAACGCGCAAAAACTATTGCTTGGTTTAGAAGATGGAGTAGAAAAACGGAGAGACCGACAGACAAGCCGCATCGTAAACATAAACAAAATTTATTTTCTTCGTGCGAAAAGTAAATTGGACGTACAGAGAAACAGAAAGACACAAAACATCTTAAATAGCCCTTCCGCGAAGCAACTAGCTAATTAGCGGAACTTTCCAATACGCTTTGGTGGTTTTTGTGTTTGTCTTGGGTTTTGTACTTGCTTAATGTATGCAAAGTCAAAACTATACACTATTTACTGAATCAAACGTTTGTTGTTTGCACATACAGTTTGTAATTTGCTTGTTCATGTGTACATTTGTACACTAGTACATGTGTGATTTTAAACACCAAACTTACATCGTGTTAATGAGTGTGCGTGAGAAGTCATGTAGGCTTTCCAAATAATTTAAAAGAATAACTTGATGCCATTTTGTGAATGTATTTATACATTTGGTAAATACTAAAAAAAACCTGGTACATATACAGCAGTATATGCATATACGTAAGCAAAAAACTTAAGGCTTAGTTAAGCCAGATTACGAGCTTAACTTTTTGTCGTTTTTTAGGAACTGATGTACTGATGCTGAGTACAGCAGATATTGTTCTTAAACCAAGGCTTAACAAAAAATCCCATATTTTTTAATGTACAAAGAGTTTCGTCTAGGGTACAAAGTTTCTAATAGCCCTACTTTAGTAATTCATTTTGATATACCATTCTGACCTGTGCCTCCTACCGTTTAGGTGCAAACTGATTTTTAGTGCATACAGCTGCATGTTTTTGGCGTCCATGCATGATGAGTCATCCATAAATCGTGAAAAGAAAAGTATTTTAGCAGAAGTAAATACGGATGATAATTGCTGATTTAGAATCTCTTGAATGACCCATAAACCGTTGGCCTTGTTTACGTAGTGTAAAAGTTATGTGCACTTAGGTAGACCCAGTCGCTGACCTTTAGCTGGAGTCAAGTCACGGAGCACGCAATTTTTAAAACTTCATAACTTTTGGCATATTGGTCAGGTCGACGTGAAACCTTGAATAAAATGAATCTTTTTGTTTGTTTGATGATTCTACAGCAAAAACTCGATTTTTTATTTTGGGGCCAAAAATGGCCCTATTTGGATATCGTCCTTTGAGACAAAATTTTTTGGGGTGTATCCACACTCGTGGTCTTACTCAGTCATCATTCATATGAAGCCTGTATAAGAATGTTTTGCGTTTCCTGTCCTAAAATAAAAAATAGCATTACGTTATAATTTTTGTTTTATTTTGCTTCATGATTCAGGCTTAATTGCCTACACGTTAGGATCTTGCTTTAATTAACAACCCAATTAATCTAAAGACGGATGAACAAGTATTATTGCAACTCGGCGGCGTGTCAAAGCAAACACGTATGCCACAGATTCTCTGCTGCAAATTTTTTTGGGTTTGATTCTTTAGTAAGCAATTACAAAGTCTGTAATAGGCTTAAAGATTGGAGCTGCCTTTTAATTGGATTCATGTCTTAAAAGTATTTTCATCTTGATTAACACATTTGCTCTCATACAACAAAACAATCTGACACTTGCAACGCTTGTGGAAAGACTTTTAGCCTTATGGACAAGCTGAGCTCACACATAAAATATAATCATAATAATAATACAATCAATTATATAATGACGAAAGAAAATACAAATGTGAACTCTGCGACAAGGCTATGAAAAACAAGCCTATTTTGTGTGTTCATAAATTTGCATCAGGTGTTACTATCCAATTTTAAATATTAATTTGGCAATTACTTGACTTTGACTGACAAAAATCGGAAAACGATTTTGGAAACACGGAATGCAGCGCTTGTTTTATTACAAGTAAAAAATACAATATTTTTTTAATTTTATCAAAACTGAAAAAGAACATGTGGTAAAATTTCCAGAAAGTATCGCATCTGATTCGTATTATGCCGCTAAATTAGGGTAATGATTAGAAACAGGGATGAGTAAATCCCACCATTTATATAAATCCCATCCCAGTGGGAAAAATGTTTTTCCCGGGAAAAAGTCCAAAATGTCCAAAAGTGCCTTAAATACACTGGTATATGAGATATTGTACACATTTACTTTGAATCACTTTGCCCCATCTTAAAGGCTTCTTTATGAACGGAAATTAAAGCTAAAGCTTAAATAAAAAGGTATTAGGAAGCTGACTGCAGAAAATCGCCAAACTTGGCATTGTAAACAGCAGCTTAGTATTATTAGTAGTGTACTAGAAAATATAATATGCTCTTCATTAATAGAAGTAAACTTCACCGGCACTAACACCACAATTATCGGCCCTGATACGACAATTTACAATTGGTCATGTTGACATCATGTCAATGACATGTAAAAAAGAGATGCATGAAGTCAACCAACGGCAAGGGTTTGAAACAAAACCGAAGATATCTCGGATTGACTGGGATAGATAGTGACAATGGTGTAGCACGGAGTGGTAAATTTAACTCCAAGCATAGCACCAGTCAACCTTTGCCTTAACGAATGACCAGATTTGGGAAATTGTGACCAATTGTACGGGAATTAGTTAACTGCTTTGAGTTTTAAGATTTTAATGTCAGGGTCTCCAGCTACGTTCATTTTTGGCGAGTGTGCCTTGATTCCATGTTCCACTCCAATGAATGATAACATTATTATTATGATTATTATTATTGGCTTTATTAAATTCGTTAAATGCACTTCTTGTCATGTGATAGTCATGCTCATGCCTCGTGTTCAGTTCGAATTTGTTTGAAACTGATTAATATTTTAGTTAATCAAATCAAATAACTCCGACTCTGACACAGACTCCTCCGGCAAAAGAACACAGATTTGTCTGGCACTGGCACAGCATTTCCCGGTGTCGACTGATTTTTTGTTCCCGTTTCCCGTTATGTATGTTAACTAATATATAATTTTTGATGCCGTTCTCCTTTATTTCCTTCGCTTTTAATGAGTTTATAGCTGCTGTTGCTTGTTTAGTTAAAATTGAGTTTACCGCTTCATTAAACATAACAGTGTTCTTCTCATTATGCCTTTTTTGGACTTTTGGACACTTGGATAGGGTAGGGTGGTATTTACCACCAGTGTCAAGTGTATAATACCGTATTTTACCGGTAAAAACCGGGAAATGGGAAAAAGACTTTATCCCACCTTCTCATTCCTGATTAGAAATGCCAGTACCAAAATCCAAAAATATAATTTGCGGGATACCGAAAAAGGACATTCCAAAGTTCAAAATACATACTATTATGTAACACAAAGACAAGTAGAGACACCCGTACACATTGAAATATTTTAAAGGGTTAACTAAATACCATTTCATTTTGAATTTATTCAATTCGTGAAAGCCAAAAAACCGAGGAAGGTACTTGTACAGCAGTGCATGCATATTCATAAAAAAGTTTTAGAAGTTAGATTAGTCGGATTAAGGGCTTAAATGTTTTGCATATTATTGGGGAATTGTGAAGAATACGTCAGAGAAGGGTTGAGAGGAAGGTTTGCTTTGAAAGGCTTACAAGATACGTGTACGTGCACATTTGTTGAAGTAAATTAAAAATAATTTTGTATGAGAATCAACTCGCCAAAATGAAAATATTTGCTGCATAAATGTTATTGTAATGCTCGAGGTACAATGTTTTCAATCAAATGCAGGTGTAAAGATAAATTCCAGGAACTGTGAAGGATTAATGCATTTTGTGCACTATTTTGTACATCTGTAGATACTTTAGCTTTGTAAAAGAGTACTGTGAATATTCGTAGAGTACTTTTTTGTTTATAGGTTTTAACATTCCATTGTGAAGAACAGCGCTGTTAATAGCTTAGCTTTTCAAAAAAATAAATATTTCACAATATTGAATATTGTTAAAATTCCATTCAGTTTGGGTTAGTGTACACCTAGCACCAAAACAAAACGAATCGCCGAAAAATTATTTGCCGAATTTTTTGCAATAATTAAGTTTAATATGCACTTAATCCATTTACAAATTATTAAATCAGTTTGTTACTCCAAAAAGCAGTGCTCCAGTAAAGTGTTGCTCAGGAACTGCAAATTTTGTTCTGAGTGATTTAAACTTGTATTAATTAAAATGGAACGTAAAACTGACAAGAAGACGGTTGCAATATTAAATCAATGCAATATATGTGGAAAACAAATTGCAAAAAACTATTACGAGATTCATTTAAGGGTTCACACAGGTGAAAGACCATTTAAATGCAAAGTTTGCAACAAATCTTTCAGTCAAAAGGGATATTTACACCGGCATGGACTCAAAGTTCACGAAAAACAGAAGCCTATGAAGTGCAGCTTCTGCGACAAGCCGTTTGCAACATCTCAAAATCTAAATGACCATGCGAGAACACACACAGGCGAAAAGCCGTTTCAATGTCCACTTTGCCCAAAGAGATTCGCGCAGTTGAGCCAGGTGAAGCAACATATGACGACGCACACAGGAGAAAAGCCGTATAGCTGCAACATCTGCAATCAGAAATTCTGCCGAAAAGGAGATCTAGCAAAACACCGCCAGACGCACCAAGGTAATTGAAAAGGATATAAAAAGTCCTTAAAACCGTAACTTTCATTGGATACTAATTAAAGGCTTTTTATTTTCAATCCGCAGTTAGCAGAATCAAACTTTGGAGCTGTCTTTTCTGTGGACATATGTTTTTACAGTATTCTGGCCTTGATTGTCACATTCGTTCTCACACACAGGAAAAGCCGCACAATTGCAACGTTTGTGGAAAGTGTTTTCACCATTTAGGCAGTCTGAATGCACACGTAAATGCAAAACACTCTCACGAAAGAGAGTACTGCTGTAAACTGTGTGACAAGACATTCAAGTTCAAAGAATACCTTCAAGAGCATGTGCAGAGACATTTGGGAGAAAAATTCTTAAACTGCTCAGAGTGCAAACAAAGCTTTGTCAGTAAACGCGACCTAGCAAAACATATTGTCATGCACACTGGTGTAAAGAACTTCAAATGCAACGCTTGTGGAAAAGATTTTGGACAATCGTCGAACTTGAAGCGTCATATGAAAAATGTTCATAAATTATAGGGTTGTACATATAATATTTTCGATGAAGTATTTGGTTTACAGTGATTAAAAACTTTAGCTCAGGTGTTTGTGAACTAGAGTTTTTCAGCTAGCCTTATGTATCTATAGTACTTGGGAAATACTAGTAATGCAATTGCAAAAATATTGTGCAAATTGTCCCTAATTAATAAGATAATTGGAATGTTTTGAAATGCTAAAAGCCTTCTAAAAATTATGTACTTCTTTAAACGTTTTTTGTAAGTAAATACAGATGAATTTAGTTTTAAGTTCTGCTCAAATTTTTTATTTAAATTTTCAAGATAAAAAGTACTGAAACCTTTTTTGAATTTGCAAGCATAGTACCATTGGTTTGATTTGATTGTAACTCAGGTGAAGATCCTAAATCGTGCATAAAACTATACACAGCCAGCTTCATATTGTTTGTGTTTGTGTACTAAGCAAGAACAAACAAGACACGCTTTTTCGCACATCGGTTTAGGCCAGTTCAGTATTCAGTATTCGGTTTTATTTGAGTGTTAAAAAATTTCAGGTAATACAATCAATGGACATTTAAAAACATACATTATAACATGCATTACTTGATCTCACAATCTTAACACTCATTGGTTTAGAAATCCTGACGTTTATGATTAGCTCTCTTATGACGTGTTAAGGTGTCCAAGCGTTTAAAATCTTTTCAAGAAGGTTCGCATTTGTACCTCTTTAAGCTACTGTGTGTGACAAAGTAGCTCTTCAGATCCTCTTTACAGATAAACCTCTGTTTGCACTCGGAACAACTAAAGAATTTTTCTCCTAAATGTCTACGCATGTGCATCGGAAGAATATTAATGTATACGACAGCCTTGTCACAAAGTTTACATTTGTATTTTCTTTCATCAGAGTGCTTTCTTTTTATATGTAATTTCAGATTGCTGTATGGTTAAAAGATTCTCCACAAAAATTGCAACTATAAGGCTTTTGATTTGTGTGAGAACAAAGGTGGCAATCAAAGTCGCCGTAGTATCTGCATGTATATTGGAAGAACATGCAGCTCCAATTGTTGACACTAGTGACTGCATATTAAAAAATAAAACTAATGTCCAATAGTTTATCAAAAATATTCAGAATCTTTCATTTCGTTTATAACTACCTTGGTGTGTTTGAAGGTGTCTGGTCATGCTTCCATTTGGGCTAAATCTTAAATTGCAGCTGTTGCAGTTATACGGTTTTTCTTTGGTGTGCGTCGTCATGTGTTTTTTAAGTTACCCTGCTGAGCTAACCTTTTTGGACAAAGAAGACCCAAAAACGGCTTTTCGCCTATGTGGACTCTTTTATGCCAAGTAAGTCAGACGATGTTGCAAATTGCTTATCACAAAAGACGCACTTAAAAGGCTTTTGTTTTTTATGAGCAGTGCGTATATGGCGCTTATGGTGGTTTGTCCTTGTCCATTTGAATCCTTTGTTGCATAAATCGCAAATGAATAGTCTTTCTTCTATTTGAATTTTTAAATGAGCCAGGTAATTACTACATGTAATTACTTTCCGATAAAAACCACCTTCACGCGTTTTGGCTTGTGCCTGTGTGCCAGCTTTGTTATTCATTTTAAGGCATCAGCAAATTGCATAGATCACCTTAGAGTTTGGTTTTGAGCAACACTTTTGTAAAGCACAATTTTCTTTGTACAAGACTGCTTAATTATGATTTTAACTTACGTATATTTTTACTTCTTCACAATGCAACTTACAGAACAGCGAGACTTGGGCGCGGAGGGAAGCAGGACTACTTTTAGTGCAAAGTGTACCTCAATCGACTCCGAATCATAGCAGTAGAGAACAATGTAAATTATTCAAAGTTCCTAATGCTTCAACGGTTAATGATTTCCCTGTATGCAATTGATTGTACAAGCTTGCAGACAGAAGGTACTTCTAAATTTAATCCCTGATCCAAATTCATGCGCCAAATTATTTAACCAGGTACGGCAGCTTATCGTATATGAACGCAAATGTGTTACATTTACTTGCTCCTGCCAAACTAATGCACTTACATAGGTACTATGCACTGCACAAAATGCGTTAATCTTTTTGCAGTTCCTAGAAAATGTCTGTAGTTGAGCATTTCTGTCATGAATATGGTATGATTAACGTCGTAAGTTAAAATTTCTAAAAACTTTTTTACTTGAATAGGAGGGATTATGTTCGACGGATTAGAGAAGGGGCATAAAGTTGTATCTATAGGTTTTTTAGGTTTACGTGGAGCAAAATACAAATAAATTGAACAAACAGAATATAGAGACTTGGAATTTTTATTGAGATCAAGATGCGTAGCCAGAAAGAAAGAGCTGAAATTTGGCTACCATATTTTTCTTGTAATAAAATCCTGGATTGCTTTGATAGATAGGTTCAGGAAACCTAATCTCTTCCCCTTTTTTTCCTTACGAAAGGTTATAAATTTCAACAAAGGACTATGCAACCTAAGGTCAAAAATTTTGACCTCCCAGTTTTATGTTGATTCTGATAGAGCTTCAAAAGCTCTACAATTTTGCAATTTTAGGTATGCCCTTATCTCTTAATGTTGTTGAGATATGAAGGAGTTTGTAATTTTTGCTAACATAAGGCCCCATACTAAACACACTTTTTTCAAACTCGTGGCTACCCATCGCGCCTAAATTTGATTTTCAACTTTGATTGCATCTTGAAAAGAGCGTTTAATGAGGATGTTTTCCAGAAGTTGAGTGGTCTACTTGCAAACGTCGAAGTTGTGGTAGGTCAAACTTGGAGGTGTTTTTTCGGAACAACTTTTTTTTAAATCGTTATAGCTTCCACTACACACTTCCGATTTTCAATGTTAATACCAATTTTAGAAGAAGAGGTTTTAGGAATTATATTGTAGAAAAAATCAAGACAAAATGTCTATATTTGCAAAAGTTATGAAGCTTTAACCTTGGAAGGGCTGTTCGAGAACCCTCAAAAACAGCCCTATTTCAAGCCAACGTTTGACCCCCGGGCCCACCTTCGATTTTCGATGTTAATAGCAATTTTGAAAGCGCTTGTTCCGGAGATAAAACAGAGAAAAAACTAGAGTGGTATCTTTCCAAAACCAAGACTTATTGGACAAAAGATGTTAAAATATCATCAATTCACAGATATAAACATGTATTTTTATATTGGGTCGTCAAAGTTTGTTATTTTGAAAAGATACCACTCTAATTTTTTCTCTGTTTTATCTCCTAAACAAGCGCTTTCCAAATTGCTATTAACATCGAAAATCGAAGGTGGGCCCGGGGGTCAAACGTTGGCTTGAAATAGGGCTGTTTTTGAAGGTTCTCGAACAGCCCTTCCAAGGTTAAAGCTTCATAACTTTTGCAAATATAGACATTTTGTCTTATTTTTTTCTACAATATAATTCCTAAAACCTCTTCTTCTAAAATTGGTATTAACATTGAAAATCGGAGGTGTGTAGTGGAAGCTATAATGATTTAAAAGAAAGTTGTTCCGAAAAAACACCTCCAAGTTTGACCTACCACAACTTCGACGTTTGCAAGAAGACCCCTCAAGTAACTTCTGGAAAACATTCCCATTTAACGCTCTTTTAAAAATGCAATCAAAATTGAAAATCAAAGGTAGGCGCGATGGGTAGCCACGAGTTTGAAAAAAGTGTGTTTAGTATGGGGCCTTATGGGAGCAAAAATTACAAACTCCTTCATATCTCAACAACGTTAAGAGATAAGGGCATACTAAAAATTGCAAAATTGTAGAGCTTCTGAAGCTCTATCAGAATCAACAATAAACTGGGAGGTCAGAATTTTTTGCCCTTAGGTTGTATAGTCCTTTTCATCATAATCACGGAATCGATCAAGAATTCATATAAGTTAATGCGGCTTATGTTTTAGGTTGGTTGGTAAATTTTTTACCTAAGATTAACCTTTTCGCTCACCTTCTGTCTTCTGATTAGATTGAAATACAATGCTTTCAGAGGGTTTTCGAAAAGATGCTTTACAATATCTAAAAAATTTCTGATTCTGAGCGGATCTAAAAATAGAAACTGTAGTAACTTGTATGCATCCTTTATTGACCGATTTCGGTTTCGTTAACATAGTCAAACCTGGACATCAAATCATGTGCTGCATGCAATATGTCAGGTGTATAAACTCTCACGTCGTGATGATTTTTAGCCTTAGAGTTGGTTTTTTGTGAACGCATACACAAATAGTCACAAAGTAGTAGAATAAAGTTAGTTGCGTATTATTTTATGCAAGATTTGGTTTATTCACCTGAGTTACAACCCATCAAGCCAATGTAATTTTGATTTCAAATACAGTGTTTCAAAATTTAAACCTTGAATTTTAAATAAAATAGAAGCCGAGTAAAGAACTAATTTTATCAGTATTTATATAGAAATTTTTTGTAAAAAGTACATTTTTTCAGAATGCTTTTAACATGTCATAGCCTTCTATTTATTCTATTAACTAGGTATAATTTGCATAATGTTTTTGCATTGCGTTACTAGCGTTTTTCAAGTACTCCCTTATCCTCAGAGATAAGGCTACGCCCAGAAGCACTAGTTCAGAAACAACTGAACTAAATTTTTAATCACTGTGAACAAAATACTTCATGGATTTTTAAAAAAATGTAAACCCTATAATTTATGAACAAATTTTTGATGACGTTTCAAGTTCGACGACTGTCCAAAATCTTTCCCACAAGCGTAGCAGTTGATCCGCTTTACACCAGTGTGCATGACAATATGCACTGCTAGCCCGGATTTACTGGCGAAGCTTTGTTTGCACTCAGAACAGTTAAAGAATTTTTCTCCCAAATGCCTCTGCACATGCTCTTGAAGATACCTTCTGGACTTGAATGATTTGTCACACAGTTCACAGCAGTACTTTCTTTTGTCAGAGTGTTTTACATTTACGTGCACATTCAGACTGCTTACGTGGTTAAAACATTCTCCACAAACGTAGCAACTGTGCTGATTTTGCTTAGTGTGAGTAAGAATGTGACAATTAAGTCCGGAATACCATGAGAACGTAGCTCCACAGAAGACACAGCTCCAAAGTTTGATTCTACTAACTGCGGAAAATAAAATAAAAAGTCTTCAATTAAGATCTAATGCAATGTCCTGTTTTTAACACTTTTTATATCCTTCTCAATTACCTTGGTGTATTTGACTGTGTCTGCTTAAGCTTCCTTTTTGGGTGAATTTCTGATTGCAGATATTGCAGCTATACGGCTTTTCTCCTGTGTGCGTCATCATGTGTGCCTTCATACATCTCAGCTCCGCAAACCTTTTTAGGCAAAGTAGACACTGAAACGGCTTTTCGCCTGTGTGGATTCTTTCATGGCTTTTTTGCTCCCTCGATGCTGCAAATTGCTTGTTGCAGAAATTGCATTTAAAAGGCTTCTGATTTTCGTGAACCGTGCGTTTATGCATTTTTATATTATTGATTTGATTAAAGGTTTTGTTGCAATCTCCGCATTTGAGTGGTCTTTCTCCTGTGTGAACTCTTATATGTCTCTTTTATTTGTTTGGTAAAACTAGTTTTCTACAAACGTTGCATTCACGCAAGTTAACTTTGGTCTGCCACGAAGTTTTGTTTTCCATTTTAATTAATTTACCACTAACTTTCATAACTTCAAAGCTTTTTGTTTATGAATACACATACACTAGGCTAAAGTACCTTGTTCGGTTTTTTGACTTTCACGAAATGCGTAGATAGAATAAGGTATAGGGATTTAGTTATTCCTTTAAATATCTAAAATATCCACGTGTGTTTTTACTCGTCTTTGTGTTACAAAGTAACAGATATTTTGAAATTCGTAATGTTTTTGACGACTTCCACAAATTTAATTTTTAGATTTTAGAACTTCCAACTCCTATTCAATATGTTAACTAAGCAGAACAATCGGAGTCAAATATGATACTTAAAGGCAGTTTATCATGCTTTCGTCTTTACTTTAAAAAATGGATTGCATTTGTCTGTAAAAGCAAGCGTCACATTTCCTGTTTGCATAATCCCAAAGGTTTTTGCTTCTCTATAGTTAAAATAAAAACAAAATCACGCAATGAACTTTTAAATCTTTACTACCACATTTGTTAAATAAAAACGTTTCAAAAATCCATGCAAAAAGGTTAAACAGAAAAAGAATAAAAATCCGGTAGTGGTATTTTGAAAAATTAGCATTTTGGAAATGATTTATAGTCTACAATGAAACATTTTTCAAAGTTCAAAAAACCAAATTTTATATATCTACATAAGGAATGTTATAAAAATTGAGTTATTCTTTTTTTGTAGTCCTCCAGTCAAACCAAGTGGCTTCAGTGCTGAATATTGCGGTTCTTAGATATTTTTTCAGAGAGAAACGACGATCATTGATGAGCAGCTCTCTTATGATACAATAAACTGTTCGAGTGTGCATAATGTTTTCCACAGGCATTGCATTCGAATGGCTTGAGACCGGTGTGTGTGACACTGTGCTTTGCCACACTGTGCTTACTGACAAAACTCTGCTTGCACACCGAGCAGCTAAAGAATTTTTCTCCCAAATGTCGACGCATGTGCTCTTGCAGAACATGCTTGTGCTTGAAGGCCTTCTTGCATAATTCGCATTTGTACTTTCTGTCGTCAGAGTGGCTTCCCTTCATGTGTGCTTTTAGGCCGCAAATTTGGCTGAAGGATTTTTCACAAGCGTTGCAACTGTAAGGCTTTTCCCTTGTGTGAGTATGAATGTGACACTCAAGGTATGTATACTGTGAAAACGTATGTTCACAGAAAAGACAGGTCCAAGTTTTGAGTCTAGTCTCTGCAAATTAAAACAACGAGGACGTAAATTGATGTGTAATAGAGGATTGCATTTAGATAATTTTTATTTCGTTTTAATTACCTGGGTGTGTTTGGTGATGTTTGGTAAGGTATCCCTTTTGGCTGAACTTCCGATTGCAAATGCTGTAGCTATACGGTGTCTCTCCTGTGTGCCTTAACACGTGTCGCTTCATGTTATCCCGATATGCAAATCTTTTTGCACAAAGTGGACATTGAAACGGCTTTTCACCTGTGTGGGTTCTTTTATGAGAATTTAGTTCACGAGTTGTTGAAAATGTCTTGTTGCAGAGTGAACAGTTAATTTTCAGAGAAGATTTCTGTTTTTCGTGCACCGTGCTTATGTGCCGCTTTAAATGTTCTTTTCCAGTGAATGTTTTGCTGCAAACTTTGCATTTAAACGGTCGTTCTCCTGTGTGAACTTTCAAATGAGTTGAATAGTATCCTGTAGTAATAAGTTTGCCACAAACGCTGCATTCACTCATATTTGCTTCTGTCTGCAGACCAGCTATGTTTTCCATTTTACTTATCGCATCAAGGAATTTTCATGCACAGGACAACTGGAATTTAGTTCCGATGCAACACTTTTTTGAAATAGATGTTTTAGAAGTTTTGTTTCATATTATCAGTAAGTCCGTCCATGCCTTTCTCCAGTGTTATTTTGGCGCATGTTCTATGAACAAAATACACATTCAATTGCAAATAAAGGAGAAGCTTTGGTTTTTCAGTAACTGGAATCGATTTTTTCCGACTAACATATCCTTAATCATGTGCTTTATAACCACTCGGAGGAAATTTATAGGTGACATCTGCGATAAAGAGTACAAGGACATGGTAGACCTTAGAAGGATGCGGGTAAACAAATGCCCTATCTGCACAAAAGCTGTAGTAAGTGCATATGCTCTTCAGGCGCACGAAAAGATACACTTGAAAGCTTTTAAATTACTTTATGCTGAACAGATAGTTGCAGGACAAACTCCTGAAGCCTAGTAATTTTCCATTGGCCCACTATCTTGCTTACATGAATGTTATCTATATTCTAGTTTGAACTAGTTGTCGCGTTACTACAATTTAAACAGCTACCACTAAAATAGAGAAATAAATGCAATAACTGAAGTTTGGATGATTTAAATACACTAAATTAAGTACATTAGCTTACCAACCATGCTTTTTATGTATTTATGCTAGCAAAGTTGCAGCTTTCTGTGGCAACTTACTTAGGTTGAAGGAAATCTGAAATAAAAACGTGTTTCATTATATAAAAATGTCATTTTAATAGTGTTTTCTTATTCAAAAAGTAAATTATCAAAAGAAAAATTCGATAGCCACTCGTGTAGTACTGTAATAAAACAAAAAGAAAAGCGCTTTAATTAAATTGTATGAAATCACAATTAAGTCGATCCTAAAGTTGCTTCTTCAGCTTGGTTAAGTGTTGGCTTGTTGTTATTGGCGCTTCTATCGTTCTTGCAAATAGAACGGTTTCGTCTTCAATATTAAGCACAATAATGAAAAAAATATATGATTATCGCAAATGATATTTTTTGATGGCAAATGTTGATGAATTGTGATTTCCTGATGATTACAAAATAGGATAAAATTATGACAAAGAACAATATTTGCGTATTTGATTACACACACGTACGTTGTACTAATTTGTTTTCGACAATTCCAGTTCATTCAGAAAAAATGCGACCTTAAACGAAGAAATATTTCACCGAGTGGTGAAAATTGGTAGTGGTATACCTACCAAGCAAACAACAAGATTTTGATGTGATCGTATTGCGTAGTTCATTCAACTTTGCACTACTTGAGTGAGTGTTCAACCAAGACCACTTGAACCATTGATGTGGCTATTCTTATGCTTTACATGTAGGATTACTAAGTAAAACTAGTTTAAGTGCAAGTTGTTCAAGGTCAACACTGCTAACTGAGCATAAGAACCAATGATGTCGTTGCTTAATTTTGAAAAGTAAAACACTTTTTGATAAAAAAGCATTCTTGAATCTTGAAAATTGAGATAAAATTGAAACATGCTGTGCTGCATTAAAAATATTTAGGAAATGCATGAACACATAATATTTTACCACTACACTTGGAAAATAGGAAATTCAAATTGCAGCAAAATGTTAACACTTTAAAAGCCGAAATGTTCAATGAATTGATTTAGATTCTAACAATAATAATATTTAAATGATCAGTAGTATCTGTTCAATAATAAAGTAAAACCAACAGATTTATTGCGCACATAAATCTTTCTAATTTTAATGAATTTATAGCATTCCATAACAAAAATATACTTACGTTCCACAAAACTTTACGGAATTTGCGAAATTTGGTCAAGTCAAGCGAAATGTAGTCGTGCACATGTGTACATTAAAAATTACTAAGGATGAACTATAACACAACCCAAATCAGAATTATTGATTTTAGATTGAGCTTATATTATAAAGATTTATAATAGAGACACTAGGCGTAATGCCTACGTAGACACATTTTTGCAGAACCAGAACCTGACCGTGCTTCTCCAGAGAACACGCTATTTCAATTGAAGCTTAAATCCAGCATCCATTCATCACATTACTTAGTGATGAATGGATGCTCTCTTAGGTTTTCTGCTATAAAAATGTTCATAGAAATACATCAGCACCGACTCATTTTGGTGTGTGGGTTTATGATTTTGACATTGGTGCATGCATATTCTGCAGAAAAACAAAACTGGTCTGCGTTGTATGGATATTATTTTATTTATTCGTATATTATACTGATTGTTCATTTCGTCAAGCATAATGGGATATTTGTAGCAACTGGTTTGGATAGAGTATTGAAAACTTTCCATTCGTTCATTCTTTCCCATGTTACTGTATTGTCAAGAAATCAGAAGTGCCAGTTAAGTGCACTAAATATTATATGCACTAATATGCAAAGTGAAATTATTGAGTTTTTTTGTCGTGAAAAGGTTATATCAAGAACGTGTAACCGATCAAAACATGAGCTGAGCAAGGCTGAGCAGAGTTTTTCCAACTGTATTTTTTCAATTTTTCATATTATTTATTATTCATAGACACACAACAGCATCATTGACACCAGAGCAAGCTGCGCTTAGAGGAAAAAGGAAGTTTTAGCAAACAGTGATCACGTTCAGCTTGCATGTTGATTAAATTCAAAGTAGAAAAGAGCACAGAAATAACTGGTCCATGTTGTCATCACTGGAACAGGGTCATGTAGGTTAACAAATTTTGTGTTATTCCATATAAACAGGTTTATGGATATGAAGCAATACTATATAACGCTTTTGACATTAAAATAGATTTTGTGTATGGACCATGCACATCCACGGTTGGGTTACGTAGTGTGTGGCCATGAACTTGTTATTGAACTGCAAGTGGTGCGCACGTCTTAAAAGTGCTGTGTTCTTGGAACATTTCAATTGCTAAAACTGGTCAACAGATAAATTACACTTTTCGTAAACAACAAGTCTCGTGTTTTGCAAGCAATCAGGTTCGTAGCAGTGTACAGTGGTTTTCTGTCGGCATTATATAAAAAGCAATTTCAAGATAACCCTATGTTGTATTCGGAAATTCCATTCGAAATTGTTGGAGCAAACTTGTTTCTTTTCTTTTTGCTCCTGCAATTTTTCTTCTTACCCTACACATTAGTATTCTTACCCTAAACATTTCCGCAAACCACTTGAAATGTGCTTGAAAAATTTGTCTGGTTCCAATTTTTTTTGCTCTATTATTAAAAATATTATTCAAATAGCCTTCTGCGCTGCTCTTTTGCTCAGTTAGAACTTCCATGTCCGGTAAAAGTATGTGGTAATTTTTAAAGTCAAGTATTACTCTTTACGGGAGTGAATAGAAAGTTCTCATATACTATATATGCATATCACTATTTAGGACATGCGTGGAACAGGATGCGTTGCAAACTGTAGTGTATAAGCAATCATAATAATAATGGTTATAAAATGAAGTTTCAATTGTCAAGTGTGTTCCATTCCACCACTCTTCCCCAATATTGTTTATTACAAGCGTTTTTAATATATCGCATACATTCCAATTCCACCCTAACTCTTGCCATTTTGCAACTTTTTACTTTACCATTATTGGCTTATTACTTATTTGTTCGAAACACTAATATAATTATTATTCAAATAGCGTCTTGTTTACTAGGATGAAGATAAAAAGCGAGAAAAAATGCTATTCTGGACAAGGTTTCCTACCATAAAATATTAATCTTCCTAGAACAAGTTTATTTTGTTTCTCAAAACCAAAAATACATATTTATCATAATTAGGGTAAAAGATCAACCGCAATTTAACATAATGACATTAAATATTCTAAAACTGAACAGCACGATCCCTTCAAAAAGCTCTATCAATAAAACACATTAAAATAATAACCTAGATTGCGATTACCTGGTTTATTAGTTGCAAATTAATATTCCTAACAATACAGGGAAACAAAATTTAAGCCTTTGATTAGTATTTACACTTCAAACTTAACATGGTTCATTATTACTTGGCACATGAAATTATTTTTTCAAATAATTCGTGTTGGACCCAGTGCACATACTAATTTTATAAAAATTAATGCAAAAAAATCCGAACAATTACACCTCAAAATGATATCTAATAAAGGTTTCTGTAATCTATGCTTCCGAATGTTGGATATATTTAACAATTACCAATAATTTATTATAAAGTTAAATACTTTTGTATCAGACAACTTCTCTGTAAGAGTAAATATATAACAAAGTCGCCACCAAAACATTAGAACCAACAAAATGCTCTAATATAAAACCTAAATGTCGACATTTAAAAAATTGGGTTTATGCATGGAAATTTACATCAAATTTTGATTTACTGCTTTAGTTTCCACTGGTGAGTCAGTTCCGTTTCCGTGTACCTTTTTTTTGTGTACGCAAAGAGAATGAGAATATCCAAACTGCTTGCCACAATCATTACATTCATATGATTTTAAACCAGAGTGCACGACATGATGTATATCCAAATTTGGCTTAGTCAGAAAAGTTTTTTGACAAACGGAGCAGGTATAAGGTTTTTCACCCAAGTGCTGTTGTAGGTGTTCTGTGAGACTGATGAATGATTTAAATCTCTTCCCACACAACTCGCATTTAAATTTCTTTTCGTATGAATGCTTCGCGGTCATGTGTCTACTCAGAATACTCAACTGACTAAAACTTGCATTACATTTGCTGCAGGAGTAAGGCTTCTCTGTTGTGTGGCAACGTAAGTGGCAGTGAAGCTGCTGCAACGTTGAGAATTCAGAGAAACATAAAATGCAACCCTGACACACATCTTTATATTCTGTGAGCCACGAAACAACAATATTAGATATATTATATATATATGCGAAATGTCGAGCCGCTTTATCAATATATACCTGTTTACCGTGGTGAGTTTTTCATGGGATTTTAATTTACTTGTGATTCGAAATCTGCAACAACAAGTGCTACATTTGTGTGGCTTTTCACCAGTATGAGACAGCAAGTGTTTCTTTATATCCGAATTTTGCAAAAACCGTTTCTTACAGAGGGGACTGATAAGGTTTTCCTCAAATCATGTGCTGCATGCAATACGTCAGGTGTTAAAAGTTTCTCGTCATGGCGATTTTTAATGTTAGAGTTGATTTTTGTATATATTCATGCACAAAAAGTCCCAAACGAGCAGAATAAAGTTGGTTGTGTATATTGTATGTAAGGTATAGCTTCTTCACCTGAGTTACAACCCAATCAAGCCGATGTTATTGTGCTTCCAAATTCAATGATTCAATAATTCCTACCTTAAATACATATTTAAATCCAATATGATCAAAATGAAGAATTAATTTCATCTGCATTTATTTTCACCGAACTTATAAAAGAGTACATTTTTTAGAATGCTTATAACATCTCAAAGCTCTTCAATTTTCTTAATAACTAGGGACAATTTACATAATGATTTTGCATTTGCATTACTAGCTTTTCCCAGGTACTCTAGCATCGATATAATAAGGCTAGCTCAAAAGCACTAGTTCAAAAGAAACAGTGCTAAGTCTTTAATCACTGTGAATAAAATACTTCATACCCAATTTTTTGTTTAAATAAACTCTATAATTTATGAACATTTTTCTTATGACGTTTCAAGTGAGACGATCGTCTAAAAACTTTCCCACAAGCGTCGCAGTTGAACCGCTTTAAACCAGTGTGCATGATAACATGCATTACTAGGTCGCCTTTACTGACGAAACTTCGTTTGCATTCAGAACAGTTGAAGAGCTTTTCTCCCAAATGTCTCTGCACATGTTGTTGAAGATAATTTTTCGATTTGAATGTATTATCACACAGTTCACAGCAGTACTTTCTTTTGTCAGAGTGTTTTGCATTTATGTGTGTCTTCAGATTGCCTATTTGGTTAAAACATTGTCCACAAATGTTGCAACTGTGCGGCTTTTCCTTTGTGTGGGATTGAATGTGACAATCAAGGCCGGAATACTTTGAGAACATATGTCCACAGAAGAGACAGCTCCAAACTTTAATTCTAAAAACTTCAGATTAAACACAAAAAGTCTTCAATTAATATCTAATAGAATATCTGGTCATAAGACTTTGTATATCGATGGCAACTTTTCAGGTTGTGCTATAAGAAAACCCATACTCTAAGATTTGTGCTAAATGATTTTCTCACAAACTTCGATTTGTGCTATATGACTTTTTTCAAAGACTTCAAATGATGCTATATGATTTTTTGGGGCAATTTGAACTGATAGTGCCAAAATGCGTTTCAAAATCTCCTGATCATTTTGGTACCAAAAGTTCATTTTGCCCCAAAAAATCATATAGCATCATTTGAAGTCTTTGAAAAAAGTCATATAGCACAAATCGAAGTTTGTGAAAAAATCATTTAGCACAAATCTTAAAGTATGGGTTTTCTTATAGCACAACCTGAAAAGTTGCCATCGATATGCTTCTCAATTACCTTGGTGCGTTTGGTGGTGTGCGCGTAAGCTTCCTTTTCGGGTGAATTTCTGATTGCAAATGCTGCTGCTATGCGGCTTTTTTCCTGTATGTGTCATCATGTGTTGCTTCATGTCGCTCAAACGTGCAAACATTTTCTGGCAAAGTAGACACTGAAACGGTTTTTCGGCTGTGTGGGTTCTCTTATGACGGTTTAGTATTTGAGATGTCGCAAATGCTTTGTCACAGAATCCACAGTTAAAATGTTTTTGTTGTTCATGAACCATGCGTCTATGTTGCTTTAAATTTCCTATGTCACTGAATGCTTTGTTGCAAATTTCACATTTAAAAGGTTTTTCACCCGTGTGACGCTTTAAATGCGCCATGTAATAGGCGTGTACAATACGTTTTCCACAAAGACTGCATTCACGCAGTTTTGCAGCCGCCTGATTGCTAGTTATACTTTCCATTTTAAATAACGCTACCCTGAAACAGGTAAACTGGAATTTAGTTTCGGAACAAGTTTGTACAAGAAGTTAAAAGTTATTGAAGCAGCAAATAATTAATTTGATTTGTGAACGATAAAAGTTTACTACCGGAGATATCATTTAACAGGCATAGGAGTCTTGAATGTTCTGTTTTGTTGCGGTGCTAGGTGCATACAATCTGGTAAATATTGAGAAAAACAGTAGTACGGAACATTGAGTTTTTTTCAAGGGGTCAAAACATTGACGGTTGATGGTATTGTTTTGCTCAGTTGACTATTTTTCTTATGAAGTTTACAGAAAAAAGGTACTTTTCAGATATTCACCTATGATTGCTATTCACCTATTCATGTATTATTTTATTATTATTATTATTTATTACATGTAAAGACTGATCCAAATAGGTAGTATATTTTAAACTTCTAAGTCCAAAGTCACGAGGACTTAGAAAAGCGCCTAATTTAACGAAGCCCGTGTTTTTAGGTCAAGTTTCGAACAAAATAACAAATCCAAACTCTGTCTCCCACGATCCAAAATCATATTGTCGTTTTAGCCGTTTTAAATGTTCGCAAGTTGCAAAAAGCCGCAAATATAATGATTATTGACTGTGTTGTCATTTTTTCTCTTTAGAAGTAATTTACAAGCATCATACTTCAAATTTAGCAGAGACTGAGCCCAAAAAGACATCCTAAAGCTAACAAATCAAGTTTTAAAAATATATAGCTAAATCGTACTCAGCATTATTTATGCCATTGTGCATATCTGATGTGAATTCCAAAATGAACTAGTACGCAACACAATATATTAAAATATTTTATATGTTGCAAACGCGTATTTGTAAATTAGACAATTTATTTCATTCATTGTTTGTATTTATTTGTACTATTTACACAAAACCAAAACTGATATCTATTATAAACCGACGAGCTTATATTTTTATAGAAACAGACAACTAAATTATTTTCTTGAATACTTGAGACATACTCACTAATTTCATAAAGTCATTTTATTGCTTATAATATAGCATAGAAACACAAATGAATTTTAATAATAAACCCTAATCTTATACTACAAGTAGATAAACATCTATTTGCAGCTTGATGAGCTACGTGACCTTTCCTTCGTGCATTTCTGAAGAATCATTTGCGTGACTTTAGTGTGCTGAAAATTGAGTAACCTAATCCACTTATAATTCTATTCAACTTCAACAAACGCCAAATATTGTTATATATACACTCATACTATGCATATATAACGTAGTATAACTTATGGAAATTTATTGTTCTCGGAGAGTAAAGTTCAATACTTATGTTGTTTGGAAAGCAAGAAACAAGATCACGTAGGCCTTTTAAAGTAAAAACTAATACCATATTATATGTGTAGTTATGCACAGCGTAAACACTAAAGAATAGAACCAGGTACTACTACAAAAGCGTATGTATATGCATATCGTAAAAGCATAGAGTCTAGTTACTTCGGATTAAGAACTTTTACCTTTTCTGTATATTTCAAAGAACTGGTAAATAGTATGCAAGACGGTGGTTCACAAGAAAGCTAAACAATGGTTTTAACTTACCATAGTTTGATGTAATGATTCTAAAATCAGCCCTGTGTAGCATTGTCGAGTTTGAAAGAAACGTATTGCCAGTTAAATGTTTGTACTGGCGGTAAAAAGAGTCTATTTGTTTTGCAAAAAGTTTCCTTGAAAATTATTATTTCCAAATGCATCATCAGTTGTCAAATGTGAAAACGTGTGTAAAACAAACGTAAAATTTGGTACTCATGTTTGCGCTAGTTTTTAATTTAGTTAAACGAAAGTTATTGCTAAGAGGTCAATATTACTCTTAGAAAAAATTACGTGTTCCATTGACAGTTCTGGATATATCATGTTATCAAAACAAGCACATGAAAGTGAAATATGCGGGAAACTATCAGCATGTTTTGCCGACCACAAAAAGCATATAAGGGTACATACCGGCGAAAAACCGTACAAGTGTGATCTTTGCAAGAAGTCATTTTCTCAACAAAGTCATCTAAATCACCACAGACGAAGTGTTCACGAGAATCAAAAGCCTTTCAGTTGTGATGTCTGCAACAATCTATTTTTTAAACAAAGTCATTTAAAACACCACAAACTAAGAGTTCATGAGAAAGTGAAGCCATTTGAATGTGATCACTGCGTAAAGCAATTTTCAAGTAGACAAGATCTTACATGTCATGTACGAGTTCACACAGGAGAAAAACCTTTTGAGTGCCCACTTTGCGAAAAGCGGTTTTCGCAATACGGACACATGAAAGCACATCTGCAGTCTCATACAGGTGAAAAGCACCTCAAATGTGACAAATGTTCTCAAAGATATTCTCGTGCGTCTGACTTAAAATCTCATCAAAGGACGCACGAAGGTATACACAAAAAGCGTAAAAATCTGAGATAGTTGAATGCGTATTTTATCTCTATGCAAAAATTAATTTCTTGCTATTTTTGAGTTATTGCAGATAGCAACCCTAAAAACCACACTTGCGTATTCTGCTTGTCTGGTTTTTCGACGTTGCAGATTCTTCACCGTCATTTACGTAGTCATACAAAGGAACAACTCTACTTCTGCGACAAATGCAGCGAAACCTTTAGCCAATCCGGTCATATGCGTACTCATGTTAGCCGGAAGCATTCTGAGGAAAGGAATTTTAAATGCGACCTTTGTAACAAAGGATTTAAGGTCATGAACGACCTCAGACTCCATATTCAAAATCACTTGCGTGAAAATCAGTACGTGTGCCATATTTGCAGAAAGGCTTTTCTTACCAAGTATAGTCTTAATAGACATCAGGTCGTACATTCTGGCAAGAAACCATTCGGGTGCAATGAATGTGGAAAGCGATTTGGATATTCAAGTCATCTCAATACGCACAAGAAGAAGGTTCACTGAAACGGAACAGGCCCAGGCCACTAAATTGTTTTTTTTTGTTAGTTAAGTTAATACAATCCAATATGTCTACGACATAGCACACTACACCTGTCTGAGTTTTAGGATTTTTGTATTAAGCATTCTTCGATTACAAGGAAGTGGATATGTTTGTCTGTTTTGTTTTGCAACCCCAACACAAAATTTAGTTTATTCGAAAGATTAAACTAACCTGTATAAATGTAATTCTCAACAAGAATTTTGTCATAATTTGCTCCACATGCACTTGCTAGTTTTAAGACATTGTGTATTTCAAGTAAAAATAATTTATATATTGTGATGCAAAGAAGACTGAATAATTGATTTTAACACATGTTTTGTAAAGTAATTGTACACGCTTTGTAAGTTTATGTGTTTGTATTTAGTAAGTATTTTATAATACAATTATATTAAATATTTATTTATATTACAAATAAGTATACACAAATCATTGAATGGAAGTTGAGACATTTTGATCAGTTTCTCAAAAGTCTAATTGCCAATTACTTTTGATACTAGAATCCCTGACTTACATAGAGCTTTGTTAGCAACCTACGTTTTGTAATTTATGTTCACAAGGTATGCTAAATAGATGAATTGATATACCTAAATATTACATATATTTATTTAATTAGCACTGACTAGTAAGCCTGCTTTGAAGCACAGTACATAGACTTTCGTTGTACAGCTCAGCACATTTGTTGCTCAAACTCAAAACACTATAGCAAAAGTGCGATCGGAGTTAACGTATCATGTATCATATTTCCCACATGTTGCTGATTTACTTTAACACTGTATACATGTTGCTTTATAAACCTTAACACCATGGTATTAAAAGTATCGTTTTTCGGTTACGTGTATAAGAATGTATTGTTTTTTGTATTTAAATTTAAAAAACCTTTATGTTATCATTATTCTTTTAATTCATTTCATAACTCAAGTCTAATTGCCCACGCATTAAAGTTTTTCCTACAGTAACTACCCAATTAAACGAAAGACGAATGAACAAGTATTAGTGGAACTTGGCCTCGTTTCGAAACAAAACTGTCGGGCACAGATTCTCTGCAGCATTATAAAAATGCTCAGTGTGTCAAAAAATTTAGTGGTTTCCAAAAAATATCTAACTGGCACGCAGGAACTTGCAGTATGAAATGGATGCGTAGTGTGCTTAACTTGTAAGTGAAACTCGTTTTCTTTATAAAGTTTGTATAAGGTGTTTCAATCCTTTCATGTTTAATAGTATTGGGTGCCCTATATACGTCTGTATAAAATTCTGAATATGGCGTACCGGCACTTGTAGAAGGGGCCAGATATACAGCCGACATTTGTCGTGTAACCAATATTTGATTTTAAAGTAATAATTACATCATTGTAACTGCATAGTAATTGTATAACTGTAAAATGCTACAGAGCCACACTGTAAAACTCTTTTACGGTGGAACATATTAAATTAAATTTGTATTTATATATAAAACATATGCTTTTGTAACAGGCCTGCATTTTGATAACTGTATATAATAAGACGACATCCGCTAATGACGACACTTAAAACTAGCTTTTCTCAGACCAATGACTGACCCCTGTCTTTATATTGTCACTTTTTTATTGGCATGTAATTTCTCGTCTATGGCAAAATACTCTTTCATCTATGGATTAACGATTTCTATCTTGGAAGGTAAAATATTCAGTACTCCCTTATCCGGGAGTATTTTTCCAGAGATAATAAAGTATTTGTGATTTTATTAGAACAATTTCATCAAAGGACTATGCAACATAAGGGATTAAATTTGACTTCCCAATTTATTGTCGGTTCTGATAAAACTTCCAAAGTTCTACAGTTTTCCTATCTAAAGTACGTCCTTTGTACTTAATGTGTCCGAGATATGAAGGAATTTGTAATTGTTGTTCCTATAACGCCCCATAGTAAACACCCTTTTTCAAACGCCTTGATACCTATCGGGCTTAATTTTGATTTTCGATGTTGTTAACATTTCCAAACGAGCGTTACATGAGAATGTTTTTAGAAAACATTGGAATGGTCTTCTTTCAAACTTTAAAGTTTTTGTAGGTCAAGCCTATGGGGCATATTTCGGAACAGCTTTCTTTTAAATCGTTGTAATTTCCATTAAACATCTCCAACTTTGAAGGTTGATAGCAATTTTAAAAGGAAACTTTTAAGAACTTTATTGCAAAAAAAGCTTAGGACAAAACGTCCTTAAACTTAAGTCCTGTCCTATTTTCCATTGACCCACCCACTTGTCATGTCAAATGAGGTATACACATAATTTGAATCCCAAATTTTCTATGATTGGTGACGTTGATTTATATTTTGGAATTAGGAAATGTCTCATTTAAAAATATTTTATTCTTAAATGTCCTTAACCTCTGTCTTACTAATTTTAGTGCTATTCTAAATCTCTTAAGTTTGCCGGAGGAATGTTTGTTAGCATATTAAAGTCTTGTAGCTTTCAAAAATCAATTTCAGCCTGTTTTTAATTCTTTTGTTATGGGGTTTTGAACCCAATATTAGTCACTTTTTTATGCCAGAATTTGAAATTTGCAAGATTTTAAAATATAAAAAGTCAAACCAATCTGCTACACACTTTAGTACAGGAACACAGAAAAAGACGTATTGTAGAAACATTGCTTTAGAATGAGTGTTTTGAGATAAAGCTTGATTTATACAAAGCAAAATGCAAAATGAAAGAGTAAATAATATTTACATATTATGTTTTAGGAAAAGGGAAATTCAAAAGCAGATGTGTGGGCTTTGGTAGTAATGTAGTGACGTTACTTTTGCCGCTTATCACCCACCCATGTCAATAGTCGCACCGTCACTGATAGACCACTGACTGACACTTAAACGTGACGTAATTAGTGAATGCCGCCTAAACAACGTTTGTCTAAACTCATAAATCTTAATAAAGTTCTGTAAATCCGTCAATATTTACTGAAAGTGCACACTAGTGTCGAATTGCAGATTTCTAAACGGGAGGCATCATAATACAATAAAGCAAAGTAAAAAATGCAAAGTTAGATTTTCTATCAAGAGCAGAATTCATGCATTCTAAAACTTCAGTTAGGTAATATTAATATGTTGACAATTTACTCCGTCAGCACATATTACTAGCAATTTGTCTACCTGTAATAAATAATAAGGCTTTCGTAGTTCCAATTGTTTTGATGAAATACATAATAAACCAAAATAGTTTTAGAATTTCAATATACAGCACGACTAACTTGAAATTTCTAGCAGACTGATACACCGAATATAGAAAGTTGTGTGAAACGTCACGTAGACTGTTGAAATATTTTAGCACTCAAACCTAATACCAGCTTCTAAGTTTAACACTAAATTTTAAACGAGCTAAAACAAACCAGGTACTTCTTAAACAGTGCATGTATATGCACTTGGAGCACACTCACTTTGGATTAAGAGCTTTTACCTTTTCTGTATATTTCTGAGAAACTGAAAATAGTATGCAGACGGCGGTTCACAATAAAGCTGAACAATGTTTCTTTAATCTTATGCAGTAGGACGTGGTATGTCGTTCTAGCCAGTCCGGTGTAGCAGTGTTAAGTTTGAAAGGTATATTGTCGCCAGTTGAAATTTTTTACTGACGATAAAAGAGGCTATTTGCTCTTCCGCATCATTTCCTTGATAAAAATTATAATTCCTAAAATACAACCTGAGCTACTAAAGTTGAAGACGTATGTTGTGCATTATTCCGAAAACACCATATGTGGTATTTACGTTTGTTGAAGATTTATTTATTTACCTAAACTTAAGTTACTGCTTGAAGATATATGCTACTTGTGGGACGAATTCAATTTCTCGTTGAAATTTCTAGAGGCAGCATGGTATCAAAACATGCAAAGAAATGTGAAATATGTGGGAAACTTTCATCAAGCTTAACCCATCACAATATGCATATGCGAGTACATACCGGCGAAAAACCATACAAGTGTGATATATGCAACAAATATTTCTCTCAAACAAGTAGCTTAGGTCTGCACAGATGAAGAATTCATGAGAAACTGAAACCTTTTAAATGTGATCAGTGTCAAAAGCAGTATGTTACAAGACAAGAACTTACTAATCATGTACGAGTTCACTCCGGAGAAAAGCCTTTTCATTGTCCACTCTGTAAAAAACGGTTTTCGCACAATTCCGATATGAAATCACACTTGCTATCTCATACTGGTGAGAAGCCACACAAGTGTAGCATTTGTTCTTCCAGATTTCGGACCGCAAGTGATTTAAAATCTCATCAAAGATCTCACTACGGTAAGCATGTATACATTGATTTTGCGGCAAGATATTTGGTATAAATATATATTGAATTTCGTGGTTTGCAGGAAATAAAAATTTATGCCACGGTTGCATTTTCTGTTTCTCTGGAATTTCAATTCTGCAGTATCTCCACTGCCACCTGCGTACTCACACAAAGGAAAAGCCTTACTTCTGCAACAAATGTCATGCAAGTTTCAGTTGGTTTGGAAATCTTAGTAGACACATGACCGTGAAGCATTCGGACGAACGGAAATTTAAATGCGAGTTGTGTGGGAAGAGATTCAAAGTAATGAAGGGTCTCACTATACATATTCAAGGTCACTTGGGTGATAAACCTCATGCCTGCTCGATATGTCAGAAAACGTTTCTTACAAAGCAAGAACTGACTATTCATCATGTCGTTCACTCTGGTATAAAACCGTATGAATGTAATGAATGTGGAAAGCGGTTTGGATATTCGACTTATCTCAGCAGACACAGGAAGAAAGTGCATGAGAACGGAGCTGACCCAGGAGTGTAAACAAAAACAGAAAACTAACGTCTGACGTAAGTGGCTGGAAATTGGCTATTGCATTGTTTTAGAGGTGGATTTGTTTATTGCTTACGTTTAAAGCATTGTTACATGATACAAAATTAGTAAACTTTACATTATGGTCTTCTTAATTGTTTAATGCATACAAAATACTACTATGAATTACTAAACATTAAAATGTACGTTTGTGAGGCAAGTAATTGTTCAGAATCTATTTAGCATGTTATTGTTTTATAAAGATAGTGGAAACTAATATGTACTCAGGGTTTAACGCAAAGGCAAACGGATTATACCAGTCCCTTGCAACTTGACGTATTTGTATCATAACCTACTTATAATGAGATGTTTTGAATGGTGCGAGAGGTACGGGTATATAACACCAGTATCTTAGGTACGCGTCTATATTTTACTTTCAAATTATTATTAGGATAAATACTTGTTGAAGTTATTTTTACTAAATTGGTTTCAGGTAGATTAATATATCTTGTGAGAGCAAGTTCTCCAAGATAATATTTTTGTGGACTATCAAATGCAAGCTACACCTTGGGTATAACTTGGTGGCTTTAATATTTTAAACCATGTGAGTGAGTACTTCTTCACGAAGATTGAATTTTTATCTGGCTAAAATAGACTCGCTAATGTGACAGTTTATTTTTGAAATGAATATTTGAAAAAATAAAATTTACTTCAAAGTTTAAAAGACGATCATCTCATCTTCTGTAAAAGGCCATATATTCATTTCTGTACATCATGTACAGAAATCTTTTTAGGGGAATAAAAGCTTGAGATACTGGGTAACCATAACGTAATTGAAGTTTGGAAGAGACGTTTCATGCATTCATTAAATAATTTCGCTGTAATATTATCACAGTGAGGATTTCAAAAAGTTTTGAAACTGTATTGCAATACACCAAAAACATTTTCCTGGTTTTCAGCTATTGGAATGTTGCTTGAAACAATACCAAATGCAGGTATAGAAAAATGTTTAGACAACATCAATAACTTAAAATCGTTTGCAAATTATACACTTTTATTGGATTACTTGTAGTTAACTTTGATAACCGTGAGCAGCTGAAGTACACGCATAACTTGGTTGTGATTCGTAAGATTTACTATAAAATGCATCACTTAGAACCAATTACAGACTCATATAACCTGCTATCCACAGATTGCATTATGAATTGTTGAATAACATGGAACGGTATAGCCGGTCAGCTGATCACGTTATGTCCCGGAGTATGCGCAGCCATGTCTTTTATCAATTTATAATGCGCATGCGGTCCCTGAATAGCAGGTTCTATGGGTCTGTATACACTAAATTGTATTTCTATCAATACAGTTTGGAAATCGGTGGCGGTTTTGAGTGAGATTTGTGTTTGCTTCGTATATTTCACATGGATGCATGCGTCGGCATATGAATGCATAGTCTCATTATTGGTAATAAACGAAAGAGAAAATCTGCGAAAACCTTCTGGTACGGCTAATGTATTTACAGAAAAAAAATCATAGTTAATTTTAAATCATCAGCAGAATTAACATATTGTAAAACCACATTAGGATAATTCGTTCATTATACATACATAAATACATGCGTAACTGTATAAAATGTAGAGTGCGTTGTAGTTGTGCGTATCGAGCGAAAAATTTCTAGGGCTAAATTACGGAAACTCAAAACAAGCAGCATTACAAATTTCATACTATCTGTTAGCTTGTGTTATGAAGTCGAGTAAAAAGCCACGTCGATTTTTGAAATATTTTAGATTACGTTAGTACCATTTTGATTATATTTTTACACTTCTTGGAAACCAAAATTAAGATTATGAAGCAAGGTGCTTCTACAACAGTGCATTTATATGCATGAACAAAACAATAAGAGCTAACTTAGGTCGGATTTGTAGCAATGCTTTTCATTTCTGAGTAATAAAGTTCTGAGTGATAAAATGTTCAATGATTGTTTACTCAGGAGAAGGCTAAAATTGCTTCTAAGCTTCAGGTGCAAGCATCCTTGCCCATGGCAAGTACGTTCATTATATATTTATTGAGTATAGAGCTTGAAACGTAAAACATCGCATGTTTTCACTGAAGGTAAAAGCAGTAAAAATTCTTACACCGACTTTGTCTTAAACAATTGTTATTCTGATGAAGAAAGTAAAATTTCTCAAAATATGCTTTATGCTCCGAAAAATCAATGCTTTCACCACTGATACCGATCCTTCATACTAGTTCTTCTAAGGTGTTCTGAATGAGTTTACTACTCACTAGCCGCAGTTCACTAGCGTGTAATATGTTGCTTGCATTTTGTTAAGCGGAAGTTAGATCATAACTTACTCCTGCAGCAAATGAAACTAAATTTTAGGGCATCCGGTCAACTTACGTACATTTAATTGTCGAAACGTAAGGAGATTGAAATGCGACGTATGTACAAAAACATATACAGGAACCCAAAATGCAAAATTCTGGGTTCTTGCATTTTCTCAAACTCGACGTTTCCGAAGTAGCATAAAAGTTCATTTGTGTATCAAAATATACTTAAATATTTAACAATAGTATTATTTCACTGTACGCATTGTTGATGCTGTGCGCAATATTTGATCCTATGAATAATGTGTAGTAATCAGCTACAAGAGACTACTTATCAATTAAAATTTGAATGGCTACCGCCACCCCAAAACAGGAATTTTTTCGAAGTCATAACAAAGGTTGCCGAACAATTTCTGACCAAAAAATTCTCAAAAAGTTAATTATAATTTTAATTTTCCTGTTAACTTTATCCGCAATTATCTTCTTTCCGCCTCCAGTACTAAACCCAATTACAACTGCGTTTGGTACATTTAAAGGTGCTGATTCTAATGACGTGCCTACTGGGTTTAGAACTGAAAACAGAAAGAAGATAATTGCGGTTAAAGTTAACAGGGCAATTAAAATTACAATTAACTTTTTGAGAATTTTTTGGTCAGAAATTGTTCAGCTATCTCTGTTATGTCAATTAAAGATAGCCAAAACATTTATTTCATCCAAATTGCACTTTTACACCACTAAATCTTCAAAAAGCAGTTAAACTTCAAACGCCCATAACTTCCTTACGTTAGATTGATTTTGCACCAAATATTTTGCGTTAGTATCAGCTTGACATTAGCTATCAACACATGTATGCAAATTATTGTTTTTGGCGATTTTGAAATATGTCAATCTTGAGTTGGCGTGGCGGTAGCAAATGTATGCTCCTGAAAATGTTTAAATAAGACTATTTATTTGCAAAATTTATCCATGCCGTGTAATTATCGTTGCAAAAAATTGCTAACTTAAAACCAAGTAGCCAAATCAAAAGAAATTTAAGTTTCCTTGGAATCTGGTTTAACTAAAAATTCGTGCATATATTGCAAACTGTACTAGACCGTAAGTGTTTGACTTATTATTGATTGACTGGAGTAAAGCAAATAAAAATAACTATAAAATGTAAATAATTTACGACGTTAGAGGATATACTGGATTCAAAATATAGTGAGCTGCCTGGATTGGGTAAAACTTGCATTACGTTGGTTACAGAAATATGGTTTTTCTTTTGTATGATAAAATATGTGGTTGTGAAGTTGCTGCATGTTAGAAAAGTCGGCAATGCAGAAAACAAAAATCTGAGTCTTAAAATTATTACCTGCTACAACACAGCATCTTTTTCATGTATTATTCTTCCTTGTACTTATGTCTTACGTTGAATCAATTATTACTCTACGTCTGCTTACATTCGTTTGTCTTATGATGGAATTTTTATGTATTACGATGAAAGAATTTCATCGAAATCTTGTTCTATTTGTAAGGCACATTTATACAAATATAATTTTATAAAACAAGCATGTCTTCCTGATGGAGAGTTTTCTGATAACGTCTTACGAACGTTGCATTTAAATGGCGTTAACATGATTTGTGAAAAAAGGGGGCTTGCTAGTTCTTCTATAATGACAAGATCCTGCTTGCTTTGAAAAGAGCTAATGACTTTTCTCCCAAATGTCTTTGTATGTGGCTTTGCAGAGCATTGTCGTACTATTTAGGATATGCTAATCATTTTCAGATTGCACGTGCCATCAGCGTATATCCAATCCATACACAAAAAGTCACAAACAAACAATGAAGTTGCTGGTGTATAGTTTTGTGCAAGATTTGACTTCTTCACCTGAATTACAAGTGAGTCAAACCAATGGTATTGCGCTTGCAAATTAAAACAATGTTATAATAATTTATTCCCTGAAATTCAAAATAAAATATCAACAGAATTAAAAACTAATTTCATGTTTATTTATTTACAAACAATTTATAAAATAGTACATTTTTCAGAATGTTTTTAATTTATCAATAGAATCAAATTATGTTATTAACCAGAGACAATTTGTATAATATTTTTGCATTCCCATTACTAGCTTTTCTAAGTACACAAGCGTTCTCACGAATAATAAGGCTAGCTCAATAGTACTAGTTTACAAACAGCTGAGCTAAATATTGATTCACTAAGAATAAAATACTTCCTAGACAATATTTTTTAGGAGCTTATAATTTATGAAATTTTTTTTGATGACGTTTCAAGTTCCACAACTGCCCAAAACCTTTCCCACAAGCGTCGCAGTTGAACCGCTTTACACCAGTGTGTATGACCATATGAATTGCTAGCTCGCTTTTACTGACGAAGTTTTGTTTGCACTCAAAACATTTAAAGAGCTTTTCTCCCAAATGTCTCTGCACATGTCCTTGAAGACCGTTTTTGGATTTGAATGTCTTGTCGCACAGTTCACAGCAGTACTTTCTCCTTTAAGAGTGCTTTGCATTTATGTGTGTGTTCAGATTGCTTATAGGGTTAAAACATTCTCCACAAACGTTGCAACTATGCGGGTTTTCTTTTGTGTGAGAAAGAATATGACATTCAATGCCGGTATACTTTGAGAACATACGTTCACAAAAAAGACATCTCCAAACCTTGATTCTACTAACTGCAGATTAAAGATAAAAAGCCTTTAGTTAGTATCAATTGAGATATCCGATTTTAAAGACTTTTTATATCCTTCTCAATTACCTTTGTGCGTTTGCTGGTGAGCGCGTAGGTTTCCTTTTTGGGTCAACTTCTGGTTGCAGATGTTGCAGCTATACGGCTTTTCTCCTGTGTGCGTCATCATGTGTTCCTTTATGATGCTCAATCGTGCAAACCTTTTCTGACAAAGTAGACACTGAAACGGCTTTTCGCCTGTGTGGGTTCTCTCATGACGTTTTAGTATTTGAGATGTCGCAAATGCTTTTTTGCAGAATCTACAGTTAAAATGTTTCTGTTGTTCATGAACCATGCGTCCATGTCGCTTTAAATTTTCCTTTCCACTGAATGCTTTGTTGCAAATTGCGCATTTAAACGGTTTTTTTCCTGTGTGCCTCATTAAGTGAGCCATATATCTTGCGTGTGTAATACATTTTCCGCATAGACTGCATTCACGCCGTTTTGCAGCCATCTGCCTTGCTTCTTTGCTTTGCATTTAAGTAATGCAATGCTGGAATAATAGTGCACAGTTCAGCTGGAATATTGCTTCGGAGCAATTTTGTTCTAGTGTGTAAGTGATAGAAATAGTCAATTGATTTATTAGTTCGTATGATGATGAATGTGCTACTTCTTAAATACTTGCATGAAAAAAAATGTTGTGTGACCATACACTGTTTTCGATGCTAGATGTATACGATCTGGTGACTATTGAGAATACAAATTGTACAGAACACTACTAGTATTTTCAAGGGGTCGAACATAGAAGGCTTACGGGAATGTTTTATGCAATTGAAAATTTTATGTATGAAGTTTACAGAGAAAAAAGATACTTCTCAACAATAATTGCTAATCCTACTTATGCTACAAGATATTGGTTTCAGGTACCACAACCTCTTGTATTTGTACGCGCTTGCATTGCATTGACTTCTTATTTAACTGATGTATTTACAGAAGTGCTAAAGACTGCGATTTCTTAGAAATTGTTAACCCTTTTTTAGTAGTACATGAACTATTTTTGTAGTTGAGGATTGTAGACCTCGAACTTGTATGCCCAACGTTTAGTATATTTTCCTTACTGCAGCAAAGTATGTGAATTTTTTTTAACTAATCGGGTTTAATAACAAGGAGCTGGATTAGTACTATGAGCTTTTATCTATATAACAACTGATGTGAAAGAAAGGCATACGTATATAAATAGGCACAATACAAATTGGGTAGGCGTGTAAGTTTATGTGGGTTGAATATTTTTTCTCAGAATTTTCCTTGTATGACTTTGATAGTAAATTTCTACGTGTTGTTTTAAAGAAGTATTTAGAATAGTATAATTGCTAGTATGGCAGTTTTATCATTTTTGGAGCTTAGTAATGTATTTTATGCTCACACTACTCAGTGTCAAGACAATTAGTTTTAAAAATATACATATAGTATACCTACTCCAGATATCATTGTTCTTAAAACACAAATATACTGATCCACTAAATGATTCAGAACAATGCCAGCTTTGAAATAGGCGCAAGTACTTAGTGCTTAGTCTCTTTAAATTAAATAGGTTAACATTTGCCGGTGTGGGTTTGGTGTCTATGCAACTCTTCAGCAATATAATGGTACCACGTGGGCGTTCTACATGCTAAAAATATACATTCCATGTACACAAAAGCAGCCCAAACATGGTTTAAATATGCTTTAAAGCAAACAGAAAGTAATTGGAAGATTGCTCGCAGTTGCTTACAAAATAGTAATGAACTAACCAGTTGATCGCCAGTCATTTAAAATGCTCGCTGCTAAATACGATTAGTGTACGGAGAAAGCAAAGGTCATTAAGACAAAACTGCATGATAATAAAGGATTAAATAATTTAAGCAACCTAAGCAAAACTAAGAAAATCCAAGGCTTAAAAACCTCGACACCTGCAAAAAAATAATATTTCTAACTTTTTTAATGAAACCGATTCAAATCTGTTAACGCATTACTATTTTCCGGAAATTGAAGTGCGCAGCCTAAAGCCAATTTGATGTTACTATCGAGATATAAGCAAATGGTTTTTTAAAAATCCACGTGTAAATATGACATTCGTATAATCACATCCATAACAAACTTTGACTTGCCAGAATTGCTGTATTTGCAATTAAGGAAATTCCAAGATTTGTACCAAAAAGAGGAAAGGTAGAGACGCTTTAGTAAAGCCTTTTAAGAAAGCATTATAAGAAAAAACGTACAAATCCACATGTATTTAAATACATACACTTGCATTGTTCACTTCTTCTCCTATTCATGTTATCCGTAGGTGCACATAAGTTTACAAAAACATAATTCCAGTTTAATCCGCTTTCTTCAAATCCGATTAGTGTAGAACAGTAGATGTTGAAGCTCCGCAGTAGAAATGTAAATATAGCAACAAAAGCATATATTGATCAACATTGAAATACTCAACTATAAAATTTTTGCATTTTTGCAGTCTTTAGTATCTTTGTAAGTACATTGGTTTAGTAGAAATTAGAAAAGTGCACCGCATTTGCGTACAAATTTGACTATGGCTCATGCAACAAGACCTCTGCAGCATCCCAAGCACTGATTCGTAAGAGAAACGACAGAGTAGAAAACCCGTTTCAAAGATTTTTTGTCCAAAATAATTTACTCCGCGGGGTGACATGATGCAACACATGAGAACGCGCACTGGAAAAACTCGCTTTGCTACAAGATCTGCAATCGGAAATACGGTCAAAACGGTAACCTAAATAAACATCGACAAACACATCAACGTAACTTCACACGAAATAGATATTTTAAAGACTAGATCTTTTGTTAGGCATCCACTTATGATTTTGTTTCATTAATTTGCAGGCATTAGACTCAAGCGTTCAGGCTGCTCTTATTATGACTATTATTATTTCTATTATTTCTGCTATATTTTCTATATTTTCTATATTTTCTATTAACCTATCGAATTGCACTGATTGTTTAACCCTGCTTACAACTAACTGCTCCTTGTAACGATAACTTTGAACCCGCGCCTTCAAATAATTATGCTTCAACTCGAATGAACCGAAAGTACAGCGCGTAGATATTTGTAGCTTACCTTAATCCCAATCTGGATTGTGGACCTCAAAATTTCCGTATTTTTTAAATGAATGCAATGATTTTTGAGAATTTGGTTAAGAAGAAATTTTGAAATAGCTCTGTATTTTTGTAAGCGGTATATTTACTAATATGCAAGTGTAAGTATGTTACGAAGGTAAGGATTTACCTTGCAAAAATTATTTTAAATCATTATCCAGAATTAATTACGTTAACGTTTTACATTGACGAATTCTAAGACAACCTTCATTAGACATTATCCAAATTCAGAAATCTTGTGCAGTTGCTTCAAAAGCGTATCCAAGTTTATCATGTAAAACAGCACGTTCTAATACTTACGTTTTAACTGCGTTTTCAAACACGTAGCTGAATTCATCTGGCGCAAGTTTTCTGAAAACGGTGTTACCCTTTAACCACGAAGGAAAATCGATAAAGCTCACAATCTACTGGAACATCAAATACTACCTTTACCGAACTTGCTAAAATTGTTGTGGTGTGATTAAGATGATACGTATTGCCATAAAGAGTTTATTTTCCCGTGTCAACTCGAGAGTATAAACATTAAAACTGTATGCAGATACGTAATAAATTTACACTAAATGGAATAAAGGATAAGCGGAATACGAAATTGGAATTAACTTTCCAAATCTTTAGAATGCTTCAATTTGGCTACCCATCATAATCGGTTTACGTTGCGAGAAACCGCAATATTTCTGCATAATTCTGGCATTTGCTAGACATGGTGAAGAAATACATGCAAAATCGATCCTAGAATTCGCATAGAAAATATTCATTTTGTCCCTTGCAAATTTTCGCAGATAAATTGCCCGGAATACGCAAAGAGAAGCTGCGATGCTAGTTTTGTGCCAACAATCGCAAAGATTTCGGTTTGCGATGATGAGCGATTTGTCAATTGGAATGAAAAGCAAATGTTAAAAAGCCGATGGAATTCTTCATTACATTATTTATTTATTAATAACATTATGTAAATCATTCAAAAAAATACAATGTTAAAACTGGTTTACAAAACTCAAATATTCCTATGGTAAATTCCCAAGTACTGTTTGCAAACGATTAAGATTTTCTTTTAGCTACTTTTGAGTAGGGTGCTCCTTAGATTATATTTTTGAAGAAAAGTGTTTCATTGATGAACATCCTTCTTATGACGCCTTAAGTCACCTGAACGTCCAAAGTCTTTTCTACAAACATTGCATTTGAATGGCTTTAACCCGGTGTGTGTAACACTATGGTTTGCCAGTTCGTTTCTACTGACAAAACTCTGTTTGCACTCAGAACAGCTAAAGCATTTTTCTCCCAAATGCCTCCGCATGTGGTCTTGAAGATCCCCTTGGGACTTAAAAGTATTTTTACACAGTTCACAAGTGTATTGTCTGTCCACAGAGTGCTTTCTCCTAATGTGCGCTTTCAGATTGCTTGTTTGGTTAAAACATTCTCCACAAGCTTTGCAACTGTGAGGTCTTTCCATTGTGTGAGAACGAATATGACGATCAAGATCCTGTAAATTTGATAACATATGTCCACAAAACAAGCAGCTACATGTTCTAGGCCTACTAACTGCAAAATAATAAAAAATAATAAAATTGAGTTAACAGAAACATAAATTTGGAGAATTTTAATGCCGTTTTCAGTTGCCTTGATGTGTTTCACGGTGTCTGATTAGGTTTGCCTTTTGTCTGAATTTTTGATTGCAGATGATGCAGCTATACGGCTTTTCTCCGGTATGCGTGATCATGTGATTCTTCATGTTACCTAGCTGTGCAAACATTTTTGGACAAAGTTGACACTGAAACGGTTTTTCGCCTGTGTGAGTCCTCTCATGGCGGTTTAGAATTTGGGATGTTGCAAATGCCTTGTCGCAGAAGCTACAGCTACAATGCTTCTGTTTTTCATGAACCATGAGTTCATGTTGCCTTAAATCTCCTTTTTGACTAAATGATTTGTTGCGAACTTTGCATTTGAATGGGTTTTCTCCTGTGTGAACCCTGAAATGCCTCGAATAGTTGTTTTCTGTAATTTGTTTTCCACACAAACTGCATTTACGTAATTTTGTTTCCGTCTGCTTTCCAGTTTTCTGTTCCATTTTTATAAACGCAATTTGAAATCACTGATCACAAGTCAAATTTTAGTTTGTTTTGGAGCAACAAATTTCCACTAACCAGTTTGGTGTAAGAAACTGATTTTAAAATGATTTGTACGTGATGTAAGTGTAGCTACTTATAAAACAACTTGCATTTAGAATTCAGCGATCAGCTTTGTATTGTTGCTAGCTGTAGACTAGTCCACTCAGAACGAATTTATAACAATGTTAATTTGTGAAATATTGAATTGGTTGAAAAGTTAAGCTGTTAACATCGCTTTTCATACAACTGACTTAGGTATAAGGTTTACCTTCAAATAGGTACATTACAAAAATCTATTATCTCACGCGCATTATTCTTTTTTCGTATGCCAGTGTATTATAGTTAGATACTATAAGTACTTCAATTAGTATGCCATTGCATTGCATTTGCTTCGTTTTACAAAACTAAGGTACATGGAGAGGTACAAAAGACTGCAAAAATGCGTTAGTCTTTCACAATTCCTGGAATTATTCTATGTGTCTGCATTTTTTAAACATTATGCTTAACGCGTTACAACTTCATTTCCACTGTAAACCTTTCCTTTTTTATATTGTTGGATTCATGCAACACGAAATTTTTATTTTACATTAACGTATCTACCCTTACATGTGTATAAAGTCCACAATTAAAATAAACTAGTGCAATCTTACATGGATTTAAACCATTTTTCTCAGAATGTTGTGCATTACATGACAACACAAAACCGTACTATAATAATATCCCAACTTCGTAAATTGATGGGGTGAGTGAAATGAGGAACGCAATGTGGACGCACAACTGCTTGTTTAATTTTTAATTTTGCTAGATATACTTTCTTGGCTTTTATCTTACTACGCATTGCTCATTTCATTCAACAGAAAAATCCAAATATTTTTTTTATTTTCTTCTAAACCAAAAGCACCCGTTCAAAGAAAGCCCTTCGTCTCAATCCTCATTTTTTCTCAATTCCTAAGAGATACCAAAATTGGCAAACACATAATTATACTTGCCTACAAAGTTTGATTCTGGTTTTATATTTCTGTAATATTCGTATTTACGCTTTGTTTGGTAGAACACATTAACTTCAACATGCTTTTTGTGTTTTCGTAACACTAGAAATTAGTCATACTATGAAACTTGCGTAAACAATATGATCTTTGTTGAAAAATTGTCGCTGGCAGCGTATTCTTAATTTTCCGCTTTTTCTAAAAACATTGACCTTGTACATGTGCAATCAAACAATCTTTTTATTGAGGAACAAAAATTACAATTTTAGCATCCTCCAATTCAAATTATCTAGGCAATAAAAAATCCAGCAAATATAATTACATTATAAGAACTAACTATTTACTTGTGTTGAAACAGGTTTCACATTTCCTTAATGAAATTGGGTTTGCATAATCTGAAAGTGTTTTGCGGTTCCAAATAATCTAAAAACCGAATTGGTATTTAAAGTTAAATGATATCACGTGATAGAGTTTAGGTTTCCGCTAAAATATTTATTTTTAAAAAACGTAATTAAAACGTTAACAACAAACAAAGCCTTACCTCCTCTGACGGAACAATCTTTATGGACATGGTAACCATGTTTTGCAACCAGAATATGCGCTCGTAATTTTAACGTTTGAGTTATAACTTTGGTTCTGCTTATGCACTCAGTCCGTATATGGAAACTAATTGCAGACAATAAACAATGACGACGTTGCTTTACGCAAAACAATGAATTCAATATTATACTTCAACGGCTAATTTCTTTTTCTGCACCATAGTAGTGCAAAACATTTTTAACATGCAATTCAAATATTATACATAGATTAAACATGATAAAAATAATAAGAGCTACAATTAAACAAATGAAATATTTTCTCAATCTGTTCTGCAAATTTTCCTTTATGAACAACATTTACAAACAAAAATCTAGCATTGATGAACAGCTCTTTCATGACGCCTAAAGCTACTTGATCGTGTAAAACGTTTCCCGCAAACATTACATCCGAATGGCCTGAAACCCGTGTGTTTGATAGTGTGGGTTGCCAGATCCTGTTTATTGACAAAACTTTGATTGCACTCAGAGCAGCTAAAGAACTTTTCTCCCAAATGTCTACGCATGTGCTCCTCGAGAACAGCCTTCTCTTTGAAAGTCTTGTCACACAGTTCACAATTGTACTTTTCTTCATCCGAGTGTTTGTTCTTAATATGTCTTTTCAGATTGCCAATAATGCTGAAAGAGTCTCCACACGCATTGCAACTATGAGGCTTCTCATTTGTATGTGAATGGATGTGGTCAGTAATACTGCTGTACTCTGAAAAGCTAGATCCACAGAAAAGACAGCTCCACTTTGAAAGTCTATTCACTGCAAATCACAAAAACGATACATAAGTAGCCACCACAAAATCTTGAAATTCTCAATTTTGTTTTTATTTACCTTGATGCGTGTGACGGTGTGTGGTTAGATTTGCTCTTTGATTGAATTTCAGGTTGCATATGTTGCAGCTATACGGTTTTTCTCCGGTGTGCGTCATCATGTGCTTCTTCATGTTAGTCGGTGTAGCAAACCGTTTTGGGCAAAGTAGGCATTGAAACGGCTTTTCGCCTGTGTGGATCCTTTCATGACAGTTTAGTGATTGAGCTGTTGCAAATTGCTTGTCACAAAATGTGCACTTGAAAGGCTTTTGTTTTTTATGAACCGTGCGTTCATGCAGCCTAAGGTGATAGCTCCGTTTGAAGTTTTTGCCGCAGTAAGTGCATTTAAATGGCCTTTCTCCTGTGTGGACCCTCAAATGAGTCGTGTAATTTTGTGATGCAATACCTTTTCCACAAATTTTGCATTCAAGCATTTTTGCACCTGTTTGCTTGCTAGTTTTGTTTTCCATTTTATTTAGGGCAACAATCAACAAATGAGAACAAGTAAACTTGAAACTAGTTCCCTAACACCGCTTACTTAAGCAAAAGGATTTGAAGTAAACAACTGACATTGTTGCTGCCTGAGAATAGAACTGTGAAGATAAAGAGCACATAGCAAATTGGGTACGTCTTGCTTCGTTGCCAGACGCAGAGTAATCCTAAAAGACTTGCAATTACAACAATACAGAACGTTGAAGTATGCAGGCGGTTCAAAGCTAAGTTGTTGTGGGTTTCTGGTTTGCAATTGGCTGTTGCTGTTGACTGACAGAAAGTACCCTCAATACATTTTATGCTCCAAAATATTACAGCCGGGCACAATAGGCTCTTCTATTTTTAGACAATTGCATTGCATTCACCACCGAACTAAGGAACAAACTTGGGTAATATGCTATGTGCAAAGCGCCCTAATCCTTTTAGGGTTCCCGTAATATTTCTGTATCTGAGCATTTTAGTCCTAAATATAGTAATACGTACAATGTTGTATTTTCAATACTACAGCAAAGTTAAACAGGTATATAAAATGCAAAGTACAAATGAGATACATCTGCGAGCTTGTGTGGGTTTATACCCTGTTTCCTTGAATATTTTCTTGAATGGGTTCAATTATAAATCTGTTTTTCTAATTCACAAAATTTTGTTGATTTCCAACACGCCAAGGGTGAAGTCAGTGTGAAATGCGGATCTGCATTGACGTATTTTATGTTTGCAAAACAAATTTTTTTATTGATTTGCTCAAAAACACCTGGTGAGCTTATCATTAATTGCAGACCATTTAGTTTGAATTGTTGAAAAACTCACGAGTTAACTAAATTTGAAACCTTAATAATTTTTGAGTAGGCACAAGCCTGTCATGGTTTTTGCTGCATTAAATATTCGTTATATTGAATAGGACTTTGTTTTGGTATCTGCTATTTTAAGTTATCTGGAGGTATTACGTCACGTATTGTATTATACGTGCACTTGCTACGTGTTAAGTTGCCACGTATTTAATGTTCCGTAGCAAAAGTCTACTAAGGCATAAATGTTTTCAGTAACCAAATGAATAAAAACTGTGTAAATGCTGCAAATAATGGTACATTTTCAGTACAAACTTGCAAGGAAGGAGCGTTAAATGATCCGTTTTCATTTGGTATCAGGTATATATTGCGCGCGGATTCTGGAGAACTACAATAATGCGGAACGCAATGAGGTTTTTAAAGGCAAGAATGTACGGTTGAAAGGATTGTTTGACGCCGTGGATTATTGAAATACTTAAGTTGAAAGGTACTTTACTAATGTGATCACCAATACTCGTAGCCCATGCTTCAAGGTACTTAAGATTTACAGAATGCGTTAATCCTTTCGCAATTCTTGGAATATATCTGTGGTTGAGCATTTTATTCAGGAACATGTAATGCTCAACGTGATATGTATTTAGTCCTAAAAGTTTTTGGTTAAAAAGGTCGGATTTATGTACCTATCATTGGATTATAGCTATAATAATTGCCAATCACACACTTAAGGTATACAGATTAACGAAACGAAAAATACAAATAAACCGGACAAACAAGGTATAAAAACGTACGTGTGTACATTTTTCCCAAGTATGTAGTAACATAGTGAAGCTTGTAGTAACATAACATTTTTGTACAAAGTAAATTTTAAATCATACAGCCGCATACCAGAGAACAACTTAGTCTGTGTCTGTTTTTTGTTTCCACGAAACTTGAGGATTTGCGCTGAAGGAAAGCTAGTACTTTCCTAGCTTAATCTTTAAAATATTTAGAAAAACTACGTGACCTCTTGATGCATCGTTCGTTACAGTCCCAGAAGGTAAGTGTATCACTCATCCTCCATAGATGGTACACGCTCTACCGCCGCCTGCTCATTCTCCGACCAAAACATTGAACAATGGGATTATTATAAACCGATTTTTTAAAAAGTTAATCCCAACATCTTAATGTTCATTCTCCGACCTTTTACATAACCGACCAAGCTATTACTCACTCACAACGCAGTGGTGGTTTACAAATGTCCAAGTTATCGCAATTTGTTGGTTATTACGAAGTTGAGCATAGTGAAGCTAGTATTGAGATTGTTATGTTTGTCCGTCTGTCTGTGTGTGTGTGTGTGTCAGCACGATACAGGCCATACGGTTTGTCAGAATCACACCAAACTTGGTGCAATGATTCATTGGGTCATCAGAAAGAACCCTATTGATTTTGAAACCTGATCGGTCATCTCCCTGGGGTAATAGGGGGAGGTAACCCTCCTGACAATATGCTTTGTCAGAATCGTACCAAATTTGGTATCTTGATTTATTGGGCCATAGTAAAGAAACCCTGTTGACTTTGAGTCAGGTTGGTCATCCTCCTGGGGTGTTAGGGGGAAGTAACCCCCATGACCATAAAACTGTCAGAATCACACCAAATTCGGTATCGTGATTCATTGAGTCATGAGAAACTGCCCTATTGATTTTTAACCTGATTTGGTATTCCCCTGGGGTACTAGAGAGAGAGGAGTCAGAGAATCAGACAGACAGATATATATACATATAGCTCAGCTTCGTATTTCAAATGATCATTAAATCGTTTTATTGCAGTCCATATAACCTGATAATAATGCTAGATAGTACAACCATTCAGAATCAAATTTAAACTCACTTGTTTAAACCTAATTATTATCTGACGAACAACCAAGTTTTCGGCAAATTTCCACAGTATGTATGTGTGTGTGGAATTTTCTACTTGTGAATTACGTATGACTTATATTGTCCAAAACGTTTAGCTTCAGACATACCTAAGTAGTAACATCCTGAAACTGCTACTTATACAAAACGTAAGTGCAGAAATTGTATTTTCATTTAGTAAATAATTCATAAATTTGAGAAAAATGGTGACATGTACATATGGTGTTTTTTATTGATAATGAGTTTTAAAAGGAAACCAGAGACTAATTTTTCTTAATATGCATGCAAAAGTATTCATTGATTTCATTGTTAGCACTTTTATATTTTGTGTTTATAATATTTATGTACAAGTAATTGCAGGTACTTGTTACTGTTAAGGTCGAGAGATGAACAGGGGTTTGGAAAAAGATTAAAGAAATGATTGATTAAGCATTAATCCCTGGGGTCGACATTTGCGCCGATCTGCTGAAGCTACACAATCTCCATAGATTTCCTCACCCACTTTTATCCATGAAAAACCGGTTTTGTGCTGAGAACAATGGAGTTCTCGCAAAAAGGAAATCGAGCGGATTAGCATATTCGAAACTACCTAAAATGCACTTCAACTGGATAGAAAGGGAAACTTCACACAACGCAGTGTGTTGCTTGTATGCATATTTGAACATGATGATAGCTGTGCATATACTAAAAAAACATCTGTGTGTGTAAATGGACGCTTAGTATGCATGTTCCCTTGAAACATCATTTTAGGTTGTTTCGAATATGCTAATCCGCTCAATTTCCTTTTTCCGAGAACTCCATTGTTCTCAGATGAAATCCGGTTTTTCAGGGATAAAAGTGGGTGAGGAAATCTATGAAGGATGAGTGATACACTTACTTTCTGGGACTGTATGCGGAGTTTTGTTAGAGCGTTTTATATTGCTGATGTGTACATTGGTAGTGCTGACAATATTATATGATCCATTGTAAGAGGATTAAGTGTCATTTCGAGTTTCTTGATGTAATATGTGTACCTTGAGCTTTGCTACATGTACGTTGCAAAACAAAGCTATGAAACCATAATGTCTTTTTTCAATTGAGCCTTGAGTTTTCAATACGCCGTATACTCAATATGTACAATGTTTTGCGGAAAGGCTTGAAAATAGAGGTACGAGCTATGTAGGGCAGCTTGCTTCGTTTTAAAGCCTCATTCTCTTTAACATTTTGTTAAGGTGTTTGGTGCCTTTCTACAAAGCAAGGAAATTTTTCGAAATATTTAGCAAAATAGAGTTAATCTATTCAAAAAAATTGTAATTCAGCACCTTTGCAGGACAGCAAGAAGTTATAAACACTATCAATGCGCATTAGGTTGTGCCGTTTAGAATTTCCTTATTATTTGTTAGTTCTAAAAACATGTTTGAAACACAAAAATATTCTTGACTCATCGTAATAGTTTACTGTATTTATTTACTGGTATACAAATGATAAAGCTTTTTTTAACTAGGAAAAGTGTACCGTATTTTTGTACAAATTCAAGACGTTCTCGGAACGTACCATTTTTCAGCTTGCTTCAAAAGTCAACTGTAAAAGACGAGCTCATCAAGAGTCCCGTCAGTATAAAATCATTTCAGTAATTTACAGTGTTTTTCTATATTAAAATTTGCAGTGTTACTATATGCAATAGTACGCACCAAGCACCAAAACAAGACCCCTCTTTAAGGTTTCTTGTCTTGCAATTTGCATTTTAAGATACAAGCACTTATATTATTAACATATTATTAAGTTAATTTGCTACTACAAAAAACATATTACGGTCTGGTAAGGTGCTGATCAAAAACACTTTCACAACATACCTGTGCAAGAAGATAGTTTGTTATTGTGGCAAAAAAATGGCTAAAAATGCAGGCGAGCAGAAAGCATCAAAAATTCGTAGTTGTAACATTTGTGGAAAATTTATCTTGTCAGGCAGTTACAATAAACATTTATTGGTTCACACAGGGGAAAGGCTATTTAAATGCAAATTTTGCAGCAAAGCATTTACTCGAAAGGTAAAACTTAACCTGCATAGCCGCATGGTCCATGAAAAACTGAAGCGTTTTAATTGTATATTCTGCGACAAGGCATTTGCAACATCTCAACATTTAAATGATCATGAGAGAACCCACACAGGCGAAAAGCCGTTTCAGTGTCCACTTTGCCCAAAAAGCTTTGCGAAGTTGAGTGACATGAGGAGACACATGATAACGCACACAGGAGAAAAGCCGTATAGCTGCAACATCTGCAATCAGAAATTCACCCGAAAAGGAAACCTAACCACACACCACCAATCACATCAAGGTAAATGTAAAAAAATATAAAATGTCCTTAAAACCGGCTACTTTATTAAATATTAACTTAAGGATTTTAATCTTTCATCTGCAGTTAGTAGAATCAAAGTTTGGAGCTGTCTTTTCTGTGCACACATATTTTCACAGTATTACCACCTTGACCGTCACATTCTTTCTCACACAAAGGAAAAACCACATAGTTGCAACACTTGTGGAAAATGTTTTAACGAAATAGGCCATCTGAACAGACACATAAATGCAAAACACTCAGACGAAAGAAAGTACTGCTGTAAACTGTGCGGCAAGACATTCAAGTCCAAACAACACCTTCAAGAGCATGTGCAGAGACATTTGGGAGAAAAGCTCTTTAAGTGTTTTGAGTGCAAGCAAAGCTTCGTCACTAAATGCGAGCATGCAAAGCATATTGTTATACACACTGATGTGAAGCGGTTCAGCTGCGACGCTTGTGGGAAAGCTTTTGGACTATCGTTTCACTTGAAACGTCATAAGACAAATGCTCATGGAATAAAGAGTTTTAACTAAAACATTGTCAATGAAGTATATTATTCACAGTGATTAAAACCTTTAGCTCAGGTGTTTGTGAACTAGTGCTTTTGGCTTTTGAGGTATCCTTATGTATGAGGATGCTAGGGTACTTAGATAAAGCTGGTAATACAAATGCAAAAACATAATGCAAATTGTCCCTATATAAAAAGTTAATTGGATTGTTTTGTTATGTTAAATGCGTCCCGGAAAATTATAGTGTTTTATAAATTTATTGTAAATAAATACAGATGAAATTAGTTCATAATTGTGCTCGTATTTTATTATAATTCGGATTAGTACCGGATGCGCAAAAATATTCAACAGCAAAAAAGTGCTTCGAAATGGAAGTTGATCCTTCCGTACAAAGAACGCACATTCGCACCGGAAATGAAACGTTTCCACTGACAAAGAAACGTTTACAAAAAACGGAAATCACGCTTTCACAATTACCAGTCTTCTTCGGTACAAAGTACATAAGTCATTAATTAAAATAATATGTACATAATAACAATGGTAATGCACATCGAAATTACAAGTATTCCATAAACAGTGAACAAAGTAATTATTGAAACTTCATAAAATATTCTGGACTGGACTTCGAATCCTCTTTTCCCCGGAACAGCTCCTATAATAATGTAACATTCAAGGGCGTGTGTAAATAAGCACCTAAACACTGGTGCTGAATGCGTTTTTTGAACCCTCATCCTCACCTGCACATTTTTGAAGACAAAATATTCAACATCGCAACGACTATACTGAACAATTGGCACTATTTTTAAACCAAACATCTTATATAGTGTAAAGTAATGCTAGTTTGGAAGAACGTCAAGCATTTTCATGTAAATAAAATTTTAATTGGAGTTTGTTTTGTTTAAGCGACGTTATTTCTACTATAAAAATGCTACTTTTTAACACGGAGCTAATTTCTTAATATACGTCTCATTTACCAAACTATATTATATCCGTAATTCAAACAGGCATCGTTTGGTCAACATCCGTATGATTAGCAAGTGTATAACACCGAATAAATGGCGCCAAGTGTCAAAATGGCTGGGTATATATAATTTGCGAAATTCTAAATGATTCTAAAATACCATTGAGTTTTTCTGTGACATTTTTGACAAAAATATTTTTTTTTTGTTATTACCCTTACCTTTTACGCAACTGATAGAATATTAGGGTCTTGATACCAGAACAATTGTAATACTTACAATTGTTAGTACAAGAAGATAGTGTTTCACGTGAACCAAATTTTATTTCATATAAACATATAAGACCTCTCAGATGAAAAACTAAATGACTGAATACAGGATTAAAGATATTTTTTGATTTACTTGAAGCAGTATTAAGCTTATACTGAAACATATGTTCTAGAGTTTACAGTAAGTCGTTTTCGAAAATATATGTAGCTGTTTTCTCAGATGTTCACGTTTGTCAAAATAATGGTTTTAGTTTTAGTGCAGGAAACTCCGGACAAGCCTTATTTTTATTGACTACAATGCATTCAACGAAACCGTTAAAAAGGCGGTAATATTCTTTATTGCCTTCTTTATTAATTAATGGCATTATATAAATTTTTTTTATAAAAACAATGAAAAAAAACTGGTTTACAAAACTCAAATATTCATATGGTAAAATCTCTAAGTACTGTTTTCAAACAATTCAGATATTCTTTGAACCAGTCTTAATTACTCTGCTTTAGATATTATTTTAAAAGAAAAATGTTTCATTGATGAAAAGCCTTCATATGACGCCTTAAGTTGCACGAGTGTGCAAAATGTTTCTTACACGCATTGCATTTGAATGGCTTTAACCCGGTGTGTATGATGCTATGGCTTGCCAGAGCAGCTTTATTGACAAAATTCTGTTTGCACTGGGAACAGCTAAAGAATTTTTCTCCCAAATGCCTACGCATGTGGTCCTGAAGATTCCCTTTGGACTTGAAAGTCTTTTTGCAGAGTTCACAACTATATTGTCTGTTTTCAGAATGTTTTCCCTTTACGTGTGTTTTCAGATGATATGTTTGGCTGAAAGATTCTCCACAAGCGTTGCAACCGTACGGTTTTTCCATTACATGAGAACCAATATGTCGACAAAGTTGCTGAGGGTGTAGAAACATATGTCCACAAAAAAGGCAGCTCCAAAGTTTGGGCCTACTAACTGCAAATTATTGAAAAACAATAAACTTGACGTCCCAAAAAACATCAAATTGGAGAATATTCATGCTGTTTTCTATTACCTTGATGTGCTATACGGTGTTCGGTTAGATTAACCTTTTGTCTGAATTTTCGATTGCAGATGCTACAGCTATACGGCTGTTCCCCGGTATGTGTCATCATGTGCTTCTTCATGTTACCCAGCAGTGCAAACATTTTTGGACAAAGCTGACACTGAAACGGCTTTTCGCCTGTGTGGATTCTTTCATGTCTGTTTAGATCTTGAGATGCTGCAAATTGCTTGTCACAGAAGCTGCAGTTAAAAGGCTTCTGTTTTTCATGAACCATGAGTCCATGCCGGTCTAAAGTTCCCTTTAGACGAAATGATTTGTTGCAAACTTTGCATTTATATGGTCTTTCCCTAGTATGAACTCCCAAATGAAGAGTGTAATTTTTATCTGCAATTTGTTTTCCACAAAAATTGCATTCACGTAATTTTGTTTCTGTCTGCTTTTCAGTTTTGTGTTCCATTTTAATTAACGCAATTTTAAATCACTGAGCACAAGTGAACCTTATTTGATGTAACAAACTGATTTGATTCTGACACTGAAAGTGATTCGGAAGTGATTTATGTGTAGTAGTAGTAGTAGTAGTAGTAGCAAATGGAATTATAACAATATTAAAAATTTTGACTTTTTCAAGTGATTCAAAAGCTAAACTCATACAGAGCTGTTTAATGCAACTGAGTGTTGAAACAAAGTGGTACCCTACAAATATGCACACTACTCTTTATTGTTATTAAAGGGGATTATATTCAGATACAATATGATCATGAGTTAGCATGCTATTGCATTGCATTTTCTTCTTTTTACAAAACTAAAGTATCTACAGAGGTACATAAAACTATACAAAATGTGTTAATCCTTCGCAGTTTCTGGAATTCTTGCTAACCTTATTAATACAATTTTAAAGCATTAGGCTTAACGTGTTATAATTTCATTTCTACAGCAAAGCGTTCTTTCTCAGCTAGTTAGACTCATGCACGACGGATAGTCATATTAGTTTTGAACTTATATCAACGTATGTCGGCTTACACGTATAAACTGCACAATACAAATGAAGTACGTGTGTGAGTTTAAAAATACCTACATTTTAACCAGTTTCTCAAACCATTTAGCTCGAAGCTACCTAATGAAACGTTATTCTAGTAAAATTTATACTGCATAAAAGGGTGAGGTATATACTGCAATTGAGGTATTTAGGACTTTTTGTTATCTACACCAAACCATCTTGTGCCGTTATGCTGGCTGGTTTTTTAAATTTTAGCTATATATACCTATTTAGCATTTAATTTACTCCGCATTGTTCATATCATTTACCACAAAACATCAAAATATTTTGTATCTTATACACCAAAAACATTCATTAAAAGAAAATCCATCCACTCAACCTTCATTAGGCGGACATATACCATTCTTCAGAAAGGGCCATATTCCAGTTCTCACTACACTGGGCCCCTGACTTAACTTTTCAATCTAAAGCAGAAAGGTCACAATTTATGGCTCATTCAAAAGAGCAACTCAAGTACTTTTATGCCACAGTACAGTTATGTCCCGATTCACTTGCGCATGGTCCGATTTTTGCAAAAATATTTTGCAAAAATCCACTTCAATAAGCAATACCATAATATATGAAAACGTCTTATCTTCCTAACCACAAGCAGAATGGTTACTAATTATAGCTCATTCGAAAGAAAAACTCAAGCACTATTATTGCGCAATTCCGTGATGATCAGATTTGCTTGCGCATGGTCCGATTTTTGCAAAAATCCACTTCAATATTGACATTACTATGTGTTTTGAAAGCGACTTTTTGCAAAACATTTTTTTTTAAATCGGATCATGCGCAAGCGAATCGGGACATAACTGGACCGCGGCATAATAGTACTTGAGTTGCTCTTTTGAATAAGCTATTAATAGTAACCATTCTGTTTGTGGGTACGAGCATACCTGTTTTTCATATAGCATGATAATGCTTATTGAACTGGATATTTGCAAATTTTTTTGCCAAAATTGCAAGCCAATCAGGACATAACTGGACTGTGGCGTAATAGTACTTGAATTGCTTTTTCGAATGAGTTATAAACTGTAACCATTCTGCCTGTGGTTCAAAAGTTAAGGCAGGGGCCCATGTTAGTGTGAACTTGAATAAGATCCTATAGAGAAGCAGTTAAGCCAATAATCCGACATAACTGAATCCTAAAGCTGAATCATATTAATTTTTAATTTACATCTAAGTAAGTGGGCTTACACGTATTAAGTGCACAAAACCAATGCACTATGTGTGTTAGTTTATAATTATATAAATTCTGACCATTTCCCCCAATCTCTTTTGTGCGACGCGACCTAACCAAACCTTATTGCGGTACTTTGTGTCTTATAAACCAAAAACATTAATCTAAAGAAAAACCTACCTCTCAACCCTCACTTGGCGGACATTTCCCATTCTTCAGAAATACAGAGAAGTAGTAAAGCCCATAATCCGACTTAACTGAGACCTAAAGCTTTTGTTTATAAATATACATGCACTGTTGCAAAAGTACCTTGTTTTGTTTTTTGGTTTTCACGATTCACGAAATGAATGAATATAACTATGAAATGGTAGTTAGTTAATCCTTTCAAATATTTAATATATCTATGTGTCTAGATATTTAAAACTAACTGGTGTTTTGAAATTTGCAATGCTGATCATTGATTTCCCGTAGATTTAATTTTTCACTTTGGAATTTCTATTTAGATTCATTATTCTAATTAAGGAGCATAATTCGAATCCGATCTGATACATGCGGCATTTTTTACCACAATTTTTTCAATTTTGATTACTTTTTAAAAAATATTGTACTTTATATCGGTAATGAAACAAGCGCTGAGCACCGTGTTTGCATAATCTGCAAAAGGTTTTGCGTCAGACAGAGTCAAACAAATTAACATTCAAAATCGGAAACGACGTCACGCAATAAAAATTTAGGTTGCCCTAAAAATAGTTATTTTTCATTTAATAAGCAGATTTTTAAAATTTATCTTGTCCTTCCCTCTCGTTTATATTTGTCTTGTAAAGTGTGTTCATATTTTCAAAGTCGGTTTTGAATTCATGAATCATGAATATTTTTAGTGTCCATAGGGCTCCTCTAATTTTCAGTGCTAAGCCATATCCCTTGTTCTATTCCGCAAGTCGTTGAAATTTAGCTTATTGATTTATTGCCTGTTGCGTGAACAAATCCGTATTCCGGAATTTGCCTATACATAGGCATACGAACACGTACACAGTCGAATCTTCATAAATGTATAATTTCTTTGAGCTGTAGTATTTGTGGCGTAAAAAATGTAATAATTTGTAGTGTAGAGATTTGTGATATGACATTAGCGTAACACAAAAATGTAATGGAGAAGTTTTAGGGGGTATGAACAAAATAAGTTTGACTATGCCTGACACGATTACGTTTTATTTTAGTTAAACATCTTGATAAACAAAATATTGTGTAGTTCTTCTAAATAGTAATAATAATAATAATTACTTTGCGAGATGTGGCATTTACATGAAAGCACTTATCAAACCATTTATATGTTGTTTGGCACTTCAGCCAATGTTCATAAAATTCTATATAAAGGTTTTGCAATACACTTTAGCTGATAATTTTTTTGCTAGCATGGAATTATATGATTTAATTAGAGTTATACAAATATGTTTGCAAAACTAAGTAAGCTGGTTAGAAAGGAAATACATGCGCAAAAAAGATGCATCATCGGACGGCCAATTTTAAAATTATTAATAAGAACGTCGAACCCTACATACAAATTACGGTTCTTCCGTACTACTAGCAACGTCGTGAAGCTTAGTGTTCTACACTTTACTTAATAGAATTCTCACAACGTTTACATGTACATTTACATGGCTATAAAAATGTAGGGGAATTTCCACTTACACTTTCTACAGTTTTTATTGTAGATAGTCAGATTTTAGGAAGGCACACAATTTCCTCAATGCCACGGGTATCATTGTCACATAATATATGAAGCATGTTAGAGAAATATTTAACTCCAAATTACTAATAAAAATGATTCTGTGATTTAATTTATATTTGATTTTGACGTCTCATTTATCCAACAGTTAAATTCAAAATGGTTTGTATTTAAATATTAAGAACTATTTGCATTTAAAGACGATGAGGAAATCCAAATACGAAATGTAACAATATCCAAGCCAATTTTCACTTACTAAAAGCATTTGTCAATCATTTTGGCATACTACAAATCATTTTTTTAGCTTAAAACTACTCTATCGAAACAATTCAGACTTCTGTTGAACCAGAACTGAATGTTATGCTATTCAGTTATACAATTTTATTAAGCAAGGACGCCTCATAGATAGACAGCTCTCTGATCACGTTTTAAGTTGCACAACAGTGTGCAACATTTCTAATAAGCCTTGTATTTGAACGACGTTAAGCAGATTTGCAAAAATGTGTAAGTTTCTTGTTTTTGTTTACTGACATGCATAAAAACAGTACAAAGTTGGTTGTGTAGAGTTTTATGTAAGATTTAGGATCTTCACCTCAGTTACAATCATATTACACCAAGCGTATTGTGCTTGAAAATACAAACAATGTTTCAATAATTTATACCTTGAAATTTTATATGAGCAGAGTTAAGACCCAATTTCATCTGTATTTATTTTTAAAGATTATATAAAACAGTATATTTTTCAGAATGCTTTCAACATGTCAAAACATTCCAATTGTCTTATTAATTAGGGATTATTTGCAAATTGTTTCTGCATATGCACTATTATTTTTTTCTAAGTAATCTAGCATCCTCAATATAAGGCTAGCTCAAAAGAACTAGTTTACAAACACCTTTGTAAAGGTACTTATTTACTATGAAAAAAATGCTTCATCGACAATACTTTGATAAAAACTATAATTTATGAACATTTTTCTTATGACTTTTCAGATGAGACGATTGTCCAAAATCTTTTCCACAAGCGTCGCAGTTGAACCGCTTTACATCAGTGTGTATGACAAAATGGATTGCTAGATCGCGTTTAGTGACGAAGCTTTGTTTGCACTGAGAACATTTAAAAAGCTTTTCTCCCAAATGTCTCTGCACATGCTGCCGAAGGTATGTTTTGAACTTGAATGTCTTGTCACACAGTTCACAGCAGTACTTTCTTTTTTCAGAGTGTATTGCAATTATGTGTGCATTCAGATTGCCAATCTGGTTAAAACATTCTCCACAAGCGCTACAACTGTGCGGCTTTTCTTCTGTGTGAGAAAGAATGTGACGGTTAAGGCCGGAATACGTTGAGAACATATGTCTACAGAAAAGACAGCTCCAAACTTTGATTCTACTAACTGCGGATTAAAAATAAAAAGCCTTTCTGTAACATCCAATGAAATATCCGTTTTTAAATAGTTTTTATATCCTTCTCAATTACCTTGGTGTGTTTGACGGTGTCTAGCTAGGTTTCCTTTCTGGCTGAATTTCTGATTGCAGATGTTGCAGCTATACGGCTTTTCTCCTGTGTGCGTCATCATGTGTCGCTTCATGTCATTCAGATGCGCGAAACATTTTGGACAAAGTAGACACTGAAACGGCTGTTCGGTTGTGTGGATTCTTTTATGGCGATTAAGCTCACCAGGTGTTGCAAATTGCTTGTTGCAGATGCTGCACTGCAAATCTTTATGTTTTTCATGAGCTGCTTGCCTATGCATAATTATATGTTCCTTACGTCTAAATGCTTTGTTGCAAGCTTTGCATTAAAAAAATTCGTCTCCTGAATTAACCCTGAAATGAGCCGTGTAACTTTTTAATCCAAATTATTTCTGGCAAACCTCACATTTACACAAGTTAGCTTCTTTGTGTTTGCTAAAATTGTTTTCCATTGTCTGTACGCAACACCAAATACGGTGCTTCGGTCAAGCAAAATTTATAGCCGGAGGAACGGTTTACTACGGCACAAGTGTTTGAAGGAAAATGATTTATAAAATTGTAAACAATATGAGTGTTTTCACTATCGCATCCCAATGTAACCACGCAGACAAGGAAATGAACAACACGTATTCTTTTGTTGCTTGACGTACACTAAGTCACGAACACTAAGAATTCAAACACTACAGAACCAAGCGTCTGAATGGTTTGGCACTCATTGGCAAGCATTGCTTTTACGTTGCAAGGTACTACGACCAAGTACATAAATTTAACTACTTGATCGCGATCGCTTTGTATTTGCTACTTTCAACTAGATTATACCACTGACTGTGGTACTGTATTGATGCCCTCAGTGCGGTAATCCTTTCACAGTTCCATATATATCTAAAGCAAATCTAAATTTTCATTCTGAATGAACTAATCCGATTTGTGTACTTCAAACTGAATTAGTCACATACAGGGTTTTGGCTACATATTTTAACTCGGGCTAACATAGGGTTACCAGAAATACCACGTACACAATACAGAAAGAATAATATGTCTGTAAGCTCATGTGGTTTTACACCAGTTTCTTTACACTATTTCTTGAATAGCTTTTAAGTATAATCTCTACTGTTTTACTTTAGAATATTTCTTCTTTCTTTCTTTCTTTCTCTTAAGTCAGTCTTTGTCATTGCTAAAACGGAAAGCTTGGGATGGTAATTGTGTAACTCGGGTGTGAGCTTATGTCTACACTTTCTGCTTTAAATTATCAAATGAGCTTATAAAGTTTGGTTGTTAAATAACTTTTAACGAGAAAAGACCATATAAAAATTTCCACAGCCTTCATGTTAAGAGACTCGGTGAATCTGATTCCATAATCAGAATCTACACAAAATTTGCTATTTACTGTAAATGTAGAAAGAAATAAAATATGAAATGAAATGAATATGAAAGAAATGTATTTCAAGTAAACTTTCCCTCTTACTTTATGAAAAAAAATATTATGAAGTTAGTTAACATTTAAATTGTTATAACTTTTTACTCAATAAGTTTTCCTGGTTCTAGTTTTAAAAAAATTAGCATTTTGTTTGTACAAAACATGTATTTTTGCACAAACCGATTAAGCTTATTAGATAAGCTGTTTCAAGTTTTTGATATTTGGAATTTTCTAGGGACATATATAAGTCCCTTGATCAAAAGTTATTTTTTTTAAATTTAGTACCTAAATATATAGGCTCATAGATATAATACATAAAATCTAGGAACCTAAACAGGCCCCCATAAGGACTTATATAGGTATCCAGGGACCTAAATATGTCCCTGAACACAGACTGTATTTAGAAACCTTAGCAAATAGGCAAAATTATGAGGCAAACGGTTACAGTTCAAGTTGTAAATGAACATGGCCGCCGGTTTCCTTCAGTTCTAAACATTTATTAAGTAGCAACAGCTACTTATTAAGATGGCGAAAGACGTCCGTCCGTCTGTTTGCGCAATATTTTCGTGACGCTTCATGCAATTTCTACGAATTTTGGCACAAAGTTGTCCAATCGTGATAAGCAGCCAAATCAAAAATATCAAAGCATTATGTGTAATAAGTTATAAGTCACAGTGGCCATATGTTAGGATACCCAGTAAAGACGGATACAACTTTTAATCTTTTAATTTTGTGTCTAATATCCAAAAAATGGTAGCATCATTGGGTAGCTTTTCACTAAATATTTCACTTCCATTCAATTTTGTTTCTGACGCAGAATTTGGGCGGAGTTTTAGTTTGCTAGTCCGTAGAATGTGTGCTTCAGTCAGACTGTTGTTTAAAAAAATTTCGAGTTTAAGTGCGATGTGAACTCAAAACGTACATCTGTCTTTGCTTCTTTACTGCATGTTAGCATGTTGCCTGCTTTAGTAATGACGAAGTTTTTATGTTATTAAAATTTCAAATTCCAAGAAAAATTCCAAAAATGCAAATAAAAGAGTGATAATTTTCTATTAAAACCGTTCAAAAAGACATTCTGAGAATAGGGTAGACACAGGTAGGTAATGTATTTGCATTTTGCTTTTTTGTATTTTAGTATACATAAGCTTAAACAATAGTCGACTTATTACTAGCCCACACGGTGGTAGATCAATCGGATTATTTCAAACAAAAATTATAAAAGTCCAGTAAGAAAACAATAACACTATCAGCATAGTACACCGAATGCTAAACTACAGGTATATTCCGAGAATTCTAAAAGAATTACCGGATTGTATGCGCTACCTAATACCTGCATGAGTGCTGTGTTCTCTTGTTGCATGGGTTACGGCCACCAATCATATTTAATGAGTATCTTTCCGTATGTAAAATTCGACTGCCACACAAAAACTCGTTTGCTTCATGCTCCAATCCACCTATATAACTCACAGTGCCGCACATAGGTGTATGTTCCAGCCAAAGCGGTGTAGTATACATCTAGCACTGAAACAAGATGGTTCTCCGATTGAATATTTTAATTTAAATAGTAACTTTTATATTAGAAAATTTTCCTTTATAAGTTAGTTATTTTAACACTTATGTTCCAATTAGGCGTTTGAAGCAGTACCAACTTTAAGTTGATCCAGTCACGATTACTTTATTTTGCATTAACTAAAATGAAAAAAAACTAACCAGCAGACGAGTGCAAAAACGCGCGAATGCAGTATTTGTGGCAAATTAGTTGCTCGGCCTAACTACAGGAGATATTTAAGGGTTCACACAGGCGATGGATCATTCAAATGCGAAACAGGCATAAAAACATTCAATCAAAAGGGGAATTTGAACCAGCATAAACGCATAATTCATTTTCAATGATTCAATTTCAATGAAAAAACTAATGCATTTTCAATGCAAATCATGCGACAAGCAACTTGCAACATCCAGAGACCTATACCGCCATGAGAGAACCCACAAAGGCAAAAAGCCATTTCAGTGTTCACTTTGTCCAAAAAGGTTTTCGCTCTTGAGCCACATGAAGCGACACATGTTGACGCACACAGGCAAAAAACCGTATAGCTGCAACATCTGCAATCAGAATATCACCTAAAAAGGCAGCCCACGCGCACACCACCAAACTCAACAAGGTAATTGAGAAGGATATAAAAATTCTTTAATAGCGGATATTCCATTATACATTAATTAAAGGCTTTTGATCTGTAGCCTACAGGTAGTAGAATCAAAGTTTGGAGCTATCTTTTATGTGGAGATATGTTCTCAAAATATTCCGACCTTGATTGTCACATTCTTTCTCACACAAATGAAAAGCCGCAAAGTTGCAACGTTTGTGGTGAATGTTTTAATCAAATGTCCAATCTGAACATACAAATAATTGCAAAACACTCTGACACACGTAAGTACTGCTGTAAACTTTGTGACAAGACATTCAAGTTTAAAACCTAGCTTCTAGAGCATGTGCAGAGACATTTGGGGGAAAGTCTCTTTAACCGTTCTGAGTGCTAACAAAAGTTTGTCAGTAAATCCGATCTAGCAATGCATATAATCATGCACACTGGAGTAAAGCGGTTCACTTGTGACACTTGTGGCAAGGATTTTGGAAAATCGTCTCACTTCATCACGTCATCCAAAAAATGTTCATAAATAATAGACTCTTAAACAATATATTGTCGATGAAGTATTTTACTCACAGTGATTAAAACTTTAGCTCAGGTGATTGTAAACGAATACTGTTGAGCTAAGTTTATGTATGAGGATGCTAGGGTATGGAAAAAGCTAGTAATGAGGTACAAATGTATTATGCAAATTGTCCCTAGTTGTGAGATAATTGGAATGTTTTAACATGTATAAAACATTCTGAAAATATTATACTTTTTGGTTAATTCTTTTTAAATAAATTGAAATTAGTTTTTATTTCTGCTCATATTTTTTATTGGATTTTTAAGGAATAGATAACTGAAACTTTGTTTGTATTTGCAAGCACAGTACCGTTGGCGTAAGTCGATTGTAACTGAGGTGAAGAACCTAAATCTGACATAAAATCTAACACAACCAAGTTGATTCTGCTCGTTTGTGACATTATTCCTATAGGTAGAACGTAGTTTTTCCGTACAGTTTTAACTAACAAATTCTTACACATATATTTTAAAGCCTTCGGGTGTTCTTTGTAAACTTATGAAAATCGTACAAAGAAGTTAAAACTTTCTTAAACTGCAGTAAGCAATAACATATTAATTGTTAAGTTATTTGCTACATTAACAGAGTTAAGTGGAGTCAGCTTGTCAAAGAAGTTAAGCGACCCAAAGCAAACCTTGATGATTGCGCAACTCCTGTAGAATTTTATCTTCCATTGACATGCTTTTACAGTGGTGCTGTTCCCTAACCCCACATTTGCCCGCAGATTCTTTACAAGGTCAGAGGATTCAGTGTGCACTCGAGCCATTTCTCCATACAGTTGTATAGATGCCACTATTGTAACCGGTAAACATGCGGCAACTATGAACAAGACCAAGAGATTTGACCCTACGAATTCTAGTCTTAGCATTATTGTCAGCAACATGGATTGTACAAGAACCAAATATGCCACTAGTAATACCAAAGCGCTGCTTTGTAAGTCATTCATAGCTGATGCCAGTATTTGCAGGATTCTATACTCGAGAGCTATTTGATTGGTATTCGACCATCTCCAAGCAAAGGCTTTCTTAAAACTGTGACAATCAATACACTTTTTAAATATTCTCTATAAGAAGGCACTGCGATATAGAGTAACCAAAAACACTAAATTCTAAAGTTCAGTGTTAAATGTTATCAGTTATTTCAATTCAAAAATAAGAAAACGACCTGTTTTATTTTTCGTGTTGGTTTTCAATAAAATAATGATAAAATTCTTACCTTTCTAAATACTCACGAATTGTGGAAACGCCCAATGCAAAAAATATGCATAATGTAATGCTTCCTATGTTGTTTCCGTATAGCCAAATATATTGGTTTATGGAAAAAACAACAATTTTTACTGCAAAGTTTATTGTAACCCAGACCGTATTTTGCACCTTGTAGAAAGAATAACACTCAGGCAAAACCCAGTATCCATTTAATGACGGCTTACAAGGATCCATCCAATGAAGTCCCCAAATGTTTACAATAGGAACAATTAAGAAACCAAAAAACATGTAATGCGGAAAATACGTACTAACTATTTTGACTCTTGTTTTTTGTAAATTAGCTTTACCGTTTATCTTTGAAATATTTATAAGGCTATTTATATAAAAACACATTACTTCTGTTTTTGGAAGCAGGCTAACCTTTAAGTAATACCAGGTAGGTAAGCTGACTGCACCGAGACCAAACAAAAACAAATCTGGTAAAGGCAGAGACTTATCTTCTAACTGTTGGAATTTGATGTATCCATTTACACAGTATAAAGCATATAGCGCTAATTGCAACAAAAATATTCTTCTTGTTTTAGCTTCAGCAAGTTTCAAATCTTTTGGAAGATTAAGCTTTTTGCAGGTTGTGTCCCAGCGTACGTCAAAAGCATACAAGTGCTCCGATGTTTGAAAGACTTTAGCTACTAAAGTCAAATGATTGTGGAGCATTTTGTATCTTCTAAAAATAATTGTACGATTTTGTATATTTTTAAAACCAACAAAATCTGAATTATTTGGTGCACCAATTCAGCCAAAAATTGCGTTGTCTCTATACTTACTTATGAGCTTTTTGGCTTTCAGGCTAAACTAAAAAAAGTTGATAAGTTTTATCCTAACTATAACCATTTTTAAAGTTTCTATTAATGAATATATATTTAGACCTTATGGTGTAATTTATGCTTGTTCTGGTGCTGAGTTATTTCTGAATACAACCGTTTGTTGGAAACTGGAAAAATAAAATAGATTAAAATATGCTCATGATGTAGGCAACACACAAGAGAACATTTTATACGTCTATATATTCGAAGAAAGCAACCCAATGGCTTTGCTAATGCATTCTGCTGTTTGTATAATTTTCCAGCTCATAAGCTAATAAACGTTTAATCTTTGAAAGCTTTCTTATCTAGACTGCTTAGGGCACGTAAGTTTTTTTCTTCTTAGAAAGGAGCCTCAGTTTGGTAAATAATTTTCCAGTTAATCGTAAACCATTTAAACTGCTCGCTGCTAAAAGCATTAAAATTGTACACATACATGTATAATACACCTACTTAATTTGTAAGAAGTAAGGTCCAGAGCGATTTAGCCTGATTTACAGCCCATTTACCCTAAGAATAACAAGTGAAACATACCTATAATAGATACGGTACCCCAAGAAGACCCATTTGGGCAGGTTTCGACCCATTTAATCATGGCTTAGAGCCTATTTAACCTGTTCAGACCCCATTTTACCTGGTTTAGTCCACAAAAATGAAGTTATCAAACTGACGGACACACTACTACTTAATGCAAGTGTTGACTTTCGAAATTCTGCGGTGACGTTAACTTAAGCAATTACCCTATTAAAATATCTCGTGAAATATTTATCACATTATACAAAAGCCGATGCTGCTTTATAGTTTATGCTGTTCAAAACTGGTAATAAAGTATGCTTAAATAATTGATCATATGGGTTGAAGTGCGCAAAATAATAGACTTATGATAAGTGCTCGACATAAATAAGAACAAAATAAAGGAATGTTGAATTAGATGGAATTGGAAATTCCAGTACGGTTAACATTTTTGAAATATTAAAACCTTTGAGTACATTTTTGCGAGTAGATTTAAATGGTTTTGAAGTATTTTGAAATGGGTAAGAAAGAAGTCGTTTTTTTTTTCAGAAATTAGATAGCATGCAATAAATTTGCAGTCATAACCACAAGCTAGCAACGAATTCTGTTTTCGAAGTGTCGCGTTGGTTTTCACTATGTTGGATATGTTTCCTTTTTACTGATTTCAAGCTTATTTAACCAAATCAATTTTAATGACAATCCGGTCTCCTAATCTTGAAGTGGTAGCGAGCGTTCAAAATGCTTATTTTATTTAAACGTGCTTAGACTCACAAAATAATTAATAAACACTTTTGTACTCCGTGGCTACTTCTCATTTGTAAATGCGGTGCAAATTTTGAGGTTCATAAAAAATGTAGGCTATCGTAATCAGGCAAACGCGCTTAGCTTAACTACTACGTAAAAAACCATTTTGAAATATTCAGGATGCTATATAAGAAACACAATATCTTCAGCTTTCACCAGTAATAAAATATAGCTAAGTCAATCGACAAGTTCAAGAGCGCAAAAAAGATTTACGATAAGTAATAGACTTAAGTAAGAATAAAGTATGGATATGTGGAAATAGATGTAGCTGGTTAATTCTTTGGAAACAATAAATAGCTATTATACCGGCGTTCATAGCGGTAATGCTTACGGTGTTGGTCAATTGTCTATGTTACCCCCGCCTTTGATACCTCAGTGTAAATATACTAGGATACAAGGGTAACAGAGGAGATAAACGGACAGCTTAACTCCGTCGTATAAAATAGTAAAGGCTGTTCCCCAGAAATAAATGATGATTCCCAGAAAGTATTTTAAAAGAAAAAACGTAGTATTCAACGTATCAAATCGGGTACTCACGATGTGGTTTAGAGCTTATACCTAACTGTATTGCAAAGACGAATAAAAAACTTACGTAGACACTTGAAATATTTTAAAGGATTAACTAAAGTCCCTCTTCCTAATTCTATTTATACATTTCTCGAAAGTAAAAAACCAAACAACCTACTTGTATAACAGTGCATGCGTTTTCTTAGTCAAAAGGCTTAGAGCTCATTTAAGTCGGAAAACCGGCATTATTGTTTTTGTTTATTTCTTAAGGAATACAGAAAAAGTGCTTCAGATATGTGTTGGGAGACAGCATTTTCTATAAATGGATGCTTGTGGTTTACAAAAATATTTAGATGTATGCTCATGAATGAAATGTACAATGCAGAGTAAGATAAAAGCTAATAAAGTACATTTAGCAAAATAAAAAATTAGGAAATCAGTTGTACGTCAACAACAAATACCTCAAATCACTCATCTCGTCAATTTTAAAATTTTAAATCCGACTACAATAAGGTTTCGTGTTGTTTTGTTGTGTCAAACATTAAAAGTATAAGAGTTTAAAACCATATAAGCTTGCACATGTACATTATTTGCATTGTGGAATTTATACATAGGTATGTAAATGCACATACGTTGAAGTAAAATAAAAACTAATACACCAATATACGTCCTACATGAATCCATCTACCTAAAAAATGAAGGCTTTGTCGTAGAAATGAAATTGTAACGCAATAAGTATGGGAAATATTTTAAAATGAAATGCGGTTGTACAGATCAATTCTAGGAACTTTGAAGGATTAACGAATTTTGTGCAGTATTTTATATCCCTGTACCTATTTTTGTTTTGTAAAAGGAAATAATGACAATGGCATACTAACTCAAGTACTTATGGTATCTGACTATCCCACCCTGGCATAAGAATAAAGAGTATTGTGCATATTTTTGGAGTACCTTTCCGTCTGTAGGTTTCAACACTCAATTGTATAGAGCAGCTCAGTTAGCAGCTTAACTTCTCAACCACTTGAATAATTCGCAATTTTAGTATTGTTTTAAGTCCATTCGTTATGGGTTAGTCTTCACCTAGCACCAATACAAAACGGATCACTGAATGCTAGTTGCAATGCAGGTTGTTTTACTATGTACTAACACAATATTCAGTTCAATAATCAATTACAAATCAGCTTGTTACACCAAACAGTAGTGCCGTGATAATTTGATGCTCCATAGCATATTAAAATTTGACTTGTGCTCAGTGATTTAAAATTGCAATAAGTAAAATGAAACACAAAACTAGAAAGCAGACGGGAATAAAATTACGTGAATGCAATTTTTGTGGAAAACAAATTGCAGACAAAAATTACACGACGCATTTGAGGGTTCACACAGGTGAAAAACCATTTAAATGCAAAGATTGCGACAAATCATTTAGTCTACAGGTGGCTTTAGATCGGCATGGACGCATGGTTCATGAAAAACAGAAGCCTTTTAACTGCAGCTTCTGTGACAAGCAATTTGCTACATCTCAAGATCTAAACAGACATGAAAGAGTCCACACTGGCGAAAAGCCGTTTCAATGCCTACTTTGTCCAAACAGATTTGCGCGGATGGGTGCAATGAAGAGGCACATGATGACCCACACCGGAGAAAAGCCTTATAGCTGCAACATCTGCAATCAAAAATTCAGACGAAAAGCACACCTAACCGGACACCGTATAACACATCAAGGTAAATGAAAACGGCATTGAAAATTCTCCAATTTGAGGCTATGTGGGACCTGATTTTTTTTTGTTTTTTATAATTTTGCAGTTAGTAGACATAAAACTTGGAGGTGCGTTTTTTGTGGACATATGTTTTCAAGCCTGCAGGAGCTTGATTGTCATATTCGTTCTCATACAAAGGAAAAACCTCATAGTTGCAACGCTTGTGGGAAATCTTTCAGCCAAGCAAGCTCTCCAAAAACTCACAATAAGGGAAAACACTCTGAGAGCAGACCATACAGTTGTGAACTGTGTAAAAAGACTTTCAAGTCCAAAAGTGATCTTGAGGACCACATGTGGAGGCATCTGGGAGAAAAGTTGTTTAGCTGCTCCGAGTGCAAACAAACTTTTGTCGGTAAACACCATCTGGCAAGCCATAGTGTCACACACACCGGGTTAAAGCCATTCAAATGCAATGTTTGTGGGAAAGATTTTGCACGTTCGGGAGATGTAAGGCGCCATTAGAAGGGGGTGCATCAATGAAACATTTTTCTTTTAATCTTATATCCAAAAAGCTCAGTACTCGAAAGTGGTTCTAAGAATATGTCAATTAGTACTTAGAACTGCTAAGATATATATTTACTTGTGTTTTGTATTATCATTGTATTAAAAGAAATGATTTACGTAATGCTATTGATTATTAAACAAAATTCTGAGGAATTTTATCTGTTTTTTTACGTTTTCTGTTAAACGCATTTTCGCCAATATATATGATATGCTTTAGTAGTTTTTTTCGATGTGTTGTATATTCGTCATACATGAATACTTTGGTAACTAATGTAAGTGCTTACATTTTTCGTAATATACTGTGCGCAAATTATGCAAGTAGATTTAAGATCAGTTAAATTATTTCTAGGAATTAACACATAAAATGATCATGATGGGCAGCCAAGTTGAGCATTCGAAAAAATCGGCTGGCTAATCCACAAATCATTTATTCCACTAAACGTAAATTGTTAAGCATCAAAATTTTATGTCAGATGTAGGCAAGCCTTACTTAACCTGGAATTGTCTGATGTCCTAACACGGAATCACACGCACCGTCTGAAAGTTTAATGAATGAAACCTTATGCCACACCAAAAAACTTAAGTTGCAAACAAATACTTTATTGGTTGTAATTAAAATTACTAAAAGACAGGGAAAACGAAATTCTAGATTTTGTACAGTATTTACACTTTAAACTTTACCATGTTTGTTCAATAAGAGATGGTACATATATTAAATCTATACTTCAAAGAATTCGTGTTGAGCCCAGAGCGCATGTTGGCTTTCCCTAACTTTAAACAACGATTAATGCCAAATAGATTCAGAACAGTTACTTGCCTCAGAAACATACCCAATAAATGTTTTTTATTCTTTGCTTTAGTATGTTGGGTATATTGTGCAATTACCAAAACTTCATTATAAAGTTGTTTACTTTTTGTATCAGACAACTTACAAGTGAGGAATAAGAAGTAAGGAATAAGGAATCTAACAACTTTCTTATAATTTCCTGATCCGGCCGTCCGTCTTAATGTGATTTCCTCAGAGATGGCTGATCCGATTTCCACTAAACTTGGTGTACATACTCTAGTGAAGGTCGGACAGAACCCTTTTGAATTTCAGGTCAATGGATCAACCCCAAAGGTCAGATGTCACCAAAGGTTCAACATTTTTATATAGAATCTATATCATACGGCACATGATTTTATGTCCATTTTTGACTTGAATTACGAATCCACAGTCCATTTGTTAAAACTCGGATCGTAAGATCCTGAAATCAGGACCCTAATTCTCAAATATGTCAATTTAGTGGACCTATAATAATAATAATAACGAGTGCCGGTGAACCGGTTTCACAGATCTTCACGGATCTGACTCTGCGGCTGTTTATTTTTGCAAAAGAAACTATTGTCCAGATTTGCCTAGTGTATTTAAGAATACTCTCGTACATTTAATAATACCCTCGTGTAGTTAAGGCTACTTGGGTGTATATAAGATTATCCGGGTGTACATAAAGCTGCCCGTTTTTGTTTAAAACTGCTCGCGTGTGTTTAAAACTGCTCGCGTGTGTTTAAAACTGCTCGTGTGTGTTTAAAACTGCTGGCATATGTCTAAAACTGCGTATATATTCAAGGCCGTCCACGTTCACTTAACCTTAAGGTTACCCGCATGTTTCCCAGTGGGACACTTTGTTAGCATTGGATTTAAACACAGTGTTAGCATTAGAATTTAACACGGTGTTGGAATTGGACTTTAACACGGTGTTGGAATTGGACTTTAACACGGTGTTGGAATTGGACTTTAACACGGTGTTGGAATTGGACTTTAACACGGTGTTAGCTTTGCAAATTCTCTATATGGTGTTGGCATTGCAAATTCTCTATATGGTGTTAGCATTGCAAATTCTCTATATGGTGTTACTATTGCAAATTCTCTCTATGGTGTTAGCATACAAACGCACAACTTTTTTCGTTTTCTCAAAACCTGTCGATTAATTATAGTATAGGATTATAATAATAATAATTTATTAAAGAGTCAAAAACGCATCTTACACAGTTTCGTTACACGTTTACAAAACTGAAAATGATACGTGCAAGGAGAAATTACAGAAAAGAAAAGAAATAATATACAAAGAGGTGCAAGCAGCCCGTTAAGGCGCTGTGCTATGAGCAAGTTAGTACAAGTATTTGTTAACATTTTTCCCGTAACAACTTAACAACTGAAGGAATTGCAGATCTACGGTAGCGTTCGTATCTACTAGGAACTATACTAAAATTGAATTTATTTTTGTTATACCTGCTGCTGTGGTTAGGTTTACGTTGAATCTGATATTTTTCAAACCAATTCATAAAGCGATCATTTTTAAGCGTTTTCATACCAAAATTCAACATAAGCTCTTTCCATCTTTCCTCTAATTTAACAATGTTAAGACTATTACAGACTTTAGAGTAATTAGACTTAGATACATACAGACCTGTTATAATACCCAAGGCTATCTTTTCTATGCTAAACAGTTTTTTTCCTTGTTCAAGGGTAAGGTAGTTAGACCAGAGAATACAACAATATTCCATTATACTTCTCACATGTGATATATACAATTGCTTTAGCTGAACTTGTGTAAAACCAAAATGCTTCATTTTTCTTAAAATAAACAACTTGTTACAAGCTTTAGAATAAAGATTGTTTACATGGTCAGACCAGTCACATTTATTGTTAATCATTACCCCTAGAAGTTTACTCGTGCTGACAATCGGGATAGCCGTTCCATTTACAGTAACACTGTAATTACTAAACCTTTTATCAATAGAATTATCTATAATTATTACATTGCTTTTCTTAGGATTTAAGGACATATTATTTGAAGTAAGAATAGAATTTATATCATTTATATATTCATTAATAATTGGGGTTTTGTCATAATTCACACATTCAGCTATACACATGTCGTCCACAAAAGCATTCATGATATTTTTTGGGCATGCATGCTTATCACAAAACATTTTTAAGACTTCATTTATTAGAAGAATGAATAGAAGAACTGCTACTTTTGTTCCTTGCGGCGTGCCGTTGGTCAAGGTACGTAAGGTAGATAGAATGTTTTTATATTTTGTACATTGGGTTCTATCACGAAGAAATTCAGCTATCCACATTATATCATGTTCATTCACTCCTAGATCAGTCAAACAACGAAACACAACCTTATGATCAACCAAATCAAACGCTTTAGATAGGTCCAATAGTAAAATGATAATAAAGGTATTAGGTTTATCAAGGGATTTTAATATAAAGTCATACAAAGACACCAGATAGTGTGTAGTAGAGGACTTTTTTATTGCACCAAATTGGGCTTTGCTTAATTTACCTATAATCTGATTATAAATTCTTTCAAACATGAAATCTTCCATAACTTTACTGTAAGTGTTGGTTTGTGTTATAGGCCTGAGGTTATCAAGAAATATGTTATTAATATCTTTAGGCACAGGGTGACAAAACCTTTTTTCCACTCAAATGGGATGACTTTATGTTTATAGCTAAAGTTTATAATGTGGGTAAACATAGGCACAATGTGAATTGCAGAAAACTTTAGAAACCGAGCTGGCAATGCTCCTGGTGTATTGGACTTTTTTATGTTCAATTTATCAAAACGCTTTAGAACAGATAGCTCATTCACAACAAGGTAATCATCATTTTGGTAAACATAGTCAAATCTAGCTAGTGGAGTATATCTATTATTGATCTCAGTAAAATGAAAATTTATTTTATTTAAAGCGGTCTTAATATCAACATTCTCACTTATGGACAATTGTTCAATGGGAGATAGTTTATTTTTCAGACCACATGTAGTATTTACTATTGAATGGATGCTCTCAGGGTTAATTTTAATTTTGGTTTGAACTTTTTCAAGATACTCTTTCTTTGCAGCTTTAATCTGTACTTCTAGTTCAGTTTTCATTCTAGCATAACCTTCATCCTTTTTTTGTAACAATTTTATTTTACGATATAATTTTAGTAGACCTTTACTCTGCGACACATGATTTTAGGTCCACTTTTTACCACAATTACGAATCCGCAGATTGTTTGTTTAAAATTAACTGTAAAGGTCCTGAAATCAGAGTCTTAATTTTCAAATCTGCTAATTTAATGGATCTATGCTGTGGGACACATGGATATAGATCCATTTGACCAGGATTACGGATCAGCAGTCTGTTTGCTTAAATTTAACTTTTCAGTTCCTGAAATCAGGACAATAATTTTCAAATATGTCAAGTCATTGGACCTATGCCGAGCGACACATGATTTTAGGTCCATTCTAGACCAGGATTACAAATATGAGGTCCATTTTTTAAAAATCTGGTTATCTGTGGGGCCAAAGGCCCCAAATATCCGCGAGATCGAAGGCCCCAAGTGTCCGCGGGGCCGAAGGCCCCAAGTGTCCGCGGGGCCGAAGGTCCCAAAGTCGATTCCTACTTACTCCAATTGCCAATGGTTTATTTATGTTTATTTACATCAAAAAATTAATTTTATGCCTTTGATTACACTGCTGACTCAGTACCGTTTCCGTGCTTTCTTTTTCTTGTGTGTCCATAGAGATGCGAAATGTCCAAACCGCTTCCCACATTCAGTACACTCGAATGGCTTTGAGCCAGAATGTATGACTTGATGATTATTCAGTTTTTGCGTTGTACAAAAAGTCTTCTGGCATATAGAACAGGCATATGGTTTTTCATCCAAGTGCTGTTGTATATGTACTTTCAAATCCCCCATTACTTTAAATCTCTTCCCACACAACTCGCAATTAAATTTCCTTTCGTCCGAATGCTTCGCGGTCATATGTCTACTCAAATGACTTGGCACACTAAAACTTGCATCGCATTTGTTGCAGAAGTAAGTAAGGATTTTCTTTTGTGTGAGTACGGAAATGAAAGTGAAGATACTGCAACGTTGAGAATCCAGAGAAAGAAAAACGCAACTGTGACTCACATGTTTATTTCCTGTAAACCTGGAAATTCCATATGTATTTAACTAAACACAATGTTGAGCAGCTATACCAAAATATACATGCTTACCGTCGTGAGTTCTTTGATGAGATTTTAATTCAAATGCAGTCCGAAATCTGTCAAAACACGTGCTACATTTGTGTGGCTTTTCACCAGTATGAAAGAGCAAGTTTGCCTTCATTTGGGAATTTTGCAAGAACCGTTTCTTACAGAGTGGACACTCAACAGGTTTATTTCCTGTGTGGATTCGTGCATGAACAGTAAGTTCATCTGAGATGAATCATCTCTAGTTGAAAATTGCTTTGCACACTGACCACATTTGTAAGGTTTCATTTTCTCATGAACCCTTTGTCTGTGGGTATTCAGATTACTCTTCTGGGAAAACTGTATATTGCAGACATCACACTTGAAATGCTTTTGATTTTCATGAACACTTCGTCTGTGCTGATTTAAATTACTTTGTAGTGAGAAATATTTGTTGCATATATCACAATTGTATGGTTTTTCGCCTGTATGTACATTCATGTGCTTTTTGTGGTCGGATAATTTTGCTGAGAGTTTCCCACATGCTTCACATTTATGCGCAAGTTTGAAAACATGATGTTTCTAGAACTGTCAATGGGAAACTTTAATGATTCCACAAGAATTAAAGATCTCTTAGTATGAACTTTAGTTTAACTAAATAAAAAACTACTGATAAAGTAAATACCAATTTTGTTGTTTGCTCATCCAATTCACAACACACATATTTACACTTATCAGCTAAAAATGCATTTTGGGAATTTGATTTTTCTTCAAGAAATGTATGCGCAAGACAAATTGCCTCATTTTACTGTATCAGTATAAACATTGAACTGGCCTTGTGGTACCCTTCCAACTCGAAACTGCTACGCAGGATTAGTTAGAAGGTGATACCATTTTTTACTATGTAGTAATAAAGACATTGTTCAGCTTTCTTGTGAACCGTCGTCTGCACACTATTTAGCCCAGAAATATACAGAAAAGGTACAAGCTCTTAATCCGAGGTGACTGGGCTTAATGTCCTTTTTGTTCAATGCGTATACATGCACTGTTGAGAAAGTACCTGATTCTACTTTTTATGTTTTTCGAAGTGTAAATTTACACTTATAAACTGATATAAGGTTTGCCTTCTTTAATATTTAAACTGCCTACGTGACTTTTTACTTCGTCTTTTTTAGAGAGTACAACAGTTTATTGGAATTGAAATCTACTTTTTACATTTTGTGGCTTCCTGTAAAAATCTATGTATATCGATTTAGGTGCAGATATGCAGGTACTTTAATGAAATCCGTAACGGTGGAGTTACATTTGGAGCATAATGATAACATCGTTTTATCTTACTAATTTTCCTATTTTGGCTACAATATGAAATTAATTTGCTCATTGTAATCCCAGAAAATGGGATATACCTTAGATTATAGAAGGGGAAGATGAACTGATGCCTTTATAAATAAAAATCAATTTTGACCCCAGACATTTTTGCATTTTACTTGTTATGTCTTAGCTAATGTAACTACGGAATCGACTTTTGAGCAATTTTGACCTACACTGGTATGCAAAAACTGCAACAGAGATGCTGAGCATCTTGAGTACTTCAACGTATTTTATTTCTTCAAATAAACGTAATTAACACAACTATACATAATTAACTTTACAATTCGTGACATAATGCGCACCACTTTCACATGAAACTTCCTAAGCACCTCTAAAATGCACAATCTTTCTAAGGCGATTTCGTTTTTGCATAGCATTCTTCATTGTTATGCGTTTGGCAATGTGGTTTAGCCGTGTCTTATTGTAAATCTTGTGATATTTATATATCATATATGGCATATATCACCGATCAAAGAAAGCTTGTGATTTGCATGCATATCGAACGAAAATCTTTGAAACCCAAAGGCAAAATTGGTATGAAGGTTTGAAAATACTTGTGTTCCCGGACACTCCCTTTTCACCAGACTCTGAATCCTCTTTGCCTTTAAGCTAAAAACTCCCTTTGCTTGTTCCTCCCGAATAACTCTTTCAGCAACTTTGCAGACACGAACCAGATCCTCCGATGGTTTAAAAAGCCCCCCTCGATCGCGATCAAAGATGAGAGTAAAATCTTCTCGATATTTCATATCTGAGTCCCCATTTGAACTCAAAGCCGATACGCAGTCCGGACAATGGATTGATTTTGAAAGTTTGGAACCCACAAATCCTGCTAGATAGACTACGATGTTTTCGATAAATAATGTGAGATATTGTGAAGACTCCAATTCAACAGTGTCGATTTCCGTTTCCTCCGAATTCTGTTCGTCACATGCAGTTTCATCGCAAATATTATCGAAGGGTTCCAACCTGTCTTGCAAATACTCTTGCGGCTGACAGTTGCCATTTTCGCAGGCATTTAGGCGAAAACAAAGCATGGCACGAACGGAATATGCTAATTGTAATACGTTCGGATTGTCATTATTTCCAAGTCTTCTTCGCAACCCTCCAAAGAAAACCTCTAATGGGTCTTGACAAATTAGGTAGGTTGGAAGATATCTGAGTTATTATTAACAAGCATTTATTTATGAAAATGAGCACACTCAAATAATATGTGAAACGTTTTATTCTGTAACATACATTAAATCAATTTCACCCGTTTCCATTTTATTTAAGATGCATTCTACACTGGTCAGTGCCGTGACAATGCCTTTTACAAACGTCCCGTAGATAGTGTCGACAATTGGCACAATCACGCCTTCAACTTGAATCTGAAGCCCAAGGTAATAATCCTTTGCGGCTGGAATGAAAGTAGACCATCTTTCTTTTTCCCATGTATTAAGAGCTTTTCTGTTACCCTTACCAAAAGGTGTGGTGTTGAGTAAATCGAAGGTATAGTCAGTAATTCTTAAAAAATCACAAGTTGCTTCCGATCCTACAAAACCCGGCTCCCCTATTTTTCTACAGAATTCGATGCTTAAAGCGGAACGGTTACTTAGAGTTTGGACGCATAGTCGAACGTTCATTTTGTGCTGATGGAAATTAATGTGACGCGATGTTAGGCGATTGGCTGCTCTGAGCTGGGAAGCTTCTTGTAATTGTTGTAATCGTACTAGATATCCCCATTGGATCCTCTAAAGATAATTGCTAATTAATTTATCTTTATAAATTATTCATTACATTATTGTACAGTTCATTGTTCATTTCATACATTGCCGTTCTTGTCAAAAAGCGTGCCGTGTTTTGCTAGCGTGTTTCGAACAAGTTTCAGCATGTGTGCTGCATCCGGCATTACATATGTCTCTTTTTGACAAGTAGAATCCAGTACGGAAGTTTTAAAATTGTCTTTCTGTGGGGACAAGCAGGCTCCGAGTTTTTCACAAGCCGCAAAATTAGCCGGCAATCCATCGAAAGATATAGTTAGTACGATTCCATTCCTGCAATGCACTTCCCGTATACACGTTCTTATAAAATCAAACAAGACACTTCCTTTCAATCCGTCCGTCAACATGTAGGCTATCGGAAATGCTTTGTCCCCATTCAATTCAGTTGCATAACAATATAGCGCACTCCGAGCAAGCTTTTGGTCTTCACCGGTAGTAATTCCTCCATAGTCAACGCGGCCTTGCATGGTTGACCCATCAAAGATAATTTGTTGTCTGATTGATATTTCGTCGAATGCCAGTCCATAGTAGACTTTCTTTTCAGAGGATGCACATTTCTTAGCAATTTCGTATAACGATATTGTAAGCAAGCCTGTTCACATGCTCATAGTTAGATTAAGTTATGTTGGAAAGCCAAACTTTAAAAATCATCGTTTTTACCTGGCTTAACAATCACATCCTTAGTCCACCGATAAAAGTTGGATGGGTGAGGTAATGAGCCAGGTAAGGATTGTCGCTGATGTGAATATCCTTTTGGGGAAATAAAATGTGCATTAAAGGCATACTCGCGCAGGGTACTGGAGTAAGGTTGATTGTTAGGTGCATGTCTTCTACTGGCAATCTCCATAATCATTTTATCCGCAGGAGTAGGCTCTCCAGGTAATTGAAATTCTTCTTTGACATGTTTTATTTCAGGCTTTAGTCTCTTGATTTCACAATCCTTTCGGTCCAAAGAGTCACCTTTGCGATTTAACTTCCTGGTCAGGGTTTTAATTTGATCACTTTTCTTTTCGCCAACTTTGCTCTGCTCAAGTAACTTTGCCTCAAGCGACATGATTTGCTTCTGCTGCTCATTAATTCTATTCATCTGAGAATGAATAACTTCATTGCAAAGAGTATGTGTATTTTGCGGAACCGGAAGACAATCTTGTAACGAAACAGAGAACTCAGCGTTGTTGTTCGCGTCATGTTGGACAGAACAAGTACCGAAGGTAGGATTTCGTTCAATCTCACATATTATCTGAACATTTTATTAGAATCATCGTCATTAAAAATTCGTAAATGTATACGCTTTGTAGTGAGTTACTAGCACGTTTAGTTACCCGTTCTTTAACATCAGTTCCGTTATACAAAAGTCGGAAAGTGACCTTCCAAAATGAACTTCTTTCCAGTCACTCCAACTCTAAAGTCCTCATTTTTGAAGTGACCACTACATACATACATGTGCTTTTTTCTTGGGCTCCATGCGGCGTAGTTTGAATTAGCGTATTCTAAAAACTTTAAGTACGGGAATCGCTGCTGATCAAGGTCTGGAACTCTTATCTGGAAATTATCATTCGTTTCGCAAATTCATGGATAGAGAGCAAATTTATACTTGTAATGTACTTGTGGAGTGAAACGGATTCACAGCTTTCCGCCGAACACGACACCACTTCGCAGGTCGGTTTCACCATTGCAAGGTTCAAAAGTAAGTTTCCAAATGGTAATGGAATCAGTAAACTTTCTACCGCGATTGGGACCTTCAAAGTGACCAAGTGACCTTTACGGTGACCAAACCAAACTCAATATCCTTTTGGGTAGTAGGACCAACAGTAGGATTGTGGTTGAACCCCTTTGTTATGAATGGAGGAGAGGTGCTTATCAACCATGTTTGGATGAGAAAAAATTTCTGTAGCAACATTAGCTAAGACATAACAACCTTATCGATGTAGTCAACCCAGCAAGCTATAGTGCATACTCTAAATGTTAGGTACTCATAGGGATATACAAAATGATATAAACATATTTATTAGGTGCTCACACTATAAACTTACAAAGGTGTCAAATTTTAGGAATTTTTACATACAATTTTGGTCGTGTTGGCACTATGATACATGAACACTTTGAGTTTCAATATTTTTTTACCAGGAATACTACTTCATGATTCTAATAAAAGTTTAAAAACACTTTTCGAATATATGGTCTCGCATGTAAAGCGATTAAAAAACTGCACTAACTTTTTTACTGGAACTGTTTCAAATCTGCTAACGCATATTATTATTTTTTTCTGGAAAATGAAGTGCGTAGCCGAAAGCCAATTAAATGCTTCTATGGTGCCGTTTATTAACAAATGATTTTTAAAAAGCCTTGTGTAAAAATAATATTCGAATATTTACACCCGTAACATATTTACTTTGACTATTTCAGAATTCCTGTGTTGGCACTAATGGAGATTCCTAGAATTCTATCAGAGGAGGAAAGGTAGAGACTTGTAGTAAAGCCCTTCAAGAAATCATTCTAAGAAAAAGCGTACTATTATTTTCAAAAGTGCTTTCACGATCATGACTTCATTTTCTGAACAATAGAAACAATAGAAATAATATTTCTCGATTTGAGAACAATAGAGTTCTTGGAAAAAGTACCCGATGTGGTGGTGAACGAAAACCTGCATACTGAAAGTGCATGCTTTGCATGCATATTTGAGCAAGGCAATAGCTGCGTTTGAATGCACTTTCATTATGAAGGTTTCCGTTCACCACCACATCGGGTACTTATTCCAAGAACTCTATTGTTCTCAAATCGAGAAATATTTTTTCTATTGTTTCTATTGTTCAGAAAATGAAGTCATGATCGTGAAAGCACTTTTGAAAATAATAGTATGTAATATAAAATCTAAAAGAGATATTACTAAGTTGAACTTAGTAAGTTCGTTAAATGGAAGCTGGTAGCTACCTGAGGAAGCTTAACATGTTCCAAGTACCAGAGTATAATCCTTAAAGCTTACCAAAAATACACATCTTCTATTACACGACTAGTATAAATGCACAAAAACTTATACACACAAGCTTGCATTGTGTATTTCTTGTCTTATACCTATTGTCCGTAGGTGCACGAAGGTTTTAACAATATTTAAAATCCAGTTCAATCCGCTGTTTTCAAGTCCGATGATTCTAGAAGAATATGTTGAAGCTTTGCAGTAGAAATGTAAATATAGCGAGAAAAGCATACTGTGTTCAACACTGAAATACTCAAGTATAAAACTATTTTATTTTCGATGTTCTCTGTACCTTTGTGGGTACATTAGTTTGGTAAAAGCTAGAAAGTCAAATACGAGACGTACTCGGAACCTACCTTTCTTTCTGCTCGCTTCAATAGTCAACTGTAAAAGACCGGCCCATCTTTACAAAACGGATTGTGGAACCAAAGTTCGCTCCAATATTATAATTTGCAGATTTACTATTAACCAAAAATTCATTATGAATAGATTTACTATTGGCAAATAAAATGGTAAAAACTTTCGGCGAACAGAAAGTAGAAAAAAAGCGTATTTGTAGTGTCTGTGGAAAACTTATATTCTCAAGCAGTTACAAGGAGAATTTAATGGTACACACAGAAGAAAGACCATATAAATGCGACGTTTGCAGCAAAGTATCTGCTCAAAATGTAAACCGAAACCGGCGTAGACGCATGGTACATGAAAAACAGAAACCCTACACCTGTGGATTCTGCGACAAGGCGTTTGCAACATCCAGTGACCTAAACCGCCATGAGAGAACCCACACAGGCGAAAAGCCGTTTCAGTGTCTACTTTGCCCAAAAAGGTTTGCACTAGTGAGCAGCATGAAACAACACTTGATGACGCACACAGGAGAAAAGCCGTATAGCTGCAGCATCTGCAATCGGAAATTTAGCCGAAAAGGACACCTTGCCAGACACTACCAAACACACCAAGGTAATTGAGAAAGATATAAAAAGTCTTTAAAACTATGTATTCCATTAATACTATCTAAATCTTTAATCCGCAGTGAGTAGAATCAAAGTCTGGAGCTGTCTTTTCTGTGGTGATACGTTTTCATGTTATTCCGAACTTAGTTGTCACATTCTTTCTCACACAAATGAAAAACCGCATTGCTGCAATATCTGTGGAGAATGTTTTACGCAAGTAGGGAGTCTGAATATACACATCATTGTAAAACACTCTGACAGAAGAACGTACTGCTGTGAATTGTGTGAAAAGGCATTCAAGTCCAAAAAATACCTTCGGCAGCATGTGCAGAGACATTTGGGAGAAAAGCTCTTTAACTGTTCTGAGTGCAAAAAAAGCTTCGTCAATAAACGTTAGCTGGCAGTTCATGTTATCATACACACTGGTGTGAAGCGGTTCAAATGCGACGTTTGTGGGAAATGGTTTGGACATTCCTCAAGTTTGAGACGCCATAAGAAAAATGTTCATAACTTATAAAGTATTAAATAAAATTGGGTCGATGAGGTATTTTATTCACAGTGATTAAAAACTAGCTCAGTTGTTTGTGAACTGGGGCTCTTAAACTAGCCTATGTGTGAGAATGCTAGAAAGCTTAGAAAAAGCTAGTAACTCAAATGCAAAAAAAAGTTTGTAAATTTTTCCTGGTTAATAAAATAATTGGATTTTTTTTTACATTTTAAGCATTCTGAAAAAATATACTTTTCAATAAATTCTATGTAAGTAAATATAGATGAAATTGGTTCTTAATTCTGCTAATATTTGATTTAGATTTGCAAGGAAGAAAATATTGAAATAGTCTATTTGCAAGCAGATTACCATTTGGTTTGATTCGATTGTAATTAGGTTGAAGAAGCCAAATCTTACATAAAACGTCACACAACCAACTTAATTCTGCTCGTTTATGACTTTTTGTGTATGCTTTAAGCAATTGCAGATGGCACGCTCAATCTAAAATTAATTAGCATGCCGTAAATAGTTCAATAATGCTCTGCAGATCTATTTATTTATTTATCTTTACACAACTAACAAATTCGTTAATTTAAATGTTTTGGAGGTACATGGGAAAATAAAAACCATGTACAGCTATCAATACTAATAGCACAATTCTGCACCATTTTCAAATTATCTTTACAATAATATTTATTTATCAAAGCCGCATTCAGAGACATTTGGGAGAGAAGTCTTTTGGCTGTTTTGAATGGCGCTAAACGCGCGAAGTGTGTATAAAATATACATGCCATATTTTCATTTTTCTCCAAAGGGTCGCTAAAAGTCAACAATTTTACTGATATTTTTCGGTAATTAAGCTTTACGAACAACTTTGTCTATCTTCAATATGTTTTACTAGGTTGATTCTATTAACTAAAATTTAATTTTTTGAAAAAAACTTTAATTAAAGTTAATTATAATGTTAAATGTTACCCTAATTATCTCGTTTCCCCCAGAGTGCTAGAAGCTTTTTTAACGAAAAAAAAATCTCCAGAGCAAGTTCTTTCAAATGCGCATTTAAAATTTTCTTTTCACTGTTAATAGAATTAACCTATTAAAACATATTGAAGATAGCCAAAGTTTTTAAAACAGCTTAATTGTTAAGATATTTTACTAATTGTTGTAACGTAGTTAAATTTGAAATGCCTATAACTGGACAATGCCTTAACATAAAAGGATGATTTTTGTCACTTTGAAACCTGAAAATAATCTACTTCCTGCTGGTTGAATTCATTTGGTTCAGTTTTAAAATCGAAAATATGGCCTGTCCCGTTTCACTTGATGTTACCCAATACAAACAAAATTATAGAAAAACTGTTTACATAGTATTTTGTCAAGTTTTATTGCTTTTTCGAGTTTGCTCATAACAAACGTAACTAGATCTTTTAATGGTTTAGTAAAAATGTTTTGAACCTACAGGATGATTAACATTGCTTTGAAATACAATATCCAAATTACAAAATCATTTTCCCCAGTAAAATGCTTAAAAACTTTATTACTTAATCTAAGAACTAAATAGTGTTTAATGCTATTTGTCATTGCATTATGTAAGTAGTCTGGCCACTGTTCGTGTTTATCCATTTCAGACAAAACTGTGACTTAAAAAAGCTATTTGTATGTCCTAGGAGAAGATTTTATTTTCTTTACAAGTCATACGTTTGAGTATGCTATGATGTTATCTTAAATATCCTAATGTATTATCAAACACTGTTTGAACGAAACCCGCGGGTTTTTCCCAAAAATCCAACCCACTCGAGTTTATCTGGGTTTTGGGGCAAAAGTGGGTACTTCTGGGTATGGATGGGTATTCTAATACAATGTACTAAACTTTGCATCCGCCAAGAATTATCCTAATTCCCAATTTGGAGTAGCGTAGCAAGAAAATTACGTAATAAATGACTCGCGAAAGCACAAACTATGTATATTTTGGAAAATGTTGATATTACACGCCACAGAAATGTCAATCATTTACAAAATTTGTATTTTTTCAATTTTTATTAAAGACCCACGTTAACCCGAAACCCACTCTCAAAACAAGGTGAGCTTTGTACCAAAAACCCGGGTTAAACTGGGTTACCAATCCCATGGGTAATGGGCACACGGGCACAATGAATTTTGTCAGGTGAAATTCAAAAAGCGCATAAATAAACAAAACACAGGATTTTCAGTCAAAATTCGAACAAAATAACTAATTTGAAATCCATCTCCCACGAATCAAACTCATTTGGTCGTAATGGCTGTTTTAATTTTTTTAAAGCTCCAGAAGCCGAAAATTTCATTGTTTTTCATTATGGTTCATCCATTTTTAAACAAACACTTGTAAGCATCATATTATAAAATGATCAGAAAGTGAGCTCGAAAAAGCATTTAAAGGTTGACAGGTCAAAATTTGAAAAAAACATAGCTAAATTGTGCTCATCATTAAGCCAATGATCACTTCTGAAGTGAATACCATAATACAGCATCACGTAATACAGTATTCTAAAATATTTTAATGGACGTAAACATGTATTCAAGAGTTTGACAATGCCTTTTGTTAATTTTTTGTATCATTTGTAATTTTAAATGCAACCAAATCTGATATCTAATGTAAACCCACGACCTTATATATTTTAAACAGGCAGACCTGTACACCATGTTTCATGGAACCTGAAGCAATCTCACTAATCTTATTTGGATTTTTATTGCTTATAAAGAAATAGGATAGCAATATAAATATATTTTGGTAATCCCAAATGTAATACTACGAATAGTTAAACATGAAGAGTCCAAGAATTACACTTACAAAAAATCCAGAAACAGTACAAGCAGTGCTAAATTCCCGGTTACCTGGTGGTAGCAAGGCGAGCAAAAAGTCACGTAAGCACTTGAAACGTTCTAAAGGATTAAAATAATACCACTCAAAAAGGTTGTTTATTCATTTTAAAAAAGCCAAGAAAACTGAAAAAGTACTTTTACACCAGGACATCTAAATGCATAAACAGCTTACACCCTAGATCTTCTGAAGTGGCATGCTATGCGCTAGGTGTGGGTTTAGAAGAAGGGCTTACGACTTATCAGCTCATCTAGTACTCAGCCTTTAGCACTCATTCTTCACATACGTCCATTAGAATTACATCGTCATTACAAACCCATTCAAGTTGAACTGTTATTGTGACAGTTAAATTGAAGCACTTAGTCTCACATGGAATCAATCCATTGGAATGTTTTTTTAAAACTCGTGTAGTCCTATTTAAAGAACTGTAATGTTGAGACGCTAGGGTTGAGGGGTTGTTTTAGTGCATCCACAGAAAAAAATGAAACCAAGCATTTACGTTTGTTGTAATTTTTATTCAGTATAAATATAGTCATTTCTTGAAAAGAAACATATATATTTGTGGGAGTCCGTGCTTGTGGATTCTAATGCTGGCAACTTAAGACAGTTACCGTAAATGCTCTATTAAAATCCAGCTTCTGATAGAAGCCGGTCTCTATTATAAGCCGGGTGTTTTGGCTCCAAATTTGAGATATAAGCTGGGCTTCTGATAGAAGCCGGGTCTGAAACTTCATAAAAACATGAACCATGTTGTTGTGCGTTGTCACAACATGTGTTTCGTGCAGGGAAGCTGCCAGTTTTTAATTTCAAGAAAGTTTGCATATTACATCGTGTTAGTTTCAAATAAGCTTTGTAAGTTTTAAAAAACTATGCCAGTTCTAGATTTGCTTTTAAATGCCACGTTATCATATTAGCTAAAGGTAATTAAGTACGCGGAAAAAAACCGGTAATGCAGCAGCAAGTCCCCGTTTCATAATTGATTTCAAGCAGGTTTGAGAGTGGCACAAGAAAAATGTTGACATCGGTGAATTTTAAAACGTTTAAAAAGTTAGTATGAATAAGTATTGATGCTAATTATACAGGTAGATAATATCATTGGAAGAGTCAGTTGATGAGATGGAGACAGAAAGCAACGAAATAATTATAATTGAGGATGTGAATGATGAGATGAATAATGTGTTAGCCTAATTTGAGATTTTGTTGAGATAAAATATATAAGAAAAATGCGTACACAATTTGTTGTGTAGTTAAAATTTTGGTTGAAAAGCATATAAGCCGGGCTTCCAATAAAAGCCGGTCTCTGTTATAAGGCGGGCAAATAATTTCGAATTTCTAATAGAAGCCGGGGCCCGGGGCTTCTAATAGAGCATTTACGGTTCTTTTCGCACAGACCGCTTTTGAAACACCATGTCACCAAAACATATTCATATTAAGAACCTTAATAAAAACACACACCATTTTATATCCATTTTTATTTAATTTGTGTTACTAGCACTGTACAGGTATGTATAGTGTACGATTTCAATAATGTTAGTGTTTATGGATTTCAACCTGTTTTCCAGAAATGTTTTCTTAAAAAGCCTTACCCGAAAATACACACTTACTCATCGAAAGAATTTCCGAAACTTTGATCATTCTAACCACGACAACGTTATTGCATTTAGAATTAAATGCGGTCGCCAACTGGCGTATATCACGTTTAGACACAGCCATATTCAAAGGTTTATGAATAGAAATGCAGTACTAACATATAAGTAATTCTAGGTTACGAATTTGTTTGTAAACTTGCGCATAATGCGTAATAACACGCATGGTAAAATTAACTATTTTAATCTTTTGGAAAATGACTCATTTGTAAAAGGTTTAAAGTTTTTGTTGTCTGAATATTTTTCTATACGTGCATTTGATATATCTCAAGCTACATTACAATGGTTGAATTCCAACACAAATATTTTAACGTATTGCAAAACAATTCTAATATATATTTAGAAATTTTTATTGTAATAAATTGAAATTTACTAAGCAATGGAATGAACGACATTAACAATTTTAAATTGCGATACGGTTACCTACCACTAAATCCTTTTGCTTAATATTTTATGTATGTGAATTAAGCAATATAAGTAGATTTAACAAAAAAATATATTCGCTTCATGATTTAGGTCAAGATAATCATTAGCTTCCTGATTTTGCAGATGAGCTTACGAAAATACAGTGTATCTGTGTTTTCTTATGAGTAAACACAATATACAATATACACTACATCAAAAGTGTAGTATGCAGTAATAAGTTTACATGACTTTTTTTGGATAAAATATTTATCGTTCTAAAGCCAAATTAAGTTGACTTTCAAAACAATAAAACATAATTACAAGGTAATAAGCAACTACTGCTATATAACAAACGTAAATTAATGATTCAAAAAAATGAAAGTGAACCGCACGAACCGTTCAAATGCTCCATGAATAGAGCACCCAAATAGAAACTCAAATTGTGAACAATTAGTATATAATTTGCAAAGCAATATTACTAACAATATAGTTAATCGGAATTCTAGCTCTCGATTAGTATTTAAACTTTAAATTTCAACATGGATGTTCATTATTACATGTATATGAAATAATTTTTTCCAACAAATTCGTGCTGAGCTCAGAGCACTTAAACAACAATTAATGCCAACTAGATTACAAACGATAAACTGGTTTACCAACATACCGAATAAACGTTTCCGTATTGCATGCTTCAGTATGTTGGATATATATAACAATTACCAAGACACCAGAACAAAGTTTACTACTTTTACCACAAAACTGCATACCAGCCAAAATGTTCTAACTCAAAAGCGTAAAGATGGACTTTAATTTAATTTGGATTTTATGCTTTTATTTAAACTGCTGAATGACTTCGGTTTCCGGGCACTTTCATCTTGTGTCTCCGAAGAGAATTTGAATATCCAAACCGCTGCCCACATTCATTACATTCGTATGGTTTTACACCAGAGTGCACGACATGGTGATTATTCAGCTCTGTCTTTCTAAGAAAAGTTTTTTGACAAACAGAGCACGAATAGGATTTTTCACCCAAGTGCTGTAGTATATGTGCTGTGAGACCCCTCATTCCTTTATACCTCTTCCCACACAACTCGCATTCAAATTTCATTTCCTCCGAATGCTTTACGGTCAGGTGTTCACTCAGACTGTTCGACTGACTAAAACTCGCATAACATTTGCTGCAGAAGTAAGGCTTTTCTTTTGTATGAGTACGCAAGTGGCTGTGAAGAGACTGCATTCTTGGGAATCCAGAGAAACAAAAAACGCAACTCACACTCACATTCTTACTTCCTGTGAACCACAAAATTCATTTTATATAAATTTTTACCATATGTCTAGCCGGCGGCTAGTAGCCACTATACAATTTATACATGCTTACCGTTGTGAGTTTTGTGATGAGATTTTAATTCCTTTGCGCTACGAAATCTGCCTGAACACATGCTACATTTGTATGGCTTTTCGCCAGTATGAGACTGCAAGTGTACCTTCATATCGGAATTTTGCGAAAACGGTTTGTTACAAAGTGGACACTGAAAAGGTTTTTCTCCTGTGTCAACTCGTACATGGTTAGTAAGATCTTTTCTAGTTGAAAATTGCTTTGCACACTGATCACAATCAAAAGGTTTCAATTTCTCATGTACACTATGTTTGTGGCGTTTTAAATTATCTGGTCGAGAAAACGATTTGTTGCACACATCACACTTGAAAGGCTCTCCATTTTTATGCACATTTCGTCTGTGGCGACTTAAACCACCTTGTTGAGCGAAATCTTTGTAGCAAATATCACATTTGTGCGGTGTTTCGCCGGTACATACGTTTATATGCATTTTGTGGTGAGGTAAGCTTGCTGAAGGTTTCCCATTTATGTGCATGCTTTAATAGCGTTATGTTTCTAAAACTGTCAATTGGAAATTTAATTTATGCAATAAGTAGTATAGATCTTTCAACAGTAACTTTACATGATCTAAGTAAAAAACTAGAACAAACGTAAGTACCAAATTTAGTGTTTGATCTACTAAAGCACAGCACGAGTTTTCAAACTTCGAACAGGTCAGGATGTATTTCAAGAATGATAATTTTCTACAAGAAAATGATGCGGAAAACATATACCCTTTTTTCACCGTCAGAACTCGACACTGCTACACAGATTTTGTTAGAATGGCATGCCATGTTTTTCCGTTTATGAATAAAACCATTGTTGTCTGCATAATATTTATTAGTTTCTCAGAAACATACAGAAAATGTAAAAGCGCCTAATCCGCTCTGATTAGGCTCTATGCTTTTATGGTATATATTTACATCTACATACATTGTTGTAGTAGTACCTGGTTCTGTTTTTTAGCTCTTGAAAACTGTATAGATACACTTATATTATGGTATTAGGTTTGAATTTTAAAATATTAGAAAGACCTACGTGACTTATTAATCAGTCTTTTTAAGACAACCTAGCAGTTGGAATTGAACTTTACTCGGTAAGCTATTTTATTGTATCATGTTAAAGTTCAAATGTATCGATGTACGAACTGGTGCTTAACCGTAATATGCGTGACGGTGTATGTAGTTTTTGAGTGAAGTATAACCGTTTCACCTTACTGAATTTTCTGAATATTTGGATTGCTCTGCCTATTTTTACCGTATTTTATAATTATTTTCTGTAATAGTTTAGCTGAACGTGAATCTTTTTATCTTATGTTAGGTTGAGTACATGAGCCTACCCAAAAAGCAGTCCAACAAAGACGTTAATTAACCTGATCTCTTTCGTATTATAAATGCTTGTTGAGTTGAATATTTTGCAGATGGCAACTTTGTTGAATTCGAGCCACAGATAGCCACAGTTATAATTAAAATTAAACATCCTTTTCAAACCAATAAAAATTGATCACTGCTATGGTCCCATATTAACCATGCCACTGTCGATGCCCATCTAATTTAGAAAATATTTGTCTGATTTAAGCTTGCTTGGTTATAAAGTTTTTGCGTTGGTGTAAAATCTAAAGCAAGCGAACGGACAGACAGTCACAAATCATATATTACACAATGACAAACGGTATTTGTAAAAAGATTCTCTAAATACACGTCAAAGGTAATAAACTTGGCATTTTGGCATTCAATTACTCGGGAGCTTTACTTAAGACGTGTTACCATGTATACATTATATGCGAAATGCGTCTAAGATTAAGATGTTAATCTATTTTAAATCATATAGCCTCGTGTAAGCCCTTAATATCATGTAAAATGTACTCTGTAAGTACAGTCTCTGAGCCGTAGCTTCCCTATATCGGCCCATTCAAGAAACGAATATCATATTCGTAATTTATGCACTAAAATGCATAGAAAATCATAGATTTTGCATATTTCCCAGAGATACACCTGCGACGGTTTCCTTGTGAGTTGTTAATTACAAAAAACCTCGTCAATAAGAACAACTTTAGAAAAGATAAAAATGCCAACAAAAATATTCTATAATATTTTCATGGCATTGCATAATTTGCTTTGTTTGTCTCAATTTCCAATGCGGGTTTAGAAGGACATATACCAATCAAACATATAAAATGCGTACTTAACTTGTATGCTTGCAAATTTGTTTTCTCATTGAATGCTATCAAATAAACTGATTTAAAACATCTGGGAAAACACAAAAATGTCTTGTACTTTGACAGATGGTATTCAGCTTTTAGGATTACCGTACTGTGTTTTTAGTGCGATAAATCAAAAACAGTAAAACCAGTTTTAAGCACAATTAGTGTATAGAACATCGGACCCATGGAACCACATCAACCAGCAAACAAAATCCTGACAATTGGAAGTCTTGGTAAAGTGCATAAAATTTTGACCTAATTAATAGTTTTACTACCGATACAAACTGAAAATCTAAACACCCGTCTCTAATGTATTTTAGGTGTAAGCTTATTATTGTTTTTGTACAGACGACAAGCTAGCTCATTCAATTTCCCAAGGCGTATTATAAACGTATGTCTTTAACGAAAACCTAACCGGGAAATATTTTTTACTTGACAGTTGTCAGGATTAATCTAAAAATACGTATTCAATTGTAAATCGATTCATCATGTGCGCTTTGTTTGTTTATATAAACGAATTAATATAAATCCAAATTTCTGCCGGTATGGTTGCTTGGTTTATTCCAATTCAAATGGTTAGGATAATGCTAGGCCATGACGGTATTGGTGATCTGTTATCTGAATAATCAGAATGAATCTTATGAATGTTCCCTGTTTCTGGATATTAAATAAACACGAAAAGAAAAAGTGTAGGTAAAAATCATGGTTCAGCATGCTGTCCAAATGTGACGTGTGTATCTGTCGTGTATGTTTATGACAAGGTATAACCCTTTGGGCATAAATACAACTTCAAAACCTTTTCTCGATTTTGTGGATTTTTTTGTACATAATTACTTTTTTTTATTTTAAGTTTTATCATCATGGCATATTACTTAAATAAATTTTACGTTTAATGTCGCGGTATTTTGTGTGTTCTCATACATAAATAGTGTTTCACCATTACAATCGAATATAATTCTTAAATTATTTATGTTTGAGATACATGTGCGGGATTGACAGTGTTAAAAGAAAAATTTGCACTAACGACTACTAAAATAAATGTCATAATGGTGATCGATTTTGGTTGTTTATGTCCGTTTGCAGTTACACGTCCTTTCAGTTGGACGCGGGTGTTTTAACACATGGAGAATTAGTGTAGTTTAAAGTATCCTAGGGATATTTTAAACCAATGTAGAGTAGGTTTTTTCCTAATCAAACACACTCTATGTCATTGGAAATCCTTGGAAAATTGTTCACATTGCACCAACTTTCCTCTCAAATTCTCACATGCATTGAAAATATATAGTCACCGAGAAGAGATATTAACTCAACATTGACTACTCAAAACCCCTCTGTGAAGGTAAGCATTTTGGTTAGCTGTTATTGAAGTTGATACTCCGTAGACAACACACTTACTTCTTTTTAAGTACTATGCACCTTGCGTACCATATATTGTTGATTTTCAATCAAGTACTCCATATTTTCATACATTACAAAAATGCCAGATTTGTTTCTTATACACGTTTTCTACCACAAGAGTTAAAAGAGCTATGCTAGTAAACAACGCGTAGACGCGCAATGGCACATCCATACTTACTAGCCTAATGGCACTAGCTTCAATTTCATTATCCGAAGAAACCTTGTAATGTTCTATCATTTTTGAATTCATATGCTCTGGTTTGGAATGCTGCTCAAGTACGTATTTGTTAGAATACGTGTAAAAATTTACCCTCTTTAAAATTGTCGTTTGACCAAACTTTCGAAGCAGCTGCCTTGCCATGTTAAAGGTTCGCCATTGCTCAGCTAAGTAACCATACAATCCAGTTGATACGGCCCAGCTTAGCGCTCTTACGAAAACGCGCTTAAGTACGCAATTCGGTGTAATTAAGTTGCGCTCGTCAAGTTTAAGATAAACTACATCATTGTCGTAGTAATCTGCGTCCTTTAGTAGCGGACCATAGTGCCGTAGAGACAAGCCACCAACCCCGCGTATACTTTTGATTGAATACATAAACACGAAACGGTCTAAATTAGAATCTGTCGTTTGCTTGCACTCTTCTATATTAAATTCAAAAAACAAATCCTTAGTAACGTTGCACACATTGTTGTACTCTATTTCTTTGTGATGCAACAAATTATAAGTATCGTGCTCTGAAATCAATTTCACATTTTTTGCAACAGCTTGCGTCTTTGCTTTGCTTTCCTTTCGGTAATTAGCCAAAAGCATTAGTAAGTCCTCGGTTATTTGCTTTGTAGAATATACATTTTTGTGAATGTTCTCTAAGCTACTTGTAAACAAAATATCTTGAAGGGAACCAGGCATTTGCTGTGGCTCAATTTCAAAAAGAAAATCGGAGGAGAGTTTAGAAGTGTAAGAGTTTCTCAGAAACACAATAGACACGAGCCACAGTGGTATAATAAAAGCTTGTTTTCCTGAAAGTATATTGTCATTTCCTTGTTCTACTATTGTGCTGAAAAGCCACAGTGCGACAGTTGCGAATGAAAATTTAGTGACATACAAAATAAGAATAAATAATACAGTTGCAACTGCCAGAAAACAAATCCAAGAAGCTAAACCAAGCGGTGCAAATAAATGTGATGAGCTTGATGATGAAGAAATAAAAGCTTTTTCCAAAACCGTAACATATCTTATTCCAAAGTAATTGGACCAAAGCAGGTTAGGCATCATTTGCGGCGCCATCTGTTGCTCGCTAACTAATGTCGTGTAATCAATCAATGCGAACCTACACATTACACCCTTTGTGCAATTGTATTGTTTTTCAATAATTTTTGCCACTAGTACCTTTTCAGTTACCGCGCGTAAGTGAATTTTACTAGTTAAATCCCTGACATTAACGTTGTAGTACAGGTTCAGAAAGCAATTATAAATTGTTACTGTATCTTGCATGTTTATTAAACTTGCATTAAAGAATTTAATTCTACAGTGTGCCTGGCATGAAATATCCTGGTAAGCAAAAAGTACAACATTTTCTGTTGTCACTACCAAAAGGTTTGAGTTAAAAAGCATTGGTTTTGAAAACCACAAACCCGAAATTTGATTGTTATTTTGTGTTTCAAACAAACCATACATATGTATCCATGGTGTTTTACCATATAAAAAATGCGAGTATGATAAGCGTTCTATCGTGTCAAAATTTAGTTCTTGTTTGTGCACATTTGTAGTAGGAAAGTGCAAAATACAAACGTGCAGGTGTTTGGCTTTATTAAATGCATAGAGATACATTTTAGTGTATATAGCATCGCTTGCATTTAAAAAAGTCCTAAAAGCTTTGGCTTTATTACCTCCATTTTTTCTGTGCATGGCATTTAAAACGTCAACTGTTAGTAGCACACACCGTTGCCGGACCCAGCAAATATTCAAAAATTTGGTGTCCAGGGAAATCCAGTTTTCTGATGATTGATCATTAACGTAAGCTGCTATCTTCGAAAATGAGAATCGTATAGTGCAACTGTTTAGCAGAATTTCTACTGGGCTAGTAAATGACAGAGTGCAGCATTTGAATACCACAAACAAAAGCAGAAATTGAAGAAAAAAATTTCTCGAAACCTGCGTATTCATAATAAATCTGAAACTTTACACTATGTGGCGACTTTAACTCTGTGCGACTGATCACGCTAATAACTTTGCATTTTGAAATTAGCAATTTTAACAGTCGTTAAATCTTAAAAATAGATGGAAATTCGTTTCTCAGTAAATAAACTATTAAATGCAGTTTTAGAATCTTGTGTTGAGTTCATCAGGTAAATAGATTTCGTTATTATCTAAGCCAAATACATTGTAAAAAGAAGAATTGATCTGCAATCAATAGGAAATAGAAGCAAGAAAAAATATGTCATACCTATTTTAACTAAAATATGGGATAACTAGCTGCAATCTCAACTCAGACGTCAGTTTCTCCCTATTGTTGTTTATTCCGCGACTGTGACTGATCCAACTCAAACTTCGCAAAACTCCCTCTTTGAAAAATTAGCTAAATTAACGGTAGTGGTTTTTAGTTTTTTGCTTTGCAAGGAAGCTGATTAAGTTGTGGTGCGTCTGTTTGTTTTTCAGTGCGTGCATCTACTTTATTTTTGCAATCCTTGCATGAAAATTAGTTAAATGCACGCTATTGCAATGTTGGCAATTTTTTTCTTAGAACAGTGGTGCTTTATTTTGTCACGGCACTTGCGGAGAGACTCGGTTTGAAATTTTGGGAAGCAAATGTGCTGAGCACGTCCATCGAGCAGCAGCAGAAATTCACGCCATTAAAGTATCGTGTTAGCAAAGCACTCCTTTTAAAGTCTTGTGTAAAGTGTGTAGTTTCACGTAGCCAGATCTCAGTTCCTAGTTTGTTTATTTCCACAAAATCATCAGAGGACTCATCAGCAAAAAAATGTGTCACTAAAACATGTTACAATTCCCATTAAACATGTAAACTTTAGTTTAAGGATGAACATTGTAGAAAATTAAATCCAGGAAGTGATTTATTTTCCAGTTGAATTACACAGTATGCTAAACAATATAACCGTTTTCTTGTGACGATGTACAATTACTATAAATTTTTTATTACGGGTTTTGGAAAAGTTGAAAATATTATAAAATTCTAAATATTGCAGTAAGTCACTGACTGTACAAGAAATTGTTGAAAGTAACTTTATTATGTGTATGTATATCACAACTAGTAGAACCTATTATCAAAGTATCAGTCTTTATACAAATACAACCGCAAATGGTAATTTGAAAACGCCATTGAATAGAAAAATATGTTTTTTTGCTTATCATATTGCTTTTGTAAATACACTGAAACCAATACAGGTTCAAGCAAAAACAAAACTTCAAAACAACACAGTACAGAAACATGTATTTGTTTACATTCGGCAACAGCTTTCAGATAATATGCATGACGTAAACACTGTCTGAAAAATATCTATTCAGACTATTTTGTATTTCGACGAATGGGAAGCAACCGGACGTAAGTTCACTCTAACTCGCCAGGGGAAAAGGACGTAACTCAACTTTGCACGAAAAGACAAAAGGGCGTAACTGCATATTTGGGGCAAAATGAGGTATTTACACCAAAAGAAAGCCCATAAAATTGCGCACATTTTGATGTGCTGTTTACCACCAGATGACTTTTCGTAGCCCCTCGTCTTCATAGATACAATGTGCCTAATTTTCACATGACATCTTGCCTGTTTTCGTTGAAAAATTATACTTTTCTGCAGGATTTCTGGCTACTGAGTAATTAGTTCTCGTTTTAATAATAATTTGCGCTAATCAATCAGGTTTTCTGTCATGATGGATAGTTATACTTCTGATACTGACTCTGACCTTCTTGATATTTCGGATTCAGAATGCTTTAATGAGGAGGATTTGCTGCAATTTTGTAGAGAAAACGGAACAAAAATTGGTAACCTGCTTATTACTGATTTTTCTGTTTAATTTGGTCGAGGTTTAATATTAAAATTTTGTACATTTTATGATTTTTAGTCGATCTCAAAAGGAAACCAAATAAACCTGACACCAGTCAGGCTTCTCAAAAGAATTCTTGCTCGGACTCCAGTAACTTGGAAAAGAGCACATTAAACAATACTAATCGTAGTTTGGAGCCTGCTTCGGAATTCTCAGTTGAACTTGGATTATCTGCAACGTCATCCGATCAGCAATCGCCAGGAGATTCTGCAAATTCAATGCTCCCTTCAAATCATGGAGGAAACGAAGAATCACCCTCAAGCCTCAGAGCTAAAGGAAAAACCCGTAGAGAAATTAATCAGTTAAGAGGATGACAGGAGAAGCTTATATTGGATTTTCCAAAATTGTGAACCAAGAAACCGGAAGAGTGCGGACTCCACAGGACCAGTCCAGGCAAGCAAGAAAACTGGGACCTACGTGTGTCTCCAGGAAGTGCCGTGCCACTCAGCTTAGATTCTGTGGAAATATAACACAGGACGTTAGGCAAGAAATCTTTCAAGAGTTCTGGGAAACTCTAACTTGGAATGGGAAGAAGGCATGCGTTAAGTCTTTAAAAGATCGGACTGTCTCACGTCGTGTCATCAAAGCAGACGATTCCAGGCGAAAGGAAACTCTTTTGTACCATCTCAAAGTAAATGGAGTTAGAAGACAGGTTTGCCAAACTATGTTTTTGAACACGCTGGGAATTAGAGAAACACAAGTTAGAGGCTGGCTTTCCAAAAAACCGTCTAAAGGAATTCCACTGCTTCGAAATCCAAGGAATGGAGGAGATACCGATTTCGCTAAAAAATTTTTAACTAGTCTACCCAAGCTGCCTAGCCACTATTGTCGTAAAGATTCGAAGAAGCTCTACTTGGAACCAATATTCAGAACCAAGACTCAAGTATTTGAAGTGTATAAGGAAAAATGCACGAATGAGAACCGTGAGCAAATAGCAGCACGTACATTTTACGCACTGCTCGATAAAATGGACATAAGGATTCACCAGCCCAAAAAAGATAGGTGTGACCTTTGCTGCGGGTGGGAGTCTAAAAGCGGATCGGTTTCAAATGAGAAATACAATGAGCACATTGCCAGAAAGGAATCTGCCAGAAATGAGAAGACCATGGACAAAAAAGATGCTATTTTGTTAAAACAGCATGTTATCACTATGGATGTTCAAAAAGTTTTGCTAGCTCCCATGCTTAACGCAAGTGCGCTCTATTATAAAACAAAACTAATTGTTCATAACTTTACTGTGTTTGATCTTGCTTCTTGTAAAGCTACGTGTTATCTCTGGGATGAAACTCACGCCGAACTTGTCGCTTCCGTTTTTGCTACTTGTCTAATTCAATACTTAGATACACAATATAACGATGATATTCTTCCCATTGTTATCTGGAGTGATGGTTGTACATGCCAGAATAGGAATGCAATTTTGTCCAGTGCTCTACTTCAGTATGCAGTAAAAAAGAAGAAAACAATTATTCAAAAGTTTTTGAAGAAGGGACACACGCAAATGGAAGTGGACTCCGTACATGCTCATATTGAAACCAATTTGCGAAAACGAATTATTAATTTGCCATCAGATTACGTCTCAATTTGCTCATCTTCGAACAAAAACCAAGGCGGTTACAACGTTAAAATGATGGAACATGACGAAATTCTGGACTATGCTAGCGACCGGATTTTGAAAAGTATTCGTCCCGGAAATAAGAAAACGGATTCGCATGTGACCGATCTTCGGCAAATTAAGTACAATCCAGACGGAAAAGTGGAGTATAAGCTTGATTATTCTAATGACTGGAAACCACTGTCCAAAAAAGTACGTGTAGATACAAAGAAAACATTTCCGAAGCTGTACAGGAACAGGATTCCCATTGCAAAACGTAAATACGATGATTTACAGGAACTACTCCATGTATTGCCAGTCTCGTGTCATTCGTTTTACAAATCCTTGCCTCATAAAAACAATTGATGGTAACATTATAGCTTGTAGTGACACTTTTATAGTGTTTAATACGAATAAAAGTTTTAAAATAAAGTCTATTTTTGATTGATTTAGTTTTTTGGCTCTCCTGTAAAATGTATGTTTTGTCAGTTACGCCCTTTCGTTTTTTCGTGCAAAGTTGAGTTACGTCCTTTTCCCCTGGCGAGTTAGAGTGAACTTACGTCCGGTTGCTTCCCATTCGTCGATTTGTTGGTTAAGCTTTGTCAAAAGTGTTTATCAGAACAACTAAGAAAACTGAAAAATAAACATTGTTTTTGTTTTGACAAATATTCTACAGTTCACCTCAAACATATTAGGACAATGCCGTCAAAATACATTTTTGGTGCCACAATTGATTACACATGTTTGTCTGCTGTTTTCAATAGCTTCAGAATATGTTATTGCTTTGCAATAAAACGTTGCAAGTACTGTGTTATGTGTATTTAAGCTTTTACATTTGTGGCATGCTAATAAATTTTGCTTAGTGAACAAATCGGTATATTTGGTTGCAAAATATACGACATTCGTATTACATATATATTCGAGTTGAGGGAAATTTACAATTTTTTAATCAATAAAACTTTATATTTATTAGAACTATTGCAATGCACGAAAATAAACATCTCAGTTAAAACTAATCCATAAACTTGTGTTTTGTACTATTAAACAATATCTGATAGTATGGGGTAAGTTTATTTATATGAACCTGTTATTGTTATGTACCTATCTACATCTCTCAATCTATATAATTTCTACACGTGGACTACCTGAATGAGGAAACAAACAGAATTTAATCCGATTAATAGATAGTTGTTGACAAGAAATATGTGTTCATGTATACTTAGGCAACAAAAAAGCATGAAAACTTTTTCTGCAGAAAAAATAACGGTTTGTTGTAGTACTTGTAACCCCGGATTTTGTAAATTAACGCCCGACCGAATAGTTGAAAATGTAACGCAGTTGAACTAAGTGAGCATCATTTTTTCAAAGAAATTTAAGGAAAGTTTCGCCTTTTTTGGATGTGTTTTGTTCCTATAAAAGCTTAAAACTGTTCCATGTGAATACATATTTATATTAATCAGGATTCTGCTCCCGTATTTATATTAACTGAATATAAGACAGAAATCACTGACGTAATCAATCGTAAAATACAGCAAAAATTGTTAACGTTTAGGTGTATCACTTACCCTCAACATCAAGTGCATTGTGATTCAGCAAAAGTAATGAACCCTTAGTTTTTGTTGATTCAGTGTGATGTGACATTAGTTAAAATACTGAATAAGACATTTAGTAAGTATTTATTTAAACATCAAGACAACATCACAAATTTCCAGCCATATTTGCCACCAATAAGACACAAAAAATTGATTGTTGACTACCATAAACTGACCGCATCTTACCACGATTGATTTCATAGCTTTCATTTGTTTGTAACACATGTGGTTTTGTTTGTTCTTCCATTTGGCATAAAACAGTTGGCTAGCAATTTGGTTAATTGCAACAGCACGATTTCCTTTTTCTATCATTTTGCACAAATTTGAAAGAAGTGCTACCCCAGTTGCTACAACGCCAAAATATGAAACCATCGCAGCTGAATACAAAACATAAGTTACTTGTTCTGCACTGCATCTAACTAATAACCATGCTACACATACAAAAACCCAAAATGCAAAACTCCATACCACACATAATACATCATCGAGAACGTTTTGTGCATTCCCAAATATTATTCTGAATCTGTTCATGTGGGTAGCAAACTTAGTTAACGAACGTGTTTGATTGAGAAACAGGTTCATAGTTTGGCTACCTCTGAAAGCTGCTACCAAAGCACACGAGATTGCAAATGTTGCACCTTGAACTAAGTATGAGATAATTGCAACATGGACAACTAAGCGAGCTATTGTTGCTCCGTACACGACTATGGTAGAGTGACTAAACAAAGTTCTTTTAATAATAAAATAGAAAATGTCAATTTTTGCAACATAAAAACAAACAGGAGTGATCCAAACTAATAAAGCTGCCCAACAAATGAATCCATATATCACAATCTGTTGCAGAAGTGTACCGGGACCTGAATTTCTTTGGCGCAAAGGCGAATCTAGACGTGTTTGGAAAAATTTAAAAATATTTTGTAAACATATGTAAGTCTTATAACCATATTTATGTTCTCAAAATTGTAAAACACCTGACTAGGCAGTCTTTGCCAATTAGGTACACGGTCAGGGATTTTTTTAAGCAGAGGGACACAAATTTATTTTTGACCCACCTTTTAGCAAGCACGAAAAAAATTCCAAAAAGGCATTCATACTTTGATGCATGCTTTTCTCATAAGTAGCAAGAACCAAAAATGGCGCGGAAGTGCAAACAGTTCCCATTAGAAGAAAAATGATTCTGTTTACAAAATTTCCCTCTTCAGGAGAAAATATTTCATTGTACTCCAAGCAGACAATCAAATTAGTGATGCCGTAAACCAGTGTTAAGGCCCAGATCAAGGCGTTTCCAAGTGTGTTTGAAAGTGTGTAAACAATTATAATTTTTGTGTACGAGGGATCAAATCTTACAGGAAAAGCAACCATGTAAAAGAACACGAGTTTTTGCAGTTTAACTGCTAGTATTTCAATATCTGTCAGTAACATTTTTGTATGTAATTTACAGATGGAGTAAATAGTTTTCAAAAATACGTTGTAGGTTTTACGTTTAAAAAAAGCAAATGATATGTATATGTTATTGACAGACACAAAGTGCGACTATCTCTAGTTGCTCAGACAAATAGTATGTCGGTGCAATATGTTCAATTTGGCAAGCTATAAAAGTAAACACAAAAATAAGGTAAACAGGCTTTTATTTTCATGTTTGCAGTCGGCCAATAATAAAGTAGAGTGGTTCCTAAATAAACTTTTTAGGTGAATTATTGATTAAAAACAGGCGCGTGGCACACAGTTCGAGACTTTTTATATTGAAAACTGTTTTTATAACAAATACAGTTCGAATATTAGAAGCTATTAAACTTACATTGCCAATGTACTATTTGATATCGTCTCAAAAATTGTTTTTGTTGCAGAAGCCGGAATAATTTGTTTTGTCAGAATTTGCAGGCTATAATTTGCTTTTACAGTATTTAAAAATAAAATGAAACATTTTTATGAAAGTACTTTCTAAATAAAAAAATAATAGAGCCCTAACTTATACATTCTGATATTAAATTTTCTGTTTTGTTTTCTTTATTTCCTAAAAGTACCTCTTATTTCTTACAACAGAAATATAGCCGGCGTTGTAGACGTTCTAAGTAAATAATCACAATGTTAAAGTTGCCTCCATGTATGTTTAAGTTGTATTTTTACCTGGATGTATTTTGACCACAAAAGAACTTGAAATCCTGAGTTTTCCATTTCTACGACACTTTCAAAAAATCAGAGCGTGTTAAGCACTGAAATCCTCAATAACTAGTATAATATACGCTTATACTTATACGCTGCTGTGTGATGATTTGCTATGATTTGCTTTTGTTTTTATGCGCAAGAGAAGTTATGGATGATGAGCTGTTCAGATTAAGCGCTGAAATATCAAGCATTCAAACAAAATTTCAGGTGGTGCTAAAATATTTTGCATAATGTAAAATTTTTAGGAATATATTCGGAAAAATATTTCATTGTCTTTCCATTCTAACCCTTTCTGGCTTCCATTTCATTTCTTTCATTATTGGTTTCCGAAAAATGTCGGTCCTCTCCATTTCTTTCAGAGAGTGAAAGTGTATTGAGAGGAATGGAAGACGTTTAATCTTTCATTCTTGAAAGAATTCTAAACTCTACGATGCATACGAAATAATCTTTTCAGTAAAAGTGAATTGGAGCTGCTAACAACTCTATATTTTGGAAGCTGAGCAGTTCAAGAAAACGTAATCATTAACTTACTAAATTTCTCCACTTTACAAGCATTATTCAAAAACATTAAAAGATTTTGTAGCGAAAGAAGAAGAAAATAGAGAAAATTAATTTTAATCACAAACAATTGACAATTAACACATCAATAAAACGTTCGCTTCTAGTACAAAATACAACATCATTTCCTCCTGCCACTAAAACAATTTCAGAAAATAGCAAATAAACCTGAACAAATTTTTTTAATTATTGCTGTGAATGCGCTAACAGCACAAAGAATATACGGTACTATATACGGAATATTTTAACTCAAAAGACGATTATAAATTGAAATTCGCTGTTTGTGTAAATTTTTTAAAGTTGACATCTTTTCTACTAAAATTGTAATTACAAAGAAGATATAATATAATTCAATAGTATAAAAGTCCACAATAAATGCTAGAAATGGAATATTTCTTATTCAAATGAGTGATATTTCTAATTAAATGTGCTAGATATTTTCCCAAACATCAGCAAAAAACGATGTTTTTATTAGAAGAATGTAATCTTTCGGGCACATTTTCGGGCTTTTCAAATTTGTAAGCCCGCTCGAAAGCCCGAAAAAAATATAAAAGCCCGCCCGAGGCTCTGTATTTTTCTAGAAGCCCGCCTAAAACCTGATTGGGCCCGGACTCGGGCATTGGTCGGGCTTCGGGCTACCCGCAATCCTTTAGTTCCGTGGAAAGTTTATTCATGCATTTTAAAATATTTTAATCGTAATGTATTTACAAATGAATTTATGACATTAAAAACGCGTGTGCTTTTTTTAAAGTTTTCGGTATTTACAATGTTACTAATATATATTAATTTATGGAAATTTTGCGTTAAGTCAAGTTGAGGAGTGCTAGTCAAAACATTTGGTGTGTAGGTACTCTGTATTAAGGCTTGATGGCAGCCAAATCTAGACTGAGCTTACTTTTATTTCCAAATGTGCAGTTTTTTAACTAAAATTCTAGTCGTTTTCAAAACATAAAGCACGTTTTCATGACTCCAGTTTGTCACTGTAGCTTACTAATAAAATGTTCCTATTTAACGTACATTTAAAAAAGGAAACTCTAAGAACTCATATTGTTTAATTCTACGTTTGTAAACGCTTCGTGATTTCTATATGATTTTTGGTTGTTACAAGTTTAGTAATATTGAGTATCATAAATCTAAACTTATTAACTCTATCAATCTTCCAACCAGGACAGGTCATTTGAAAGTCTTCAACCTGCCTAATAAACTGCTTTCCTGCCAAGTTATAAACGTTTCTAGAATGTAGACAGTCCCCAACGTGAAACAGGAGTGACTTTAATGGAATGAATACATATCTGACGTTGCCATTTGTGTATACCTTCCTGAACTGAACTTCAATTTCAAACTTTACTCTCTTATTAAGGTAATCCATCTCTGTGCATTTGTCTTTAAAATTCTTTTTGATTATCTTCAAAACTGAAACCTTAATGTTAGCAAACAAACGTTTTATGTCCCTAATTTCTGTATCATACAAGTTAGCGCCGTAAACCTTGTCTGCATTTTCCAGTTTGGTACTCAACAAAGATACAGTTTCGGTGTTGATATATCCAATAAACTCTCTATGCTGTCTTGTGACCTGATCTATTGTTGGATACCGTTTCCCCAAAAAGAAGCAGAAATGCAATTTGCTCTTATCCGCATTATAGTATTCTCTTATCTTCTTTGGCTGTTCCTGCGTTGTTATGTTTGACTGTGGACGTTTTGTACCTTTATCTAACACTAAAGAATGTGGTGTTGAGGTCGTCTTTGGGGTTTCAAATTGTCCTGTTTAAAAATTTATAAGATGTTTGTATCCACTCAACAAAGTTTGAGAAAGTTTCTTTACGTTAAGATGTTACGTAATAGGAGGAAATGAACTCACCAGTCACACCATCACCATATTTGTAGGGAAGTGTTTCATTAGGAGTACTCTTGTAGATCTGCGTAGGTATTGGGTACTGCTGAAATGCCGCATTGTATGGACGTGTTCCATAATGATTTGGCGCTTGGTTGTGGTTTGACGCATACATTCCTTTCGGGTTGTCCTGAGACACATTGTGATATGCACAGGTGTGTTGAGACATTTGAGGCTCAACAAACTGCGTAGATTTCTGGCCCATTTCGTCCACATCATAGATGGGGTTTGGCTCTGAAAAAGTAATTTTTAATATATTTGTGTTTTAATATAAAGTAACTTAAAAACTTACGTGGTAAACTTCATTAAGTTTGCGTTTACTGGGATCTGCGTCTGGCGGTGGTGAGACAACTATAAAAATTGACAGTCAATGTATTGTCTAACCGTTTTTATTTATTTATTAGTTACTAAACATTTGAATTGCTTACTGGATGGCAACATTTTGCAAACTGATTCAATTTCGTAATTGAACCAGCGTTGACTACGTCCACTTTCAGAGTGTTTCATCATCTTGGTTGTTAGTTTAAACGTACTAATCTCTTATAGAAGTGTTAATGACCAGATTGACCGGTAACAAGCTAATATATGTTGGTTTGTGGCAGCGGCTGCATTTTCGAAAAAGCATAAAAGTAACAAAACCGCGTACTTATTAAATAATTAAAAGTTGCATTTTACTATTGCGGTAGAATTATTTTTTATTCTTCATTTTTGTGAGTTTGGGGTAAGTAAACATTTGTAATGCTACTCTTAACGGTCCCCTAAATGGCCATATTCCCAACTTTATGGTGAGTGGGCTAACAATGCTCCGCGTATACACATACATCATTCGATAGCTTTTCAGGAGCTTATCAAAAGTGTTGCTGCCCACAACTCCAAACAACGTGATTCATTGACACTTTTGGCTAAGTGAAGTTCAGAGTTTTACATACGAAACCTAAGGTACAATTTTTTAGCGAAAATAAAAAACTCAGAATACCGATAGGAGTGCCTTGAAATCGATAGATTATGGCTTTGTGAACAATATTTACACAGATTCTTCAATGTCACTATATTATAGGAGCACAACCGACAAGTTGATCCTAACTGTTCCAACACCTAAGTATCAGTGCCGTTTACTAGATTACCAATCACATCTAAATCTCATATAAAACATTGAAGGGCTGTGTAAATATTGTTCAGAAAGTCATAATGTATCGATTTCTATGTACTCCTTTCTATATTCTGAGTTGTTTTGTTGCTAAAAAATTTTACCATAGGATTTGTATGTAAAACTCTGAACTCTGAACTTCACTTGGCCAAAAGTGTCAATTGATCACGTTTCTCGGAGTTGTGCCCAGCAACACTTTTGATAAGCTCCTCAAGGGCTATCGAATGGTAAGTGTGTGTACGTGGAGCATCGTTAACGCGTTCTCCATAAGGTTAGGAATATGGCTCTTTTGTATTCTCTGCAATCTTCCATGACTTGTATGCATGCAAACCTTCACAAACAGAAATTGACAGTCTATGCACACAGATTGTCAAGCGCATTCACTTACTTGCGGTATATTTCTAATTTACTTTACTAATTTGTTTCCACTGATTTTCACTGTTGCCCGGCTTCTGAAATAGGGCGAAAAATTCATAAAAGTTCTTCATACAAGCGCACTAAACTAAAACTTTCAAATTGTCACTAGTGGTGCGTTATATTGCTGACGCAAAAACATACTGTGTTCTTAAAGCGCATACGTTACGGTTGCAAAAACCATTTTTCAAGCCCGCGTACCACTTGATTACGATAATTGGGAATTTTTCGCTATGTCTGATTTTAACTAGTTTGTAACTCGTAAAGCGATCTCGTAATAATTATTTATGAGTCTTCAGAGCATGGTTATTTGTAATTAGCAAGCAATTTTTATTGTAGCCGTTGCAGTAAAAATTGGCAAATTGGTGAGTTCCTTCAGGTTTCAACCGAAAGTTGGTCAATGCAAAATATTTTGCAACCTGTACTTGTTTTAATCCTAATTAGTACACGCTATGGAATCTACCTTCAATTTTATATTGGACAAGAAAATGATTTATACTATTGTTTGATGCATATAGAGTAAAAAATATAATGCTGAACTGAATGTTTCTTAATGTTAAATACCGTATTGAGTAAAATAAGTGTAGAGTATCTGAAGCACATATAATTTACCGCTGCTTTTATTATTCCACTTTATTGCAACATGGTCGCAAAGTAACAAGTTTATCCTAGTTTGATCAAGGATATTTATAAATGTTGCAAACAAAACGCTGTGGATCCAAAAACCACTTTTGGAGAACCAAAGTACACACCCATTCATAAGTGTCATATGCAGCCATCAACGTCTGAAAATGAAATTGACATTTTTCACAGCCAACAAACTGAATACCGTAAAAACTCGGATTATACCCGGACCTGTGTTTATACCCGGCCTCGAATTATAGCCGGGTCTAGAGGCAAAAATTTGAACTTTTGTCCTGCCCCGGATTATGCCCGGGTCAAAAACGCTTTAGTATGAATTACAAACAAAAGCAGATAATAAGTACCATTTTTGAATGAAATTTTGTGTAATTATGCTAACTAACGAAGTTATATGTATTTAGCTACAGTGCTAACAAAATTTCGCAAAGAAACATTTAAAATATCGCCAAAATTTCAAAATATTGCAAGAATTTTTTGCAATTTTACTATCAAACTATGTAGAAAACTCGTAAACTTGGATTTTTGCCCTGCCCCGGTTTATAACCGGCCTCGAATTATAGCCGGGTCTGAGACCACAAATTTGAAATTTTGCCCCGGGGCATACAGAGTTTTTACGGTAATTGCAAATAACAAGTGCATTGGCATAAACAATTCGTAGGAGAGTTGTTGTTCAAAATGGTGGCCAGTAATTTGCCATCGCAAAGATCGTTGCCCCTTGCCTGACTTGGCAAGTTATTTCCTTCATAGTGCTGACAATTTTGTGTTTAAGAAACTCTGCAAGAAAAATTCTCACTAATGTCATGCAGTAATTATGCATAGCGATAAGCACCTTTTCCTGAGAGTTGAAGGCTGTGTGAAGGATCCCGTAAAGCTGTGTTGCCGAGTTCATAGGTTAAAGACGCAATTCTAAACGTTTATCCAAAAATTATTCCATAGTTGCATTTTGAGTACACGAATTGTAAAACAATACGCTTTTGAATGTGAATGGTTTTTTTTCTGGCGTTCTTCTTGAACTGAATTCTTTTAATTATTTCTATAGTAGCTATCAATTGGTGATAAGTTTGGTTAATGAATAATATGTGACATTTCAGTTACATATAAGCATAGTTGATAATCATAATTCTGAATGACAGATGTAGCATAGAATATTCCTTGCTGTCAATTCTACTTGCATTTATTTACCGACATCGAATTTGGAGATGCACTTTGGTGGTATATTTATGAACTCATACGTTTCGGAAGAATATGCATATCGTGCCAATGAATTAAATAGCCTTCACTACTTTTATGCCATTTATTGTATTTACTTTGAAAATGTTTCGCGAATTTCAATTTTACGGTAGTGATTTGACGGGTTTGGAAGTGCGTCACATTATCTGCCATTCAAAGGCCAAATGTATGTATAGAATTCAGTTTAAAGTGAAAAACAAAAGTAAATGCTTACGCTCATTTTTTCTTGATGTGCTATGAAATGAGATATTAGCATATAGGTTTTGTACGCGGTGTGCGTCTCTGCATGAATACAAACCATTCGTCATTAACAAAACTGATTGCAATACGTCTGTAATGCATACAATGCGTTATATAAAGTAAATTTGTAAAAACCATTGCCATTTGCTTTTATTCGTCTTGGATAAAACTTCTAGAAAAAAGTCAATATGGAATATATTGTGTTTGTCTTGATACTCTTCATTGCATACAATGTAAGTGTCGCGCAAAAAACAATTGTGTTGGCCAGGATAAACGCAAGAAATCTACTTCCACAAAAAAGTTGCGAAGCCGTAGATGATTGTCGGCGTTGCACGGCTTGCAGTAAGTTTTCCTTTTGAACGAATTTTATTTATTTGGTAAGTTTGCTTAAATAACTTTTGTGCTAAACAGGAAGACCCAATGACACGTCTCATTTAACTTCCGCATTTTCGTTTTTCGTCACAAAACCGGACCCGAACACGGTCTATGACGAATTCTGTGGCAGAAACGACGCATGCAGGGTTAAAACAAACGAAATTCTTCGAGCCCGAATGGCATTCGACTATTCAACCAAAATAGCAGATGGTTTTTTGCATGAGATTCTGGAACAAAATGATACCACCGCTATTAGAATTAATAGCTCGGTTCCATGGAATCCGTTGCAAACAGTACTTCTTGATTTTGAGTTTAGCCTGAATACGCCCTACGATACTTTAGTTTTCAAAAATTTTACGTTTGTAGTAAGTGCCTTGAACGGTGGATTTCCTAATACTCCAATAGCTTGTGCTTATAGAGAAATTACTGTCAGGGACAGCGGCTAATGGAAAAAGTTACTGTTTATAATTGTAAATCAATTGGTTAAATAAAATGCCGTCGACTTAATTTGAAAATCGTACATTGATACGTGTTATTTAATTATGAAAACCAACTACGTATGTTTTATTTGTAGGTTGACAGTTAATTTTGGTAGCTACGTTGCTAAACTTCTGCATCAACTTTTATGTTGCAGATCATGATTCATCATTTAATCATGTAACATAACTTTGTTTCATTAGTGGTGTGTAAAAAATATAGTTCAAAAAAGCCACATTCAGATGGAAACATTAAACGAAATAAATTTTCACTCAGTTGCTAACTTGTACATGGATTTTGAGCGAATGTGTAAAACTATGTATTAACATTTATCGTAAATTGTTTCTATTTTGTGATGAATTTTTTGGTTATCCATGTAGCCTTGCTTTACAACAACCAAATATATTTTTTATTTCAATTTCAATAAAGTATGTTATCATTTTAGCATAACTCATAACTGGAGATTTGCTTTGAACAAAAAAATGTTTGATTTTCAAATAAGCTCATTAATTTATTCAGCAAACTGAATAGGTATAAAAGTGTACATTTACGAATTTAAATCTGCGCGCAGGCAGCATAAGTTTACGTGACATTTTCAATTGGCTCATGGCGCGTTTTATGCGTCGTGTGTTATGTTTTTAAAATAGTATTATTAAAATCTGTTCGGATAAGTTATTCAGTAGAAAAACGATACTATTTGTTTTTGTAAAACCCATTTAAAGTTTGTTCAACCCTCCGTGCTCAAATGTAGGATTTCTGCATAATATATTATAGCTTACTTTGCACACAATTATACTGTTACTAGGTACGTGTTATTGAATCATTAAGGAAGTTTCTTTTACAATGATTAGATGTAACGAACATAACAAGAAAAAGCAAAAAGTACAAATCAAGTCACTGACTGGCACACAAGAGCATGCCAATTCATTTTAGATTGAAAGTTTAGGGAAGTAGGAACAAAACAATATTTAGTTCTTTCAAAACTAATTGGCAGTATGCCTTGCGTGCAAAGTAAATTCTTTTTAGGGCTTTAGGGCGCATTTTGTAAAGACAGTTAATTAGGAAGCATCTGGGTCAAAGATGTTTCTTGTTAAACTGAAGGAATTTATAAGCACATATGAGATAATTTTTTATGATATATCGTTTTTCCTAGTGTTGCACTTCCTTACTGTTTGAGTTCATTTATCTTAGTAAGCACCTACGTGATTTTAGTGGATTTTTTTTGCATATTTTTGAACTTGCGTGCTTTGGAATATATTACCTCAAATCATTTCGTTACTCTGCTAGGCATTTATTTTATAAGCACGGTACATATGTATTAGTTTTCAGGAAAACAGCAAGATTCGCTACGCAACTTCTGTTTCAGTAATTCAGGTTGACTGAAAAATCAACATGAACTTTACTTTGTTTATCAAAATCTTGATTTTCTTCACGATACTTAATTTTAAATTGTCAAAGGGAAAGGCAACGATAAACAGAGCAGCTGTGACAAGTGTGTGGTTACCCGAAAGCAGAAAACAAGTAGAATGCGATTATTGCCCAGAGTGTAGTAAGTTTTGTCAATATTTACATTTTTTAAACAAAATTTCATTCTAACTTTGATTTACAGGAAAACCGAACGGCACAGCCTGTGACTTGTTTCCTAGTTACACTTTCTTTCATGTAAAAGGCTGCCCACTTCAAGGCACATGCACTTTGCCAAGAGATATGACAGAAATAACGGCTGAAATTATATTTGTTAGTTCCCGTCCAAGAATTTCCGACATTGACATTATAGGAATTAGAGGAAACGACTCATATATATTAGGACAAGGAAGTCGTTCCATATCTGGAGGTGTTACGCAACCAATAATTGTAACTTTTAGTGTTATACTTGATCCACCAATCACAATTCCAACAAATATGACTTTTGCGGTACTAGACAATGAAGGCTCCATCGCGTGTGTCTTCAAAAATTTTCAAAGTATGACAGTAATGTAAGTTAGTTTTTTCAACGTTAGACCTCTAAAACTTTGCATGTACGTATATTCATCAGTATAATTTCAACAAGGTTACGTTTATGTCCATTCACATTTTAAGTATGTAACTATGTCATTATTTAGAAAACCAAAAATGTTTTAGTAGTACATACATAATTACTAACTTTGAATTTCAATAAAACAAATACGTCGTCAAAACACTTTGAAAAAGCACAATTGATTTTGCTGGTTATTTTATTTTCCAAACACAATAACTACTACGTTAAACAGCCACAGAAACGCTTACAGAGCCAGCAATATAAAAACGTATTCTAAAAATAATGTAATATTTACGTTCATCTACAGCATCAATTTCCAGGTTTGCAGGCGTTAATATAATTCCAAGCATGTAGCAAGTCTGCAGAGTGTAGTTATTTGTCATAAATACGGCTAAAAGTTTAGGAAAACGCCACTTTGCAATTAACATAATTGTAAAACTTGTACTGGTCCTCAAAGAATAGAAGAAACGAATTCAGCTTGCGTATATGAATGCACTTGCAGTTTTCAATTTAAACGCATATGTATACAAATAAAGTCATAAAGATAAGGAAACATTTTACAAACAAAATCATGTGAACCAGGTTACTTATTTATATGCTTACACAAAAATGATTGCACATTATCTTTTTAAAACTTAGTTTTTCTGGAAGTTGTCAATATGAAGTGCACAAATGCTTCAATAAAGTTACGAACAAAAACTAAATTAGAATGCAAGATAAATACTTCTCAAAAATCAATCAACAGCAAGTTGGTCCAAATCTGCCAATCACTGAGAGTGGTGAAAGTTTCATGTTAACAAATACTAGCCGCTAAATGAACCAGTGGCCAATTTCATTTCATTAGTCTTCCGACAAAATGATATAAAATGAGACATAAAACTCGTGCGCAGGCGTAATTACCAGCAAAATAACACAAAAACCAGGTTTACACAAGCAATCATGAAAACGAGAGCGCAAATGAATTTGTAAAAAATTTGTAACGTGCAAATGCACGTCAAGCTTCGTTGTCTGCTTGCTGTCTGTTTATATCAAGAATTTGAAATAGGAAATATAGTGCATTTACAAACAAAGATAGATTTAGCCTTGTTTTTAGACATTTATTATTTAGTACAATGCACTTGTAAATCATCACAAGTTTCAGGTAGTGTTCTCATTCCGGTGAATTCTTAAGCCGGTCTTCAGTTTCGGAATCGCTGCAAAATGATTACTAGTTGAATTACATCTTTAAAAATATTTTTATGCAGAGATGGTTTCACAAGAATACACTTCAATTTTATTTATGTTTTACAGTGAATGCGTTGCAACAATCAAGTCTTCATGGTAAATATTAGAAACTTCATGTGCGGCTCAAGGAATTGGCCTAGATTCCAGAAAATAGTTATATATTATAATGGAATATACGTGCAAACCATCAAAAATACGAGGAAGCGTTACAATTCTGTGGACTATTCACCTGGCATATACGCTTGCTTTGGATGTAAAATGCTAACAATGGACGTTCGGGTGAATAATGTTTTAAATAAAATATTTTCAAATCAGGCTATAATTTCATATCATTTAATGAAAGTCAACCAGATTGATTGATTGGTGATGAATTGGTTTACTAAACTTGACAAGCTTACGTGCTAATGCTTAAGTATTTTTGCATTTCATATTCTCCATTTCCTCAAATGAATAATAATTCATTAACAAATTTAACTATATTTGGAAAACCAGTAATTTGTATTACTTTAAGCAGCATTTTCTAATACATTTTTTGCTTTATACAAAAAAATAAATCCATATTGAAACGGTTACAAATAATTTGTTTCTGAGATCCTTTTTCACAATATAGAGGCAGTTTAAGTTCTACCTGGTTGTAATGAAACCAATTATTTTATGGTCACTTCTACTAATATGTACACTAACCATGATGAACTTTTCCTTTGGATATTTCCTAAGCCAAGCTACAATTAAACGAGTCACGCATTATCAAAAATGCAGAGAAGATTGTATTGGAGGAGGAACCTGCTCAACCCGAGGTTTTTATTTATTAACTGTTGCTAAAATATATTCTAGTGTGTCTTTAACTAGCCTTATATTTTTCAGCAAATGCGTCCAAACAGTCAAATGTAACTGGAGAGCTATGGAAATTTCATGTGGATGGTTGTGCATCTCAAGGAGCCTGTGCCTTGAAGTTTGACGTCCCTAGTGCGGCTAGAATTGTATTTAAAATTCCTGGGCAGTGGACAGGAAACGAAGCAACATTGTGGTTGAACGTAGCATATAACAGAAGCTTATTAGAAAGAATACCCTTAAGCACGGACGAGCGAATTCCACCATTTCCGGAAGGAACAAATACTACTACATCAGAGGAAATAGTATATGTTGCTTCTTTCAAAGTTACGTTTCCTGACTGTCCGGCTGAACCAGAAATTTATCAGTTTACAATTAATTACTGTGTAGATCGTTATTTAAATTGTTATGATATATTGTGCGTATCTAAAGAGATTAGGATTTTCTGAAACGTATAATGAAACATTTTCTAAACCGAGATTAGTTTATTCGAAACAAGTTGATTATGTACCCATCACAATTTCTACGGCTTACTACCAATGTTAAACTTTATACCAACATATTTTGGCATTACTTTAACTTAACATCACATGTAAATTAATTACAGGTTAAATGCAAATACGTAGTAAATAGGGTACAATATTTTTTAATAAGTCTTAAGTTTTTAAAATTTGGGAAAATAAACTAGTAAAACTAAATTTGTAATATTATATAAGCAAATTAAATAAATCCTTTACTCGCACTTAAACTAGTGCTTAGGTCGCTCCGGTTAGCATTATCAATGTATCCTTCTTTATCATATTATCCGCACCAATCACAAACAAACTAAAATTGCTACTACTAACTGGCTAATCCGTCACTATTCTTATTCTGCAAGAATACAGCATGCAAAAATATGCATTACCAATGCCTGAAAGTTGCTTTATATTTTTAAGGTTTTTACAACTACATTTTTCTCTCATTCAATTTATGAATTAATAAGGCTGAAACAGAATGTTTGTTTAATGTGCCGGTATTTACTTCATGGATCTGCCAGTTCTGCTGAAAAAATAAACAAGGAGAGAAACTCAAACCAAACCCCCTTCTCGATATGATTGTCTGCACCTGTTATAGGTTTGTACAATGTTTACTGTGGATGAAATACAATGAACGTGACTTTTACACTTTGTTGCACAACTTCAGCTCCTGTGTTGGCATAATTATTTTTCAAGATTCATTTTTAAAACTGACGCTTGTCATAAATATATTTTTTCTGCAATGAGTTTACCTATAGTAGTGCAGACAAAGTGAAAATGACTTGCATTCTTTTGCCTCTCCAAACGAAAACAAAGTTTGGTGTCATCTGGAAATATTTCAATACAAATCTGGATAACACAAATAAAAAGTAAGATAATGGATAGATTGGAATCTCTGTATTCAATCCCATCTTAAAACTCACTCGATTCGTAATAGTACTTGTGCTTCTGTTTTGGAAAATATGCTTTCAGTGAAAAGTAAACTTGAAATTTGTATTTATTTTAAAGTGCGTGATATGGTTTTGCTGTTACAACGAAATCTGAAACCGACTTTTTCCTGTTTTACCGTCATATATGTGTTAAACATTAGGTGTTTGTAATAAGAAATTTAAAATCATTTTTAAGCAATGGCTTCGAGAATTATACAAGGTTTCTGTCTTATTGAGGTAAAAAGTCAATGAATATAATTCTAATGTTTCTCTGTGACCTATTCAACTGGGTTTCTACACATGTAACCCTCCAAATTGGTAATAGCGCAAGTAGTTAAAATTACTTTTGTGAGTGGGTAAGCAAACTTGTAACAAGAATTGTAATACTCTTTAGTTTGCACATTTACACCAACTTGACAAGGAAAATGAGATTTGAGAATAATAAGGAACCTACACTTTCAGCCTAAAGATATGGACATGCCAAGCTATGAACATTCTAAGGACAGTAAACAACTTGTAATTGTTACACCAATAATCCACCAACGTTTTTTAATGACTGGCATCAATTAAAAAGTTCGTTCGTTCTTGAGTAGACCTGTAGTAGTGTTGTTTTGTGCTAAATGTTTTGAATCTTCGAAGAATCACCCAAATGGTTACGTTAAGTAACTTGAAGTCAATCTACACAATAAATATTCTTTCAAACTACGTCGTAACTGCCAATCCGCGATCTTCGGAATACGTAAGTGGTTTGTGTTAATTGGAATCCGAAATATAAAAAACATGTGCATGAATAACTTATGTAGAACTGTCGACTTAGATTAGTATTGAAGCCGTTACATGCAAAATACAACGTGAAATGATTTCAATTGTATAGTGCTCCAATACATCATGCACGTCTCCTCAATAATTAATATAAGCGGTGTAGTAATAGAAATTTCTATTACCCTATCACGTATAAGCACTCAGTTGGAGTAAATTGGCTATCAAACTCCTTTTAATTCATTCATTGTACGTAGCTCCCGATTATACGTGTATACGAACAAAATATACTAATGGTGTGCATCAACTTGCTGTACTGGGTTTTGTTACAAATTTGCAGTATAAAAAGCAAGGCTTAAAAAGTCCAGAATTTAGTTCAAAACTGTTCATTTTTTGCAAATGCTTGTGTATGTTTATAGTTATAAATGCAATGAGTCTTGTACTGGTTGCAGCCACTTTGGCGGTCGCTGGACTGTTCTATGTTAATTTATCATTAGGAGAACTTCGAGTAAATCAGTTTGAAGCTAGGGAACTTTTTTCACCTGACAATTGCGGAATTGCAAGTGACTGTCGTCGTTGTTCATCCTGCAGTAATTACTTTTCATTATTATTTTTTACATGAATTCATTTTATTTGCATACTGCTGCCATTTTAATTTTGTTTTGATGTTTAATTTTGCAGGAAAGCCGAACGATACTCAAATGTACCAGGAAAACAACACGATTTTGTTTCAATTATCGCCTGAAAGAGGAATTTATTGTTCTAACAAGGAGTATTGTCGTGTATTCAGAAATGAAACACTTAAAGCTAGAATAGCTTTTAATTATAATTATTACGACGAAATAGGTTTGGTTGGAGTACTCCTTGAAATTCTTGGCCAAAACAATACATATACGAGAAATATAACCAAATTTGTTGGTGCATCTGATGACGATAAACAACAAACAGTAATTGTAGATTTTGATTTTCGTTTTAACAGATCCACACCAAATTATACCCCGTTTACTTTTGTAATACGTTATTCTGGACTTTATGGGTTTATTGAATCGACAGCTAGAGAGTACCACGTGGCAGTTTGTGTTTTTAAGTATTTCTACGTGTTGTGAACCTAATAGAATACAATGAGGGTTACTCTGCGGAAATCAAAAATATTAATTAAAAACCAACAAGTAACGATTTGTATCCAAAACAAACAGAAGTCGCATTCTTGATTTTGTTGTGGCACACGTTGTCAAATTTTTGCATACCATTAAATCGCATTTACAATCAATTTATAGTTAAAGCATAATATCATCTGGAGACATTTGAACCAATTAATCACAGCATTATAATTTCAATGAAAACAGTTGAGCCTGCCCTTGCATAAAGTAAACTTTCATAGTTCTGGGCATAATTTTCAATTTGCTATTTTGGTTACAATTATTCTGAGAGAAAACAAGATACTGGATTGCATACCATTAATGCATCATCATGCACATGCTCTAACATACATTTCCACAGAATATATTTGGTTGCAACGTGCTTGTACTCAGGGATGCAAAATCTGGGCATCCTGGCATCCCGGTTGCCGGGAAATTTTGAAAAACATACCAAAATTGGGGAAACTTTCACAAACTAGTACTAGAAGTAGTAGTAGTAGTGGTAAAATTTAGGGGAAATTTGCCACCGGATGCCGGTAAGTTCTAAGGTCCCGGAAGATTTTGCATCCCTGCTTGTACTATATATAACAAAAAATATGATAGCTGATATATTTGGTATGACTGAAGTACAATGCCGTCCTAGAAATCCAAATGAAAGAGTTATGCTACTTTGCACGAAATCTAAAAACAACACACTTTTTAATGGAAGCCAGCGCATTTATCCGTAGGTATTAATATTGTTACAACGTATCCCACTGTGACGTCCTGTCTATCCGGCACTAATCATACTCTCGATTATTCACTGTAAACTTTACAGCATGATGATCAGAAAATAACAATACTTGCTTGAAATATTGAGGTCATGTAAAATCACATGTAAAAAAAATTTGTTGGCAAATAAATAACATTTCCGTGTAATTGTAGGCAAAAATGCATTCCTGTTCTGTCAATTGTAAAAGTATTTTTACATCTGACAGCAAAGTCGTCTTTTTACAACTTCTCCGCTCATTCAGAATGTAATTTTTAGTGCAGTAAATAATACTGGATTTGTCAGTGTTCTAGATTAATACATTTATGTAATTGAAGTCCCTGGCGTTGAGTTTGTTTACGTTGAAGTTGAATCAGCATGTAATAACATGTTGTCCCGATAATCTGATGATACTTTGCAGTATAAACTAGACATCATTTAAGCTTTTAACAATACAGAATAGAATCAAACTGCTCTTGAGTTTTGTTTAATTAAGATTGGTATAGAAACTTGCAATGAAACATTTTTTGTTTCAAACACATTTTATTATTGTTATGTTATTTAACATTATCTTAGCATATGAAGAAGTAATTATTGGAAATGCAACTGTGCTTGGTGTTTCCGGTGGAAATGATCACAGTTGTATTGATTGTGATTCGTCTTGCAGTAAGTCGATTTAACCACGGAATTTTTGGTTTGAAATAATATTATAAATTGCATTTTAGACTTCTATTGTGGGCATTTTTTGCTTTTTGCGTTTATAAGGAAAGCCGCAGAGAAATGATTATGAATTGGACGCAGAAGAATTGGAACTTTACCTTTTGTTTTCTGTGGAGGGATGTTCAACTAGTGGAACCTGCATGCTTCTTGGCACAGATGATGAACGAAAAGCTGAAATTATATTCGCGTTTCCCAGAACTAATACCATAAATAACGCAACGCTGGATATTTACGAATCAAATAACTTCAAACCTAGCTTGTCTATACCCCTAAATATTGCACTTACGTCTGGAACTTTCTCACGTCCACGTGTTGCAACTTTCAGTATTTCTTTTGATACACTTCTTACACGTAGGACCAACCTGACGTTTGCCATAACAGAATACAGCTTAAGCCCACTAACCGAATTTGTAACTTACAAATGGTTTCTTACTTGTTACGTTAAGGAGTTTCAACATATGTATCAATAGTTGTTTGTTTTTTTTTTTCGTTATAAATTTTATGTGCTGTAATGCGTAAAGATTTTACAGAATGCTCTCGATTATAATAAAGTAAGTCGCAACACTTTAAAATTCTAAACAAATGAGAAATTTAAAATCATTTATATTTATGCAGATTCTTTACACGCATCGTTTGCATTTTTCATAGCATTGCACATCATGACAACCTAGTTTCACTTGTCTGCATCGTGTAAAATCTATTGTGTGAATTACAAGAAACATATAGATGTCAAATTTACAGGATATGTTTTTTAAACAAGCTCTTACGAATTGTGCGTTATAAAATTTTCTCAAACTTTGATTCGTACTATATGACATTTTTCATCAACTTCAAAAGGAGCAGTTTGATTTATGGAGCAAAACGAACTGATGGCATCATAATGCGTTTCAAAATATCCTGAACAATTTAATACCATCAGTTCATTTTGCTAGTAAAAAATATACTGTTAGTAGATTCCCTCAGGGAGCAAGAAGAAACATATATGATCCTTTGAGCTATGCATGGATTGTTCAGGTTACCGTTTATATTTTTACTCCATTTAAATACCCAATCATTATAAGCCATGCCGTTTTTTGACCGTCTCATTAAATTTTTACAATAGTTGAGAAGACCATAAGATTAATTTTGTCACTCAATTCAAATTCTCTGAAGTGTAACCATTTCTAGTCAAACTTAAACCACAGACAAAATTCAGCTAGTATCAGGTAAATTACATGTAAAATTAACATACACCCAAATCAGTTACCAATAATAAAACTTAACTCCTCCAGATAAATGGCAATAAAAATGGAATTAAAATTTAATATCGTTTATTAAAATACGTGTATGATATAGTAAACACACATCATAAATCGTCAGTGAAGGTGACAAAAGTTATTATCGTAAATCATGACAAAGCAGACACAACCATAAAAATCATGAATACACAAAGTCACAGTGATAGCAAAAATCGCATAACAAGCAGCCAGCAAGGCAGATAAAGCAAGTAGATAAATGCTTCAAAATATGACTTTATTCAATAAAAGCCCGCTTTAATAGAAACCACAATTGTGGATAAAGTAAGATGTACTGAAAATCCCACCTTTTGTTGAAAATTAATTGCGAAATATAAAGTATATAAAATTGATGAAGCTCTTGACATAGCATTATTCGTATGACTACATGTGAAGTACCTTAATTGCGGAAATAAAACAGCTAATCACCATAGTTTCCAGCTGCACGAGGCGTAGGACTATGTAGTCGTGTGGTCACCAAGAGAGAGGGAGCGTGTCAATTGAAGGTTAGCATACCTGAAAAATCCACTTAAGTTAATGAAGTATAGACTTGTTCATAACTACAACGGTAGTGCTGGAATAGCGCAATGCATAGGAATTGTAACTCATCTAAAACTTAAAAACCACTGTCCTAAGATAGCTAGTAGACAGAAAATATATCAAAGAACGCAGTTGCCACAGTTGAATAGTTATATTAAGCTGAGCATTTACAGTAAATGATTTACTAACAGTTGGGCTTAAACACATTTACCAAATAATATTAAATTTTCACCCTAAAAACCACTCAAGTTTTTTCAACAGTTAAATTGTCATGCCATTGAAAAACATAAACGAAGATTTTATCAAAATGATATCAGATTTAACCAGCCCACTTAGCCTGCTTTATTTAGGTTTATACTCAAGTCTCACTGTGATACAAACATTTGTAAATGCAAAGCTACAGCAGGATTATGAAGTGGACATAAAAAATGAACTTGGGAGTTTTCAAAATTGTTCCATTCATGCGTTTACGTCATTACTGGATAATGAACTGGATTACATGATAAAGAACGTAAGTTAAGCATATTAGGTTGATGAGTTAATACTAAATAAAGCCTTGATATGTGCACCGATATTTTAAATTGATTGAAATCCTATTTCAGAAAACATTTGTGTCTGAAAGAAATCGTCTCTCTATGGAAACAGTATCCAGCATACCTATGGTGCTGGGTACTTACAGATATATGGTTGATAAGCCAAAAACTCCAATTCATTCTAATGGATTTATATGTGAAAAAAGTTACAACAACAACCAAAGAACAGAAAACATAGGCTTCCATGGGAGCTCGACGTCGTTATTTCAAAGAATGCAGTATAATAGGAGATTAAAATATGTAAGAAGCAAGTTAAAATGTGAGGTTTTTCTGTACCTAACTCCTCTGCAGTGTGTCACATGGACAGTAAAAAGTGCCATTTCAACCACAAAACATTCCAATCAAAAACAAGTACCTATACCACCTATTGATCCATTTGCCAGAGACAAATCATTCGGAATCGAATATATTTGGAGATCAACTAAATTCATGATACTGGTTGGTAGGTATGAAAGTTTAAAGGCACCAATTACGAGAAATTTATTTTACAGCTTAGATCTCTCCACGGCAACTAAAATACAGTATCTCAGTCACTGGAACAAGTTGTATTTTGAAGTTTTAAAAACACCTGTCAACATATACAAAGTTCAAAAGGTTGTTAAGGTAACACTCAACTATTCAGTGCTAGTGAAAAAAGTTATTAAAACTTGTTATTTTCAGCATAAAAAGCATAGGAAGCCTTGCGTGGCATTATTAATGTCAAACACGTACTACGATATAAAAATTGTTGCAGAACTGTCCAACCTGCAAAATGTTAAATTTCAAGCCGATCGATATGATTCCCAAGTTTGGGCATTTGAGCCAGGTTCTGAGGCACCAGCTCAATATTTATACACCTTGGACTTTGTCAATGGGAGAAACCCATACTTTTATGATCGCAGTACCAATTTCCGAGAAATACCGGATTATTCGTTAGTTTGTTTTAGCATTTTGTTTCCAAACAGCACAATACAAATGGGAAAGTTTTTTGAAATACTTAGGATTCCTAAATTGTTGCAGAACATTGGCAAACCTTCACTTGAACCAAAGTTGAGAACCATTACCAAAACAGGATATTCGTTTGTTACGTGCTCAAATTTGAAGGATATCAATAATTATTCACTGCTTGGTTACGTGTGCGCGTTTGACAGGTACACGTGGGGGTTTCTTATTGCGTTCGCAATTCTGACAGGCTATGTTTCCCAGTTCTACATTTCACCGTGCCGTAAAGTTTCAAAATTTTGGCTTTGGTTTTTACCATTAAACGTACTTCTTGAGGCAGGCTGCCCTACAATCGACAAAATTAAACCACTATCGGTGGTATGGATACTGATGGCGATCGTGGTTTCAAACGCGTATAGAGGCGATAATATAACAAAACTCATCTCTCCAATATCGCAATTCCCATTGGACTCTTTTGAGTCGCTCATACAAAGAAATTTTACGTTTTATACACGTACCACAGGCACCACTTTAAACGGATTAGCACCTGTATGCTATACAATGGAGAATATGGATAATATAAAAACCTCTACTGTATTTGACTATGTATATGCTGTCGACAAGGTTACAGTAATGTCAAAAACACTAGAGAGTTTAAGAAAAATGCTAGTTCGTTCTATATCCAATCAAACAGCAACAGAACCCACAGCTAAACTAACCGAGATTAAAATTTACCAGGAAATGATAGCAGGATGCAAATTTGACAGACGGGCATACGTTGATGAGTTCAGTTTAATTTCAAAAGCTTATGCAAACTTAAAAGCCAGATATATCGGGACAGGTTTCTATGATAGAATTAGCAAAAGCAAGAACGAGCTTCCATCACTTCAGGCGTATTGGACAATCCAGGGATCCATAATAAATGCGGATACCCTAATGAATGGTATTAACTGGCTGGATGCCAGCGGAATTTTTACCGTCTGGTCAAATTGGATGAAACGACTTCAAACTTGGAAAGAAACTGTAATGTTAGGTAAAATGGAACATAAAACTAAGCCATTGACCACAAGAGACAATATAATTGTGGTATTTTTGGTATTTCTTAGCATGATGTTGGTTCCAATTATTGCTTGTGGTTTGGAGATATTCGTAGGAAACTACAGAGTTATATGCCTTAGAATGTCCAAACGTTTGAATGGTTTAGCTTCTTGGTGTAGAAAAATTTGTAAAACTTGTTATAAAAAATTAAAACTCAGATTTCAAAATGTACTGTATTTAGGTACTCTGATATTATATTGTGAGTGTTATAATTAATAAGCACTCAACTACCTTTTCTCCGCATTGAACAAGAAAACTGTTCAGTTTAGTGTTCCAAGATAATAATAAAGTATTGATGTAAGTTTTGTGGAGTTTGGTTGCATTTAAAACCCGTATTTATACTTGTTCTACTTCAATGGTTGATTGGCGAAACAGACACAAGTCAAAATAACTTGCTTTATACAATAGAAATGCAATACGGCAAATAGTTTATATTGTTATTGTTTGTAGTGAATTCTGAATTGTGAATACTTGTGAATTCACAATTCAAGAACAATTTAAAATCAAGAAATACATGTGAATTTGCCTTTTGTATTTTACAATATAATGACACCAAAAAAGAAACGAAGCAGTAAATTGAAATCTGATATCTAACGCTACAATTCAAGTTCTGGCTTGCAAGGCACAACTATGCTGTTATTGTCTGTTAAATCCATTCGGTACGCCATTTGTAATTTTAACCAATAACTGTAGTGCTAATGATCACAGAATCATTAACACTGCAACAAAGCAATGAGCAAATAAATCTAGCAAATAAAGCTTTCAGTAATAACTTTGAAAGAGAATTTTATTGAACCAAACAAGCGCACAATCGTAAAGAATTTAAATACAATTTTTAAAACCATCCTAATATCTTGATTTCTGAATACAATGCACTTCCCAGTTGAACAGTTTAAATATCAAAATAAAATAGAATAAATTTTTTTGTTCATTTTATTGATTTTAAAGCGTTGAAACACGGTATTTTGTTAGTCATGAGTTTTAAAAATATGTGCATATTACAGCAGCAAGAAAACAAAATTATTGATACAAATGTTGAAAGTCTTGAAAGTAGCAACTATGAAACCATTTATAAGTAAGTTCAGATATGTCGCTGAATCTATAATCCGTTATGGCAAACGTAAAATTGGTACTACGTGTAAGAAGAGTGTCAAAATAAAAGTTGAAGGTTGCAACGCTTGGCCGAGAGAAGGTCGTAGGCATTTTAATATTGAGGGGAATAGTGACACTGGGTTTGGAATTATTTGATTCAAAGATTTCAAGCGTTAAGTTTTTATAATAAACTGTTGGAGCCCCAAATATAATTTCAGCATTTCGCACATCCTCAGTGCCACGGAGTACACAGGTTCCTTCAGGAGAGCAGTTGTCCACGGAAAACAAAAAGAAAGATTCGTAATTGTCATTTTCGAGTTCAAGGTCATCCCTGATTGGCTTTCCTTGTAAAAGCAATAAAAAATATAAGACAACCCGAAAAATGGAATTTATATTTCTTTAATCAAAATTTTTTGTGGCTGAATAAACTTACTACAAGATGAATCACACAGGAAACAATTGTGTAAATTAAAAGAAACACCAGTAACAGAAGCATTTCCAATGCTTACTTTCTCATATGCAGAGTTATTGTTAAATATCGTAACAAATATTAATACTGCTACAAAGGAAATTGTTTTCATTTTTATTTCCTTTGAAGGTCTTAAATAAAAAAATCTGAGGACAACTTAATTGACACTGTATTCTCAAAAGCTGAAATGATTCTATTAATGCTAACAAACCACGTTTATAAACAATGCAGAATATCAAATAAGTATCGATTCAACCTATATTACTGAATCACACACTTTTACTACTTGAATGCAAAAATTCAGCACAAAAGCATATCCTTTAATGTTTGTTTCATTAAACATTTCAATTCTAAAGAAGCGGAGATGTTAAATGAAAATGAGCTGTCAGATATGAAAGTTATTTTAAAATTTGACAGAACAGTAGTTCATTTATGCTTACACTAATACGGAAATGCTATCTTACAACAAGATTCTGACATGTGATTTTTACGCAACCTGAATAACAAACTTCCTTTAAATAAGTTTAAGCTCAACTGTTAAAGTTTTAATAAGGAGACACAAACAAAAAGTCAAAGTAAGGTCATACATAAAGAAGGGGTTAAAAAGGTTGTTTATAGTGTGTATAGTTTTAACATGTAGCGTAAAATACATCAGTTGCTTTTTGCTTTACCATCGCACACTAAAAACGTATGTTTTATAGCACAAAAATAGACCTTAAACAGACCATTTTAGCTAATGATGCAACTTTTTAGTTAGAAAAGGTGAGGACTGACCAATGACAAATTTACGAAGCTCGGTAGGAGTTGATTTGGTGTAGTAGATTCGAGAGTATGAAAAAGTGGCCATAGGACTGAGTGATATTTAAGTTATGCTCTGGTGATAAGGACGTGTTTTAAATTAGCATAATACATTACTTTTTGCTTGGGCATCATTGTACTTCAGCCATATGTCATAAGATTTTTTAAATACAGAAGAAGCATGGAAGAGTGAGAAAATATTCCACAAAAATGTTTATTAATGTTGGTAAATATTTATGATTAATTATTAATGAAAGCACGATCTAGTACTCTGTTTTCTATTGCAATGTTTTCGCTTGATGATGAATGATTTGAAGTGAGAAAGAACATTTTAATTTTTCATATGCATTTAAAAGTACTGATGTTGCAGGCTAGGGAAAACTTTGGTATTAAATTGCTCAATCCATTAAAAATACGTTACTGTGACTCATTTTTTATGACTGCGTGATACTTGCACATCTAGTTGGTTGTTTGAAGAAATCAGTGGCTACTGATAATTATTTATTAATTATATCAATCAATCTCACAAAGCAAACCAAGTTGAATTTTTATAAAATCAAATCACATAAAAATACTTAAAAACACACACTGCTACAGGAAACAATTTATCAGCTTCATCATGATCCGTAGACTGTGAAAATCCTGAATAACGAATAACGAATGTATACGGGGTGTAACTTCGTGTGGGTTCATTGATGCTAAAATCAAATTCAGCAATTACTGTTTGTTGTTTATTTGGTTCTGGTGGTGGAATGAAACCAGTTATATTTCTCATATAAGTATCGTTATGCGTCAGGATTTCAAGGACTACTCCTTCTAATCCAATTTCGTCAAGAGAGTGATAGTTAAAAGCTATTCGAGCCTGAAGGCTTTGATTTTGGAATACGCGACAATACACTTCATCAGAACAATGAACTCCTTGTTTAGACGATACTTTAAACAAAATAGTGTTGTTTTCTTGTAACGATTGAGAATCATTTGGCTTTCCTACGGGGTAAAATTTTGAAAATACAATGATTAATGCGGACGAAAATACATAAATGAAATAAGTCATATAAATTGAATAAAGAGAAATAATTACTGCAAGATGAACAACGTCGGCAGTCACTGGATATTGCGCACGTCCCCTGTGGAAATAGCTCCTTGACTTCAAACTGATTTACGCGAATTTGTCCAAATGACAAACTAACATAAATCAATCCAACGACAACGAAGCTGGTGGCAACAAAAATGTGAGTCATTGCAATTGTGTTTGTCCAAACAAACAAGCTTTGTAGAAAAGTGAACAGTTTTGAACTGGGTAATAAATTTTGGAATTAACAAAATTTGTTTTATATGCTGCAAATTTGTGCTGAAACCCAATGCAGCAAGTCAATAAACTTCGTTAGCATATTGTTTTATTATGCGCACATAAGAAGTTACTACGAATAAAGGAAGAATTAAAACAGGTTTGACGTACAATTTATTCCAGTTGAATACATGTACGTGATCAAGGAATCAACTGGAATCAAGAAATTGAAATTCAATTTTGGCATTTTGTTCATTACTGCTTCAATACAACTCGTCAATGAAGAAGACGTTGAAAATCAATTATTCATTAACACGTTTTTATTATTACACGGATTCCAATTGACACAGATCATTTACGTATTCCAAACTTCACTGAAAATGTGATTGGCAGGAAGTAACATTTAAATTTTAGTTTCTGTAATTGTTTTGTAAGTAGGTCGTTGTCATACTTAACAAATCCAATGTTATAATTCTCCAAAACTTCAATTTATTTAGCACTACATAACACTACATCTATTGTTAGTGCATAGTGTATCAGTCTTACAAATAAAGTCAACAGGCACCAATATTGGCAATAGTTACTCTGCTAAAGCTAATAAATTTACATCATACTACACTACTACTGCGGCGCATCCTTAGTGCACATTAGCGTTGTTGAAGCAAAATGAGATATGCAAACCGCAGGCTGTACCATAGCACGGCGACGGTTGTGACTATGGAAATGGTCTAGGCATCCTGACAGAACAATTAAAACACAGTATTTTTATTTATCAAATGTAAAATCAATAATTTCAGGGGAAAGTGTAATATTTTTATCTTTTGTATGAAATTCTGTATAACTACTTAGACATAAAGCAAATTTTAGACCAAGATAATAACGAGTTAGGTTGGTTAATAAGTTATTCTATGCTCTGACATTTCACCATACTGCTTCGTTATATTTTGCTTTCCACTAATAGTTAATATTTTTTGTTTAAAAACTAATACCACGCCAATACATTATTTACCATTGCCAATAACTAAAAATATACACTTTTGGATAATGCTTATGAATTGTTAGGCAAGCTTACGGAGTTGGCTGACATGTTGATTATCCCAGGGTACCTCATACTTACTGAGTTTGTGGCTTACGATACAAAACCATAATTAAGTATAACCACAACTAACTTTGAACAGTTGACGATTACCATTCCATTTAAACCTTCCCAAAAATGAAGTTTAGAAACGTTGCCCCATTTAAATTTGAAAGTCCACAGGCCTGTAATGGCTCAACTGGTAACGGCTGTAGCATTCTAACAAACATTGAAAAACACGTCATAAAAGTACAAGCTCAAATCTTCCTATTTCTTTGGCCTCTTACCAGAACGTTTAACCAAACTTACACAAAACTAATCTGAAATCAGCCACCACCACTTTGCACATGTAAATTTACAACCTTCCTGATTCTCTTGTACGGAGTAGCAAACCTGATTGGATGTTTTGCCTGAAAAACGTTTTCCTTCGGTGCAGTCTAACTTTGCAAATATGATAATTTTCTTTCTAGTCGCAACATTTGCCTATCCGCTTCCATTTATTCTCTACATGGCTTGTGATATAAAACTAATTTCTAGTATCAATGCCTTGTTAAGCTTTCCATTTGTGGTCGGAAAACGTAAGTATTTCTATAAAACGATATTTGAAGCTAGTTTGGTTTATATTTTGTTACTTTGCAATATTTTCTGAATTTCAGCTTAAACCTTGTCAAAACACTTTATCCAGTAGGATTCAGCAGATGTCGAAATTTGGTTTCATTTCTGTAACTGCCCTTGCAGTTTGGATTATCCCTGTTGGCTGCTATGTATCCAACCAAGATATTTTTTATTTTATTTGCAAGCAAATTTTAGTAAGTTATAATCACCACTCCACCTGCTATAGCACAGCTGCTGCAATCATTCTGTTGCTGTTCTTGTTCTGTGTAACAGCTGAAATAGGTCGGACTATTGCATTCTGTGGCATTTTTGGAATTTTAATAATTTTACGTTGTACAAAAATTGTTGGTATATTTCTTCTTCAAGTACATTCTATAAACTTATTTGTAGTCTACTTTAACAGCTTTAGGGTAACTTTCAAGAAACTCTCAGCAAATTGTCGACAACATTATTTTTAGCTTATTTACGATCGTGTTTTGGTGTTTGGTTATTGTTGCTTGGTTACAGGGCCGCCGGCTTGGGTTTGCCTCGGTTTAGTGCTCGAAAAATCATACTATTTGTCCTTGTATCCTACTTTCAATGGCATGGTCTTGTAGAGCAGGCATTTTAATTTTGTTATGTGTGCCTTAAATTATATTTTTATCGAAATGCCTGAGCTGGTGTCACTGAAAGTTAGAAAACTCAAATTTTGTCTTTCCAAGCATATGCGCAGCCAGAAAACTTTAAATTCACATTGGTGACGAAGAAGATCAACGTTTTATGGTTGTATGTGTATGACGTGATCCATTTTGACCAAAAAACCTGATGGCAAGAGCATTTAGAAAATTTACGCAACGAATTGTCCGAAGAATCGAAAACCGGAAACCAGCATTGATTATGAAAATCAATTTTTTCATCCAGAAGAAATGTGAATCCAGCCAAATTGAAATAACTAAGTAATGAAGCGCATCTTGCTGGAATATAGAGAAAGTTTTTCGGAGGGATTTGCACAAAGGCATCTTCCAAAATTCCAATTATCTATCTTTTCGCAACTTTTCCTCGCTCTATTCTATGCCACAAGATTGGCACAAAACTACAGCAAAAAGTTACATAAAGAATATGGAAAATGCATTATATGATAGAAAACACTCCAGTTAATAAGTACATACTGGCTCAATGGACATCGGTAGCTTTAGTTGCTCACAACAGTGATTGTTTCAAAAGAAAGTGTTGATTTTGGACGTGTACTTGGAAACGTTCGAACAGACATGAAAAAGAACGACCCCAGAAGTTTTTCGAAGATTCATGGAATTGTAAAAGTGCCAATGTCTCCGAGTAATTTTAAACCCCGGAGAATATAATGAAACTTGTAGCAAAGCTCACAAACGTTAATTGCAAATTTACGGCTTCGACAAACCGAGGCAAACCGAAGCCGGCACCGTTTAGTAATGGTGCGATGCTCTGTAGAACAACTAGGTTTTTTGTATATAACCGTTGCTGTATTGTTTGTTGCTACTGGTATTGCCGTCTATTGGTTTTTGTCAAGAATTTGTAAAATGGTAGAAGATGTTATATCTACCTTAAAACGCCATCGGACATCGGACTACTAGTCAGTTCTTTTACGCAATTGGAAAGAGAGAGAGTATCTTGTAAACATTTTACAAACAAAAGCTATGCAACCGGTTTTGCTAAATTACGGAAATTTGAAAAAAGCTGATAATGAGTCACTCATGGGATATGGTTGGCAAGTTTGCTTTAAAATATTTGATGCAATATTGGTGTTTGATGGAACTTATAGCACACATTATATTTGCATTTGTCTATTTGTCGTCACAACAAACTTTTAGGATTTTACCCGTGGGATTTTTTCTTAACCCAAAAAGAAACCGATAGCTACAGTGTCTCTCAAAAGTACCTTTTAATTTCACGGAGGTGAGTCAGAGTTCCTTCCCGGACCCCCCACGACGATTTTTTATTTATCAGCCAATAAGAAATTAGCTAAATGAATTTTGTTGATGTGTGCGGCGGCTGAAATGGAATCATATGGTGGTCAGCTGGCGATGCTAATTTCTCATTGGCTAATAAATAAAAAATCGTCGTGAGGGGTCCGGGAATAAACTCTGATTCACCTCCGCGAAATTAAAAGGTACTTTTAAGAGACACTGTACTAAATAAAACCATAGTTATACATAGTATTGTTGTTTTGATCGATAAGAAAACTTACTATGTATCTTTTGCATTGTATTTATCAAAATGTGTGCCTGGCTCTTTTGACAAACACGGATTCCGTCAGGGGTATTTTCGTAAGAACGTGAATGTTTCAAAAAAGTTTCGAGCATTGAGCAAGGATTATTGGTCTGTCCAGTGTGGATGCTCTAATCGGATTGAACGGAAAGTTTGAAACGTTTCTCGTTTGTAAGTTTTTAGAATGTTTATATGTAAAAAACAACATTATTGCTTTGCATGCGTTTTCTTAATTCAATTTTATTAATTTGGTGTTCTGGGAGTCACAAATATTAGATAAAACTACTTTTATTGTTAACTTTAAAAAATAAATTACTTATATATTGTTTTAAGCCATTGTATCTATTTAATTGCAACTAACCAGCGACAAACCAAGTGAATTCTTTAAACAAAATGTGTTTATTGATTTTTTGCTTTATGTAACCATATGTCTAGCCAATGATAAGCATCATTAAAAGTTCAATTTAAGAAGTGCTTCTGGAATAAGCTATGCTATGATATGAAATATATAATTTTAATTCCTATCCCAAATCAAAACGTTAGTAAGAGAGGCTCATTTGGTCTTCAATCTTTTAACTTTTAGCAGCATTACTTTTAAGGCGAGTTAGTCTAGTACCCGAAGGTCAAATGTGGGGGACTACTTTTAATTTCTTCATATACTTCTATCAGAGAACGATTATATTGGCAAAACTAAGCTGATGTGCAAAATGCAAAAAGTTTGGGGTAGCAATGATTTAGCAGTAGTTAAATATTTGTCGATTAGTTTGCTAAACGGGTCTGAAAAATGTCAGCGATCAAATTTTTTAAACATTTCATATGGCACACAAAATAAACTCGCAATTTGGCTTTCAAAATCTAATTCGTTTATTCAGATATTAGTAACGTTTCGTGATACATTTTGCACACACAATATTTATTAGCCTATATAATTGTATTTACAAATCAACAAACGAGTTTAAAATATGAATATGTGAGTTTTTTGAAGCAGTTTGGCTTCCAAGGTTTACGACCCATCAAACATTAAAATGGAATCAAAAATCTTTAGCCAAACCTGCCACATGTATGCCACCAACATTTTCAAGTTGAATTCTCTTACAGCACCAAAGTTTAGCCGAACAGGTTGAAGTGCTTTCACTTGTAAATAGTTCACGTGAGCTTCTCTAGTTCGCCATTTTGCATAAAAATATTTCCAAGTCAATTGACGTTGCTTGATAGCAATTTCACCTAATTCTAACATTCTACACGTTTCCAACAAAACAAAGTACGCGCCAACAAACGAAACTGAAAAGAGAACCAAAGCTAATCCATATATTGTATATGTAAGCTGCTCAACCGAGCTACGCACTAGTAACCAGGCAGTTACCACCAAAAGCCAAAACACGGTTGTAAGCGCACCAAATACTAACTTATCTAAAACTTGCTGTGCATTTTTAAATATAATTCTAAAACTATTATAATACTTTACAAATTGTACTGGGGACTGAATTTGATGAAGAAAAATTGTCATGGAACTTTTAAACCTAGAAATTGACAAAAACATACAAATTAGGTAAAACGATAAAGTTCTGGCAATTTCAGACATCATACAAAACAATGGTAGCACGCGGTAAACTGTGAAGGGCAATTTGAACATTAATTTTTTTAGATTAACATCTTGCAAAAGCTGTTCCGAGGAGAAGTAGAAAACGTCTATTTTGGCAAAATAGCATCCTGTTGGTAAAACCCAAATTGAAATTCCCAACAAAAGAACAACTCCAAATTTTCCATACTCCATAAACTGCTCAAGTTTAGATTGATGTTCTTGGCGAAACCGAAATCCTTTAGGAAAACGAATTAATTTGTTAGTTTCCAAGTTTTAAAAACAATTTATGTAAACTTAATTATAAACTTACGTTGAGAAAAGTTGCTTGACCAGACCAACAAAGTATTAAAACTTTGAATCAGTGCATGATTATATGCAGTGTATACCAATACCGGAGCTATGCAGGTAAATGATCCAATCAGAAGAAACATTACTCTGTTAGCAAAATTGCTTTTAACCTTAGGAAACATTACGTCACATTTTAGGCAGCACAGCAGGTTCACTATTCCGTAAAAGAACACAAAAATAATGGACAAAATGTTGGGAAGTCTTTTCGAGGACTGAGTTGGGAGTATTTGTGTACAGTCGGTGTCCCATTGTACGGCTAAAGGCCAGACATGCTTAAAAACTAAATAATGTAGGTTGATAGCTTGTTTTTCAGCACTTGTTAAAATACTTGGAAGTTGAGGTTTTGGGGCAACACAATATGTGCATTTGTTTAACAAATATTTTATTATTTTGCGTTGCATTTTCAACGTTCACGTTGCAACCTAAAAAAAGGGAAATAAAAGACGCTTTCTTTCTTCTGAAGGTATACAATCGAGAAGTTGGATATGTTATGCCGAATATCAACGTACAAGTACTTCCAAAGAAAGCTGCAGAAGAATAATAATTGAACAATTTTATTTTGAGTAAAAAAACTTTTTATCTATTCCAAAATCCTAGCTAAAGGACCATATGCAAAGAACGAAGGGTCAGGGCCCATGCCTTATTTTCGTTATAGGACACTGGATGGTTGCAGTTCATACCTCATTTGAAAGAGCATCCTTTGCTTTTTAGAACAACATATTAACAACATAAAAGACAAAGTGTGCAGCAAGTTATAGTCTAAGCTACTATGCTGTTCTAATAAGCAAAGGATGCTCTTTCAAATGTCGTATGAACTGTAACCATCCAGTGTCCTATAACGAAAATAAGGCATGGGCCCAGACCCTTCGTTCTTTGCATAAGGTCCTTTACTTTTAGCTTCAAAAATAAGCTATTTATTTTTATGTTGTTTTTTTCCAGCTAGCATGTTCAAAAGTGCTTGTTCAGCAACATGTAAAGACTATTTTTCTAATATTTTACATGCTGTAGCGATAGGTTTTCAAATGCGCAAGCTAATTTTAAATTCCATTACAAATTCAATTTGCTTTAAAAAGTTTCCAGAAAACTCTTTCTTTTAATTTGTTATCTAATAATAAATCGTCACCGCACAGTGCTCGTTCTCGACCAAGACTAAATTAAATAAAAAATAAACGGGAAATAGATGTTGCCTAAGAACAGATGAGCAGAACAGTTGAGATAAAATGAGTTAGTTGGCTTTCAAAAGTCATACATTTGCTGACATAATGTATTAGCATTTAGTGTAATGTAAAAATACCCTAATTGCACGAAAAATGTATGAAGACAAAAAATTTACATCTCACTAAAATTATGCACCTCAAATATTATGTAAATTGCTAGGATTTTAATGATAATAATTGTTTGTCAAGAAAAACAAGATTTTATCGATTCTCACTACTTCTATAAGCTCACGGTACTTACTTTGTTTTTCTGTTATCCAGACACTTTAAAATTATTTATTAAGTAAGCTTATCATCAATATGCTAGAAAACAAAAATTATTTTTGCTATAGTTTTTTTCTATTTTTAGTGCTGAGTTTTCCCTACACACATTTACCATACAATTCAATTTGCAGTCTATACGCTTTTAAAATATATCGACTTTTTGGTTTCCAAAATTTTAATTAGAAATCGGTTAGATCCAGTAACCATTTATAGAAGGTCCGGGTGATTTTATCCTGCACGTGATGACTTTACACAAATGCACGGCGGAGATTATGTTTTTAAAAAACTTGTGATGGGATGACACACGACTGATACTCTGGGTAAGAAGTTTTGACGTTTTCAATTCTTTTACAAGTCCGTCGCAGTGACTTTTCTAGTTAAATTGTGGTTAAACTACACAGGAAAACGTGCTTTATTTGCGATATTTCAATTGACACTCAAAACTTGCAAACATGTTGACTTTGTTTGGCCGTTATGTTTATTTTAAAAACTTAGAGTATTATATTTAAAATATTATGAAACAATACTACATAAACACTAATAAAACCAGCAGCACAGATTAGAATTTTACTTGTATTAGCTTTTCCATACATCCTTAAACTGCAACACTGAGCGGTCAAAAGTAAAACTGTCATAAATCGTTACTAAATATATTTCAGACTGTAGCTTAATAATATTCAGTTATACAATGTCTATTATAGTCACGTTTCTTTGCACATGTTTAACAGTTTTATAACAAATAGTAAGGACAAAGAAAGCTCACGTGAGTTAAGTTATTCTCGTGCACATCAGAGGCACGACCAAAGAGCTATATAATTTTAATCAAAATAGAAATATTACGTGGGAGCAGCATTCAATTGCTCAATCTACAAGTACTACAGTTTTAAACTTACATGTTCAAAAACGTGAATGCCGGTATTCACGTTTTTTGATCGAGTGATATTAAGAACGTAAAACTGATAGGACCAACAATAAGTTGGTGTGATGAATATATGTTTCAAAATATGATGGATACCTATACCTAAACGTGTATGTCAAATATTTAAATATCAATATTTAGAAATTAATTTTAAAATTGTGTGCTAATTAGTTTTGCATATTGATAATTCTCCGTCATGAAAGCAATTATCATTCGGAGGAGAAGTCATGATATTCATAATAAAGCATATAATCGGATTATTTTCATTTCTTAATTTTCCACAAACGCCAAACACATTAAATTTATTCACATGTCATATTTTGAGATTTTGAAATGTTTTATTATTAGCTCTTTAAAAATTATGATCCGTTAAACATTAAAATTGCATCGAAAATTCTAAGCCAAATGTGCCAAACGTAGGATACAAGCATCTCATGCTCAACTTGTCGAAAACGTCCATAGCCAAATCTTACAGGCTGTAGGGCTTTCATTTGTAAAGAGTTTATACGGCTTTCTTTAGTTTTCCATTTTGTATAAAAGTACTTACAAGTCGTTTTCTGTTGCTCAACAGCAGCCTTTCCTAAAGCTAACATTTTGCATAATTCGGACAAAGCAAAGTACACGCCCACCGAAGCAACCAGAGAGGTAACCAAAACAACTGAATACATTGTAATTGTTAGTTGCTCAATGGGACATCTCACCAATAACCACGCAGTCACAACCACAAACCAAAAAACGCTTGTTAAAAAACCAAACACTATGCTGTCTATAACTTTTTGAGCATTTAAAAACATAACTCTAAAACTATTGTAATATTTAAAAAAGCACGAAGGCGACTGAATTTGATATAGAAATATTTTCATGGATTTTTTAAATCTTGAAATAAGCAAGAAAATACAAATTATGGCAAAGGATAAGGTTCGTGCAACTTCAGAGATTAAGCAAAACATTGGCAATGTGCGGTATGCTAAAATAAGCATAGATATGCTAGAACCAAGGACTCTAGTAGTTTTTAAAAATTGTTCCGAGGAAAAGTAAAATATATCTATTGTGGCAAAATAGCAACCGATTGGTAAAACCCAGATTACAATTCCCAGCACAGGAACAAATCCAAACTTTGCATATTCCACAAAGTGTTCAACTTTGGAAACTGGTTCACTACGAAACTGGAATCCTATTTTTATAAATTGAAAAAATAATCATTATAATTTTAAAAAGTTGAAAATATTTTGAAATTTGTAAAGAAGACACTTACGTTTAGTAAAGTTGTGAAACCAGACCAGCAAAGTATTGAAACTTAGTATTAGTGCATGATTATATGCAATATAACTGTACACCGGCAACACACAGCAAGACGTTCCAATCAAGGCAAACACTACTCTATTTGCAAAAGTGCTTTTAACCATTGGAAATATTTCGTGACATTTTACACTACAAATCAAGTTGACTATTCCGTATAAGAGCATTAAGACAAGAGACAAAATATTGGGAAAGATTTTACAAAGCGGACGAATTGGATATATGTGAGTGCAGTTTGTGTCCCACGCTACGGCAAAAGGCCAGATAAGCTTAAAAACAAACTTGTGCAGATTTATAGCTTGCTTTTCAGCATTTGTTAGAAGACTGGGTTGCTGAGGTTTAGGGACAACACAATAGGTGCACTTGTTCAACACAAACTGAACAATGTTTCTGCTGGAGGTTCTCTGTGAACTTTCTCGTGGCATTTTTAAGTTTATTTATTCCAATGCATGACAAGGGCAATACGAGACGCTTGACTGTACTGAGATTATAAAGTAGAGAAATTAAATACGAAATGCTTGATATCCACATACGACGATTACGTGCACGTCTGGCGGAGGCTGCCTGAGAACAATATTTGATCGATTTTGTTTTGAGCAACACACAGCTTTTTAATATCCTGGAAAACCTAGGAAGGTTTATTTTAAGCTTCAAAAATAAGCTATTTTTATGTTGTTTGTAGAGATAGCTTGTTCAACAGTGCTTGCTCAGCAAATGTAAAAAATGTTTTTTTTACTTTCCATGTCGATACATTAGGTTGCCAAATGCGCAAGCTAATTTTAAACTCTATTAAAAATTCAATTTTAGAAAAAGCTTCCAGAATGCTCTTCCCCCTAATTTGCTATCATATAAGAAATCGTCACCAAAAATTGCTCTTTCTCGACTAAAGCTATATTAAAATTGAAATAGACGGGAGTAGAATGTAGCAACTTGGTTGCCTAAGAACACGTGCATATCAGATACAATGGTTTAATTGGATTTTAAAAGTCATAAATATGCTGGTGGAATATTTTAGCATATACGTAGCACTTGCTAAAGTTATCGTGACATAAAACATTTACGGGTTGGAAAAATGTGCACAGTAGTCAGTCCTATTCAAAACAATGGACAGCTCTGCCCGTCATTAAAGCAAACGTTTCCTGACTCTCGTTTTTGGAAAGCAGTAAAGTCTTTGAAGTTGGTTGAAAATGATATTAAAAACACCTCAAATTGCGTGTAAACCGCTAAGGTTCTAAGGATAATAAATGTTAGTCAAGAAAAATAAGATTGTATCGATTCCTTTGAATTACACAATCCTGCGATACTTCGGTACTTTGTTTTTCTGTTAGCCTGGAAATTTAAAATTAAATATTAAGTAAGCCTATCATAAATATCCTACAAAATAAAATATTGATTTTTTACTACAGTTATTTCTTTCTATTTTTAGTGGTTGTTTTTTATGCGCGTTAGCCTAAAAGTTCAATTTGTAATCTACAGACTTTTTTTAATTATGTCAAAATTTTACACGGTTACGTCCAATATCACTTATTTTTAATGCATTGAAGATCATTCAAATGCCGGATTTGAATTTAAACCCTTGCTGGAAACGTGTTTGGTAATTACTGAAGCAAAGTAGTACTGAGTGGATATAATCGCGTAAAAATTGAGTATTTGACTTTTGTATTTTGTGCCGGGGAATTGGTATCTCGGAGATTTTAAATTAAATCTGAGGTAGCCAGACTTGTGGACGCAAGCAGATGGTGTATTTCAATGGAGAGAGGGCTTGACCGAAATTCGACGAATGCAATGTTCGACGAAGGCCAAACATGCAGCTAAGCAGACATGTAAGCAGATCTAGATTTTCTTTATTTAAAATTTTCAAGTTCACTAGAGCCCCTTGCGAACGAATTCACTCTCTTTGGCTGAACTTTATTCTATTTTCCACTAAATTTCTGAATTCAGGGAAAGTCACGTAAACTTAATCAAAATTGATAAAACCAGAATAAAACCAGTTGAAGGTTTTTCATGTGTTATCATTTGCGCACACCATTAAAATATAAAGGAGACTGCTGTGCTACTGCAGTAAAACCGTTAATAATCAATAGTAAACCTATTTCAGGTTGTAGCTTGATATTACTCAATTACACAAAATCTATTATTATTTTAGTCACGTTTCTTTGCACATCTCCAACAGTTAGTTAACGTATTTCAAGGCAAACGAATGCACACGTGAGATCACCGATACGCGTGCAACATTTGCAACAGAACAGAACGCGAGCAGAACAGAAAGGTATATTAAGTTTAAAAAATGAAAAATTACGTGGGAGCAGCTTGACGTTGCTCAATCTTTCAGTAAAATAGTTTTAAACTTACATATTCAAAAACGTGAGTACTGCTATTCACGTTTTCCTGATCTCGTGATACTAATCGAAAACAATAAATTGGTGGGACAAATATTGTTTTGCAATGCGTCGAATACCTGAGCTTAAATTTTGATGCCAATTATTTTAAATGGAAAAGTTATTGATTTTAATCATTGTGTGCTGATTGGTTTTGCATATTGATAAATGCTATTTACGAATTGCTATGAATTATAAATCATTGCGGTAGTATTTAATGAACGGCAACCAAGTTAAAATTGATCAAATAAAAGGAGTTGGTAACTGAATTGGTTTCTTGCACAAACTTTAAATGAAACAATATTGAATGTCCATATACAAAATCATGAATGTAATATTCATTGACTTCTGTTGTGGTTTAAGCTGTTGTGGGATTTCTAACGGTTAGGTATTTTGCTTTGTATAAAGCAACCCTTTATCAAAATTATGTTGGTTTTAGCAGCATTTTGCAAGAATCAGGCACCATGCAAAATTTTGTTAAAAATGAAACTTTCGTTAATTTTAAGTTGATGTCAGCATTGAAAATACCTGATCAACTTACATAACATAACGCGATAATATTATAGCTATATGTTTATTCTTGGTTTTACTTCCGCGTAGGTGCCTTTACATATAACGTAATGTAATTTAGCATTAATCATTTTTCAACTCCTTTTGTTTTACCGAAAACTTAACTTTGAAAAAGCAGAAACTGAACCGTCAGATCATTTGCCATATCAATACAGTTTAGCGGCGTTGACATATCAATAAAATTAATTGCTCCTAATTTAACCTTTATATTTGGGCAACTTGCATAGAACCGTTGCCTGTTTCTTATCTCCCATTTAGTTTGCTTACACGAATTACCCAAATCATTTTTTAATTCCTCAAACGTTTTTTCTGACTGTTTTAATACATGTGCCATTCCACCAAAAATCACCAGCAGTATAAACACACACTCAAACAAGCCCAGGAATATTGTCAGCGACTCTAACAAATTCCCGGAAGCCGGAGGCGTTCTCACCATCATTACCATTGACACAGCACAGCAGGGAACAGCAATTAGAGTAATGGCTGGAATAAGCATGTTCATTTGTACTTCGTTCATTAAAGTAGCCAGAATTTGTAAAGTGCGGTATTGAGTCGACATTTCAAATAAGGAGATATTTTTGTGCAGACAGTTTTCCAAGAACCTAAAATTAATAAAAATGAGTTATAAATTTTTTGTGTTTAAATTTTAATTTCTGGGTTTCTTACGATTGCAGGTATTCTCGCATAGTCACGGTGCACATTATCAAAACTCCGCATAGGCCCAGAGCTCCAGCATGAAATCCAAATGACCACATCCAATGATTTACCGCAAACAGAACAGTTTTGATAACCAAACTTCCAATATATCCAAATTGTACATTTCTATTTTCCGTGCACTCTGGTAGAATCCAATAGCCCATTAGAGAAGCCTTGCAAGGTGTGAGCCAATGTAGTCCGTAAACAATACAGACTGGGAAAGTGGTGTACACATAACACGTCATGTAAGAGTACACAACGTCTACCCACACAACCAGAGGCAGCTTTCTATTTTTATTTTCGGGTTTGAATGTTTCTGAACAGCTTAATAATCCATTTACATAGTGACAGACTTCAAAGGCTTTTATGCGTAAGGCTACCAGTAAAACGTGAAGCCAGATCATGCATAGTACGGAGAACCCCAATAAGAAAATTTCTCCCTGTGCAAGTTGGTTTGATGGAGTGTTGTATATCCTGTAGATTCCCCCAGAAGTTAACGTGATAATTATGAGTGCGTGGAAATAAGTTTTTAGTTTCAGTTTGCGCTTTTTGGAAACGAGATTGTTTTGTGGATGTAACTGCTTTCCCTTTCGATCCCAGTGAAGGCATGTGCTCCCTGTTAATTCAGCCAAGAAACAGCACACCGAGAAAAACTTAAGATGGTTTTGCAACATTTTAGAGAAAGCAGAATACAACCTTCTTCAAACAATTTTGTAGCTAAAATGAATTTTTACCAAAATGAGCATTTGATAGTTATATAATTTATACCAGCTTTTCCTATATAAAAAAGGTATATTCTGTAACCTAAAGTAGTTGGTAAATTTATAATTTTAGACGAAAACCGGCTTGAAAGCTTTGGTGATGGTTGTCAGGTCATGAATAAATATTGCGTTGAAATGTGAAGTGAAAGACGTGTGGGCTTACGTTCCAATAAAATATTTGTAATATCTACTTTATTTGATCTCGTGGAGAAAAAATAGCAGCATGAAGGACTTCTATTACTCATTATTACGCTTTTCAGTGTGACTATGTCTCACGTCGTAACGGTCTTTATTAGAAATTCTTTGAATAATTTTATATGGGTATTCTCGCGTCAGCTCAATATAACTTTTTAGTTTAATATGTTACTAAATTTTTAAAGCGAATATTAATCGGATATGGTAAATACTTTGTAATATGGCTGTTGTGTAATATCATATTTGATTCAAGTTTTTGAGTATGGGTGGAAACGCGATTGATATATTAGATTGATGGCCATATATTTATTAAGTAGGAAAAGGAGTTTCCAGCAGTCACGCAAGAGAAGATTCAAGCACTTAATGTTTAAAATACGAATTAAAATTTCTCCGCCTATACTTAGCAGGTTGTGTAAAGCATGGCAGGCAGACCTATTTTGTAAGGTGTGCCAAATCGAAATACAAAATATAAAAATCATCGTGTTGCGTAAATAAAATAATTATTATTTAACAGGCCTAGAAAATTTAGTAAGTATTTGCTCATCATTTTGTGAAGTGACATAAAATCTTCAATATGTCCTATCAACATTTTGACTATACAAAAACAATTGTTCTTAACTTGTTTAAAGAGCTGTTGATAATGACTGGTAATGCTACCTTGTAGCTCCAAAATTATTAAAAGCTTCAATCAAAACATCTTAAAGCCTTGGTTTTGTAATCCAACTTGTATGGGTTAGCAAATAATTGTTTTTGTAAGTGATAATTCCAAGCAAATTAAAAGCACAAGTGGCACTTCAGTTAGTTTAATATATCATTAAAATGATAAAGTGGTTTTCAACAATTTTTTTAAGTTATCTTAATCAAAAGAAAAGAAAACACAAATAATATTTGTTAGTATACAGTTAGAGTTCGTTCTGCATACTCGTTAAAACCTTCCTGGTGTATTCATGTGCTCATTAAATTATCGCAGAGAAAGAATGTGAAAATGATTGTTTCTGAAGAAAACAAGATTAGTAAACTATTATCAATTTAGTTTTATAAAAAGCTGGATAGCAGCATTGAAAAAACTAATTCTTAGTCAGAATCGTAGATAACGTCTGCGTCTCTGCTTGGTGAAACCCATCTTCTAAAATGATGGCCGACGTCTTATCGATAGCAAAATCGACGGATTTTGTTGTTGTTGTTGTCACTGGAAATTTTGCAGTTTTTACATATTAAATATTGAAATATTTAAGTGTATTGAAATATTTTGGATGATGAGTCGACGTAAGAACGTGGTGTTGATAATGTATTTGATACCAGTATAGTTTTGACAAATATTGATAATACTTTCGGAAAGAAGACATGTCCAAACCCGTTAGAACACTGTTTTCGTAACGCGTGGGATTTGAATTTTTTTTACCCTTTTCTCCATAATTGTCCACGTCATTGATAGTGATGATTGTTGTTCACGTCAGTATATACGTTGTGTGAATCGGTTCCAATATTAGATGAAAAGTGTTAGATATTCATTTGAAAACATTACCCCTTTTTGTCCAAGAATAGCATATTGTATGAATCGAAAGAACAATTTATTTTTCCAACTTCAAGATTTTATCAACGCGTGAGAAATTGTCCAAGAGCAGCATATAAAAATCTCCAGATATACGTAGTTGGGGGTGTCAGGGGTGTGCTGAATATTTGTGCGATTTGAAAAACTCTTCATAACTTTGGTGTTGAAAATGTAGTCCTCACCAATACAAAACTGACACTTTGTTTAAAGTTTGATTTGTGGAGTCACAAATACTAACAGGTTTATTTTAATGAACTGAAAGCAATATTTCCTTTATATTGAAGTCACCAACTACTCAAAACTATTTTGTAATAATTTGCTGTTGTCTAGGTTAGTATAGTAAAATGTTTGGTTCAGCACCTTAGTTTTTATGATTTTATTAATGATATGACAATGATATAATTATACCTCCACATATTTTGAACTACCAGACAAAGAGAATATTTAAGAATACTGTGCGCAGCCTTTGTTTAAAGTACTTTGCAATGTTGACTGATGAATTTTCCTCAAGATATGTGTATAACCCAGTGTTTCTCAATCAGCTTAGATTGCGAACACACATTTTTTGTCACAGAATCAGGATAGCATGCGTGCCTTTTAAGCATGTTTAGAAACATCATTGTTACCGTCAAACATGATGCTTTCTCTCAATCGTCCTACAATTTCTAATGCAGATTTGCTTGAACATCTAATGGTGCCATTAGAATATTGAAGCTCAAGTTGCTTTGATTTACGGCTTAACCGTGCTTGTAATTTACTGTTATAAATGTATGTCTCGTATGAAATACATTGAAAGGTCAGTCAATGTCCACTTGTTTTCATAGACACAAAGCAAGCAAATTTCAACAGTTCAGAATGTTTGGAATTTTTATACGGGAGTTTGGAAATATTTGACTGCCAATCATCGTGGGAATACTGACTGAGATTTTTTAGTGCAGCATAAGTTACGCTCAAATATTTTTAGAACTAATGTAAGTTTTAAAACGGTTTAGTGATTTAAGTTCTAATTGCTGGTTTTGATAATGTATTTGAAACCACTACAACATTGATACTTATATACTTGTTTGGATAAATAATGACAATGTTTGTCTAATTGAAACAACAAAAAATGCGTTTAGTAATTTAGAAAGGATTAGGAAGTGTGTTATTAAGTGGTAATTGTCTTTTATTTGTTAAACATGGTATCTTCGTGATCAAGCCATTGGTGTGGACTTATATGGGCGGGTACGATATTTAGGGGGAATTCATTCTGATCATATTCAGTATAATGGGAATACGGTTCCTGGTTTATTGCAGCAGGTTCCAGACACTTGGTAAAGACGCAAACAGCATGGAATTGTCCTCTTTAAAATAAGTTCAATTGGCGTCTAGAGCTGCTTAATTATTTTGACGTTTTATTACACAGTAGGTGGTGACGTTGTGACTATCACTTTACAAAGCAATAATTTTGTTTTCGAAATGACTGGGTACAACGAGTTAAGCAAGTAATTTGGCGTATTCCAAAAATGGTTTTGTTTTGCCATGTGCATTTGATTAAAAATTTTGTCAAATATTTTGGTTTGAAGTAGCTGAAAAATATTTCCTGTTGAATTGTTTGCTGGTTACTTGCGAGTATACTATTAATACTATTGTCTACGTGTAGCAGATTATACCAGTTTTTTTAGATAGTAGCACTGGAATTTTAGTGCATTTTACTCTTTACAGTTTCGGCGTTGACAATGTAGTTGACACTGTTATAGCATCTGACTAAAATTTCACAAAACGATGACAGACGCAGATTGGAGACAATAAATTAAAATATTGTGGAACATATTTTGTCCATTGAGTTACTGGATGTTTAGTTCCGATGTTCACACGCAAAGCAAATTATGTATACTTTAAAAGCCGCAATCCTGCATATTCAAGCGTTACATGTCGTCGTGTCGGATATTCATGTTGCAAGGAGTTTGTTTTTCTGTAGATGTTAATATAAACTTATGAAATATCAAATCACGACACGTCGGCGTAAGATGTACAAGTTTTTCTGTTGTGCAATCTTGTAATTTGTGTTTTTGATGTATGAAAAATCCACATAAACAATGTTTACACCGTATTTTTTAAAGATATTTAATCCTAAAACTGAAATATATGGTCTTTTATGACCTGTAGAGTTCTACAGTTTCGTTCGACGATCAAGCATGTAATTGCTTTGGAAACTAGAAAATCAAATTCAGGCACTCAAGCATGCGTATTATACAGCCTTAACGAAAAAAGTTTTAATAACATGCGAATTTGCTAAATTTCTCTCCGATGCTGCTGGGCAGAATGCAAAAGTTAAAATAGGATTTTAATAGTTGCTACAATGTACAATACAATTGTGTTTGTTCATATAATACACAACCCAATTTCAACTACACAATCGTTCTCAAATTATACGTTACATTGAATAACAAAGAGTTATGCAGTTGTGAGTAAAAGCAAAATGTCTTATTTGTAATTTCCTAGAAAACGCTACAACAATATATACAGTAGAATAAAAACAGAACGATTTAAAACTAGACCATATAAAACTTGTACCTTATTTGTCCAGGAAATGACATTTATGAGGTCAAAACTTTCACAAACCACAATAATTTGTTTTTGATTATAGCGGGTACACGCAAACTGCATTTGATACAAAGTGGAACTATTGTTTGGATTTATCTAACGCCATAATTATTGTGATGATTTCAAAAGATATAAAATAACATAAGTAATGGTCACCAAAATACACATTGTAGAAAACTCGCAATGACAAAATATGCTATTACAATAGATTATTATTTTCTTCGGAACACAATTAAATGCTTACAAAATAGTTTCTTCAAACATAACAGTTATGATGCAAAAACTATACTTTGCTTAACTAAATTGTTATGTTATGATTGCACCGGACTAAATGGCATGTAGTTTTTCTTTAAACCCTAAAAATAGCAGTTTATCAACACAATAATAGCACAGAAGGTCGTCTGGCGGGTATGTCGTTGTTTTGCAACAGATTTTCCTTTAATGCCCTCAAAGACATTTAGATGAAGATAAATCTTCATTGTTGCAAACCTCAAAGACAAAATAACAAACCAGTTGTCTCTAAATAGCTTTTTTAAACCTTAAAAACATCTTTACAAACTTAAACAAAGGAAAATATTGCAAAGCATCGTCCTGCAGACAGACATAAGATGAAACAATGTATACAATAAACGTGGGAGCTTTTCAAGAACAACTCAAAGCTTATTTTGTATATTTCTCATTTTTTCAAAAACCGAGAGTTCATTGTAGCGTCACAATCTCAAGTCGGATTTGTTTCAATAAACGCATTTAATAAAAATACATTATTTGTATTATCTATTTATTAGGTCACCACAGGAGATTACTAACTGCTCTATACCTGACCAATTTTTAAAACTAACATTTCTAAATCAATGTGAACTTTTTGCTATTTATTTCTGAATTTCATTATCTTCATCGTGTATACAAACCTGTCGTGAATTCAAATGTGGAGCTTTTTTAGTACATGAAATTATATTCTCGAATCAATCATTATAAAAGATTATTTGAACTATTACAATTTTAGTATTTACAATAAATTAATAGGTTTGTGACAAAGCTGCTTCAAGAATTATTTACTTGGTTTTGTTTATTTCAGTGTCTAACACTTTTTATATAAACATCAAAAAGTTATCACATTGTGGTCTAAAATATAATTTTTAATAGTCCTAAGTATTTAAAGACAGTCCATTCTGAATACACAATTCTAGGTAATAATTATATATATTGTATATGAAGTGGGTATCTTTTGAATGTATATTAGAAAGTATTAAAATCGTCAAACTTTGTAGAATATTCCTTTTTTGTTTGATAAATACATTTTTTTTGTAATTTGAAAACCTTTGTGTGCCTAGGCCAAATATTTACAAAAAATCCATTCTTTGCATGATTTGTATAACTCATCTAAACTAATACCTTTTACAAATCAACGTGGGAAATGAGCAACAAAACGTTTATAACTAAAAAAACAATTGATTTGTGCTTCTTTTTCTTTTTTCTTTAAGTTAATGATTAGTAAACGTAAATTTGAATTAGTAACTTTTGCATTATGTGTGTTAAGTCCAATGATAGGTAGATGTAATGCCGGAGTTACTTATACGGCATATGCAAAAATAATTATGAAAAGAACCAGATTTTTGCAGCAACGATCTTCAATTCGAAACCTTGATTTTTCTAAAATCATAAGATGTTTTATTTATTGAAACTATTTTTTTTTTTGGATTCCAGCAGCTTTGAAAAGGTAACCTTGACATTATAAACTGTTAATTGTCTCAAAGAATGTGCTTATCATTACAACGACCAGAAAGTTTAAAACGTTGGGAATTTACGCAAGGTTCCCATTTAGTAAACATATCTTAAAATCTTATTTCAAATCCAGAAAATGAAAATTTTTCTTAACATTAGCCAAGACAGAGATAGTTGTTAAATTTCTTATTGGTTTTGAAATTAAATAACCTCCAACTGTAAGTGAAATTGAAATGGAATAATTTTCTTTCCGTGTTTAGTTGCAAGATTAGATTCTACCAGACCATGATGCTGGATTCGTGAAGCAAATAAATACTGATTGATTTTGTCACGTCATGTACACTTCTGAATAAATTAAACTGTTCTTTTGGAAAAGTAAACAATCCTTCAATTACGTATCATTTTTAAGACATGATCAAAACCATATACAGTAGTTATATTTTTCTAATGCGTATATAAAAAAATTTATGACTGACTGCTAAGCCTTTAATTAAAAATATTATAAACAGTACCGCATTGCTAGAATATGGTTGAAAGCATTATCAAGTAGCTAAAAATAATTATAATACTCAAGCAGTATTGAAGAACTGGTATATAATTAAGAAAATAATTGTTTTTGACACTCCAAATACCAATTCGATTACAACCACTCCTGACAGCGCAATTATTAAAACCAAATTGATTTAAATAGGCTCAACGTGATAATTGTTTTTGTTTCGCTCTTGTAATCTCAATCTCATAAATAATTAAATTTTAATAAGAATATTTTTTAAACACTAATGCTTTGTATTGAGACAAAAATTGTCTTTTTGTTATTCAAGAAACCAAGTAAAGTAAAGCCACACGGGGCACTTCAATTAGAAATAAGTATTAAATATACACTCAAAATGATAAATTGTTTTTTACTATATGTCTCCAGTCAAATCCATCAAAGGCAATGTAATGTCAAAATAGCTTTGACAGTTCAATTTTGGAGTTGGCTTAGTCTATTTCTTGGGAAATTTTCTGCTGCTGTAAGCATCCCAGTAAATACCTTCGGATTACCGTTTCCTTAGCAGACAAAAAGTGCAGAAAAGCACATAAGAAAAGCAAAAATTAATAGTTAAAAGAGATAAGAAATTTTAATCTTATGCAAAATATTCTATTATTCTGGTATTGATTCTAAAACAGTGAGTTCTTAACATGTGTACCAAATGCAAAATGCCAACTTTTTATGCACCGTGGTAAGTTTATTATTTCTATAACTTTGCAAAAACACACAAGTAAATTGAAAGTTATATACTCTTTTTTATTCAAGCCAGAATATGCAAAAACCTGAAAGCTTAAGTTCAAAGGAAGGATCGACATCATACTGGCCAATGACTCAGGGATGAAATTAAAGCCGTCGAAAATGGGGCCCGATCTGTCTTATCACCCGAACGGGAAACAGGACCTATTGAATAATGATTCAACGTGAGAACATGAAGTTTGATCCTTTGGTTTTCCAAAAGGTTGTAACAAAAACATCGTGCTTTCCTCAGTGTAAGTACATATACATTTAAGACCATTGAAATGAAAACCAGCTTCAAAATGGCAACGCTTAATGCGTTTTGTCTTCAATGGTGGGATTAACAATGTATTTAATCCCACCACAAACTTGATAACTATTGGATTATATAAGTGAGAACGATAAATGGAATAACCGTAGAATTTAGGCACGACTATTTGTGTGGGTTTTTTACGAAGCTGGTCGCGTAAACTGTGCGCTAACACCTTGTTTGTCTGGGAAAGCAGGAGCTTGTTCATTTTTGTAATGTAAAACTTTTCATTGGTGACTTAAAGCATGTAGTGATATTCCGTACTTATTCGGGTTTCGGTATAGACCTTGTACTTCTATTTGAAGTATTATGCTATCATCATTTGTAGGATGAAATACATTGTTTTTATTGCTAATAATCCTAGGTAAGTTAGCGTTTCCAATATTTGGAGTCGGCTCTTCCATTGTAAAAATTAGCTTCGTTATTTGCTTTAAATGCAATTGTTCACGCCATTAATTTTAATTAGTAATGAAATCAAGAACTTCAGAAGGTTTGAAGTATAAATGAAGCCGAAAAAAAGATGACAAAAATGAATGTCAAGATACTGTTGGTTAGGGCGGAGTATAGGTGCGACTTGAGATACTTTAACTGCTGTTGAGTGCAGTAGCTGTAATTTAAAAATGTAACAGGGTCCATACGTTTCAAAGCAGTTAACCAGTTGCGCAGCAATTTCGGTGACTTATAAGCTTTAGAACATTTGGTGTTGACAATGTAATCAAAACCATTTGATAACTGATACTTGGTTTGAAATTGGCCCGAAAAGAACCTAGTCCTGTGTTTACGACCCAGCTTATAGCTCAAAGAATTTTAAGTAGATAGCATTGTTTTCATAGTATTGTGTACTACTAATTGAAGGACCTGAGATTTCTTAAGAGCAATAATTTCTTATAGAGTAAGACCACGAGCTTGTTGACACCCAAAAATTTTTTTGCTTGAATTTCCAAAACTTTTATGTTGTTATTAAGTATAAGTACTCACAACACGGTTTACCAAGTTTCAGCTCCATACGTTGTTCTAAGGCCGCTAGGCAACGAGGTAAAATTTCAGTACTCGAAAAACGAAAATTTGCTAATATTTCAGATTAGGATTAAAACCGGTCAGTGATATTTTTTGGGATAGTTAGGTAATATGGGAACCTTTATTTTGATGCAACATTACCTGTCAACTGGTTTTTGCATTTTTGCAAAAATTCATTTTTTCAAATTTTTTGAGGTTTTTTGGAAATCTTTGAAGCAATATTTTTCTATGATTTAGTTTCAGGACAAATTTAGACGCTTGTCCATCTTAAATGACGTCTGTTCTATAGAACACAAGAAACCGCTTGGAAAAATATTGCGATTTGCAAAAGTTATGACGAGAAACGTAAAAAATCAGGAATTTTTCACAAGGTTCACCGACACTTAAAACTTAATAACTTCCGTAAGTGTGACCAAATGTCATCATGTATATACTTATATGAAAGCCAAACGTTCAATTTACTAGAATAAGTAGCAAATTGTAAAATCCGAGTGGCTTTGATACGACTGTATTAAGAAATTCTCAAATTTAAGTTGCAAGCAAAAATGGTACCAATGTGAAAGAACACGGCATAACTTTCCGAAATAGCCAACTTTCAAAAATTCAAGAAATACCTATTTTAGTTTATTAAATTGCCTACAATTTGGTACCAACATCACGTAATTTTGACTTCCCAGTGGCGAGAAAAGTCTGCTTAGATTTTTGCAAAACGCCAAAATCGAAAATATCCAAAAATTATTTTGTGCAATATTTTGTCATACATGATGTTTCTTGGAAATATATTCATCAAAAACGACTAGAACTCAGTTATACTAAAGTTATTGTCAAGAAAAACCGTTAAATTGCAAAATTACATTTTTTTGATATTTTCGATTTTGGCGTTTTGCAAAAATCTAAGCAGACTTTTCTCGCCACTGGGAAGTCAAAATTACGTGATGTTGGTACCAAATTGTAGGCAATTTAATAAACTAAAATAGGTATTTCTTGAATTTTTGAAAGTTGGCTATTTCGGAAAGTTATGCCGTGTTCTTTCACATTGGTACCATTTTTGCTTGCAACTTAAATTTGAGAATTTCTTAATACAGTCGTATCAAAGCCACTCGGATTTTACAATTTGCTACTTATTCTAGTAAATTGAACGTTTGGCTTTCATATAAGTATATACATGATGACATTTGGTCACACTTACGGAAGTTATTAAGTTTTAAGTGTCGGTGAACCTTGTGAAAAATTCCTGATTTTTTACGTTTCTCGTCATAACTTTTGCAAATCGCAATATTTTTCCAAGCGGTTTCTTGTGTTCTATAGAACAGACGTCATTTAAGATGGACAAGCGTCTAAATTTGTCCTGAAACTAAATCATAGAAAAATATTGCTTCAAAGATTTCCAAAAAACCTCAAAAAATTTGAAAAAATGAATTTTTGCAAAAATGCAAAAACCAGTTGACAGGTAATGTTGCATCAAAATAAAGGTTCCCATATTACCTAACTATCCCAAAAAATATCACTGACCGGTTTTAATCCTAATCTGAAATATTAGCAAATTTTCGTTTTTCGAGTACTGAAATTTTACCTCGTTGCCTAGCGGCCTTAGAACAACGTATGGAGCTGAAACTTGGTAAACCGTGTTGTGAGTACTTATACTTAATAACAACATAAAAGTTTTGGAAATTCAAGCAAAAAAATTTTTGGGTGTCAACAAGCTCGTGGTCTTACTCATATATGAATTAATCTTGTGTAAAGACTTAAAAGCTAATAATTAGTATATTATTCGTTGAGTTTATTAGCTACGTTTTGGCTGCTTCACAAATCCTGCCTTACTTAGAAAGCAATTGAATTCTATCGGTAGTACAAAAGTTTTTGTTTCACGGGATCAATTAATGGATGGATATTTTTGAGATGAAAGTTTGTCAAATGTCGCATTGCTTAACTTGCAAGTCAAATGCTCAATGTTGCAGCGGAATTACATCCCATAGACATTGTAATTAAGAATTTGCAAACTATTGAAGAATTATTCTTGAAATAGCTTCGTCAAAACGTTTTTAAGCCAAAAGGCATGATTTCTGATATGTATGTCGTTAACCCTTGAAAAATAAACTGCTTGTTTTAATTTCTAGTGTTGAAAATGTAGTCAACAATAGAGTCAAACTGTGGTTCTTCAAATATTCGTGTTTTTCTTGAAGTACTTTAGCAACTTTAGTGTTTTTTACTTTCTAACTGATTTGGTGCTGAAAATGTAATCAGCACCATTCAAAAACTGACACTTGACTTAAAATGAGTTCAAAAATTATAACGTTTACTGATGCAACTGTATGGGAGAATTTGTAAAATGGTTTTGTGCAAGGAAAGCTACAACCGTTTTGACATATTCCTAATGAACTTGTGCTTCTGGATTAAAATGAATACCGTGGTTTGCAAATCAAACATTTCGCTCATGCGTGGTCTTGTCTGATAAAAATATTTGAATATGTGTAATACTTAACACGTTTCAGAATAAGTGACAACTTACAAACTTGCAGAAAACATTAAGGTTGTAATTATTGTAATCAAATCAAAATATTTTAAACAGATTGAATAGTAGCTGTAGCTGCAATTTCCCAATGCGTTCTGACATTTTGACCGGAAAACTTTTAATATCTAGACTATAATTGGTTTGTAAACAATGTCGTAATTACAAACCTATAACATTTGAATATGGCAAAAAATGTTTCAAGTTGATCGTAGCTGCGTTTAACTAACCATGGTTGACGTCGGAAATGGTGTAATGTCAAGATTTGCATCTTTCGCAGCTCTTGGACATTTCATGAAGTTATAATTTACAAAGTACAGAATAATAAGATTTTAAAACGGGTTCGTTAATAGATGTTCATAAGCAACAAACCTTATTCTTAGCTTGTACGACATCTGTGTAATGAACGCTTGTTGTAATTTAAGTTTTACAGCATTAGTTCCTCATGAAAGGAAAACCCTATGGATTGGGAAAGAAAATTAGAAAGCACGTTGTCGTGGGCGACGACGGGAATGACTGTGTTCCACTTTCTTTTGTCCTAACTACATCAAGTTAACTGGCTTCCCACGGCAGGGATAAAAATAACTAACCTCACCCTAGCTACGTCAAGCTTTCCACGACAGGAATGAAGATGAAAGTTAATTAATCAATTAAAACAAACGGCTGACGGCCAATCAAATATTATATTTGAACAACTTTATTACTTGCTTTCCTCTAACTTACAAAGCAATTAAAATCCGCAGTGCGGTTCACAAAAATATCCGATAATTATTAGAGATTGAAAAATTCTCGCCCCGAAAATGTAGAATGAATGTGGATGTGTTGCTGTCTTCCTTTCTTCTCAACGCTCCGTTCCCCTCCTTTTTACACCTTCAAGCTAGATCAGCATGCAAACCACCATAAATTTGAACTGCGGTCTCCTATGGGGAAAGCTAAGACTCATTGACATTTCCGGCCCCAAATTTAGGATCCTTAAGGTCCTGAATTTCCATTCTCAGACCAAGGGGACAGACTTTCACAGCCGGTCTACTGTACGTAACCATCCTTCCAGTGCCGCGATCTTTTGTTGTGACCTTCACCACCCGAACTTGACCGTCGTTTCCTGGAGATACTCCAGAGATATATCCCCTCGCCCAACAGTTTCTTGGAAGGTCGTCCTCAGCCATAAACACTAAGTCTCCAATTCGAAGTGGCTCTGCAGAGTCGTGCCACTTTTCTCGTCGGTTCAATTTTGGGAGGAATTCTCTGGTCCACCTTCTCCAAAATTGCTCAGCCATGAGCTGACCTCTCTTCCACTGGGCCCGAATATGATCTGAAGTATGATCCGCGTTTGCTGGTAGACTTGGTCCAACGTCGCAACCTCCACGAAGTATATGGTTTGGAGTGATCGGTTCGGGGTCAGCGGGGTCCGGAGAAACATGAGTGAGGGGCCTGGAGTTGACAATGTTCTCCGCGGATTTTAACATTGTAAGAAGCGTAGTATCCTTCGGGTACTTTTCATGAAGAATGGCCTTCAGGCATTTCTTCACACTTTGAACAAGCCTTTCCCAGGATCCTCCCATATGAGGTGCTGCAGGCGGATTGAAGATCCACTTAATTTCCTGAAACCGGCCAAATCCCTTAATTCTGTCAAAATCCACTTCTATAGCTGCCTTTTTTAGTTCCTTCGCCGCACCAACGAAGTTAGTCCCGTTATCACTAACTATGAGCTGAGGACGACCTCGGGAGTCAATAAAACGCGACAGAGCTAGCATCACTTCGTCCGTGGACAGGTCGTGACACACTTCCAGATGCACGGCTCTTGTGACTTGGCAACAAAACAAGGCCACCCATCGCTTGTGGTGTTGACGTCCCACAGTCACATACATTGGTCCGAAAAAGTCCAGTCCTGCACAAGTAAACGGTGGCTGGTAGCTGGCAAGTCTGAATGACGGAACATTTCCCATTTTTGGTGGAACTGGCTTCACCCTTTTTAAACGACAGCTCCAGCATCGTCGCCAACTTTGCATCACGGAGGATCTTCCATCTGGGAGCCAGTATCTTTGACGGATATTAGTAAATACCGTGTCCACTCCTTGGTGAGCACAATTTTGATGCTCCTGGTCAACTAAGAGTTGCGTGATGTGATGTCTACTTGGTAAAATGGCCCGACTATTAACTCTTCCTTTCATCACGATAACTCCGTCGTCATTCAGCGCTGGACATAATCTCCATATATCACTTTTCTTCGACAATGGAATGTTTCGTCGGAGGCAGTCAAACTCTTCTCCATAATATTCTTCTTGCGCTCTTTTAACCAAAGCCTTCTCTGCCCATGAAAGGTCTTCCGGTTCCAATCCCACTTTGCGCGGTGCTCCATACCTCCAAACTTTGACAACTTTCTTCATGCATGCTGTAGCACGCAACAAACGCAAAAATGATGAAAACCGATTCGGGTTTGGCATGATCAATTCCAGTTTTTGCAGTTCTGTTGACCGTAATGGATTTCCTACTCCTCCGGATACGTCATACGTGACTTCTGTTACTGCCACAGCGACAACTCCATCTTCATTGCTGATTTCAGGCGGAAACTCTGACATTTCTAATTTAAGAAATGGAGGGCCGGTGTACCATTCAGAATTTGGTTCCATTGAAATTTTGCCTTCAAAACGGGTTCCTTGATCCGCAATATTTAGTTTACTAGGCACCCAATGCCACTCATTTGCATTTGTAGATTCTTGGATTTCGCCAACACGATTAGCCACAAACTCCTTATATCGGACCCCAGTAGACCTAATCCAGCAGAGAACTGTTTTGGAGTCCGACCAGAACCACCTGGAAGAAATCGGCACTCTTAATTCCTGTCCGATTGTGACCGCCATTCTTACACCCAGAATTGCGGCCTGCAGCTCTAATTTTGGGATTGTTAGCTTTTTTAATGGCGCAACTCGTGCCTTAGAACACACCAAAGCAGTTTCAATCTGATTGCCATTCTGGATACGAAGATATGAAATGGCACAAAATCCTTCTTCGCTTGCATCTTGAAAGATATGAAGTTGGACATCACCGTTTTGCAAAATGGCTGAGTAGCATCTAGGAACTCTCACTGTAGTGATTTGTGGAAGAAAACTTAACCACTTTTGCCACTGTTCGTTGATTGTTTGAGAAATTTCGTCGTCCCATCCTAATCCAGCTCGCCAAGTGTTTTGCAGTATCATTAGACCTTTCACTTTGTAGTGACTGATGAATCCCAGGGGATCATAGAGGGACATGATTAAACCGCACATTTCCCGTTTTGTGGGAATCTCTCCGTCCAGAACTCGTTTGCTAACCTTGTGTAAAGCCAGTCTAAAACTGAATGCATCTTCATTGGGATCCCACCACAACCCCAAAACGCGTTCACTTGGTATATCCTCCTTTTCTTCCAGTCCCTTAACTCCTGTTGCTCTCAAATCCGCTGGAATAGTTGCTAATACCTCTTTTGAGTTGCTCATAAATTTGCAAACTTTGAATCCCCCGGCCTCATTGATTTCACAAATTTGCTTCCGGAGCTCCACGACCTCCTCCACTGTGTCGCCGCCCATCAACGCGTCGTCAACATAGAAATCGGATACAATTATATTTGCAGCAACCGGATATTTCTTACTAAACTCAGAAGCATTCCGATTTTTGACGTAAATAGCAGAGGAAGGGGAGGAGGTGGCTCCAAATATCATTACCTCCATTTGGTAGTGGTCGGCAGGTTTACTGCTATCTCCATCCCGCCACAATAAACGTTGACTTGCTTGGTCCTCCTTTTGGATTCGTACCCGGTGGAACATATCTGCAATATCCCCTGTCAGGCCAATGCGATGAATTCTAAAGTTCATTAATACTGCGGTGAGTGGCCTAATGAGATCCGGCCCCGTTAGCAGGTTGTCATTGAGCGAGATTCCATTGGCTTTTGCCTTTGCGTCGGTAATAAATCTGAATTTGTCAGGTTTATTCGGATTCACCTGTCCAAAATGAGGTAGAAACCAAGTGTTGGGAGGTTTGATGACGGATTCCTCAGGGGTCAACTTCCGCATATAACCTTTTGATAGGTACTCTGCAATTTTATTTTTGTACTTTTCAGCAAACTCCGGATCCCTCATCTTCCTCTCGATATGTTGTAGTCGGTTTAGAGCGCTGCCCTCAGAGGAAGGAAATGTCACATTGTCCACTTTGTATAGTAGTCCCGTTTCCCAGCCTCCATTTATCCGTTTAGTGGTCTTTTCTAATATTTGCCATGCACGCTGCTCGTCAAGCGTTTTCCCTTTCCTCTGACAAGCTTTGACACCAAATTCCTCAGTTGACCACCACGACTTCATGAGGTTGTGCAAGTAGTCGTCTGTGGCTGTTTCTCCGCACATAGTGGCCGTTATTGTTCCAGATCCTGATTTTACTTCAAAATCCCCAGCTACTGTCCAACCCAGCACGGTTCTCAAACCAATTGGATCACCTTCACTTCCTCTTACGACTCTATTGGGTAGCATGGCCTCTGGGTTGTCATTTCCAATGATGATATCGGGGATCACTTTAAGAAGGTCGGGACCACGAACCTTCTTCAGATGAGGCCAAACTTTCTGAGCCTCCGAGAGTCGGAATGTGTACGGACGCAGGTTGATTTTATCAACCGTTATCACATTTTTCAACTTTTGAAATCGTGCACCTGGGAAGGTCCCGGCTAGTTCAACATTGTCGTACTTTATAGCATCCTCCACTTCCACCCATTCTCCAGTGACACCTTGGTAGCGGTATTTTGGGATCCTTTCACCAGTTAGTTCCAATTCGTCCGACCAAACTCTACTAATGATAGTTCGGCTGCAACCTGGATCTTGAAACCCAATTCTGGGTTTGCTAATCTGTCCATCCTTATTTTTGGCAATAATGGGTAACATCCGCAACGGACCATCACATCCTTCAATTATGGCGGCATTCATTAAACCTGGCGTTTGTAGTTCCTCCAATTGTTGTTCCTCGGACTTTTCAGCTATCTCCGAATTCCCACTCGTAGCTGCGACCGTTGTTGATTTATCCATGTCGTTATGTAATAAAACATGGTGGTAATACTTGCAACCACCTTTAGAACACTTCTCTGATTTTGGACAGTCCCGGGAACGATGACCTGCCTTCAAACAGCATATGCAAAGTTTCTTTTCTTTGACAACTTTCCATCTATCGTCAACGCTGAGTTTCTGAAATTTCCAGCAGGTTTCGAGGAAATGGTTGTTTCTCCCACACCACCCGCAGGAAAGTTTCTCGTCCCCATCTTTTCCTCCGTACGCAGCATTGAAGGCACCTGGTGCTCTCCGGCCCCGTTTCTCTTCGACTTTGTTATCACCTGTCTTCGGTTTAACTGCCAGTATCGCGGCGTCCACTTTACGCGCAAGCCACTTTGAGAAAAACTTCAGATTTGGCTTGCGGTCATTGTCGTCAATCAGCCATTCGTGCCATTGTGTTTTCAAGTTGGGTGGTAGCTTTCCAACAAACTCAGTTACAATCTGGCGATTGTACAAATACTCCTCCTCATTGTAAGCACAAACGTTTGTCACTAATGCCTCAATTGCTGTTCCAAAGTTGATAAGAGTTTCCGGCTTTCCCACTTCCGGTGACTTCGTTGCCTTTGCTACCTCCACTAGGTAATCTAGGACGAATTCAGGGCGTCCGAATCGCTTCTCCAATGTACTCCAAATTTTTGTGAGGTTTTTTGGATTTGACAGGAGGTGCTTCACAGCTGCTAATGCGTCTCCCTCCAATGCCTTCCGGATTCTGGTAAGGTTGTCCGAATCCTCGTACTTATATTTGCGAGTAGTTCTTTCGTACTCGCATTTGAAGTTTTCCCAGTCCCCGGGATTTCCATTGAACTTTGGGAGGTCCTTGTCAACGGGAGCCTTCAAAATCACTTCATTCTTCTTGTCACCGAACGCCTGTCCCAATGCAGTTACCAACTGGGAGACCATGTCCACACTCTCCGTTTTTGAATGCTGCTTTTGGTGATGGCGGTACCTTTCCGGGGCACCAGCGCCGTCCTCCTCTGATGACGCTGACGAATAGTATCCGCTTTTGATACTCGTGTTTCTCACATTTGATACATCCAGGTTGCGAAACCCAATTTCCCGTTGGTCATGATCAATTTTAGTTGAAGCTTTGTCCCTCCAGCTACTCCTCTCCATGTCGTCATCATGATCACTCCCGTTTAGTTTCATGTACCCCCCGCCTCCATACTCCTCCTGGCTACCTTTCACAGAATTCACCCAGCTTTCTACGCGTTTCTCCTGATCATCCTCCTCCACAATTGACATCATCACAGAAGCACTATCATCCTCATCATCGATAGCCTCCAATTCTGCTTCACAACGGCTTTTAGCAGCTGTTTGTGATGACCGAATAGATTCCATTTCCGCTTCTAGGACCTGAATGTCGTCCTCGCAACTTTCGATATCTTCCAGGAGTTTAGATTTCCTGTTCATTAAGGTTAGACTTCCCGGAGCCCTAGCTAACGTCTGTTGTATTCCCTCCAGTGTCGTTTTCAGAAGCCGTAGACTTTGCTTTAGATCCGTCTTCTTCTTCAGCTTTTCCGCAAATTCAGTGTTGAGCTTTGCGAGACTTTCATCCCGTTTCGCTTCAGCTTGCTTCCTTAGGCTGGATGTTGACACTTTTGACGCGACAACTGACCTGTCCGGTTCCATCCTTCGGTGTCAATGCTTTAAATCCATACATCGTGGGCGGTACTCCCTTGTTCCTTCGTCCGCTCCGCCTGGGTTCAGCTCCTCCTTCGGCCATACCCTTCCAAACAAACAATTACTGACGGTAATTAATTTTACTCGATTTGGGAGTTTCACCCTCCACAGTTTCTAGCACCAAATGTCGTGGGCGACGACGGGAATGACTGTGTTCCACTTTCTTTTGTCCTAACTACATCAAGTTAACTGGCTTCCCACGGCAGGGATAAAAATAACTAACCTCACCCTAGCTACGTCAAGCTTTCCACGACAGGAATGAAGATGAAAGTTAATTAATCAATTAAAACAAACGGCTGACGGCCAATCAAATATTATATTTGAACAACTTTATTACTTGCTTTCCTCTAACTTACAAAGCAATTAAAATCCGCAGTGCGGTTCACAAAAATATCCGATAATTATTAGAGATTGAAAAATTCTCGCCCCGAAAATGTAGAATGAATGTGGATGTGTTGCTGTCTTCCTTTCTTCTCAACGCTCCGTTCCCCTCCTTTTTACACCTTCAAGCTAGATCAGCATGCAAACCACCATAAATTTGAACTGCGGTCTCCTATGGGGAAAGCTAAGACTCATTGACACACGTTCTCACGGATCGCAAGATAAAAACCGACAACAAAATAGAAACAGCCCAAAACTAAAACCACTAGGTAGCTCTTCTCATTTAAAGATTATCCAACAATTTACAACTCATTAACTAGCGCATGAAAAACTTCTCAAACCAAGAAACTTGTTTTAAGATAACATGTAGTGTCTTTGTGGAAACAAACTCAAATTTATAGGACATTTATAACTAACTAATTGGCTGCGTTGTGATTATCGGTTTTAAAAGTTAAAAATAATTTGGGCTTTTAAAATTATAACAGAAAACTATATATAAACTAATAATTGACCAAACTGTTCAAAGTTTGTTAAAGTTAGACTGCCCTGAAATTTTAATACCATACAAGACCAGTTCCATTTCAACGTTATTGCCTGCTGCTGCTTCTTTTTGAAACTTGGTATCGAAAATATTGTTGATATCACTATAAAACTGACAACTGACGTGAAACTTGATTTGAAGAATGTTCAAGGAATCAAGTTAAATCTGGTGAAAAAATGTTGGTTTTAAGGTGAGTATATATAGTTCTTCTTGATTAGCCAAGGTCTACGTTGTTTGAGGTGTTGTGTTAAACTTAGCAGCTTTAGCAGCTCATTGGCTTTTGATAAGCAATTATTTGCAAAGCGAAAAAATTTTAATTGGGGAACACTGAACGATGTTTAAAAGCAGCGAGCCTTATTTTTAATTTGTTGGAAGAAGCAGTTTCATTTTTCAAATTCTGGTGCTAACAATGTAGTCAGCAATGGAATAAAATTAATTAATAGACAGAACAGGCGGATCGTTTCAACCATAAGCTTACTAAACGTATGGATTTTGCTTCTATGCAGCTCGGATTATTAAAGGATACATTATGATGCTTCGCAGTTTTCTGGATTTATAGACACTGATTAATGGTTTCGTACAAAGTAGTTTGTGTGTGTAGAAAATTACACGGTATAGTTTTGTTGTTTGACTGACTTGTTTCATTATTTTGTTGTGGCCAACTTTGATCTTTCGCCATTGCTCACCTAGGTGATTGTACTATTTAAAATGTTGTGGTTGGTTGCTTGCATTCCAAAATGCTTGTTAATCCTACTGCTCTTATCAACCACGAAACAGCAAAAGTGTTAGCAACAAAGTCAACGATAAGCCAATGTCCGGCTATAAACGAAGGTAAACGTTTAAAAATAGAAAACTGTGGAACTTAGGTAAGCCTATTTATTTTATAAAAATTTAATAAATTCAAAAGAAATCAAAAATATTTTGTTATTGTTAACGTTCAAAGAAGCTTACTATTTCCTAGAGTTAGGTGTATAAAAATTTAGTTAATAAAACACATTTATCGTGTGTCAATTAATAAAATAATGATGGTACACACCTAGCCATCACTGACTTTTATTGAAAAATTAAAGTGTTAAGTTTTGGATTCATACCGCTATACGCACAGAAGTTACTTTTATTTTGCTTTAAAATTGAATCCAGCATCCCAGGTGTCAGTAAATGAGAAGCTCCTGACGGTCGACAATTACGGTTTTTGATTGACTTGACGTGTGTGCCAAATTTATGCTCCCATATTCTTTCAATCTTACTATTTTGTAGCAGAAAAGTTTAGCCTGTAAACTAAACAAGCATGCTGTTCCAAGATCAACTTTACTTTTAAAAAAGTTTATTATTTTAAAATTTTATTGATAAGAGACGTTTATCAGAAATTTCTTTAAAAAACTTATGCTCAACTTGGTAGAAGTATTTTTTTTCAAAAATAAAGAAATTAAGACAAGGATGAAGGTTCACGAATGAGTGTAAGCTGGAGATAATTTGGATAACGTGAGGTATGTTACAGATTAGTGTTTTGGTGGATTT